>CP141142.1:52167281-52888343 GCA_035235625.1 Saururus chinensis | reverse complement strand
GAGCAAAATTGCTCCACTAATGGAGCGATATTACTCTACTAATGTAGCAATATTGTTACACTAATGAAGCGATATTGCAACACTAATGAAGCGATATTGCCCTACTAAAGGAGCGATATTGCTATACTAATAGAGCAATATTGCTCCACTAATGTAGCGATATTGATACACTAATTTAGCGATATTGATATACTAATAGAGCGATATTACTACACTAATGGAGCGATACTGCTATACTAATGTAGCGATATTGCTCAACTAATGAAGCGATATTGCTCCACTAATGGAGCGATATTGCTCTACTAATGGAGCGATATTGATATACTGATGGAGCGATATTGATATACTAATATAGCGATTATTGCTCCACTAATAGAGCGATATTGCTACACGAATGGTGCAATATTGCTCAACTAATGCATCGATATTGCTCCTATCGTGGAGCGATATTGCTCTACTAATGCAACCATATTGCTACACTAATGGAGCGATATTCATACACTAATTGAGCGATATTGCTACACTAATGGAGCGATATTGCTCAACAAATGGAGCGATATTGCTATACTAATGGAGGGATATTGCTCTACTGATGGAGCGATATTGCTCCACTGATGGAGCGATATTGCTCCACTGATGGAGCGATATTGCTACACAAATGTAGCGATATTAATACACTAATTTAGCGATATTGATATACTAATGGAGAGATATTCCTACACTAATGGAGCAAAATTGCTCTACTAATGTAGCGATATTGTTACACTAATGGAGGCATATTGCAACAGTAATGAAGCGATATTGCTCAACTAATGAAGCGATATTGCTCCACTAATGGAGCAATATTGCTCCACTAATGGTGCGATATTGATATACTAATGGAGCGATGTTGATATACTAATGGAGCAATATTGTTCAACTAATGGAGTGATATTGCTACACGAATGAAGCGATATTGCTCTACTAATGGATCGATATTGCTCCTCTAATAGAGTGATATTGCTCCATTAATGGAGCGATATTGAGATACTAATGGAGCGATATTGCTACACTAATGGAGCGATATTGATACACGAACGGGGTGATATTGCTCTAGTAATGGATCGACATTGCTCCTCTAATGGAGCGATATGACTCAACTAATGGAGCGATATTGTTACCCTAGTGGAGTGATATTGCTCCACTAATGGCGCAATATTGCTACACTATTGGAGCGATATTGCTGCACAAATAAAACTATATTGCTCCACTAATGGAGCAGTATTGCTACAGTAATAGAGCGATATTGCTCAACTAATGAAGCAATATGGCTACAGTAATGGAGCGATATTGCTCTACTAATGGATCGATATTTCTCCACTAAAGGAGCGATATTGCTCCACTAATGGAGCGATATCGATATACTAATGGAGCAATATTGCTCTACTAGTGGAGCAATATTGCTACACTAATGGAGCGATATTGCTACACTAATTTAGCGATATTGATATAATAATTAGGCGATATTGCTACACAAATGGAGAGATATTGCTCCACTATTGGAGCGATATTGCTGTACTGATGGAGCGATATTCCTGTACTAATGGAGCGATATTCCTCCACTAATAGAGCGATATTGCTCCACTGATGGAGTGATATTGCTCCACTGATGGAGCGATACTATAGCACTAATAGAGTAATATTGCTACACTAATGTAGCGATATTGCCGAACAAATAAAGTGATATTGCTCCACTAATGGAGCGATATTGATATACTAATAGAGCGATATTAATATACTAATGGAGCGATATTAATATACTAATAGGGCGATATTGCTCCACTAATGGAGCGATATTGCTACACGAATGGTGCGATATTGCTCACCTAATGGATCGATATTGCTCCTCACGTGGAGCGATATTGCTCCACTAGTGGAGCGATATAGATAAACCAATGGAGCAATATTGCTCAACTAATGGAGCGATATTGCTACACTAATGGAGTGATATTCATACACAAATTGAGCGATATTGATACACTAATTGAGCGATATTGCTACACTAATGGAGCGTTATTGCTCTACTAAAGGAGCGATATTGCTGTACTAACAAAGCGATATTGCTCCACTGTTGGAGCGATATTGCTCCGCTGATGGAGCGATACTGTAGCACTGATGGAGCGATATTGCTACACTAATGTAGCGATATTGATATACTAATTTAGCGATATTGATATACTAATAGAGCAATGTTACTGCACTAATGGAGCAATACTGCTACACTAATGTAGCGATATTGCTCAACTAATGAAGCGATATTGCTCCACTAATGGAGCGATATTGCTCCAGTATTGGAGCGATATTGATCTACTAATGGAGCGATATTGATATACTAATAGAGCGATTATTGCTCCACTAATGGAGCGATATTGCTACACGAATGGGGCAATATTGCTCAACTAATGCATCGATATTGCTCCTCTCGTGGAGCGATATTGCTCCACTAATGGAGCGAAATTGATATACCAATGGAGCAATATTGCTCCACTAATGTTGCGATATTGCTACACTAATGGAGCGATATTCATACACTAATTAAGCGATATTGATAAACTAATTTAGCGATATTGCTAGACTAATGGAGCGATATTGCTACACGAATGGAGCGATATTGCCCCACTAATGGATCGATATTGCTCCTCTAATGGAGCAATATTGATATACTAGTGGAGCAATATCGTTACACTAATGGATCGATATTGCATAACTAATGAAGCGATATTGCTCCACTAATGGATGGATATTGCTCCACTAATTAAGCGATATTGCTACACTAATGAAGCGAAGTTGATATACTAGCGGAGAGATATTGCTCCACTAATGGAGCATTATTACTACACAAATCGAGCAATATTGCTCCACTAATGGATCGATATTTCTCCTTTAATGCAGCGATATTGCTCTACAAATGGAGCGATATTAATATACTAATGGAGCGATATTGTTGTACTAATGGAGGGATATTGCTACACTAATGGAGCAACATTGCTACACAATGGCAGCAATATTGCAACACTAATGGAGCGAAATTGTTACACGAATGGAGTGATATTGCTCCACTAATGGTCTGATATTGCTCCACTAATGGTGCGATATTGATATACCAATGGAGCGATATTGATACACTAATTTAGTGACATTGATACACTAATAGAGCGATTTTGCTACACTAATAGAGTGATATTGCTACACTGATGGAGCAATATTGATCCACTGATGGAGCGATACTGCTCTACTAATTGTGCGATATTGCTATACTAATGGAGCGATATTACTCCAGTGATGGAACGATATTGCTCTACTGATGGAGCGATATTGAGATACTAATGGAGCGATATTGCTCCACTAACGTATCGATATTGCTCCTCTAATGGAGTGATATTGCTCCACTAATAGAGCAATATTGATATACCAATGGAGCGATATTAATAAACTAATTTAGCGATATTGATACACTAATAGAGCGATTTTGCTGCACTAATGGAGCGATATTGCTCCACTGATGGTGCGATATTGCTCCACTGATGGAGCGATATTGCTCCACTGATGGAGCAATATTGCTCCGCCAATTGTGCAATATTGCTACACTAATCGAGCGATATTGCTCAACTGAAGGAGCGATATTGCTCCACTGATGGAGCGATATTGCTCCATACCATTGAAGCGATATTGCTCCTCTAATGGAGCGATATTGCTACACGAATGGAGCGATATTACTCCACTAATAGAGCGATATTGATATACTAGTACAGCGATATTGCTACAGAAAGGAAGCAATATTGCTACACTAATGGAGCGATATTGTTAGCCCAGTGGAGTGATATTGCTACACTAAAGGTGCGACAGTGCTCCATTAATGGAGCGATATTGCTACGCTAATGCTGCGATATTGATACACTAATTTAGCGATATTGATAAACTAATTAAGCGATATTGCTACACTAATGGAGCGAAATTGCTCCACTAATGGAGTGATATTACTCTACTAATGTAGCGATATTATTACACCAATGGAGTGATATTGCTCCAATAATGGAGCGATATTGCTCTACTAAAGGAGCGATATAGCTCTATTAATATAGTGATATTGCTACACTAATGGAGCGATATTGGTACACTAATGCAGCGATATTGATACACTAATTTAGCGATATTGATATACTAATTGAGCGACATTGCTTCACCAATGGAGCAGTATTGCTCCACTAATGGAGCGACTTTGCTAAACTAATGGACGGATATTGCTCCACTGTTGGAGCGATATTGCATCACAAATGGAGTAATATTGCTACACTAATGTAGCGATATTGATACACTAATTTAGCAATATTGATATACTAATAGAGCGATATTGCTCAACTAGTGAAGTGATATTGCTCTACTAATGCAGCGTTATTGCTCAACTAATGGGGTGATATTGATATACTAATGGAGCGATATTGATATACTAGTAGAGCGATATTGTTCTACTAATGGAGCGATATTGCTACACGAATGGAGCGATATTGCTCCACTAATAGATCGATATTGCTCCACTAATGGAGCGATAATGGTCCACTAATGGAGCGACGTTGATATACTAATGGAGCGATATTTATACACTAATTTAGCGATATTGATACACTAATAGATCGATTTTCCTACACTAATGAAGATATATTGCTCCACTAATTGTACGATATTGTTATACTAATGGAGCGATATTGCTACACTGATGGAGCGATATTGCTGTACTAATGGAGCGATATTCTTTTACTATTGGAGCGATATTGCTCCACTGATAGAGCGATATTGCTCCACTGATGGAGCAATATTGCATCACTAACGGAGCGATATTCTTACACTAATGGAGCGATATTGACACACTACTTTAGCGATATTGATATAGTAATAGAGATATATTGCTACACTAATGGAGTGATATTGCTCCACTAATGGAGCAATATTACTCTACTATTGTAGTGATATTGTTATACAAATGGAGCGATATTGCTCCACTAATGGAGCGATATTGATATACTATTGGAGCAATATTGCTCCACTAATGGAGCGATATTGTTACACTAATTAAGCAATATTGCTACACTAATAGAGCGACATTGATACACTAATTTAGCGATATTGATATACTGATGGAGCGATATTGCTCAACTGATGGAGCGATATTTCATCACTAATGGAGCGATATTGCTACACCAATGTAGCGATATTGATATACTAATTTAGCGATATTGATATACTAATAGAGAGATATTGCTACACAAATGGAGCGATATTGCTCTACTAATGGATCGATATTACTCTACTAATGTAGCGATATTGATATACTAATGGAGCTATGTTGATATACTAACGGAGGGATATTGTTCAACTAATGGAGCGATATTGCGACTTGAATGGAGCGATAATGCTCCTCTAATGGATCGATATTACTCCTCTAATGGAGCGATATTGCTCCACTGATGGAGCGATATTGATATACCAATCGAGCGATATTGATACACTAATTTAGCAATATTGAAACACTAATAGAGTGATTTTGCTACACTAATGGAGCGATATTCCTCCACTAATGGAGTGATATTGCTTCACTAAATTTGCGATATTGCTTTACTAATGAAGCGATATTGCTACACTAATGGAGCGATATTGCTACACTAATGGAGCGATATTGCTCCACTAGTGCAGCGATATTGCTCCACTAGTGCAGCGATATTGCTACACTAATGGAGCGATATTGCTCTACTAATAAAGCGATATTGCTCCACTAATGGAGCAATATTGCTCTACTAATGGAGCGTTATTGATATACTAATGGAGCGATGTTGATATACTAATGGGGAGATATTGTTCAACTAATGGAGCGATATTAATACACGATTGGAGCGATATTGCTCCACTAATGGATCGATATTAGTCCTCTAATGGAGCGATATTACTACACTAATGCAGCGATATTACTCCACTAATGAAGCGATATTGCTCCACTAATGGAGCGATATTGATATACTAGCGAAGTGATATTGCTCCACTAATGGAGCGATATTGATACACGAATCGAGCGATATTACTCCACTAATAGATCGATATTGCTCCTCTAATGGAGCGATATTTCTCCACTAATGGAGGGATATTGCTACACTAATGGAGCGATATTATTACCCTAATAGATTTATATTGGTCCAATAATCGTGCGATATTGCTACACTAATGGAGTGTTGTTACTCTACTAATGTAGCGATATTGTTACACCAATGGAGCGATCTTGCTCCACTAATTGAGCGATATTGATATACTAATCGAGCAATATTGCTCCACTAATGGAGCGATATTGCTACACTAATGGAGCAATAATGCTACACTAATAAAGGGATATTGATACACTAATTTAGCAATATTGATATACTAATTTAGTAATATTGCTACACTAATGGAGCAATATTGCTATACTAATGGTGTGATATTGCTCCACTGATGGAGCGATATAGATATACTAAAGGAGCAATATTGCTCCACAAATGGAGCAATATTGCTACACTAATGGAGCGATATTGATACACTAATGGAGCGATATTGATACACTAATTTAGTGGTATTGATAGAATAATTGAGTGATATTTCTACACTAATGGAGCGATATTGCTACAGTAATTGAGCGATATTTTTCTACTGATGGACCGATATTGATACACTAATTGGGCGATATTGCTACACTAATGGAGCGATATTGCTTTACTAATGGAGCGATATTGCTGTACTAATGGAGCAATATAGCTGTGCAAATGGAGCGATATGGCTCCACTGATGGAGTGATATTGTATCGGAGAGATATTGCTACACTAATGTAGCGATATTGATACACTAAAAGAGCAATATTGCTGCACTAATGGAGCGATATTGCTACACTAATGTAGCGATATTGCTCAACTGATGAAGCAATATTGCTCCACTAACGGAGCGATATTGCTCCACTAATGGAGCGATATTGATTTACTAATGGAGCGATATTGATATACTAATAGAGCGATATTGCTCAACTAATGGAGCGATATTGCTACACGAATGGTGCGATATTGCTCCACTAATGGATCGATATTACTCCTCTCATGGAGCGATATTTGTCCACTAATGCAGCGATATTGATATACCAATAGTACAATATTAGTCCACTAATGGAGAGATATTGCTACACTAATGGAGCGATATTTCTCCACTAGTGGAGCGATATTGATATACTAATAGAGTTATATTGTTATACTAATGGAGCGATATTGCTCCACTAATGCAGCGATATTACTCCACTGATGGAGCGATATTTCATCACTAATGGAGTGATATTGCTACACCAACGTATCGATATTAATACACTAATTTAGCGATATTGATATACTAATAGAGAGATACTGCTACATTAATGGAGCGATATTGCTCCAATAATGGAGCGATATTAGTTTACTAATATAGCTATATTGTTACACCAATGGAGCGATATTGCTCCACTAATGGAGCGATATTACTCCACTAATGGAGTGACATTGCTCCACTAATGGAGCGATATTGATATACTAATGGAGTAATATTGCTCCACTAATGGAGCGATATTGCTACACTAATGGCGCGATATTGCTCCACTAATGGAGTGATATTGCTCCACTAATGGAGTGATATTTCACCACTGATGGACCGATATAGATATACTAATGGAGCAATATTAATCCACTAATGCAGCAATATGGCTTCACCAATGGAGCGATATTTCTAGACTAATGGAGCGATATTAATACACTAATTTAGCGGTATTGATAGCATATTTGAGCGATATTGCTATGCGAATGGAGTGATATTGCACCACTGGTTTAGCGATATAGATATACTAGTGGAGCAATATTGCTCCACTAATAGAGCGATATTGCTACACTAATGGAGCGATATTGAAACACTAATTTAGTGGTATTGATAGAATAATTGGGCGATATTGCTACACTAATGGAGCGATATTGCTCCAGTAATTGAGCGATATTGCTCCACTGATGGAGCGATATTGATACACTAATTGGGCGAGATTGCTACACTAATGGAGTGATATTGCTCCACTAATGGAGCGATATTGTTGTACTAATGGAGCGATATTGCTGTACTAATGGAGCGATATTACTCTACTGATGGAGCGATATTACTGCACTAATGGAGCGATATTGATATACTAATGGAGCAATATTGCTCTACTAATGGAGCGATATTGCTACACTAATGGAGGGATATTGCTACACTAATTGTGCTATATTGATACACTAATTTAACGATATTGATACACAAATTGAGCGATATTGCTACACTAATGGAGCAATATGGCTCCACTAATGGAGCGATATTGTTGTACTAATGGAGCGATATTGTTGTACTAATGGAGCGATATTGCTCTACTGATGGAGCGATATTACTGCACTAATGGAGCGATATTGCTCCACTAATGGAGCGATATTGCTACACTAATGGAGCGATTTTGCTATACTCGTCGAGTAATATTGCTATACTAGTGGGGCGATATTGCTTCACTAATGGAGCGATATTGCTCCACTGATGGAGCGATATTTCATCACTAATGGAGCGATATTGCTACACTAATGTAGCGATATTGATAAACAAATTTTGCGATATTGATATACTAATAGAGATATTGCTACACTAATAGAGCGATATTGCTCCACTAATTGAGCGATACTACTCTACTTATGTGGCGATATTGTTACAGTAGTAGAGCGATATTGCACCACTAATGGAGCGATGTTGCTCCAGTAGTGGAGCAATATTGCTACACTAATTGAGCGATAATGCAACACTAATGGAGGGATATTGATCCCCTAATTTAGCGATATTAATACACAAATTCAGCAATATTGCTACTCTAATTTAGCGATCTTGATACACTAATTAAGCAATATTGCTATACTAATGGAGCGATATTGCTTCACTAATGCAGCAATATTACTACACTACTGCAGCGATATTGCTCAACAAATGAAGCGATATGGCTCTACTAATAGAGTGATATTGCTCTACTAATGGAGCGATATTGATACACTAATGAAGCGATATTGCTCTACTAATGGAGGGATATTGCTACACTAATGGAGCAATATTGCTCAACTAAGGGAGCAATATTGCTCCACTATCGGAGCGATATTGCTACACTAATGGTGCAATATTACTACACTAATCTAGCGATATTGATACACTAATTGGGTGATATTGCTACACTAATGGAGAGATATTGCTCCACTAATGGAGCGATATTGCTGTACTAATGGAGCGATATTCTTGTACTATTGGAGGGATATTGTTCCACTGATAGAGCGATATTGTTCCACTGATAGAGAGATACTGTAGCACTGATGGAGCGATATTGCTACACTAATAGAGCGATATTACTCTACTAATGTAGCGATATTGTTACACCAATAGAGCGATATTGTTCCAATAATGGAGCGATATTGCACCACTAATGGAGCGATGTTGATATACTAATGGAGCAATATTGCTCCACTATTGTAGCGATATTACAACACTAATTGAGCGATATTGCTATAGTAATGGAGCGATATTGATCCTCTAATTTAGCGATATTGATACACAAATTGAGCGATATTGCTACACTAACGGAGTGATATTGCTCCACTGATGGGGAGATATTGCTCCACTGATGGGGAGATATTGCTCAACTGATGGAGCGATATTGCTACACTAATGTAGCGATATTGCTATACAAATTGAGCGATATTGCATCACTAATGGAGCGATATTGATATACAAATTGAGCGATATTGCATCACTAATGGAGCGATATTGCTACTTTAATGAAGCGATATTAATAGACTAATTTAGCGATATTAATATACTAATAGAGGGATATTGCTACACAAATGGAGCGATACTGCTCCACTAATGGAGCGATATTGATATACCAAAGGAGCAATATTGCTCCACTAAGGGAACGATATTACAACACTTATAGAGCGATATTGCTACACTAATTGAGCTATATTGATACACTAATTTAGCGATATTGATACACAAATTGAGCGATATTGCTAAACTAATGGAGCGATATTGCTCCACTGATGGAGTGATATTGCTCCACTGATGGTGCAATATTGCAACACTAATGCAGCGATTTTGCAACACTAATGTAGCGATATTGCTCAACTAATGTAGCGATATTGCTCTTCTAATGGAGCGATATTGCTACACTAATGGTGCGATATTGATATACTAATAGAGCGATGTTGATATACTAATGGAGCGATATTGTTCAACTAATGGAGCGATATTGCTACACTAATGGAGAGATATTGCTATACTAATGGAGCGATATTGTTCCACTGATGGGCAATATTACATCACTAAGGGAGCGATATTGCTACACCAATGTAGCGATATAAATAAACTAATTTAGCGATATTGATATACTAATAGAGAGATATTGCTAAACTAATGGAGCGATATTGCTATACTAATGGAGTGATATTCTTGTACTATTGGAGGGATATTGCTCCACTGATGGAGAGATACTGTAGCACTGATGGAGCGATATTGCTATACTAATGGAGCGATATTACTCTACTAATGTAGCGATATTGTTACACCAATTGAGCGATATTGTTCCACTAATGGAGCGATATTGCACCACTAATGGAGCGATGTTAATATATGATCGTTTATAATTAAACCCTTTGCAAGTGTACAAGGTAATTGTACTAGGATAAGTATTTAAGGGTTGTCGAACCTTAGGGACGGATGGATTATCACTAAATCTAAAAAGGAATTTGCTGATTGAAAATTAAAACAAACTTAAACTTAAATTAAGCAAAAGAAAGAAATTAGCTAGTTTAAAAGCAAGAGATTAATATGATGGAATTTACTTAGAAAATTGAATCCACTATAGAACCATAACAATTCCTTAACTTTTAATCTAAATCTAGTGTGAACATGAACAAGTATTCTTAGCTACAAGCTAGAATTACTTCAAAAAGAATCATTAATTAACTTCCATGGCATGAACTATCTTCGACAATAGCACGAATCATCTACACTAAACTAGCTATAGGCATGACCCGTCTAATCTTAGTATAACTCATCCAAGTCATTAATTATCTGAACATTAAAACTATTGTATGACCATCTCATCTAAATCACAGAAATTAGAATCGATGAAAATATCAAAACCACATCAATCTATCATCTACAAGACAATAAATCAATATAGATTTGAATAAACATTAAAAGCTCTTCCATTAAAAAGGAAATCCATATCATACAATATAGATTTGAATAAACATTAAAAGCTCTTCCATTAAAAAGGAAATCCATATCATACAATTGTCATCATTCACAACTGAGATCTAAATTAAAAAGAAAAGAAACCGAAACTTATCTATAGCTTCATCAACTCCTAAGTAAAAGAAAAGTCTAGCCTTCCATGGTAGAAGAAAGCACTTGAATCTCCATTAGAAGCTTTGAATTCTCTTCCATCTTCTTCTTCCTTTTTCTCTTCCTAAAATCTACTGGAATCCCCCAATTTTAAGCCAAATATGTCTTTTTATAGGCATAAGTTCCGTAGGAAGAAGTCTAATATGAAAAGGATTGAAATTTTGGTCAAACTAGGAAACTGCACGTTATGCCGATCGATCCCCCTGCATGCCCGATCGATCAGCTACACTGTATTCTCATCTGAATTCACGTTATCCCGATTGATCGCCCTGCAGCCCGATCGATCGGCTACAGTGTTTCTGTTTTCCTGGACAGTTCATATTCTGTTCATTAAGCTTTCCTTCGTGTCCATATTAATTTCTAACTTGTTCATAACTCCGAAAAGTTGTCCAAATCACTTTAAAGCATGTGAAGACTACTTTGAACTATTCAAAACATCGTCCAAGTACTTAGATAAGCGCACTTTACCTACAAAACATAAAATACCATATTTTAGACATGTAGAATATCATTAAAATTCCATTTTGATTTAAATACATGTCTAAACAACTAATAACTACAAAATCATTAATAATTAAACTAAAATACTAATATCTATCTTAATCTAAATAAACCATAATTAACTCTAAATTAACCTAATCTATACTAGCAAATAAGGTAAAAAGGCATATAAAATAGATATAGATTTCATACTTATCAAATACCCCCAAACCTATATTTTGCTAGTCCTCGAGCAAAACAAAAACAAAATAAAACGACTAATCTAGAAAATAAATAAAAGCCACTTTCGTAGGGAATCACGATTGCATTTAGCGTATGCAACAAGCCTTTAAACCCCTAGGTGTCCCTAGTTGGACGAGTTGTGTCTCGTGAGGGTTTGCAGTAATGATACCCACAAACATTGAAACCTAAGAAAAATAAAACAAACAAACAAGAAAACAAAATTTTGAAAAATAATCTTCTCTTAAAAACACATAACTATTTTTAAAATGAACCAACCACAAATACTTGAAACAAGTAAACAATTAAGATCTGATCACTTTCAAGTAAGGAATAATCCATTTTATAACCCCATCTTAGAAATAATTGTGCAACTACATATATACATTTCAAAAACATAAAGTGTAGAAACTTTGTAGTCATACAATTTCATTCTTTATTAACAAGCATATCTTATGTGACCCATTAACCAAGCTTATTAAAGTTAACTAACTCAAAAATATAACAATGACAATCTTTCATCTTTAACATCTCAGAATAAACCTTCATGTAATAGCCTTCAAATTTCAATTAAATTTAGGGAATAAGAGCATAATATACATCAAAATATGACTTGTGCAATACTTAGTTCTATTAAGCTTTCTAAATAGTCCATGTAACAAGCGTTAGTCCAGTGTCCCTAATTCAGTTGGCTCAAGGCACTAGGTGTTGAAACACCCCTCAGGCTTAATAACTCGAACTATAAAGGCTACAGAACCAAGTAAGTCATAAAAGAATTTATCTCAACTTTTCACCTTTTGACGCGATCCCTTATACTTGCCTAGGCACAAGGTCCGGTTACTCAGTAAAAAGTGAAACAAACCTTTACTCTCTTTTTTTTCATCATTTTTTTTCATTCAATCTATTTTTTTTTCCATTCTTTTTTTGCTCCACTAATAGAGCGATATTGCTACACTAATGGACGGATATTGCTACACTAATTGTGCTATATTGATACACTAATTTAGCGATATTGATACACAAATTGAGCGATATTGCTACACTAATGGAGCGATATCGCTCCACTAATGGAGCGATATTGTTGTACTAATGGAGCGATATTGCTGTACTAATGGAGCGATATTGCTCTACTGATGGAGCGATATTACTGTACTAATGGAGCGATATTGATATACTAACAGAGCAATATTGCTCCACTAATAGAGCGATACTGCTACACTAATGGAGCGATTTTGCTACACTAATTGAGCTATATTGATAAACTAATTAGCGATATTGCTCCACAAATTGAGCGATATTTCTCCACTAATGGAGTGATATAGATATACTAATGGAGCAATATTAATCCACTTATGCAGCGATATTGCTACACTAATGGAGCGATATTGATACATTAATGGAGCGATATTGATATACTAATTGAACGATATTGATACACAAATTTAGCGGTATTGATTGAATAATTGAGCGATATTGCTACACTAATGGAGCGATATCGCTCTAGTAATTGAGCGATACTGCTCCATTGATGGAGCGATATTGATACACTAATTGGGCGACATTGCTACACTAATGGAGCGATATTGATCCCCTAATTTAGCAAGATTGATACACAAATTGAGCGATATTGCTACTCTAATTTAGCGATATTAATACACTAATTAAGCAATATTGCTATACTAATGGAGCGATATTGCTTCACTAATCCAGCGATATTGCTACACTACTGCAGCGATATTGCTCAACAAATGAAGCGATATTGCTCTACTAATTGAGCGATATTGATACACTAATGGAGGGATATTGCTCTACTAATGGAGGGATATTGCTACACTATTGGAGCAATATTGCTCAACTAATGGAGCAATATTGCACCACTAGTGGAGCGATATTGCTACACTAATGGTGCGATATTACTACACTAATCTAGCGATATTGATATACTAATTTGGTGATATTGCTACACTAATGGAGAGATATTGCTCCACTAATGGAGCGATATTGCTGTACTAATGGAGCGATATTCCTGTACTATTGGAGCGATATTGCTCCACTGATGGAGCGATACTGTAGCACTGATGGAGCGATATTGCTACACTAATGGAGCGATATTACTCTACTAATGTAGCGATATTGTTACACAAATAGAGCGATATTGCTCTACTAATGGAGCGATATTGCACCACTAAGGGAGAAATGTTGATATACTAATGGAGCAATATTGCTCCACTACTAGAGCGATATTGCAACACTAATTGAGTGATATTGCTACAGTAATGGAGCGATATTGATCGTCTAATTTAGCGATATCGATACACAAATTGAGGAATATTGCTACACTAACGGAGTGATATTGCTCCACTGATGGGGCGATATTGCTCTACTGATGGAGCGATATTGCTACACTAATGTAGAGATATTGATACACTAAAGGAGCGATATTGATACACTAATTGATCGATATTGCTACACTAATGGTGGGATATTGCTATACTAATGGAGCGATATTGCTACACCAATGTAGCGATATTAATACACTAATTTAGCGATATTGATATACTAATAGAAAGATATTGCTACACTAATGGAGCGAAATTTCACCACTAATGGAGCGATATTGATATACTAATAGAGCGATATTGCTCTACTAATGGATCGATATTGCTCCTCCCGTGGAGCAATATTTCTCCACTAATGGAGCGATATTTATATACCAATGGAGCAATATTGCTCAAGTAATGGAGCGACATTGCTACACTAATGGAGCGATAATGATATACCAATTGAGCGATATTGCATTACTAATGGAGCGATATTGCTACACCACTGAAGCAATATTAATAAACTAATTTAGCGATATTGATATATACTAATAGAGGGATATTGATACACCAATGGAGCGATATTGCTCTACTAATGGAGCGATAATGCTCCACTAATGAAGCAATATTGCTCCACTAATTGAGCGATATTGATATATTAATCAAGCAATATTGCTCCACTAATTGAGCGATATTTCTACACTAATGGACCTATATTACTACACTAATTGAGCAATATTGATACACTAATTTAGCGATATAGATATACAAATTGAGCGATATTGTTACACTAATGGAGCGATATTGCTCCACTAATGGAGCGATTTTGCTCCACTGATTGAGCAAAATTAATATACTAATTTATCGATATTGATATACAAATAGAGCGATATTGCTTCACTAATGGAGCGATATAGAATACTAAAGGAGCAATATTGATCCACAAATGGAGCGATATTGCTACACTAATGGAGCGATATTGCTACACTAATGGACCGATATTGATACACTAATGAAGCGATATTGATACACTAATTTAGCGGTATTCATAAAATAATTGAGCGATCTTGCTACACTAATGGAGCGATATTGCTCCAGTAATTGAGCGATATTTCTCTACTGATGCAGCGATATTGCTACACTAATGGAGCGATATTGCTCCACTAATGGAGCAATATTGCTATACTAATGGAGCGATATAGCCATACAAATGGAGCGATATGGCTCCACTGATGGACCGATTTTGCTCCACTAATGGAGCGATATTGTATCGGAGCGATATTGCTACACTAATGTAGTGATATTGATACACTAATTTAGCGATATTGATATACTAAAAGAGTGATATTGCTACACTAATGGAGCGATATTGCTACACTAATGTAGCGATATTGCAAAACTGATGAAGCGAAATTACTCCACTAACGGAGCGATATTGTTCCACTAATAGAGCGATATTGATTTACTAATGGAGCGATATTGATATACTAATAGAGCGATATTGCTCAACTAATGGAGCGATATTGCTACACGAATGGTGCGATATTGCTCCACTAATGGATCGATATTGATATACTAATAGAGCGATATTGCTCTACTAATGGATCGATATTGCTCCTCTCGTGGAGCAAAATTGCTCCACTAATGGAGCGATATTTATATACCAATGGAGCAATATTGCTCTACTAATGGAGCGACATTGTTATACTAATCGAGCGATATTGATATACCAATTGAGCGATATTACATTACTAATGGAGCGATATTGCTACACCAATGAAGCGATATTAATAGACTAGTTTAGCGATATTGTTATACTAATAGAGGGATATTGCTACACCAATGGAGCGATATTGCTCCACTAATGGAGCGATACAGCTCCACTAATGGAGCGATATTGATATACCGAAGGAGCAATATTGTTCCACTAATGGAGCGATATTACAACACTAATGGAGCGATATGGTTACACTAATTGAGCTATATTGATACACTAATTTAGCGATATTGATACACAAATTGAGCGATATTGCTACACTAATGGAGTGATATTGCTCCACTAATGGAGCGATATTGCTCCACTGATGGCGTGATATTGCAACACTAATGCAGCGATTTTGCAACACTAATGCAGCGATATTGCTCAACTAATGTAGCGATATTGCTCCACTAATGGAGCGATATTGCTACACTAATGGTGCGATATTGATATACTAATAGAGCGATGTTCATATACTAATGGAGCGATATTGTTCAACTAATGGAGCGATATTGCTACACTAATGGAGCGATATTGCTACACGAACAGAGCGATATTGCTCTAGTAATGGATCGATATTGCTCCTCTAATGCAGCGATATTGCTCCACTAATGGAGCAATATTGCTACACCAATGTAGCGATATTGATACACTAATTTAGCGATTTTGATATACTAATAGAAAGATATTGCTACACTAATGGAGCGATATTACTCTTCTAATGTAGCGATATTGTTACACCAATACATCGACATTGGTCCACTAATGGCGCGATATTGCTCCACTAATGGAGCAATATTGATACAGTAATTTATCGATATTGATAGACTAATGGAGCAATATTTGAACACTAATGGAGGGATATTGATACACTAATTAAGCGATATTGCTACATTAATGTAGGGATATTAATACACTATTTTAGCGATATTGCTATACTAGTAGAGCGATATTGCTACACTAGAGGAGCGATATTGATACACTAATGCAGCGATATTACTCCACCGATGAAGCGATATTACTCCACTAATGGAGCGATATTGATATACTAATGGAGCGATATTCCACAACTAATGGAGTGATATTACTACACTAATAGAGCGATATTGCTGCACTCATGGATCGATATTGCTCCGCTAATGGAGTGATATTGCTCCACTAACGGAGCGATATTGATATACTAATGGAGCGATATTCCTCTACTAATGGAACGATATTGCTACAGTAATGGAGCGATACTGCTACACAATGGAAGCAATATTGCTACACCAATGGAGAGATATTGTTACCCTAATAGAGTAATATTGCTCCACTAATGGCGCGATATTGCTACACTAAAAGAGCGATTTTGCTACATTAATAAAAGGATATTGCTCCACTAATGGAGCACTATTGCTACACTAATGGAGTGATATTGCTCCACTAATGGAGCAATATTGCACCACTAATGGAGCGTTATTGCTATACTAATGGACCGATATTCCTCTACTAATGTAGCGATATTGTTACAAGAATGGAGCGATATTGCTCCACTAATGGAGCGATATTGCTCCGATAATGGAGCGATATTGCTCCACTAATGGAGCGATATTGATATAGTAATGGAGAGATATTGCTCCACTAATGGAGCGATATTGCTACACTAATGGAGCGATATTGCTACACTAATGGAGGGACATTGATCCACTAATTTAGCGATATTGATAAACAAATTTAGCGATATTGTTACACTAATCGAGCGATATTGCTCTACTAATGTAGTGATGTTGTTACACCAATGGAGCAATATTGTTCGATAAATAGAGCGATATTGCATATTGATATACTAATGGAGCGATATTGCTAGACTAAGGGAACGATATTGCTACACTAATGGAGGTATATTGATACACTAGTTGAACGATATTGCTACACTAATTGAGCGATATTGCTACACTAACGGAGCAATATTGCTTGACTAGTGGAGCGATATTGTTATACTAATGGAGTGCTATTGCTCTACTGATGGAGCGATAATGCTCCACTGATACATCGATATTGCATCACTAATAAAGCGATTTTGCTACACCAATCTAGCGATATTGATACACTAATTTAGCGATATTTATACACTAATAGAGAGATATTGCTACACTAGCGGAGTGATATTACTCTTCTAACGTAGCGATATTGTTACACCAATGGAGCGATATTGCTGCACTAATGGAGCGATATCGCTATACTAATGGAGCGATATTGCTCCACTAATTGAACGATATCGCTCTACTAATGGAGCGATATTGCTCCACTAATGGAGCGATATTGATATACTAATGGTGCAATATTACTCCACTAATGGAGTGATATTCTACACTAATGGAGCGATTAATGGAGCGACATTGCTACACTAATGGAGCGATATTGCTCTACTAAAGGAGCGATATTGCTCCACTAATGGACCGCTATTGATATAGTGATGGAGCAATATTGCTCTACTAATGCAGTGATATTGCTACACTAATGGGGCGATATTACTACACTAATGGAGCGATATTAATACACTAATTTAGCGATATTGATAAACTAATTAAGCGATATTGATACATTAATCGAGTGATATTGCTCCACTAATGGGGCGATATTGCTAAACAGAAGGAGCGATAAGGCTACTCTGATGGAGTGATATTGCTCCACTGATGTAGCGATATTGCCCAACTAATGAAGCGATATTGCTCAACTAATGGAGCGATATTGATATACTAATGGAGCGTTATTGTTCGACTAATGGAGCGATATTGCTACAAAAATGGATCGATATTGCTACATGAATAGAGCGATATTGATACACTAATGAAGCGATTTTGCTACACTAATGGAGTGATATTGCTCCACATATTGTGCGATATTGATATACTAATGGAGCGATATTGCTACACAAATGGAGCGATATTTCTATACGAATGGAGGGATATTGCTCCTTTAATGGAGCGGTATTGCTCCACTAATGGAGGTATAATTGCACACTAATGGAGCGATTTTCCTCTATTAATTATACGATATTGCCACACTAATGGAGCGATATTGCTCAACTAGTGGAGCGATATTGCTCCACTAAGGGAGCGAAATTGCCACACAAATGCAGCGATATTGCTCTACTAATGGGGCGATAGTGCTACACTAGAGGAGCGATATTGATACACTAATGGAGGGATATTGCTATACAAATGGAGCGATTTTGCTACACTAATGCAGCGATATTATTCCACTAATGAAGCGACATTGCTCAACGAATGGTGCGATATTGATATACTAATTGACCGATATTGCTCCACTAATGGAGCGACATTGCTCAACTAATGGAGCGATATTGCTCTACTAATGGAGCGATATTGATATACTAAAGGAGCAATATTGTTCCACTAACGGAGCGATATTGCTCCACTAATGGAGCGATATTACTCAACTAATATAGCGATATTGTTACAACAATGGAGCGATATTGCTCCACTAATGCAGCGATATTGCTCCGATAATGGAGCAATATTGCTCCACTAATGGAGCGATATTGATATACTAATGGAGCAATATTACTCCACCAATGGAGCGATATTGCTACACTAATAGAGCGATATTGCTGCACTAATGGAGTGATATTGCTCCACTAATTGGAGCGATATTGATATACTAATGGAGCAATATTGCTCCACTAATGGAGCGACATTGCTACACAAATTTAGTGATATTGATAAACAAAGGGAGCGATATTGTTATACTAATCGAGCGATATTGCTCCTCTAATTGAGCGATATTGCTCCGCTGATGGAGCGATATTGTTACACTAATGGAGCGATATTGCTACACGAACAAAGTGATATTGCTCTAGTAATGGATCGCTATTGCTCCTCTAATGCAGCGATATTGCTCCACTAATGGAGCACTATTGCTTCACTAATGGAGTGATATTGCTCAACTAATGGAGTGATATTGCTCCACTAATGGAGCAATATTGCTCCACTAATGGAGCATTATTGTTATACTAATGGAGTGAAATTGCTCCACTAATGGAGCAATATTACTCTACTAATGTAGCGATATTGTTACAACAATGGAGCGATATTGCTCTAATAATGGAGCGATATTGCTCCACTAATGGAGCGATATTTATATAGTAATGGAGCGATATTGCTCCACTAATGGACCGATATTGCTACACTAATGGAGCGATATTGCTACACTAATGGAGCGACATTGATCCACTAATTTAGCGATATTGATAAACAAATTTAGCGATATTGCTACACTAATAGAGCAACATTGATCCACTAATTGGAGCGATATTGCTCCACTAATGGAGCAATATTGCTCCACTAATGGAGCGATATTGCTACGCTAATGGAGCAATTAATGGAGCGACATTGCTACACTAATTCAGCGATATTGATAAACAAAGTGAGCGATATTGCTATACTAATCGAGCGATATTGCTCCTCTAATTGAGCAATATTGCTCCGCTAATGGAGCGATATTGCTACACTAATGGAGCGATATTGCTACATGAACAGAGGGATATTGCTCTAGTAATGGATCGATGTTGCTCCTCTAATGCAGCGATATTGCTCCACTAATGGAGCAATATTGCTACACCAATGTAGCGATATTGATATACTAATTTAGCGATTTTGATATACTAATAGAAAGATATTACTACACTAATGGAGCGATATTACTTTTCTAATGTAGCGATATTGTTACGCCAATGCATCGACATTGGTCCACTAATGGCGCAATATTGCTCCACTAATGGAGCAATATTGATACAGTAATTTATCGATATTGATAGACTAATTGAGCGATATTGCTCCACTAATTGGGCGATTTTGCTAAACTAATGGAGCGATATTGCTCCACTGATGGAGCGATATTGCTACATTAATGGAGCGATATTGCTACACGAACGGAGTGATATTGCTCAAATAATGGATCGATATTGATACACTAGTTGAAAGATATCACTACACTAATTGAGCGATATTGCTACACTAATGGAGCGATATTGTTATACTAATGGAGTAATATTGCTCGACTGATGGAGCGATAATGCTCGATTGATAGAGCAATATTGCATCACTAATATAGCGATTTTGCTACACCAATGTAGCGATATTGATACACTAATTTAGCGATATTGCTACACGAACAGAGTGATATTGCTCTAGTAATGGATCATATGCTCCACTAATGGAGCGATATTGATATACCAATGGAGCAATAGTGCTCCACTAATGGAGAGATATTGCTCCACTGATGGAGCGATATTGCTACTCTAACGTTGTGATATTGATACACTAATTTAGCGATATTGATATACTAATAAAACGATATTGCTTCACTAATGGAGCGATATTGCTACACTAATGCAACGATATTGCTCAACTAATGAAGTGATATTGCTCCACTAATGGAGCGATATTGATATACTAATAGAGCGATGTTGATATACTAATGGAGCGATATTGTTCAACTAATGGAGCGATATTGCTCTACTAATGGAGTGATATTGATATACTAATAGAGCGATGTTGATATACTAATGGAGCGATATTGTTCAACTAATGGAGCGATATTACTACACGAATGGAGCGATATTGCTCCTCTACTGGAGCGATATTGCTCCACTAATGGAGCGATATTAATATGCCGATGGAGCTATATTGTTACACTAATTTAGCGATATTGATACACTAATAGAGCGATATTGATACACTAATAGAGCGATATTGCTATACTAATCGAACAATATTGCTACACTAATGGAGCGATATTTCTACACGAATGCAGCAATATTGCTGCACTAATGGAGCGTTATCACCACATTAATGGAGCGTTGTTACTCTACTGATGTAGTGATATTGTTACACCAATGGAGCGATATTGCTCCACTAATGGAGCGATATTGATATACTAATGGAGCAATATTGCTCAACTAATGGAGCGATATTGCTACACTAATGGAGCGATAATGCTACACTAATAGAGGGATATTGATAAACTAATTAAGCGATATTGCTACCCTAATTGAGCGATATTGCTCCACTGATGGAGCGATATTGCTCCACTGATGGATCGATAATGCATCACTAATGGAGCGATATTGCCACACTAATGGAGCGATATTGCTACACGAACGGAGCGATATTTCTCCGGTAGTGGATCAATATTACTCCTCTAATGGTGCGATATTGCTACACTAATATAGCGTTATTGCTATACTAATGGGGAGATATGGCTCCACTAATTGAGCGATATTACTCTACTAATGTAGCGATATTGTTACACAAATAGAGCGATATTGCTCCAATAATGGAGCAATATTGCTCCACAAATAAAGGGATATTGCTCCACTAATGGAGCGATATTCATATACTAATGGAGCAATATTGCTCCATTAATGGAGCGATATTGCTATACTAATTGAGCGATATTGCTACACTAATGGAGGGATATTGATACACTAATTAAGCGATATTGCTACATTAATGTAGGGATATTGATACACTAATTTAGCGATATTGCTATACTAATAGAGCGATATTGATACACTAAAGGAGCGATATTGATACACTATTGCAGCGATATTACTCCACCGATGAAGCGATATTACTCCAGTAATGGAGCGATATTCCACAGCTAATGGAGCGATATTACTACACGAATAGAGCAATATTGCTGCACTCATGGATCGATATTGCTCCGCTAATGTAGTGATATTGCTCCACAAACGGAGTGATATTGATATACTAATGGAGCGATATTGATATACTAATGGAGCGATATTGCTAGACTAATGGAGCGATATTGCTACACTAATGGAGGTATATTGATACACTAGTTGAACGATATTGCTACACTAATTGAGCGATATTGCTACACTAACGGAGCAATATTGCTCGACTAATGGAGCGATATTGTTATACTAATGGAGTGATATTGCTCCACTGATGGAGCAATAATGCTCCACTGATACAGCGATATTGCATCACTAATAAAGCGATTTTGCTACACCAATGTAGCGATATTGATACATTAATTTAGTGATATTGATACACTAATAGAGAGATATTGCCACACTAGCGGAGTGATATTACTCTACTAATGTAGCGATATTGTTACACCAATGGAGCGATATTGCTGTACTAATGGAGCGATATTGCTATACTAATGGAGCGATATTGCTCCACTAATTGAGCGATATTGCTCCACTAATTGGAGCGATATTGCTCCACAAATGGAGCGATATTGATATACTAATGGTGCAATATTGCTCCACTAATGGAGTGATATTGCTACACTAATGGAGCGATTAATGGAGCGACATTGCTACACTAATGGAGTGATATTGCTCTACTAAAGGAGCGATATTGCTCCACTAATGGAACGCTATTGATATAGTGATGGAGCAATATTGCGCCACTAATGGAGCGATATTGCTACACTAATGGGGCGATATTACTACACTAATGGAGCGATATTAATACACTAATTTAGCGATATTGATAAACTAATTGAGCGATATTGATACAGTAATCGAGCGATATTCCTCCACTAATGGGGCAATATTGCTAAACAGAAGGAGCGATAAGGCTACTCTTATGGAGTGATATTGCTCCACTGATGTAGCGATATTGCCCAACTAATGAAGCGATATTGCTCCACTAATGGAGCGATATTGATATACTAATGGAGCGTTATTGTTCGACTAATGGAGCGATATTGCTACATGAATAGAGTGATATTGCTCCTTTAATGGGGCGATATTGCTCCAGTAATAGAACGATATTGATATACAAATGGAACGATATTCATACACTAATTTCGCGATATTGATACACTAATAGAGCGATTTTGCTACACTAATAGAGTGATATTGCTCCACAAATTGTGCGATATTGATATACTAATGGAGCGATATTGCTACAGAAATGGAGCGATATTTCTATACGAATGGATGGATATTGCTCCTCTAATGGAGCGGTATTGCTCCACTAATGGAGGTATATTGGCACACTAATAGAGCGATTTTCCTCTACTAATGATACGATATTGCTACACTAATGGAGCGATATTGCTCAACTAGTGGAGCGATATTGCTCCACTAAGGGATCGAAATTGCCACACAAATGCAGCGATATTGCTCTACTAATGGAGCGATAGTGCTACACTAGAGGAGCGATATTGATACACTAATGGAGGGATATTGCTCCACTAATGGAGCGATATTGCTACACAAATAGAGCGATTTTGCTACACTAATGCAGCGATATTATTCCACTAATGAAGCGACATTGCTCAACGAATGGTGCGATATTGATATACTAATTGACCGATATCGCTCCACTAATGGAGCGATATTGCTACACTAATGGAGCGATATTGCTCCACTAATGGATCGATATTGCTCCTCTAGTGGAGTGATATTGCTCTACTAGTGAAGCGATATTGATATACTAATGGAGCGATATTGCTCCACTAATGGAGCAATTTTACACTACTAATGTAGTGATATTGCTCCACTAATGGAGCGATATTGCTGTACTAATGGAGCGATATTGCTCTACTAATGGAGCGATATTGATATACTAATAGAGCAATATTGTTCCACTAACGGAGCGATATTGCTACACTAATGGACCGACATTGGTACACTAATGGAGTGATATTGATACAATAATTTAGCGATATTGATACACTAATTGAGCGATATTGCTCCACTGATGGAGCGATATTGCTCCACTGATGGAGCGATATTGCTACGCTAATGTAGCGATGTTGATACACTAATTTAGCAATATTGATGTACTAATAGAGCGATGTTGCTGCATTAATGGAGCTATATTGCTACACTAAGGTAGCGATATTGCTCAACTAATGAAGTGATATTGCTCCACTAATGGAGCGATATTGCCCCACTAATGGAGCGATATTGATATACTAATGGAGCGATGTTGATATACTAATGTTGCGATATTGCCCTACTAATGGAGCGATATTGCTATACAAATGGAGCGATTTTGCTCCACTAATGGATCGATATTGCTCCTCTCATAGATCGATATTGCTCCACTAATAGAGCGATAATGATATACCAATGGAGAGATATTGATACACTAATTTAGCGATATTGATACACTAATACAGCAATTTTGCTGCACTAATGGAGCGATATTGCTCCACTAATGGAGCGATATTGCTCCACTAATGGAGCGATATTGCTCCACTGATGGAGCAATATTGCTCTACTAATGGGGTGCTACACTAATAGAACGATATTGCTCCACAAATGGAGCGTCATCGTTACACTAATGGAGCGATATTGCTGAACTAATGGAGCGATATTGATATACTAATGGTGTGTTATTGCTCCACTAATAGAGCGATATTGTAGAGCGATATTGCTGCACTGATGGAGCAATATTGCTTAATTAATGATACGATATTGCTATACTAATGGAGCGACATTGCTACACAAATGAAGCAATATTACTACACTAATGGAGTGATATTGCTCCACTAATTTAGCGATATTGCTCCACTAATAGATCGATATTGCACCTATAATGGGGTGATATTGCTCTACTAATGGAGCGATATTGACATACCAGTGGAGCAATATTGATATACTAATTTAGCGATATTGATACACAAAGGAAGAAATATTGCTACACTAGTGGAGCGATATTGTTATCCTAATGGAGTGATATTGCTCCAATAATGGTGCGATATTGCTATACTAATAGAGCGATATTGATATACTAATTTAGCAAAAATTGATAAACTAATTAAGCGATATTGCTAGACTAATGGAGCGATATTGCTCCACTGATGGAGCGATATTTCTCCACTGATGGTGCGATATTGCATCACTAATGGAGCGATATTGCTCCACCAATAGAGCGATATTGCTACATGAATAGAGCAACATTGCTACACTAATGGAGTGATATTGATACACTAATTAAGCGATATTGCTCCACTAATGGAGCGATATTGCTCCTCTATTGGAGCGGTATTTCTATACTAATGGAGCGATATTGGTACACCAATGTAGCGATATTGCATCACAAATTGAGCGTTATTGCATCACTAATGGAGCAATATTGCTACACTAATTTAGCCATATTCATATACTAATAGAGCGATATTGCTACACTAATTGAGCGATATTGCTCCACTAGTGCAGCAATATTACTCCACTAATGGAGTGATATTGATATACTAATGGAGAGATATTGCTCCACTGATGGAGCGATATTGCATCACTAATGTAGCGATATTGATATACTTATAGGATGAAATTGCTACACTAATGAAGCGATATTTCTCCACTATTGGAGCGATATTGCTACACTAATGAAACGATATTTCTCCACTATTGGAGCGATATTGCTCCACTAATGAAGCGATATTTCTCCACTATTGGAGCGATATTGCTACATTAATGGAGTGATATTGCTCCTCTATTGGAGTGATATTGCTCTACTAATGGAGCGTTATTGGTATACAAATGGAGCGATATTGATAAACTAATTTAGCGATATTGACACACTAATATAGCGATTTTGTTACACTAATGTTGTGATATTGCTATACTAATGGAGCGATATTGCACAACTGATGGAGTGATATTGCTCCACTGATGGAGCGATATTGCTCCACTAATTATGCGATATTGCTAGACAAATGGAGCGATATTGCTCCATTGATGGAGCGATATTGCTCCACTGGTGGAGCGATATTGCTCCACTAATGGAGTGATATTTCTACACGAATGGAGCGATATTCCTCCACTAATAAATCGATATTGCTCATCTAATGGAGTGATATTGCTCCACTAATGGAGCGATATTTGTATAGTAATGGAGCGATATTGCCATGCAAAGGAAGCAATATTGTTGCAGTAATGGAGCGATATTGTTACCCTAATGGAGCGATATTGCTACACTAATGGAACGATATTGCTACACTAATGGAGCGATATTGATACAGTAATTTAGCGATATTGATACACTAATTAAACGATATTGCAAGACTAATGGAGCGATATTGCTCCACTCATGGAGCGATATTGCTATACTTATGGAGCGATTTTGCTCCACTGATGGAGCAATATTTCTCCACTGTTGGAGCGATATTTCTCCACTGATGGTGAGATATTGCATCACTAATGGAGCGATATTGCTTCTCCAATAGAGCGATATTGCTACACGAATGGAGCTGCTACCCTAATGGAGCGATATTGATACACTAATTAAGCAATATTACTCCACTAATGGAGCAATATTGCTCCACTATTGGAGCGATATTGCTATAGTAATGGAGCGATATTGTTACACCAATGTAGCGATATTGTTACACTAATTTAGCGATATTGATATACTAATAGAGCGATATTGCTACACTAATGGAGCGATATTGCTGCACTAATGGAGCGATATTACTCAACTAATGAAGCGATATGTCTCCACTAATGGAGCGATATTGATCTACTAATTGAGCGATATTGATATACTAATGGAGCGATATTGCTACACGAATGGAGCGATATTGCTCCACTAATGGTTCGATATTGCTCCTCTAATGGAGCGATATTGCTCCACTCATTGAGCGATATTGATATACTATTAGAGCGATATTGCTACACTAATGGAGCGATATTGCTCCACGAATGAAGCGATATTTCTCCACTATTGAAGCGATATTGCTACACTAATGGAGTGATATTCATATACTAGGGGAGCGATATTGATATACTAATTGAGCGATATTGCTCTACTAATGGAGCGATATTGCTACACGAATAGAGCGATATTGCTCCACTAATGGATCGATATTGCTCCTCTAATGGAGTGATATTGCTCTACTAATGGAGCGATATTGATATACTAATCGAGCAATATTGATACACTCATTTAGCGACATTGATACACTAATAGAGCAATATTGCTACACTAATGGAGTGATATTGCTCCACTAATGGATCAATATTGTTCCTCTAATGGAGCGATATTACTCTACTAATGGAGCAACATTGACATACTAATGGAGCAATATTGATACACTCATTTAGCGACATTGATACACTAATGGAGCGATATTGCTACACTAATGGAGCGATATTGCTCTACTAATGATACGATATTGCTACACTAAAGGAACAATATTGCTATACTAATGGAGCGATATTGCTCCACTGATAGAGCAATATTGCTCCACAGATAGAGCGATATTGATATACTAATGGAGCGATATTGCCCTACTAAGTAAGCGATATTGATATACTAATGGAGCGATATTGCTCCACTAATGGAGCGATATTGCTACACTAACGGAGCGATATTGCTACACGAATGGTGCGATTTTGCTCCACTAATGGATCGATATTGCTCGTCTAATGGAGTGATATTGCTCCACTAATGGAGCGGTATTGACATACTAATGGAGCGATATTGATACACTAATTTAGTGATATTGATACACTAATAGAGCAATATTGCTACACTAATGGAGCGATATTGCTACACTAATGGAGCGATATGGCTCTACTAATTTTATGATATTGCTACTGTAATAGAGTAATATTGCTATACTAATGGAGCGATATTGCTCCACTGATGGAGCGATATTGCTCCACTGATGGAGCGATATTGCTACACTGATGGTGCGATATGGCTCCACTGATGGAGCGATATCGCATCACTAATGGAGCGATATTGCTACACTAATTTAGCGATATTGAAACACTAATTGAGCGATATTGCTACAGTATTGAAGCGATATTGCTACACTAATGCAGCGATATAAGTCAACTAATGAAGCGATATTGCTTCACTAATGGAGCGATATTGCTACACTAGTGGAGCGATAGTGCTACATGAATGGAGCAATATTGCTCAACCAATGGATTGATATTGCTCCTCTAATGGAGCGATATTGCTCCACTAATGGGGCAATATTGATATACTAATGGAGCGATATTAATACACTAATTTAGCTATATGGATATACTAATAGAGCGATATTGCTACACTAATGGAGCGATATTGATATACTAGTGGAGTGATTTTGATATACTAATGGAGCGATATTGCTCTACTAATGGAGCGATATTGCTACACGAATGGAGCGATCTTGCTCCACTAATGGATACATATTGCTCCTCTAATAGAGCGATATTGCTCTACTAATGGAGCGATATTGATATACTAATAGATCAATATTGCTCCAGTAATGGATCGATATTGCTCCTCTAATGGAGCGAAATTGCTATACTAATGTAGCGATATTGATACACTAATTTAGCAATATTGATATACTAATAGAGCGATATTACTACACTAATGGAGCGATATTTCAACACTTATCGAGCGATATTGATATACTATTGAAGCGATATTGGTCCACTAATGGATCGATATTGCTCCACTAATGGAGCGATATTGCTCCACTAATGGAACGATATTGATGTACTAATGGAGCGATAAAGATATACTAATTGAGCGATTTTGCTACAGAAATGAAGCGAAATTGCTCCACTGATGGAGCGATATAGCTCCACTAATTATGCGATATTGCTAAACTAATGGAGTGATATTACTCCACTGATGGAGCGATATTGCTCCACTGATGGAGCGATATTGATATACTAACGGAGCGATATTGCTCCACTAGTGGAGTGATATTGCTACACGAATGGAGAGATACTACTCCACTAATAGAGCGATATTGCTCCTCTGATGGAGCGATATTGCTCCACTAATGGATAGATATTGCTCTACTAATGGATAGATATTGCTCCTCTAATGGAGCGATATTGCTCCACTAATGTATCGATATTGAAATACTATTAGAGCGATATTAATATACTAATAGAACGATATTGCTCCAGTAATGGATCGATATTGCTCCTCTAATTGAGCAATATTGCTATACTAATGTAGCGATATTGATACACTAATCGAGCGATATTGATATACTAATAGAGCGATATTAATGCACTAATGGAGCGATATTGCTACACTAATGCAACGATATTACTCAACTAATGAAGCTATATTGCTCCACTAATTGAGTGATATTGCTCTACTAATGGAGCGATATTGGTATACTAATGGAGCGATATTGTTCCACTAATGGATCGATATTGCGACACGAATGGAGCGATATTGCTCCAATAATGGATTGATACTGCACCTCTAATGGAGCGATATTGCTCCACTAATGGAGCGATATTGCTCTAATGATTGTGCGATATTGCTACACTAATGGAGCGATATTTGCTCTACTAATTTGGCAATATTGCTTTACTAATAGAGCGATATTGCTATACTAATGTAGCGATATTGATACCCTAATTTAGCGATATTGCTACACTAATAAAGCGATATTACTATACTAATAGAGCGATATTGCTACACTAATGTAGCAATATTACTCTACTATTGAAGCGATATTGCTCCACTAATGGAGCAATATTGCTACACTAGTAGAGCGATATTGCTACAATAATGCAGCGATATTACTCAACTAAAGAAGCGATATTGCTCCACTAATGGAGCGATATTGATATACTAATGGAGGGATATTGATATACTAATGGAGCGATATTGCTCCACTAATGGAGCGATATTGCTTCACGAATGGAGCGATATTGCTCCTTTAATGGATCAATATTGCTCCTCTAATGGAGCGACATTGCTCCACTAATGATGCGATATTGATATACTAATCGAGCGATATTGATACATTAATTTATCGATATTGATACACTAATAGAGTGATTTTGCTACACTAATGGAGCGATATTGCTCCACTAATGGAGCAATATTGCTCCACTGATGGAGCGATATTGCTCTAATGATTGTGCGAAATTTCTACACTAATTGAGTGATATTTGCTCTACTGATTGGGCGATATTGCTTCACTAATGGAGCGATATTGCTACACTAATGTAGTAATATTGATACCATAATTTAGCGATATTGCTACACTAATAGAGCGATAATGCTATACTAATGGAGCGATTTTGCAACACTAATGTAACAATATTACTCCACTAATGAAGCGATATTGCTCCACTAATGGAGCGATATTGATATACTATTGGTACGTTATTGCTACTTTAATGGAGCGATATTGCTCCAGTAATGGAGCGATATTAGTCTACTACTGGATCGATATTGCTCCTTTGATGGAGCGATATTGCTAAACTAATGGAGCGGTATTGATATACTAGTGGCGTGTTATTGCTCCACTAATTGAGCGATATTGTAGAGTGATATTGCTGCACTAATGGAGCGATATTGCATAATTAATGATACGATATTGCCATACTAATGGAGCGATATTGCTCCACATACGTAGCAATGTCGCTCCACATATGTACCAACATTGCTCCACATATGTAGCAATATCGCTCCACATACGTAACAATGTCGCCCCACATATGTAGCAATGTCGCTCCATTGTGTAGAATAATGCTCCACATATGTAGTCATATCGCTTCACATATGTCGTCATATTGCTCCACATATGTAGCAATATCGCTCTACCTATGTAGTAATATCACTCCACATATGTAGCAATATCGCTCCACATATGTAGCAACATCACTCCACAAATGTAGCAATATCACACCCTTATGTAACAATATCGCTCTACATATGTATCAATATCGCTTAACATATGTAGCAATATCACTCTAAATGTGTACCAATATCGCACCACATTCGTAGGAATATCGCTCCGTATTCGTAGCAATATCGCTCCACATATGTAGCAATATCGGTCCACATATATAGCAAAATTGCTCCACATATGTACCAATATTGCTCAACATATGTACCAATATCGCTCTATATATGTACCAATATCGCTCCACATTTGTAGCAATATCGCTCCACATTTGTAGCAATATCGCTCCACATATGTACCAATCTCGCTCCACATATATAGCAAAATTGCTCCACATGTGCACCAATATCGCTCAACATATGTACCAATATCGCTCCATATATGTAGCAATATCGCTCCACATATGTAGCAATTTTGCTCCACATATGTAGCAATATTGCTCCACATATGTAGTAATATCGCTCTATTGTGTAGAACAATGTTGTACATATGTCGTCATATCGCTCCACATATGTAACAATATCGCTCTACCTATGTAGTAATATCAGTCCACATATGTAGGAGCATCGCTCCACATATGTAGCATTATCACTCCCTTATGTAGCAATATCGCTCTAAATATGTAGCAATATTGCTCCACATATGTAGCAATATCGCTCCACATATGTAGCAATATCGTTCCATATATGTAGCAATATCACTCCCTTATGTAGCAATATCGCTCTACATATGTAGCAATATCGCTCCACATATGTAGCAATATCGCTCGGCATAAGTAGTAATATCGCTCCACAAATGTAAGAATATCGCTCCACATATGTAGTAATATCGCTCCACATATGTACCAATATCGCTCAACATATGTACCAATATCGCTCAACATATGTACCAATATCGCTCCACATATGTAGGAATATTGCTCCACATATGTATCAATATCGCTCAACATATGTGGCAATATCGCTCAATTGTGTAGCTATAACGCTCCACATATACAACAATATCACTCCATTGTATAGAATAACGCTCTACTTATGTAAAAATAACGCTCCACATATGTACCAATATTGTTCCACATATGTAGCAAATAACCCTCCACATATTTAACAATATCACTCCACATATGTAACATTATCGCTCGACATATGTGACAATAGTGCTCTACATATGTAGCAATATTACTCCCTTATGTAGCTATATCGCTTCATTGTGTGGCAATAACCCTCCACATATTTAGTAATAACGCTCCACATATGTAGCAATATCGCTCCACAATTGTAGCTTTGACGCTCCGCATATGTAACAATAACTCACTACATATGTAGCAATATCGCTTTACATATGTAACAATATCGCTTGTGTAGAAATATTGCTATATTAGTGTAGCAATATCGGTCCATTAGTGTAACAATATTGATGCATTAGTGGAGCAATATCGCTCTATTACTGGAACAATATCGCTCCATTAGAGTAACAATATCGCTTTATTATTGTTTTAATATCGTTTTATTAATGGAGCCAAATCGCTCCATTAGTTAAGCAATATCGCTTAATTAGTATAGAAATATCGCTCCATTAGTGGAGCAATATCGTTTAATTAGTATAGCTATATCGCTGCATTAGTGTAAAATATTGCTTTATTAGTGGAGCAATATCGCTCCATAAGTGTAGCAATATCACTCCATTAGTGTAGCAATATCTCTCCATTAGTGTGACATTATCGCTCCATTAGTGTGACATTATCGCTCCATTAGTGGAGCAATATCGCTCCATTAGTGGAACAATATCACTCCATTAGTGGAACAATATCACTCCATTAGTGTTACAATATCGCTCAATTTGTGTATGAATATCCCTCAATTAGTAGAGCAATATCACTTCATTAGTAGAATAATATCGCTCCGTTAGTGGAGTAATATCACTCCATCAGTGCAAGAAAATCGCTCCATTAGTGTAACTGTATCGCTCCAATAGTGGAGCAATATCGCTCCATTAGTGGAACAATATCGCTCTATTAGTGGAGCAATATCGCTCTATTAGTGGAACAATATCGCTCCATTAGTGGAGCAATATCGCTCCATTAGTGTAGCAATATTGCTTTATTATTGTTTTAATATCATTTTATTAATGGAGCCATATCGCTCCATTAGTTAAGCAATGTCGCTTAATTAGTATAGCAATATCGCTCCATTAGTGGAACAATATCGTTTAATTATTGTAGCTATATCGTTGCATTAGTGTAAAATATTGCTTTATTAGTGGAGCAATATCGCTCCATTACTGTAGCTATATCGCTCCATCGATGTGACATTATCGCTCCATTAGTGGAGCAATATCGCTCCATTAGTGGAACAATATCACTCCATTAGTGTAGCTATATCGCTCCATTAGTGTAGCAATATCGCTCTATTAGTGTAACAATATCGCTCAATTGGTGTAGGAATATCCCATAATTAGTAGAGCAATATTGCTTCATTAGTCGAGGAATATCGCTTCATTAGTGGAGCAATATCGCTCCATTAGTGGAGCAAAATCGCTCCATTACTATAACAGTATCACTCTATTAGTGGAGCAATATCGCTCCATTACTAGAGCAATATTGCTCGACTAGTGGAACAATATCACTCCATTAGTGTAGCAATATCGCTCCATTAGTGTAGCAATATCGCTCTATTAGTGTAACAATATCGCTCAATTTGTGTAGGAATATCCCTCAATTAGTAGAGCAATATCGCTTCATTAGTAGAGGAATATCGCTCCATTAGTGGAGCAATATCGCTCCATTAGAGGAGCAAAATCGCTCCATTAATATAACAGTATCACTCCATTAGTGGAGCAATATTGCTCCATTAGTGGAACAATATCGCTCCATTACTAAAGCAATATCGCTCCACTAGTGGAACAATATCACTCCATTAGTGTAGCACTATCACTCCATTAGTGGAGCAATATCGCTCCATTTGTGTAGCAATATCACTCCATTAGTGGAGCAACATCCCTGTATTATTATATTAATATTGCTCTATTAATGCAGTCATATCGCTCCATTAGTTATGCAATATCGCACCATTAGTGGAGCAATATCGCTCCATTAGTGTAGCAAGATCGCTCCATTAGTGTAGCAATATCGCTCCATTAATGTGACAATATCGTTCAATTTGTGGAGGTATATCACTCAATTAGTAGGCAATATCGCTTCATTAGTGGAGGAATATCGCTCCATTAGTGGAGCAATATCGCTCCATTAGTGTAGGAATATCGCTCCATTAGTAGAACAATATCGCTCCATTAGTAGAACAATATCGCTCCATTAGTGGAACAATATCGCTCCATTAGTGGAACAATATCTCTCCACTAGTGTAGCAATATCGGTCTATCAATATAAAAATATCGCTCTATTAGTGTAGGAATATCGGTCCATTAATGTAGCAATATTGCTGCATTAGTGGAGTAATATCCCTCCATTAGTCGAACAATATCGCTCCATTAGTGGAGTGATATCGTTTAATTAGTGTAGAAATATTGCTATATTAGTGTAGCAATATCAGTCCATTAGTGTAACAATATTGATCCATAGTGGAGCAATATCGCTTTATTAGTAGAACAATATTGCTCCTTTAGTGGAGCAATATCGCCCCATTAGTGTAGCAATAACGCTTTATTATTGTATTAATATCGCCTTATTAATGGAGCCACATCGCTCCATTAGTTAAGCCATATCAATTAATTAGTACAGCAATATCGCTCCGTTAGTGGAGTAATATCATTTAATTAGTGTTGCTATATCGTTGCGTTAGTGTAAAATATCGCTATATTAGTGGAGCAATATCGCTCCATTAGTGTAGTAATATTGCTTTATTAGTGGAGCAATATCGCTCCATTAGTGTGACATTATCGCTCCATTAGTAGAACAATATCACTCCATTAGTATAGCAATATCGCTCTATTAGTGTAACAATATCGCACCATTATCGTAAGAATATCGCTTAATTAGTCGAACAATATCGCTTCATTAGTGGAGGAATATCGCTCCATTAGTTGAACAAAATCGCTCCATTAGTGGAGCAAAATTGCTCCATCAGTGTAGGAATATCGCTCAATTCGAAGAGCAATATCGCTCCATTAGTAGAACAATATCGCTCCATTAGTGGAACAATATTTCTCCATTAGTATAGCAATATCGGTCCATTAATATAACAATATCGCTCTATCTGTGTAGGAATATCAATCTATTAATGTAGCAATATCGCTCTATTAGTGCAGTAATATCCCTCCATTAGTCGAACAATATTGCTCCATTAGTGGAGTAATATCACTTAATTAGTGTAGAAATATCGCTATATTAGTGTAGTAATATCGGTCCATTAGTGTAACAATATTGATCCATTAGTGGAACAATATCGCTTTATTAGTAGAACAATATCGCTCCATTAGTAGAGCAATATCGCTCCATTAGTGTCGCTATATTGCCTTATTATTGTTTTAATATTGCTTTATTAATGGAGCCATATCACTCCATTAGTTAAGTAATATCGCTTAATTAGTATAGCAATATCGCTCCATTAGTGGGGCAATATCGCTCCATTGGTGGAGCAAAATTGCTCCATTAGTGGAGCAATGTCGCTCTATTGGTGGAACAATATTACTCCATTAGTGGAGCAATATCGCTCCATTAATGTAGCAATATCGCTCCATTAGTGTAGCAAAATCACTCCATTAGTTAAGCAATATTGCTCTATTAGTTAAGCAATATTGCTAAATTAGTGGAGCAATATCGCTCCTTTAGATGATCAATATCGCTCCATTAGTGAAGTAAAATCTCTCCATTAGTGTAAGACTATCGCTTAATTCGAAGAGCAATATATCTCTATTAGTGGAGTAATATCCCTCCATTAGTCGAACAATATCGCTAAATTAGTGGAGCAATATCGCTCCATTAGTGGAGTAATATCGCTTAATTACTGTAAAAATATCGCTATATTAGTGTAGCAATATCGGTTCATTAGTGTTGCAATATTGATCCATAAGTGGAGCAATGTCGCTCCATTAGTAGTGCAAAATCGCTCCATTAGTGTAAGAATATCGCTTAATTCGAAGAGCAATATCACTCCATTAGTAGAACAATATCACTCCATTAGTGGAACAATATCTCTCCATTAGTGTAGCAATATCGGTTTATTAATATAACAATATCGCTTTATTTGTGTAGGAATATCGGTCCATTATTGTAGCAATATCGCTCCATGAGTGGAGTAATATCCCTCCATTAGTCGAACAAGATCGCTCAATTAGTGGAGCAATATCGCTCCATTAGTAGAGTAATATCGCTCAATTTGTGTAGAATATCGCTACATTAGTGTATCAATATCGGTCTATTAGTGTATCAATATTGATCCATTAGTGGAGCAATATCGCTCCATTAGTGTAGCAATATCGCTCTATTAGTGTAACAATATCGCTCCATTAGTAGAGCAATATAGGTCCATTAGTGGAGCAATATCGCTGCATTAGTGTAGCAATATCGCTCAATTAGTATAACAATATCGCTCCATTAGTTGCGCAATATCGCTCTATTATTGTATTAATATCGCTCTATTAATGGAGCCATATCGCTCCATTAGTTAAGCAATATTGCTCCATTAGTGGAGCAATATCGCTCCATTAGTGTAGAAAAATCGCTCCATTAGTGTGACAATCTCGCTCAATTTGTGTAGGTATATCCCTCAATTAGTAGAGCAATATCGCTTCATTAGTGAAGGATTATCGCTCCATTAGTGGAACAAAATCGCTCCATTAGTGTAGGAATATCACTCAATTCAAAGATCAATATCGCTCTATTAGTGGAACAATATTGCTCCATTAGTTGAACAATATCTCTCCATTAGTGTAGCAATATCGGACTATTAATATAACAATATCGCTCTATTAGTGTAGGAATATCGGTCCATTAATGTAGCAATATCGCTTCATTAGTGGAATAATATCCCTCTATTAGTCGAACAATACCGCTCCATTAGTGGAGTAATACCGCTTAATTATTATAGAAATATCGCTATATTAGTATAGCAATATCGGTCCATTAGTATAACAATATTGATCCATTAGTGGAGCAATATCGCTCCATTAGTGGAACAATATCACTCCATTAGTGTAGCAATATCACTCCGTTAGTGTGACATTATCGCTCCATTAGTGTAGCAATATCGCTCCGTTAGTGTGACATTATCGCTCCACTCATGTAGGAATATCGCTCAATTAGTGGAGAAAATCGCATCATTAGTGGAGGAATATCGCTCCATTAGTGTAGGAATATCGGTCAATTAGTGGAGCAATATCGCTCCATTAGTGGAGCAAAATCGCTCTATTAGTAGAGGAATATCACTCAATTCGAATAGCAAAATCGCTCCATTAGTTGAACAATATCGCTCCATTATTGGAACATTATCTCTCCATTAGTGTAGCAATATCAGACCATTAGTATTACAATATCGCTCTATTAGTTTAGGAATATCGGTCCATTAATGTAGTAATATCGCTCCATTAGTGGAGTAATATCCCTCCATTAGTCGAACAATATTGCTTAATTAGTGTAGCAATATCGCTCCATTCGTGGAGTAATATCGCTTAATTAGTTTAGAAATATTGCTATATTAGAGTAGCAATATCGGTCCATTAGTTTAGCAATATTGATCCATAAGTGGAGCAATATCGCTCCATTAGTTGGACAATATCGCTCTATTAGTGTTGTAATATTGCTCCATTAGTGTAGCAATATCGCTCCATTAATGTAACAATATCGCTCCATTGGTGGAGCAACATAGCTCTAGTAGTAGAACAATATCACTCCATTAGTGTGACAATATCGCTTCATTTGTTTAGGAATATCGCTAAATTATTGGAGCAATATCGCTTCATTAGTGGAGGAATATCGCTCCATTAGTTGAGCAATATGGCTGTATTATTGTATTAATAACGCTCTATTAATAGAGACATATCGCTCCATTAGTTAAGCAATATCACTTAATTAGTGGAGCAATATCGCTCCATTAGTGGAGTAATATTGCTCCATTAGTGTAGAAATATCGCTCAATTAGTAGAGAGATATCGCTTCATTAGTAGAACAATATCGCTCCATTAGTGAAACAATATCTCTCCATTAGTGTAGCAATATCACTCCATTAGTGTAGCAATATCACTCTATTAGTATAGCAATTTCGCTCTATTAGTGGATCAATATCGCTCTATTATTGTATTAATATCGCTCTATTAATGGAGCCATATCGCTCCATTAGTTGAGGAATATCGCTTAATTAGTGGAGCAATATCGCTTAATTAGTAGAGCAATATCACTCCATTAGTGTTGCAATATCGCTCTATTAGTGGAGCAATATCGCTTATTTAGTGGAGCAATATCGCTCCATTAGTGTAGTAATACCACTTTATTAGTGTAGCAATATCGCTCCATTAGTGTGATAATATTGCTCAATTTTGTAGCTATATCGCTTAATTAGTAGAGTAATATCGCTTCATTAGTGGAGGAATATCGCTCCATTAGTGGAGCAATATAGCTCCATAAGTGGAGCAAACTCGCTCCATTAGTGTAGGAATATTGCTCAATTCGAAGAGCAATATCGCTCCATTAGTGGAACAATATTGCTCCATTATTGGAACAATAACTCTCCATTAGTGTAGCAATATCGGTCCATTAATATAACAAAATCGCTCTATAAGTGTAGGAAAATCGGTCAATTATTACCAATATCGCTCCATTAGTGGAGTAATATCCCTCCATTAGTCGAACAATATCGCTCCATTAGTGGAGTAATATCACTTTATTAGTGGAGTAATATCCCTCCATTAGTCGAACAATATCGGTCCATTAGTGGAGTAATATCACTTTATTAGTGGAGTAATATCCCTCCATTAGTCGAACAATATTGGTCCATTAGTGGAGTAATATCACTTTAATAGTGTAGAAATATCGCTATATTAGTGTAGCAATATCGGTCCATTAGTGTAACAATATTGATCAATTACTGGAGCAATATCGCTCTATTAGTAGAACAATATCGTTCCATTAGCGTAGCAATATCCCTTTATTATTATATTAATATCGCTTTATTAATGGAGCCATATCGCTCCATTAGTTAAGCAATATCGTTTAATTAGTATAGCAATATTGCTCCATTAGTGGAGCAATATCATTTAATTAGTGTAGCTATATCGTTGCATTTGTGTAAAATATCGCTTTATTAGTGGAGCAATATCTCTCTATTAGTGCAGCAATATCGCTCCATTAGTGTAGCAATATCTCTCCATTACTGTGACATTATCGCTCCATTAGTGGAGCCATATCGCTCCATTAGTGGAACAATATCACTCCATTAGTGTAGCAATATCGTTCCATTAGTGTAGCAATATCTACTATTAGTGTAACAATATCGCACCATTTGTGTAAGAATATTGCATAATTAGTCGAACAATATCGCGTCATTAGTGGAGGAATATCATTCCATTAGTGGATGAATATCACACCATTAGTGTAGCAATATCGTCCATTAGTGTGACAATATCGCTCAATTTGTATAGGAATATCCCGCAATTAGTAGAGCATTATCGGTTCATTAGTGGTAGAATATCGCTCCATTAGTGGAGCAATATCGCTCCATTAGTAGAACAAAATCGCTCCATTAGTGTAGGAATATCGCTCAATTCGAAGAGCAATATCGCTCCATTAGTGGAACAATATCCCTCCATTTGTAGAACAACATCTCTCCATTAGTGTATCAATATTGGTCTATGAATATAACAATATCGCTTCATTAGTGTAGGAATATCAGTCCAATAATGTAACAATATTGCTCAATTAGTTGTAGTAATATCCCTCCATTAGTCGAACAATATCGATCAATTAGTAGAGCAATATCGCTCCATTAGTGGAGTAATATCACTCAATTAGTGTAGAAATATCGCTATATTAGTGTAGCAATATCGGTCCTCTTGTATATCAATATCGATCCATTAGTGGAGCAATATGGCTCCATTAGTGGAACAATATTGCTCTATTAGTGTAGCAATATCTCTCAATTAGTGTAACAATATCGCTCTATTAGTGGAGCAATATTGCTCCATTATTGTAGCAATATCACTCCATTAGTATAGCAATATCGCTCCATTAGTGGAGCAATATCGCTCTATTATTATATTAATATCGCTATTTTAATAGAGCCATATCGCTCCATTAGTTAAGCAATATTGCTTAATTAGTGGAGCAATATCGCTCCATTAGTGTATCAATATCGCTCCATTAGTGTGACAATATCGCTCAATTTGTGTAGGTATATCCCTCAGTTAGTAGAGCAATATCGCTTCATTTGTGGAGCAATATCGCTCACTTAGTGGGGCAAAATCGCTCCATTAGTGTAGGAATATCGCTCAATTCGAAGAGCAATATCGCTCCATTAGTGGAGTAATATCACATAATTAGTGTAGAAATATCGCTATATTAGTGTAGCAATATCGGTCCTTTAGTGTATCAATATCGATCCATTAGTGGAGCAATATGGCTCCATTAGTGGAACCATATCGCCCTATTAGTGTAGCAATATCTCTCCATTAGTGTAACAATATCGCTCTATTAGTGGAGCCATATTGCTCCATTATTGTAGCAATATCGCTCCTTTAGTATAGCAATATCGCTCCATTAGTGGAGCAATATCGCTCTATTATTGTATTAATATCGCTCTTTTAAAGGAGCCATATCACTCCATTAGTTAAGCAATAGCGCTTAATTCGTGGAGCAATATCGCTCCATTAGTGTGACAATATCGCTCAATTTGTGTAGGTATATCCCTCAGTTAGTAGAGCAATATCGCTTCATTTGTGGAGCAACATCGCTCCCTTAGTGGAGCAAAATCGCTCCATTAGTGTAGGAAGATCGCTCATTTCAAAGAGTAATATCGCTCCATTAGTAGAACAATATTGCTCCATTCGTAGAACAATATCTCTTTATTGGTGTAGCAATATCAGACCATTAATATAATAATATCGCTCTATTAGTGTAGGAATATCGGTCCATTAATGTAGCAATATCGCTCCATTAGTGGAGTAATATCCCTCCATTAGTCGAACAATATCGCTCCATTAGTAGAGTAATATCGCTTAATTAGTGTAGAAATATCGATATATTAGTCTAGCAATATCGGTCTATTAGTTTAACAATATTGATCCATTAGTGGAGCAATATCGCTCCATTAGTGGAACAATATCGCTCCATTAGTGTAGCAATATCGCTCCATTAGTGTGACATTATCGCTCTACTCGTGTAGGAATATCCCTCAATTAGTGGAGCAAATCGCATCATTAGTGGAGGAATATCGCTCCATTAGTGTAGGATTGTCAGTGTGGAGCAATATCGCTCTATTAGTGGAACAATATCGCTCAATTAGTGGAACAATATGTCTCCATTAGTGTAGCAATATCGGTCTATTATTGTAACAATATCGCTCCATTAGCGTAACAATAGTGTTCTATTAGTGGAGGAATATCGCTCCATTAGTAGAACAATATCGCTCCATTAGGGGAGCAATATCGCTCCATTAGTAGAGCAATATCGCTCCTTCGGTGGAGCAATATCGCTCCGTTAGTGTAACAGTATCGCACCATTTGTGTAGGAATGTTGCTCAATTAGAAGAGCAATATCGCTCCATCAGTGGAACAATTTCTCTCCATTAGTGTAGCAATATCGGACCATTAGTGTAACAATATCGCTCTATTAGTGGAGGAATATCGCTTCATTAGTGGAGGAATAACGCTCCATTAGTAAAGCAATATCGCTCCATTAGTGGAGCAATATCGCTCCTTTAGTGTAACAATATCGCTCTATTATTGGAGGAATATCGCTCCATTAGTGAAACAATATCGTTTCATTAGTGGAGCAATATCACTCAATTGGTGTAGCAATATCGCTTAATTAGTGTAACAATATCGCTCTATTATTGGAGGAATATCGCTCCATTAGTAAAACAATATCGTTTCATTAGTGGAGCAATATCACTCAATTGGTGTAGCAATATCGCTTAATTAGTGTAAGAATATCGCTTAGTTAGTTTAGCAATATCACTCCATTAGTAAAGCAATATCACTCCATTAGTGTAATAATATCGATCTATAAGTGGAGGAATATCAGCCCATTAGTGGAGCAATATCGCTCCATTAGTGGAGTAATATCGCAAAATTAGTGGAGCAATATACCTTAATTTGTGTAGCAATATCACTCAATTAGTATAGACATATCGCATAATTAGTGGAGAATAATAGCTTCATTAGTACAACAATATCGCTTAATTATTAGTGCAATATCGCTACAATAGTGTAGCCATGTCGCTCCATTAGTGTAGAAATATCTCCCCATTAGTGTATTAATATCGCTCCATCAATGAAGCAGCATCGCTCAACTAGTAGTGGAACATCGCTCCATTAGTAGAGCAATATCGCTCCATTTGTGGAACAACATCTCTTTACTAGTGTAACAATATCGCACCATTTGTGTAGGAATATCATTCAATTGGTTGAGGAATATCGCTTCATTAGTGAAAGAATATCGCTCCATTAGTAGAGCAATATCGCTAGATTATTGTATCAATATCGCTCTATTATTGTATTAATATCGCACTAATAATGTAGCAATATCACTCCATTAGTGTAGCAGTATCGCTCGATCAGTGGAGCAATATCGCTCCATTTGTGTAGGAATATCACTCAATTAGTGGAGCAATATTGCTCTATTATTTTATTAACATCGCTCTATTAATGGAGCAATATCACTCCATTAGTTAAGCAATATCGCTTAATTAGCGAAGCAATATCGCTCCATTAGGGGAGCAATATCGCTCCATTAGTGTAGAAATATCGCTCAATTAGTGGAGAGATATCGCTCCATTTGTTGAACAATATTGCTCTACTAGTGGAGCAAAATCGCTCCATTAGTGGAGTAATATCGCTCCTGTAGTGTAGCAATATTCCTCCATTAGTGGAGCAATATCACTCAATTAGTAGAGCAATATCGCTTCATTAGTGGAGGAATATTGCTCCATTGGTGGAGCAATATCGTTGCATTATTGTATTAATATCGCTATATTAATGGAGCTATATTGCTCCATCAGTTCAGCAATATCACTCCATTAGTGTAGAAATATCGCTCCATTAGTGGAAAAAAATCTCTCCATTAGTTGAGGAATATCGCTCTATTAGTGGAGCAATATCGCTCTATTAGTGGAGCAATATCGCTCAATTAGTGTAACAATATTGTTCTATTAGTAGAGGAATATCGCACAATGAGGAAAGTAATATCGCTCCACTAGTGGAGCAAAATCGCTCTAATAATGTAGGAATATCGCACAATTCGAAGAGCCATATCGCTCCATTAGTAACGCTCTACATATGTAGCAATAACACTCCACATATGTAGCAATAACGCTCCACATATGTAGCAATAACGCTCCATTATGTAATGATATCCCTCCACATATGTAGCAATAATACTCCACATATGTAGCAATATCGCTCTACATATGTCACAATATCGCTCAACATATGTAGCAATAACGCTCCACATATGTAGCAATATTGCTCCACATATGTAGCAATATCGCTCCACATATGTAGCAATAACGATCCACATATGTAGCAATAACGCTCCATTATGTATTAATATCGCTTCACATATTTAGCAATAACGCTCCACATATGTAGCAATACCGCTCCATTATGTATTAATATCGCTCAACATATGGAGTAATATCGCTCCACATATGTAACAATAACGCTCCACATATATAACAATATTGCTCCACATATGCAGCAATATCACTCCACATCTATAGTAATATTGCTCCACATATGTAGTATTAACGCTTCACCTATGTAGGAATATCGCTCCACATATGTAGCAATATCGTTCTATATATATAGCAATACCGCTCTACATATGTGGCAATGACGCTCCCTTATGTATTACTATAGCTCAACAAATAGAGTAATATCGCTCCACATAAGTAGCAATAACACTCCACATATATAATAATAACGCTCCACATATATAACAATATCGCTCTACATATGTAGCAATATCGCTCTACATACGTAGCAATATTGCTCCACATATGTAGCAATAACGCTCCACATATGTAACAATATCGCTAATCATATGTCGCAATATCGCTCCACGTATGTAGCAATATTGCTCCACATATGTAATTATATCGCTCTACATTTGTAGCTATATCGCTAAACATAAGTAACATTATCGCTCCATATATGTAAGAATATCGCTCCACATATGTAGCAATATCGCTCCACATATGTAGCGATATCGCTCCACATATGTAGTAATATCACTCAACATATGTAGCATTAACACTCCACATATGTAGGAATACCACTGCACAATTGTAGCAATATCGCTCCACATATGTAGCAATAACGATCTACATATGTTGCAATAATGCTCTACATATGTAGCAATATCGTTCTACATATGTTGCAATAACGCTCCACATATGTATCAATAACGCTCCACATATGCAGCAATAACGCTCCATTATGAATTAATATCTCTCCACATATGTCTCTATATCGCTCCACATATGTCGCAATATCGCTCTACATATGTAGCAATATCGCTCCACATAAGTTGCAATATTGTTTTACATATGTAGCAATATCGCTCTACATATGTAGCAATATCACTCCACATATCTATCAATAACGCTCCACCTATGTAACAATAACGCTCCACATATGTAGCAATATCGCTCCACATATGTTGCAATATCACTCTAATATGTAGCAATAACACTCCATATATGTAGCAGTGACGCTCCACATATGTAGCAATAATGCTCCATTATGTAATAATATGGCTCCACATATGTAGCAATAACGCTCAACATATGTAATAATAATGCTCCAGATAAGTTGCAATATTGCTTCACATATGTTGTAATATCGCTCTACATATGTAGCAATATCGCTCCACATATCTATCAATAACGCTCCACATATGCAGCAATAACGCTCAACATATGTAGCAATATCGCTCCACATATGCTACAATATCGCTCTACATATGTAGCAATAACACTCCACATGTGTATCAATAACGCTCCACATATGTAACAATAACGCTCCAGTATGTATTAATATCGCTCCACATATGGAGCTATATCGCTCCACATATGTAGCAATATTGCTCTACATATGTAGCATTAACGCTCCACATATGTAGCAATATTGCTCCACTATTGTATCAATATCCGTCCACATATGTATCAATAACGCTCCACATATGTAGTAATAATGCTCTACATATGTAACAAAAACACTTGATTATGTATTAATATCGCACCACATATAGAGCTATATCGCTCCACTTATGTAGCAATAACGCTCCACATATGTAGTTATAACATTCAACATTTGTAGCAATAATGCTCTACATATGTTGTAATAACGCTCTACATATGTAGCAATATCATACTACATATGTAGCAATAAGGCTCCACATATGTAGCAATAACGCTATATCGCTCCACATATGTCGCAATAACGCTCCACGTATGTAGCAATAATGCTCCACATATGTAGCAACAACGCTCTACAAATGTAGCAATATCGCTTCACATATGTAACAATATCGCTCAACAGATGTAGCAATATCTCTGCACAATTGTAGCATTAAGATTCCACGCATGTCGGAATATCGCTGCACAATTGTACCAATATCGCTCTACATATGTATTAATAACACTCCACATATCTAGCAATAACGCTCCACATACGTAGCAATAACGCTCCACATATATAGCAATAACGCTCAACATATGTAGCAATAACGGTCTACATATGCACAAATAACACTCCACATATGTAGCAATAACGCTCCACATATGTAACAACAACGCTCCACATATGTAGCAATATCGCTCCACATATGTAGCAATATCGGTCTACATATGTAGCCATATCGCTCCACATATAAAGCAATATCGCTGCACAATTGTAGCAATATCACACTGCATATGTATCAATAACGCTTCACATATGTAGCAATAACGCGACACATATCTACCAATAACGCTCCACATATGTAGCAATAACGCTCCACATATATAACAATATTGCTCCACATATATAGCATTAACACTCCACATATGTTGGAATATCGCTGCCCAATTGTTGCAATATCGCTCCACATATGTAGCAATTTCGATCTACATATGTTGCAATAACGCTCTACATATGTAGCAATATCGTTCCACATATGTATCAATATTGCTATACATATGTAGCAATATAGCTCCACATAAGTTTCAATATTGCTTCACATATGTAGTAATATCACTCTGCATATGTAGCAGTATCACTCCACGTATCTGGCAATAACGCTCCACATATGTAGCAATAACGCTCCACATTTGTAGCAATATCGCTCCACATAAGTTGCAATATCGCTCTACATATGTAAGAATAACACTCCACATATGTAGCTGTAACACTCCACATATGTAGCAATAACGCTCCATTATGTAATGATATTGCTCCGCATATGTAGCAATAATGCTCGACATATGTAGCAATAATGCTCAACATAAGTTGCAATATCGCTTCACATATGTAGTAATATCGCTCTACATATGTAGCAATATCGCTCTACATATCTAGCAATAACGCTCCACATATGTAACAATAACGCTCCACATATGTAGCGATATCGCTGCACAAATGTAGCAGTAACGCTCCGCATATGTAGCAGTAACGCTCGGCATATGTAGCAGTAACGCTCCACATATGTAACAATATCGCTCTACATATGTAACAATATCGCTCCACATATGTAGCAGTAATGCTCCACATATGTAGCGCTAACGCTCCGCATATGTAGCAGTAACGCTCTAAATATGTAAAAATATCGCTCTACAAATGTAGCAATATCGCTCCACATATGTAGCAATATCGCTCCACATATCGACCAATATCACTCCACATATGTAGCAATAATGCTCTACATATGTAGCAATAATGCAACCTTATGTATTAATATCGCTCAACATATGGAGTAATATCGCTCCACATATGTAGCAATATCACTCCACATATGTAGCAATATTGCCTCACACATGTAGCAATATCGCTCTACATATGTAGCAATATCGCTCCACGTATCTAACAATAACGCTCCACATATGTAGCAATAACGCTCCGCACATGTAGCAATATCGCTCCACATATGTTGCAATAACATTCCATTATTTAATAATATCGCTCCGCATATGTAGGAATAACGCTCAACATATGTATCAATAACGCTCCACATAAGTTGCAATATCGCTTTACATATGTTGTAATATTGCTCTACATATATACCAATATCGCTCCACATATGTAGCAATAACGCTCCACATATGTAACAATAACGCTCCACATATGTTGCAATATCGCTCCACATATGCTGCAATATCACTCAACATATGTAGCAATAACACTCCAACTACGTATCAATAACGCTCCACATATGTAACAATAACGCTACAGTATGTGTTAATGTCGCTCTACATATATAGCAATATCGCTCCGCATAAGTTGCAATATTGCCTCACATATGTAGCAATATTGCTCTGCATATGTAGCAATATTGCTCCACATATGTTGCAGTATCGCTCTACATATGTAGAAATAACACTCCACATATGTAGCAGTAATGCTCCACATATGTAGCAATAACATTCCATTATGTAATAATATCGCTCTACATATGTAGAAGTAACGCTCGACATATATAGCAATAACGCTCAACATAAGTTGCAATATCGCTTCACAAATGTTGTAATATCGCTTTACATATGTAGCAATATCGCTCCACATATGTTGCAATAACGCTCCACATATGTAGTAATATCTCTCTACATGTGCTGCAATATCACTCTACATATGCAGGAATAACACTCCACATATGTATCAATAACGTTCCACATATGTAGCAATATCGCCTCACATATGTAGCAATATTACTCCACATATGTAGCATTAATGCTCCACATATGTAGGAATATCGCTCCACTATTGTAGCAATAGCCGTCCACATATGTATCAATAACGCTCCACATATGTAGTAATAACGCTTCACATATGTAACAATAACACTTCATTATGTATTAATATCGACCACATATGGAGCTATATCGCTCCACATATGTAGCAATAACGCTCCACATTTGTAGTTATAACGTTCAACATATGTAGCAATAACGCTCTACATATGTTGCAATAACACTCTATATATATAGCAATATCATTCTACATATGTAGTAATAACGCTCCACATATGTAGCAATAACGCTACATTATTGATTAATATCTCTACATATGTCGCTATATCGCTCGACATATGTCACAATAACACTCCACATATGTAGAAATATCGCTCCACATATGTAGCAATAACGCTCTACATATGTAGCAGTAACGCTCCCTTATGTATTAATATTGCTCAACATATGGAGTAATATCGCTCCACATATGTAGCAACAACGCTCCACATATGTAGAAATATCGCTCCACATATGTAGCAATATCGCTCCAGATATGTAGCAATATCGCTCCACATATGTAGCAGTATCGCTGCACAATTGTAGCATTAACACTCCACATATGTAGGAATATCACTGCACAATTGTAGCAATAACGCTCTACATATGTAGCAATAACGTGCCACATATCTAGCAATAACGCTCCACATATGTAGCAACAACGCTCCGCATATGTAGCAATAACGGTCCACGTACGTAGAATTAACATTCCACATATGTAGAAATAACATTCCACATTTGTGGCAATAACGCTCCCCATATGTAGCAATAACGCTCCACATATGTAGCAATAATACTCCACATATGTAACAATAACGCTCAACATATGTAACAATAACGCTCCACATATGTAGCAATAACGCTCCACATATGTAGCAATAACGCTCCATTGTGTATTAATATCTCCCCACATATGTCGTTATATCGCTCCACATTTGTAGCAATAACGCTCCATATATGTAGCAATATCGCTATAGATATGCAGCAATATCGCTCTACATATGGAGCAATATCACTCCACATATCTTGCAATAACGCGCTACATATGTAACAATAACGCACCCTTATGTATTAATATCGCTCAATGATCGTTTATAATTAAACCCTTTGCAAGTGTACAAGGTAATTGTACTAGGATAAGTATTTAAGGGTTGTCGAACCTCAGGGACAGATGGAGTATCTAAAGAGGAATTTGCTGATTAAAAACTAAAACAAACTTAAACTTAAATTAAGCAAAAGAAAGAAATCAACTAGTTTAAAAGCAAGAGATTAATATGATGGAATTTACTTAGGAAATTGAATCCACTATAGAACCATAACAATTCCTTAACTTTTAATCTAAATCTAGCGTGAATATGAACAAGTATTCTCAGCTACAAGCTAGAATTACTTCAAAAAGAATCATTAATTAACTTCCATGGCATGAACTATCTTCGACAATAGCACAAATCATCTACACTAAATTAGCTATAGGCATGACCCGTCTAATCTTAGTATAACTCATCCAAGTCATTAATTATCTGAACATTAAAACTATTGTATGAGCATCTAATCTAAATCACAGAAATTAGAATCGATGAAAATATCAAAACCACATCAATCTATCATCTACAAGACAATAAATCAACATAGAATTGAATAAACATTAAAAGCTCTTCCATTAAAAAGGAAATCCATATCATACAATTGTCATCATTCACAACTGAGATCTAAATTAAAAAGAAAAGAAACTGAAACTTATCTATAGCTTCATCAACTCCTAAGTAAAAGAAAAGTCTAGCCTTCCATGGTAGAAGAAAGCACTTGAATCTCCATTGAAAGCTTTGGGTTCTCTTCCATCTTCTTCTTCCTTTTTCTCTTCAGAAAATCTACTGGAATCCCCCAATTTTAAGCCAAATATGTCTTTTTATAGGCATAAGTTCCGTAGGAAAAAGTTCAATATGAAAAGGATTGAAATTTGGGTCAAACTAGAAAACTGCACGTTATGTCGTTCGAACGCCCTGCATGCTCGTTCGAACACTTGAACTGTATTTTTGTCTGAATTCACATTATCCCGATCGAACGGTAAGTGACCCCGTTCGAACGGCTACAATGTTTCTATTTTCCTTCACATTTCATATTCTGTTCATTAAGCTTTCCTTCGTGTCCATATTAATTTCCAACTTGTTTATAACTCCGAAAAGTTGTTCAAATCACTTTAAGCATGTGAAGACTACTTTGAACTATTCAAAACATCGTCCGAGTACCTCGATAAGCGCACTTTACCTATAAAACATAAAATACCATATTTTAGACATGTAGAATATAATTAAAATTCCAACTTTGTTTAAATACACATCTAAACTACTAATAACTACAAAATCATTAATAATTAAACTAAAATACTAATATCTATTTTAATCTAAATAAACTTTAAATAACACTAAATTAACCTAATCTATACTAGCAAATAAGGTAAAAAGACATATCAAATAGATATATATTTCATACTTATCAAATACCCCCAAACCTATATTTTGCTAGTCCTCAAGCAAAACAAAAAGAAAGTAAAACAACTAATCTAGAAAAATAAATAAAAGCCACTTTCGTAGGGAATCACGATTGCATTTAGCGTATGCAACAATCCTTTAAACCCCTAGGTGTCCCTAGTTGGACGAGTTGTGTCTCGTGAGGGTTTGCAGTAATGATACCCACAAACATCAAAACCTAAGAAAAAAAACAAACAAGAAAACAAAAATTCGAAAAATAATCTTCTCTTAAAAACACATAACTATTTTTAAAAAGAACCAACCACAAATACTTGAAACAAGTAAACAATTAAGATCTGATCACTTTCAAGTAAGGAATAATCCATTCTATAACCCCATCTTAGAAATAATTGTGCAACTACATATATACATTTCAAAAACATAAAGTGTAGAAACTTTGTAGTCATACAATTTCACTCATTATTAACAAGCATATCTTATGTGACCCATTAACCAAGCTCATTAAAGTTCACTAACTCAAAAATATAACAATGACAATCTTTCATCTTTAACATCTCATAATAAACCTTCATGTAATAGCCTTCAAATTTCAATTAAATTTAGGGAATAAGAGCATAATATAGTTCAAAATATGACTTGTGCAATACTTAGTTCTATTAAGCTTTCTAAATAGTCCATGTAAGAAGCGTTAGGCTAGTGTCCCTAATCCAGTTGGCTCAAGACACTAGGTGTTGAAACACCCCTCAGGCTTAATAACTTGAACTATAAAGGCTACAGAACCAAGTAAGTCATAAAAGAATTTATCTTAACTTTTCACCTTTTGACGCGATCCCTTATACTTGCCTAGGCACAAGGTCCGGTTACTTAGTAAAAAGAGAAACAAACCTTTTTTTTTTCATCATTTTTATTTTTTTCGTTCAATCTATTTTTTTTTCAACTTTTTTTTTCAACTTTTTTTTTCATTTTTTATTTTTTTTTCTATACACACTTATCCCATTTTTTTTTCAAATAAAAGCTAAGCATAAAGATCTATCATAAAATATTAAAAATTACTCAATTGCCAAGTTTTCAAAAATATATGCTCAGTTAAAGATATCCCACTAAGATTACAAGTAATAAATCCTAAAATTATATTCCTACAAGTTTCAAGTGTGTAAAATGTGATTTAAAAATATAAGCACAATTATCCAAGATAATGAAAATAAAATAGAAATTACTCACTTAATCATTTTCATCACTTAATTAATTACTTGAACTTTCTTCATGAAATTGATCTCTTTAAAAACAGATATATACTTTTAAAAGAAAATAAGCATTAAAACCCACTTAAAAGAAAACAAAACAAAACAAATAATAAAAAAAATATTCTAAAATATCCTACAAAAAATAAGAAATCAAAATATCTTTCTACACCCCCAAACCTAAACTGAACATTGTCCTCAATGTTAAAGAAAATATATACTACAATGACAAGAATAAGTAAGAGAGGGAAAGAAAGATATCACCTGAAAGCATAACTAATCCACTAATCTGAAAATGAAGTACATAGGATTGGAGAAAACATGAGAAACATACAGGTAAAGAGCAATTTCCCAAACCTAAAATACCAATCTACCAGAAAAGAGATAACAATTAAAATAAAAATAAAATAAAATAAAAATAAAAATAATAAAGAAAAGAAAAGAGAAAAGTAGCCCCTGCACAGCTAAATATCAGCATCATCAGAATCATCGGCATCAATATAACTCTAGTCACTATCATCTGCATCTGCCGGAGCTGACTAGCTACGAATCAAATCAGCCAGTCCCTGTATAAGTCCCCTCATCTCAGTCATCTGAGTAGCCATCTAAGCATCTATATGGGCAGTAAGCCTTGTCTGAAACTGTGCCAGAGAAGAATCAATATGTCCGCGAAGACGATGCTCCATCTCAAGGAAAGAGTCGTTAGCATGTGCAGGAATGTGCTGCTCAGCTGCAACCTCGGGTACACCCTCTGTGGTTGGCTCCTCCTCGTTCACCTCGTCGAATGCTGGTCGAGGTGTACGATGTGTGACCATCCAGTTTAGGGTCGCCTGGGAAATGATCCCTAAACCTCAGCTCGTGGGTGCCTATGAAGGAAAATCCAAATGAAAGTGAACAAAAATCCACTCCAAAAGAAAAGGAAAAGCTAATCGAGCATCCACTGGTCCAGAAATTATATCTGCCATCCGTGCAAAGACAAAGGAGGGCAAGTCGATATGAATCCGCTCCGCACGACCCAGAACATAAAGAAGGCGAGCTAAGGTGAAGTCAACCTTCTCATGACGGTGGAACCATATGTCATACTCCAATATCAGATGTGCAAAATGATAGTCCCGCGTCATGAGAGAAGCTGGCAATCCATATGTGAGGGATGGGCCTCGCTCCTGTCCCATAAGAGTCCCCGTGATAGTATACTCATCAGGAAAAGCAAAATCAGCAAAAGAGGGATAAGTGAAGTTGGAGCGCGCGAGACCCATCACTGCAGCTATAAGATCTGGTGTGACAGTGATCGTAATATCTCTAACGGTGCTGACAATATATCCCATCTCATTAAGAACGGCAGATGCATAAAAAGATCGGACCTGCTCATGATGTACGCGAGCGTCAGGGGCTGCAATATGTGAGAAAAAGGAGTACCAATCCTCTCGCTCCATAAGCCAAGACGGGGCAGCAGTAATGGTGGGGACAAACTCCACCTATCGCTCGTAAACAATAGCACGAAGAGGTAGATCGGCAGCGCCGGTAGTAGACGATGAAGCACGCGAAGTAGAAGAGGCTCCCTTCCTCTTCTTCGGAGCTTTAGGACGAGAACCGTGAGCCATAGATCTGCAAAAAGCTCAAAAACAAGTGCTAAAAGGGATATGGAAGCGACTAGAAAGCAGAAAAATTTTGTACACGCCAAATAATGTCAAATTACGAAAATACCCCTAGAAAAAAAAATTGAGCAGAAATGTCCCAAATTAAAGTATAATATGTACAAGTGAAAATGGAGCATCTTTCATAAAGCAAGTACATATAAACTGATTCATTAAAGCCTCAAAAATTGAAATTTTCGACAAAAACAAGTCTTGATCGAAAACTCCGAAATCTACCGAACATAATGCCTGAATCAGTCAATCAAATTGTACCAAATGATCAAGCTAAAGTATACAAGACGTTTCTAACAAATTTCCACAAAAAATTGCACCTGATTTAGTCAAAAATTGAAAGAAAAATGCAAAAATCGAATTTGGGGCTTACCGGTGAAACAGAGGGACAACGTGAAATAGAGGCCGATTCAGCTCACATTGACTCCGGAAATGGATTCTACGCGAAAATTCGGAGGGAAGAGACATTTTTTGACCAAAAATCTCACCGGATAGGGTACGGAAGACGGCGGAGGAAAACAACGGCGCGGCGGAGGAAAAAAAAACGATGGCGGAACCGAACTGGCCAGCGCGCGCGTTGAAAGTGACGACTCGACCATTCTAACGGAATACATACCGATCGATCGTGAACAGTCCCGATCGAATGGGAAAACACAAATTTTTTTTTTTAAATCCAGTTAATTAACTAAACTACTAAATAAATAAAAAAATCACTAAATGGATTAAATAAAGGAAAGTTAATTAAAAATAAAAGAAAAAGAGAGAAAATACACATAAAAAAACATCAAATAAAACAAGGGTTGCCTCCCAAAAAGCGCTAAGTTTAGTGTCTTCAGCCAGAAAGTGTGCACTCCCTTAATGTATTAATGGATCAATCAAATCAATAGAGTCAATATCACCCCTCTCAATATCGCTCAACATATGGAGTAATATCGCTCCACATATGTAGCAATAACGCTCCACATATATAACAATATCGCTCCACATATGTAACAATATCGCTCCACATATGTAGCAATATCGCTCCACATATGTTTCATTAATGCTCCACATATGTATGAATATCGCTAGAGAATTGTAGCAATATCGCTCTACATATGTAACAATAACACTTCACATATGTAGCAATAACGCGCCACATATCTAACAATAACGCTCCACATATGTAACAATAACGCTCCACATATGTAACAATAACGCACCACATATGTAGAAATAACGCTCCACATATGTAGCAATAACGCTCTACATAAGTTGCAATATCGCTTCAATATGTAGCAATATCGCTCTACATATTTAGCAATAACGGCCCACTTATGTAGCAATAACGCTCCACATATGTAGCAATATCGCTCCACATATGTTCCAATATCACTCTACATATGTAGCGATAACACTCCACATATGTAACAATAACGTTCCACATATGTAGCAATAACGCTCCATTATGAAATAATATTACTCCAAATATGTAGCAATAACGCTCCACAAATGTAGCAATATCGCTCCATATATGTTGCAATATCGCACCATAAACGTAGTAATATCGTTTCACATATTTAGCAATATCGCTCCACATATGTAGCAACAACGCTCCACATATGTAGCAACAACGCTCCACATATATAGCAATATCGCTCCACATATGTAGCGATATCGCTCTACATATGTAGCAATAACGCTCCACATATGTAGCAATAATGCTCCGTTATGTATTAATATCGCTCCACATTTGTATTAATATCGCTCCACATATGTACTAATAACGGTTCACATATGTAGGAATAACACTCCACATATGTAGCAATAACGCTCCATTATGTATTGATATCGCTCCACATATATAGAAATAACGCTCAACATATGTAATAATATCGCTCCACATATGTATCAATAACGCTCCACATATGTAGGAATAACACTCAACATGTGTAGCAATAATGCTCCATTATGTATTAATATCGCTCCACATATGTCGCTATATCGATGAATATATGTAACAACAACGCTCCACATACATAGTAATATCACTCCACATATGTAGCTATATCGCTCCACATATGTAGGAATAACGCTCAACATATGTAGCAATAACGCTCCACATATGTAGCAATAACGCACAATTCTGTATTAATATCGTTCCACATATGTTGCTTGTTCGCTCCACATATGTAGCAATAACGCTCCATATTGGTAGCAATATCGCTCAACATATGTTGCAATATCGCTACACATATGTTGCAATGACGCTCCATGAACAAGCAACATATGTGGAGCGATATTAATACAGAATGGAGCGTTATTGCTACATATGTGGAGCGTTATTGCTACATATGTTGAGCGTTATTCCTACATATGTGGAGCGATATAGCTACATATGTGGAGCGATATTGCTATGTATGTGGAGCGTTATTGCTACATATATTCAGCGATATAGCGACATATGTGGAGCGATATTAATACATAATGGAGCATTTTTGCTACACATGTTGAGTGTTATTCCTACATATGTGGAGCGTTATTGATACATATGTGGAGCGATATTCCAACAATTGTGCAGCGATATTCCTACATATGTGGAGCGTTAATGCTACATATGTGGAGCGATATTATTACATATGTTGAGCATTATTTCTACATATGTGGAGCGATATTGCTACATATGTGGAGCGTTATTGCAACATATATGGAGCAATAAAGCGACATATGTGGAGCGATATCAATACATAATGGAGCATTATTGCTACATATGTGGAGTGTTATTCCTACATATGTGAACCGTTATTAGTACATATGTGGAGCGATATTAATACAAATGTAGATTGATATTAATACATAATGGAGCATTATTGCTACATATGTGGAGCGTTATTGCTACATATGTGGAGCAATATTGCTACATATGTGGAGCGATATTGCTATATATGTGGAGCGTTGTTGCTACATATGTGGAGCGATATTGCTAAATATGTGGAATGATCACTCCACATAAGGAGCAATCTCGCTCCACATATGTACTAATTACGCTCCACGTATGTAGCAATATCGCTCCACATATGTAGCAATATCGCTCCACATAAGTAAGAATAACGCTCTACATATGTAGCAATAACGCTCCACATATATAACAATATCGCTCCACATATGTAACAATATCGCTCCACATATGTAGCAATATCGCTCCACATATGTAACTATATCGTTTCACATATGTAGCAATATTGCTCTGCATATGTAGCAATTTCGCTCCACATATGTTGCAATATCGCTCTACATACCTGAATATATGTAGCAATAACGCTCCACATACATAGTAATATCGCTCCACATATGTATCTATATCGCTCCACATACGTAGGAATAACGCTCAACATATGTAGCAATAACGCTCCATTCTGTATTAATATCGCTCCACATATGTTGCTTGTTCGCTCCACATATGTAGCAATAACGCTCCATATTTGTAGCAATATCGCTCAACATATGTTGCAATATCGCTACACATATGTTGCAATGATGATACGTAATGGAGCGCTATTGTTATATATATGGAGCGTTATTACTACATATGTGAAGCATTATTGATACATATGTGGACCGATATTGCTACAATTGTGGAGTGTTATTCCTACATATGTGGAGCGTCATTGCTACATATGTAGAGCGATATTACTTCATATATGGAGCGATATTAATACATAATGGAGTGTTATTGGTACATATGTGGAGCGCTATTGCTACATATGTAGAGCGATATTGCTACATATGTAATATCCCTAATTTTCCCGGGTTTCAAAATTTAAATACGTGGAAATTATGGTGTGTGACCTATTGATATTTTTATTAGAATAACTTTATCCTTAGATAGAATTTGGGGCTGAAACTAATTCTATTGGAAAGTAAACGAAAAGTGCTTCGAAACGCCACCAAGAACGCACGAATCGGAGTCCGGATGAGGGAGAAATGACCATTTGAAGTTGAATATATCGTGCAGGGCCCGTTTACCCGAATTAAACGTGCAACTGGGCCGTTTAAGTCGTTTTGAGGGCCCGATTATTTAGCATTCCGAAATTGGGTTTTTGGGACTCAATTTCTCTTGGAATTAGGGCTCTTAATCCCATGCCTATAAATAGAATTAATTAGGGCTTTTTGGGGGTCTTTTTGCCCGATCAGTGCAGAGGATATGAATTTTTGAGGAGAGGAAAGAAAGGGACGCCGATGAAATTTTCCGGCGAGACTCCGGCAACGCTTCAACGATGGTGGATCGACAACAACTCGGCCTCGTATGTAAGATTTTGAGTTGTGATTAGTTAATAATTTGTTAATTGGTTTGATTGAAATTTATGTTGTTATCTGCAGTTACTGTTCACACTAATATTGTGAACAGTAATTAACTTTCCGGTCGCCGGAACAGTAACGGCCTGACCCGGGCCGCGGCGGGCCTCGCTTTGGCCGCGGCGGCCTTGGCTCCAGCGGCGGATCGCTGCTGCGCAGACCGCCGGATCTCTGCTTGAAAAAAAAAAAAAAGAGGAGGCTGGCCGCACTGGCCCCGGTTGCGCTGCCGTGGCCGCGCAGGCCTGGGTCGCGCCAGCCGTGGCTACGCTAGCCCCGGTCGTGCCGGACGTGGCTGCACTAGCCTCGTCCGTGCTGGCCCCAGCCGCAATGGTCCTGGTCGCAGAGGCGGCTCCGCCGCTCGGATTCACAGAGAAAGAAAAAAAAATGGCTCTTTTGGCCTCAGGCCGGCCACCGGACGGTGGCGGAATCGATGCAGTCGGTTCCGCCGCACCCCGGCGGTCCGGAAGCCTGAGGTCCGGGCCCCCTCCGCCGCTGTGTAGGCAGCGCTGCCAGAGGCCAGGCGGCCTCTGGCCGGCCTTGAGGAAGACGACCCGCAGTGCGGGTCGTCATCTCGCTGGACCGGGTCAGGTTACCTGACCCGATTCGGCCCAACTAGAAAATAAATAGATAACTGAACCGGGTCCGGTTCAGTAAGCTATAACTTTCATAAAAATTCAAAATAATTTATGAAGAACCATGATTGTATGCCGAGTGTTTGTACCAAGTTTCAGACCGGGGAAAAATCCCAGAGCCACTGAAATGACTAATTTACCCTTGTAAGTGTAGCATAGAATAAATCACTAATGATCGAGTTTAGGGCCTCTGGATCAGGGGCCTATAAGTGGATTTATAAATTGAGAAAAATCTCAGGGAGATTCCAGTGAGTATCCTAAATTTGGACCAAGCCATAAGCTAAGTAAAAATCCCAGTAAATAGATATTTGACTGTTTTACCCCTAGGGTTAAGGTAAGACAGTTAACTGAACCGGAGTCGGTTTAAGGGGTTTACGACCCCGTTAAACGGAAAGAAAATTACCACGGGTTCACAATGTCAAGGTGTACCCTTGGGATTAGTGTTAAACCTGTCAAGGTTCAGGGAAGCCCTGAACAAAAGACAAAAATGGCCTTATGCAAATCGGCCCGTATTCGCATGGATGCTATTAACGGGCCAATGTAATACTAAAACATTTTGAGAGGTTAAAGACTTACCCGAGTGCAGAGAGGACTGTATCCAATGTTGGATAATTACTCTAATGCCCTTAGGTGCATTTCAACCAGTTTAATAAAGATTTATTAAGATAACCCAAGGAGGGTTAGGGCACGAGAGCTCGAATGATTCTTATATCATTAATGAATTCTATTATTGATATTATGATATGCTTAGACCTGTGCAGTTCTTATGGTTTATGTTGTTCTTTGTTTCGATTTATGATATTGATGTTGTGATAGTAATTTATCACTATCTTTAAATTATTGAAAGAATAATTGTTTGGGGTTTGATAGCTTTGGATTGGGCAAGAACACCTGATCAAGATAAAGACTAAAATACCTCAGAGAGTGCAGGACTAGTTCATACAGTGAACAAAGCCTTTGACCTGACGATTTGCCTTGGTTGATGAACTGATGGCATGTCTCGAGTTGTAAACCTTAGTCTAGAAGGGACTAATTGGGTTTGGGATAGTCATTCGGAATCCTGGCTTATAGATGAGCAAGATAGGGTTCAGAATGGTTTCCTAAGTTTTAGCTCTATTGAGGAGCTACTGATTTGACCGTGTAGTTGCACCTCCCCATTGGAGGGAGTTCTTTGTGAGCCGGGCTCACCGCAGATCTATTGAGGATCTTTTAGTGTACACGCAATTAGGGTCGCTGACATCCTGCTTGGTTGGCGTCTCTGACCACTTCTGTTCAGGTGCAGTTGTGGGCCATGCCCTTCCACTCCGGTCAGGTCCTTATGGGCTAGGTTGGGAGATGGCACTTCCTGGTGGATTCCAGGGGCCTGGTGGATTCCAGGGTGTTTCTTATCATTTGTCACTTAGGTTGACATCTGATGTGTCTGTCTGCCTTTGGGATTAGACGGGAATATTAATTATCGAACAATGGTTCGAGAAATAATTAATAACATTGATTGATATTGCTTGTTTAATTAGAACAAGTGGAACGATTAAAGGACTTGCATAAAGTGTAGGTTGCTTGAAAATACTTAAGCATTGCATGGGTGATGTTATGCTTCTTAGTATAGTGTAGTTTTAGGCAGAACTACGTTTGGATCCGATCTTGTTGGAAACATTGGAGATGTTGTCTGATGAGTACGTAGGCAACTAACATCGGGTGATGTTGGCCCGAAAAATACTAATAAAATCTTTTGTCCATTGGAAGCTCTTCTCCTGAAGGCGGAGATGCTCCATTGTGGTTGTTGTTGTGGTTGTGGTGGTTGTGGATCCGATCTTATTGGAAGCTCTTCTCCTGCAGGCGATCTCAAGAGGTTTCCGCATTTTTGAAACTCCGATACGTAAGTGTACCTTAAGCGTGAGAGTCAACTTGTTATTTATTTTCAGACGGGTGACAAACTTGTACTTAGATGGATGAGCTGGTCTTTATGAATTTTTGGATGTTAAATAATATCATATGATTTGATATTCATAATTGTGAACCCCAGTTATCATGACCTGGATATTTAATCGAAGGGTTTGTTTTGTATTTAAAGAAAAAAAAATTTTACCTACCGTTCGAGCTATTTAAAAATGCTTTTAAAAATCCGGGTCGTGACAACATATGTAGCGCGATATTTCTATATATGTAGAGCGTTATTGCTACATATGTGGTGCGATATTGTAAAATACGTGGTGCGATATTGCAATATATGTGGAGCGATATTGCTACATATGTGGAGCATCATTGCCAGCTATGTGGATTAGTGTCTTCAGCCAGAAAGTGTGCACTCCCTTAATGTATTAATGAATCAATCAAATTAATAGAGTCAATATCACCCCTCTCAATATCGCTCAACATATGGAGTAATATCGCTCCACATATGTAGCAATAACGCTCCACATATATAACAATATCGCTCCACATATGTAACAATATCGCTCCACATATGTAGCAATATCGCTGCAACATATGTAGAGCGTTATTTGTACATATGTTAAACGTTATGACTACATATGTGGAGCGTTATTGCTACAAATGTGGAGCGATATAGCTCCATATGTGGTGCGATATTAATACGTAATGGAGCGCTATTGTTACATATATGGAGCGTTATTACTACATATGTGGACCGATCTTGCTACAATTGTGGAGTGTTATTCCTACATATGTAGAGCGTCATTGCTACATATGTAGAGCGATATTACTTCATATATGGAGCGATATTAATACATAATGGAGCGTTATTGGTACATATGTGGAGCACTATTGCTACATATGTAGAGCAATATTGCTACATATGTGGCGCGATATTTCTATATATGTAGAGCATTATTGCTACATATGTGGTGCGATATTGCAAAATATGTGGAGCGATATTGCTACATATGTAGAGCGTCATTGCCAGCTATGTGGAGCAATATAGCTATATATGTGGAGCGATATTAATGCATATTTGAGCGTTATGGTTACATATGTGGAGCATTATTACTACATGTATAGAGCGTTATTGCTACATATGTGGAGCGTTTTTGCTACATATGTGGAGCGATATTGCTACATATGTGGAGCGATATTATTACATAATGGAGCATCATTACAACATATGTTGAGCGATATTGCAACATATGTTGAGCAATATTGCTACATATGTGGAGCGTCATTGCTAGCTATGTGGAGCGATATTGCTACATATGTAGAGCCATATTGCTACATATGTAGAGCGATATTGATATATAATGAAGCGTTATTGGTATATATGTGGCGTGATATTCCTACATATGTGGAGCGATATTGATTTATAATGGTGCGGTATTACTACATTTGTGAAGCATTGCTGTTACATATGTGGAGCGTTATTGCTGCATATGTAGAGCGATATTGATACATAATGGAGCGTTATTGCTACATATGTGGATTGTTATTGTCACATATGTGGAGCGATATTGCTACCAATTTAGAGGCATATTCTTATATATGTGGAGCAATATTGATACATAATGGAGAGTTATTGCTACATATGTACAGTGATATTAATACATATGTTGAGCGTTATTGCTACATATGTGGAGAGATTTTGATACAAAATGGCGCATTATTACTATATGTGTGGAGCATTATTGCTCCATATGTCGATCGATATTGCTACATATGGAGAGCGATATTGATACATAATTAAGCTTTATTGCTACATATATGGAGCGTTATTGCTACACATGTGGAGCGTTGTTCGTACATACGTGAAGCAATATTGCTACATATGTGGAGCGATATAACAACATATGTGGAGCGATATTGATACATAATGGAGCGTTATAGCTACATATGTAGAGCGTTATTGCTACATCTGTGGAGCGATATTGCTACAGATGAGGAGCGTTATTGCTACATATGTAGAGCGTTATTGCCACTTATGTGGAGCGATATTGCTACATACGTGGAGCGATATTGCTACATACGTGGAGCGATATTGCTACATACGTGGAGCGTAATTAGTACATATGTGGAGCGAGATTGCTCCTTATGTGGAGTGATATTAATACATAATGGAGCGTTATTGGTACATATGTAGAGCGTTATTGCTATATATGTCGAGCGTTATTGCTACATATGCGGGGCGTTATCGCTACATATGTGGAGCGATATTGCTATATATGTGGAGCGATATTAATACATATTGGAGCGTTATTGTTACGTATGGGGAGCGTTATTGTTACGTATGGGGAGCGTTATTGCTATATATTTGGAGCGTTATTCCTAAATATGTGGAGCGTTATTGCTACATATGTGGAGCAATATAGCGACATATGTAGAGCGATGTTGGTACATATGTGGAGCGATATTGGTACATATGTGGAGTGATATTGCTACATATGTGGAGCGATATAGCTATATATGTGGAGCGATATTAATACATATTGGTGTGATATTACAACATATGTGGAGCATTATTGCTACATATGTTGAGAGTTATTGCTACATATGTGTAGCGTTATTGCTAGATATGTAGAGCGATATTGCAACATATGTGGAGCGAAATTGCTACATATGCGGAGCAATATTGCTATATATGTGAAGCGATATAGCTACATATGTGGAACAATATTAATACATAATGAAGCGTTTTTGCTACATATGTGGAGTGTTATTGCTACATATGTAGAGCGTTATTGTTAAATATGTGGAGCGTTATTCCTACATATGCGGAGCGATATTGCAACATATGTGGAGCGATATTGCTACATATGTAGAACAATATTGATACATATGTTGAGCGATATTGTTACATATGTGGAGCGATAAAGCCACATATGTAGAGCGATATTAATACATAATGGAGTGTCATTGAACATATGTGGTGTGATATTGCTATATAATGGAGCGATATGGCCACATATGTAAAGCGATATAGCTACAAATGTGGAGCGATAGTTCTACATATGTGAAGCGATATAGCTACATATGTGGAACGATATTAATACATAATGAAGCGTTATTCCTACATATGTGGAGCGTTATTGCTACATATGTTGAGCGTTATTGCTACATATGTGGAGCGATATTAATACATAATGGAGCGTTATCGCTACATATGTGGAGCGTTATCGCTACATATGTGGAGCGTTATCGCTACATATGTGGAGCGTCATTGCTACATATGTAGAGCGTTATTGTTATATATGTGGAGCGATATTGCTACATATATAGAGCAATATTGCAACATATGTGGTGCAATATTGCTTTATATGTGGAGCGATATTGCTACATATGTGGAGCGATAGTGCTACATAATTTGAGCGTAATTGTTACAAATGTGGAGTGATATTGCAACATATATGGTGTGATATTGCTTCATATGTAGAGCGATATTGCTACATATGTGGACCGATATCTTTACATAAGTGGAGCGTTATTGCTGCATATGTGGAGTGTTATTTCTATATATATTAACCGTTATTGGTACATATGTTGAGCGTTGTTGCTATATAAGTGGAGCGTTATTGCTAGATATGTGGAGCGTTATTGATACAAATGTGGAGCGATATTGCTACAATTGTGCAGTGATATTCCTACATAAGTGGAATGTTAATGCTACAAATGTGGAGCGATATTGGAAAATATGTTGAGCGATATTGCTACTTATGTCGAGCGTTATTACTACATATGTGGAACGCTATTGCTACATATGTAGAGCGTTATTGCTACATATGTTAAACGTTATAACTACATTTGTGGAGCGTTATTGCTACATATGTGGAGCGATATAGCTCCATATGTGGTCTGATATTAATACGTAATGGAGCGCTATTGTTACATATATGGAGCGTTATTACTACATATGTGGAGCGTTATTGATACATATGTAGACCGATATTGCTACAATTGTGGAGTGTTTTTCCTACATATGTGGAGCGTCATTGCTACATATGTAGAGCGATATTACTTCATATATGGAGCGATATTAATACATAATGGAGCGTTATTGGTACATATGTGGAGCACTATTGCTACATATGTAGAGCGATATTGCTACATATGTGGCGCGATATTTCTATATATGTAGAGCGTTATTGCTACATATGTGGTGCGATATTGCAAAATATGTGGAGCGATATTGCTACATATGTGGAGCGTCATTGCCAGCTATGTGGAGCGATATAGCTACATATGTGGAGCGATATTAATACATAATGGAGCATCAATGCAACATATGTTGAGCGATATTGCAACATATGTTGAGTAATATTGCTATATATGTGGAGCGTCATTGCTAGCTATGTGGAGCGATATAGCTACATATGTGGAGCGATATTAATACATAATGGAGCATCATTGCAACATATGTGTAGCGACATTGCAACATATGTTGAGTGATATTGCTACAAATATGGAGCGTTATTGCTACATATGTGGAGCGAACAAGCAACATATGTGGAGCGATATTAATACAGAATTGTGCGTTATTGCTACATATGTGGAGCGTTATTGCTACATATGTTGAGCGTTATTCCTACATATGTGGAGCGATATAGCTACATATGTGGAGCGATATTACTATGTATGTGGAGCATTATTGCTACATATATTCAGCGATATAGCGACATATGTGGAGCGATATTAATACATAATGGAGCATTATTGCTACACATGTTGAGTGTTATTCCTACATATGTGGAGCGTTATTGATACATATGTGGAGCGATATTCCTACAATTGTGCAGCGATATTCCTACATATGTGGAGCGTTAATGCTACGTATGTGGTGCGATATTATTACATATGTTGAGCGTTATTTCTACATATGTAGAGCGATATTGCTACATATGTGGAGCATTATTGCAACATATATGGAGCAATAAAGCGACATATGTAGAGCGATATCAATACATAATGGAGCGTTATTCCTACGTATGTGGAGTGTTATTCCTACATATGTGAACCGTTATTAGTACATATGTTGAGCGTTGTTGCTATATAAGTGGAGCGTTATTGCTAGATATGTGGAGCGTTATTGATACATATGTAGAGCGATGTTGCTACAATTGTGCAGCGATATTCTTACATAAGTGGAGCGATATTGCTATATATGTGGAGTGTTGTTGCTACATATGTAGAGCGATATTGCTAAATATGTGGAACAATATTACTACATTTATGGTGTGATATTGCTACATATATGGAGCGATATTGCTACATTTGTGGAGCGTTATTGCTACATATTTGGAGTGATATTATTTCATAATGGAGCGTTATTGCTACATATGTGGAACGTTATTGTTACATATGTGGAGTGTTATCGCTACATATGTGAGTGATATTGGAACATAAGTGGAGCGATATTGCTACATATGTGGAGCGTTATTGCTACATAAGTGGGGCGTTATTGCTAAATATGTAGAGCGATATTGCTACATATTGAAGCGATATTGCAACTTATGTGGAGCGTTATTACTACATATGTGGAGCGTTATTTCTACATATGTGGTGCGTTATTGCTACATATGTGGAGCGTTATTGTTACATATGTGGAGCGTTATTGTTAGATATGTGGCGCATTATTGCTACATATGTGAAGCGTTTTTATTACGTATGTGGAGCGATATTGCTACAATTCTCTAGCGATATTCATACATATGTGGAGCATTAATGAAACATATGTGGAGCGATATTGTTACATATGTGGAGCAATATTGTTATATATGTAGAGCGTTATTCCTACTTATGTAGAGCGATATTGCTACAATTCTCTTGCGATATTCATACATATGTGGAGCATTAATGAAACATATGTGGAGCGATATTGCTACATATGTGGAGCGATATTGTTAGATATGTGGAGCGATATTGCTATGTATGTAGAGCGTTATTGCTACATATATTCAACGATATAGCGACATATGTGGAGCGATATTAATACATAATGGAGCATTGTTACTACACATGTTGAGTGTTATTCCTACATATGTGAAGCGTTATTGATACATATGTGGAGCAATATTCCTACAATTGTGCAGCGATATTCCTACATATGTGGAGTGTTAATGCTACATATGTGGAGCGATATTATTACATATGTTGAACGTTATTTCTACATATGTGGAGCGATATTGCTACATATGTAGAGCGTTATTGCAACATATATGGAGCAATAAAGCGACATATGTGGAGCGATATCAACACATAATGGTGCGTTATTGCTACATACGTGGAGTGTTATTCCTACATATGTGAACCGTTATTAGTACGTATGTGGAGCGATATTAATACAAATGTGGAGCGATATTAATACATAACGGAGCATTATTGCTACATATGTGGTGCGTTATTGCTACATATGTGGAGCGATATTGCTACATATGTGGAACGATATTACTATATATGTGGAGCGATATTGTTACATATGTGGAGCGATATTGTTATATATGTAGAGCGTTATTGCTACATATGTAGAGCGTTATTCCTACTTATGTAGAGCGATATTGCTACAATTCTCTAGCGATATTAATAAATATGTGGAGCATTAATGAAACATATGTTGAGCGATATTGCTACATATGTGGAGGGATATTGTTAGATATGTGGAGCGATATTGCTATGTATGTGGAGCGTTATTGCTACATATATTCAGCGATATAGCGACATATGTGGAGCGATATTAATACATAATAGAGCATTATTACTACACATGTTGAGTGTTATTCCTACATATGTGGAGCGTTATTGATACATATGTGGAGCAATATTCCTACAATTATGCAGTGATATTCCTACATATGTGGAGTGTTAATGCTACATATGTGGAGCGATATTATTACATATGTTGAGCGTTATTTCTACATATGTAGAGCGATATTGCTACATATGTAGAGCGTTATTACAACATATATGGAGCAATAAAGCGACATATGTGGAGCGATATCAACACATAATGGTGCGTTATTGCTACATATGTGGAGTGTTATTCCTACATATGTGAACCGTTATTAGTACGTATGTGGAGCGATATTAATACAAATGTGGAGCGATATTAATACATAACGGAGCATTATTGCTACATATGTGGAGCGTTATTGCTACATATGTGGAGCGATATTGCTACATATGTGGAGCGATATTGCTATCTATGTGGAGCGTTGTTGATACATATGTGGAGCAATATTAATACATAACGGAGCATTATTGCTACATATGTGGTGCGTTATTGCTACATATGTGGAGCGATATTGCTACATATGTGGAGCGATATTACTATATATGTGGAGCGATATTGTTACATATGTGGAGCGATATTGTTATATATGTAGAGCGTTATTGCTACATATGTAGAGCGTTATTCCTACTTATGTAGAGCGATATTGCTACAATTCTCTAGCGATATTAATAAATATGTGGAGCATTAATGAAACATATGTTGAGCGATATTGCTACATATGTGGAGGGATATTGTTAGATATGTGGAGCGATATTGCTATGTATGTGGAGCGTTATTGCTACATATATTCAGCGATATAGCGACATATGTGGAGCGATATTAATACATAATAGAGCATTATTACTACACATGTTGAGTGTTATTCCTACATATGTGGAGCGTTATTGATACATATGTGGAGCAATATTCCTACAATTATGCAGTGATATTCCTACATATGTGGAGTGTTAATGCTACATATGTGGAGCGATATTATTACATATGTTGAGCGTTATTTCTACATATGTAGAGCGATATTGCTACATATGTAGAGCGTTATTACAACATATATGGAGCAATAAAGCGACATATGTGGAGCGATATCAACACATAATGGTGCGTTATTGCTACATATGTGGAGTGTTATTCCTACATATGTGAACCGTTATTAGTACGTATGTGGAGCGATATTAATACAAATGTGGAGCGATATTAATACATAACGGAGCATTATTGCTACATATGTGGAGCGTTATTGCTACATATGTGGAGCGATATTGCTACATATGTGGAGCGATATTGCTATCTATGTAGAGCGTTGTTGATACATATGTGGAGCGATATTGCTAAATATGTGGAACGATATTACTACGTTTATGGTACGATATTGCTACATATATGGAGCGATATTGCTACATTTGTGGAGCGTTATCACGCCACATATAGCTATATCGCTCCACATATGTAGTAATATCGCTCCACATATGCAGTAATATCGCTCCACATATGTAGCAATATCGCTCCACATATGTAGCAATAACGCTCCACATATGTAGCAATAATGCTCCGTTATGTATTAATATCGCTCCACATTTGTATTAATATCGCTCCACATATGTACTAATAACGGTTCACATATGTAGGAATAACACTCCACATATGTACCAATAACGCACCATTATGTGTTGATATCGCTCCACATATGTCGCTTTATTGCTCCATATATGTTGCAATAACACTCCACATATGTAGCAATATCGCTCCACATATGTAGAAACAACGCTCAACATATGTAATAATATCGCTCCACATATGTAGCATTAACGCTCCACATATGTAGGAATATCGCTGCACAATTGTAGGAATATCGCTCCACATATGTATCAATAACGCTCCACATATGTAGGAATAACACTCAACATGTGTAGTAATAATGCTCCATTATGTATTAATATCGCTCCACATATGTCGCTATATCGCTGAATATATGTAGCAATAACGCTCCACATACATAGCAATATCGCTCCACATATCTAACAATATCGCTCCACATATGTAGCAATATCGCTCCACATATGTTTCATTAATGCTCCACATATGTATGAATATCGCTAGAGAATTGTAGCAATATCGCTCCACATAAGTAGGAATAACGCTCTACATATGTAGCAATAACACTCCACATATATAACAATATCGCTCCACATATATAACAATATCGCGCCACATATAGCTATATCGCTCCACATATGTAGTAATATCACTCCACATATGTAGTAATATCGCTCCACATATGTACCAATATCGCTCTACATATGTCGCTATATTGCTCCACATATGTAGCAATAACGCTCCACATATTTAGGAATAATGCTCCACATATTTAACAATAACGCTCTACATATATAGCAATAACGCTCCACATATGTAGAAAAAACGCCGCATTATGTATTTATATCGTTCCACATATTTAGCTATATCGTTTTACATATGTAGCAATATTGCTCCGCATATGTAGCAATTTCGCTTCACATATGTTGCAATATCGCTCTACATATCTAACAATAACGCTACACATATGTAGCAATAACTCTCAACATATGTAGCAATAATGCTCCACATATGTTGCAATATCACGCCAATATGTATTAATATCGCTCCACATATATAGCTATATCGCTCCATATATGTAGTAATATCGCTCTACATATGTAGCAATATCGCTTCACATATATACCAGCATCGCTCTACATATGTCGCTATATTGCTCCACATATGTAGCAATAACGCTCCACATATTTAAGAATAACGCTCCATGTATATAGCAATAACACTTCCCATACGTAACAATAACGCTCCAATATGTATTAATATCGCTCCACATATATAGCAATATCGCTCCACATATGTAGCAATATCGCTCCACATATGTAGCGATAATGCCCCGCATATGTAGCAATAACGCTCGACATATATAGCAATAACGCTCTACATATGTAGCAATAACACTCCATTATGTATTAATATCACTCCAAATAAGGGGCAATCTCACTCCACATATGTACTAATTACGCTCCACGTATGTAGCAATATCGCTCCACATATGTAGCAATATCGCTCCACATAAGTAGGAATAACGCTCTACATATGTAGCAATAACGCTCCTCATCTGTAGCAATATCACTCCACATATGTAGCAAAAACGCTCCACATATGTAGCAAAAACGCTCCACATATGTAACCATAACGCTGCAATATGCATTAATATCGCTCCACATATATAGCTATATCGCTCCACATATGTAGCAATAACGCTGCACATATTTAGCAATATCGCTCCACATATCTAGTTATAAAGCTCCACATATGTAGCAATAACGCGCCAATATGTATTAAAATCGCTCTACATATATAGCTATATCACTCCATATATGTTGCAATAACGCTCCACATATGTAGCAATAACGCTCCACATATGTAGCTATATCGCTCTACATATGTAGAAATAACGCTCCACATATTTAGCAATATCGATCTACATATGTAGCAATATCGCTCTACATATGTAGCAATATCGCTCCACATATTTAGCAATAACGCTCCACATATGTTGCAATAACGCTCTACATATGTAGCTATAACGCTCCATTATGTATCAATATCGCTCCACATATGTTGTTATATCACTCCACATATGTAGCAATTTTGCTTCACATATGTACGAACAACGCTCCACATGTGTAGCAATAACGCTCCATATATGTAGCAATAAAGCTTAATTATGTATTAATATCGCTCTACATATGTAGCAATATCGATAGACTTATGGAGCGATAATGCTCCACACATATAGTAGTAATGTGCCATTTTGTATCAAAATGGCTCCACATATGTAGCAAGATCACTCAACATATGTATTAATATCACTATACATATGTAGCAATAACTCTCCATTATGTATCAATATTGCTCCACATATATAAGAATATGCCTCTAAATTGGTAGCAATATCGCTCCACATATGTGACAATAACTCTCTACATATGTAGCAATAACGCTCCATTATGTATCAATATCGCTCTACATATGTAGCAATAACGCTCCACATATGTAACAACAATGATTCACAAATGTAGTAATACCGCACCATTATAAATCAATATCGCTCCATATATGTAGCAATATCGCTCTACATATATACCAATAACGCTCCATTATGTATCAATATCGCCCTACATATGTAGCAATATGGCTCTACATATGTAGCAATATCGCACCACATATGAAGCAATATCACACCACATATGAAGCAATATCGCTCCACATATGAAGCAATATCGCACCACATATGTTGCTATATCCCTCCACATATATAACAATTACGTTCCACTTATGTAGCACTATCGCTCCACATATGTAGCAATATCGCTCCACATATAAAGCAATATCGCACAACATATGTTGCAATATCGCTCTATACATGTAACAATATCGCTCCACATATATAGCAATAACGCTCTACATATGTAGCAATGACGCTCCACATATGTAGCGATAACGCTCCATTATGTATTAATATCGCTCTACATATGTAGCAATAACGCTCAACATATGTAGTAATAACGCTCCACATATGTAGGAATAACGCTTCATTTTGTATTAATATCGTTCCACATATGTAGCTATATCGCTTCACATATGTAACAATATCGCTCCACATATGTAGCAATAACACTCCACATATGTAGCAATATCACCCCACATATGTAGCAATAACACTCAACATATGTAGCCATATCGCTCCACATATGTAGCAATAATACTCAACATATGTAGCAATATCGTTCCACATATGTAGCAATAGCGCTCCACATTTGTAGCCATATCGCTACATATATGTAGCAATATAGCTTCACATATGTCGCAATATCGCTCCACATATGTAGAAATATCGCTCCATATATGTAGCAATAACACTCCACATATGTACCAATAACGCTCCTCATTTAGAGCAATATCGCTCCACATATGTAGCAATAACGCTCCACATATGTAGCAATAACGCTCTATATATGTAGTAATTACACTCCACATATGTAACATTAACGCTCCAATATGCATTAATATTGCTCCACATATATAGCTATATCGCTCCACATATGTAGCAATAACGCTCCACATATTTAGTATCGCTCCGCATATGTAGCAATATCACTCCACATATGTAGCAATATCGCTCCATATAAGTAGCAATAATGCTCCACATATGTAGCAATAACGCGCCAATATGTATTAAAATCGCTCAACGTATATAGCTATATCACTTCACATATGTAGCAATAACGCTCTACATATGTAGAAATAACGCTCCTCATCTGGAGCAATATCGCTCCACATATGTAGCAATAACGCTCTATATATGTAGTAATAACGCTCCACATATGTAACAATAACGCTCTAATATGCATTAATATTGCTCCACATATATAGCTATATCGCTCCACATATGTAGCAATAACGCTCCACATATTTTGCAATATCGCTCCATATATGTAGCAATATCACTGCACATATGTAACAATATCGCTCCATATAAGTAGCAATAATGCTCCACATATGTAGCAATAACGCGCCAATATGTATTAAAATCGCTCAACGTATATAGCTATATCACTTCACATATGTAGCAATAACGCTCTACATATGTAGAAATAACGCTCCTCATCTGGAGCAATATCGCTCCACATATGTAGCAATAACGCTCTATATATGTAGTAATAACGCTCCACATATGTAACAATAACGCTCTAATATGCATTAATATTGTTCCACATATATAGCTATATCGCTCCACATATGTAGCAATAACGCTCCACATATTTTGCAATATCGCTCAGTATATGTAGCAATATCACTGCACATATGTAACAATATCGCTCCACATAAGTAGCAATAACGCTCCACATATGTAGCAATAACGCGCCAATATGTATTAAAATCGCTCAACGTATATAGCTATATTGCTCCACATATGTAGCAATAACGCTCCACATACGTAGCAATAACGCTCCACATATGTAACAATAACGCTCCAATATGCATTAATATCGCTCCACATATATAGCTATATCGCTCTACATATGTAGCAATAATGCTCCACATATTTAGCAATATCGCTCCGCATATGTAGCAATATCGCTGCACATATGTAGCAATATCACTCCACATATTTAGCAATAATGCTCCACATATGTAGCATTAACGCGCCAATAAGTATTAATATCGCTCCACATATATAGCTATATCGCTCCCTAGGTGGCAATTAGTGCAACGTTTTTATGAGGGTTTTACTGAACAAAACCGCCATCTTGTTGATGCAAGTTGTGGGGGGACGTTCTTGTTAAAAAATGAAAATGAGGCATGGAAACTTTTTGAGGACTTGAGTGAAAATTCTCTTCAACATGCTGCGTTGAATAGAAATGAGAGTGGATTATCTACCTTGAACAATGCCCCCTCTAGGGGTGGCTTGTATGAAATCAAAAACTCTTTAGACCTCTCCTCCAAAGTTGATACTTTGAGTAGGAAGCTGGACCTCCTTATGACTTCAACCCATCAGCCCACTCCCTTCACTCAAGATGCATGCACAATATGCCTTAGCCCAGCCCATACTATTATTGAGTGCCCCTTTGCCTCTCAATTTCCTGAGCTTGTCCAAGACCATGTGAATGCCACCCAATCCTTCCCTAGGGCTGAGAACAATCCATTTTCAAATACATATAACCCAGGGTGGAAGAATCATCCTAACTTTTCTTGGCAGACACAAAACCAAGGGGTTATGGGTAACCAACCCCCTAGGCAACCATTCCAAGTCTTACCAGCCCCTATCCACCAACCTCAAGTGCAACCTCCGTATGTCCAATCCAATAGGAGTCCAAGTTTTGAAGAAAAGGTCTTGAGTGCCTTGCAAGGCCTTCAATCTCAATCCCAACTCCTCCACTCTCACACACAATCTATAGCAAAGTTAGAAGCCCAAATTGGACAACTAGTCAATGCTATCAATAAGAGAGAGATGGGGATGTTACCAAGTCAACCCTTACCAAACCCTAAAAGTCAATTTCAGGTAGAGGGAGCTCCTCCCTCTAATGAACAAGTTAATTCCATAATGACCTTGAGGAGTGGGAGGATTGTTGATAAGAGTGTTGGGGGGAAACCAGTGACAGATGATAGGAGTGAGGAGTTAGAGGGGGCAGCCCCTAATGAACCTCAAGTAAAAGTTAGTGCACCACATGAGAAGGAGTTTGTATCTCCTTCCCCTTCCTTAGAGCCACAGTCTAAGACCACTTCCGAGGGATCTTATATCCCTAGGGCACCCTTTCCTCAGTGTTTTGACATGGCCCCACCATTTAGAAAGAGCACAGCTAGGACTGATGAGATTCTTGAGACTTTCAAACAAGTCAAAATTAATCTCCCCCTCATAGAAGACATTAAGCAAGTCCCTGCTTATGCTAAGTTCCTTAAAGACCTATGCACTCATAAGCGTAAATCTAAGACCCATGTGTCTAAGAAGGTCTTTCTCACCGAACAAGTTAGCTCTCTTTTGAAGTTTGACACCCCACCTAAGTATAAGGACCCTAGAGTACCCACTATTTCTTGTGTCATAGGTGATCACTTTATCTATAGAGCCCTCCTTGACCTTGGTGCGAGTGTCAATCTACTCCCTTACTCGGTGTATGAGAAACTAGGGTTAGGTGAATTGCATCCTACATCAGTTACCTTGCAGCTAGCCGACCATTCTGTGCATAAGCCTCGGGGAGTCATTGAGGATGTCTTAGTGAAGGTTGACCGGTTCTTTTTCCCTGTTGATTTTATTGTCTTAGATATGGACACCGGTGCCAACCCCACATTTCAGATTCCTATCATTCTAGGTCGTCCATTCCTTGCCACAGCTAATGCATGCATAAATTGTAGGACGGGGGTAATGGAGATGACTTTTGGGAACATGAAAGTGCAACTAAATATTTTTGATGTGTCTAACCATTTGCCTGCAACTTCTAATGCTGAATGTTTTATGGTAGACAATTTTAGATTTGATGCTTATGATAGAGGTCCATCTTTTGTAGCATCAGCCCATAATCAAGTCATGCCTTCTAATTTTTCTACATCATCTTTTTGGAGACTTAAGAGAAGAGCTAATGCTAATATCTACCAGCCACCCTGATATATTTGCGAATGTTGGCAATGTCTGGCTAAAGACAATAAACTTAGCGCTTCTTGGGAGGCAACCCATGTTTTTGATATATTTCTTTACCTTCCTTTCGTTTATTTTCTTTGCTTCATTTAGGCTTTATTTACTTATTTTCTCAGTTTTTTCTTCTCATTATAATTTTTCTTCTTTTATGGGATATAATATTTTAGGTTTGGGAAATTGCTCTTGATAAGTATGTTTCTCATATGTTTTCCAATCCTATGTACTTCATTTTCAGATTAGTGGATTAGTTATGCTTTCAGGTGATATCTTTCCCTCTCTTACTTGTTCTTGTCATTGTAGTATATATTTTTTTTTAACATTGAGGACAATGTTCAATTTAGGTTTGGGGGTGTAGAAAGATATTTTTATTTCTTATTTTTCTTTTAGGATGTTTTAGAGTATTTTTTTCATTATTTATTTTGTTTTTTTTACTTTTAAGTGGGTTTTATCGCTAATTTTCTTTCAAAAGTATATGTCTATTTTTAAAGAGATCAATTTCATGAAGAAAGTTCAAGTAATTAATTAAGTGATGAAAATGATTAAGTGAGTAATTTCTATTTTATTTTTATTATCTTGGATAATTGTGCTTATATTTTTAAATCACATTTCACACACATGAAACTTGTAGGAATATAATTTTATGATTTATTACTTGTAATCTTAGTGGGATATCTTTAACTGAGTATACATTTTTGAAAACTTGGCAATTGAGTAATTTTTAATATTTTATGATAGATTTTTATGCTTAGCTTTTATTTGAAAAAAAATGGGATAAGTGTGTATAGAAAAAAAATGAAAAAAAAAGAATGGAAAAAAAAAGTTGAAACAAAAAATTGATTGAATGAAAAAAAATGATGAAAAAAAAGAGTAAAGGTTTGTTTCTCTTTTTACTGAGTAACCGGACCTTGTGCCTAGGCAAGTATAAGGGATCGCATCAAAAGGTGAAAAGTTGAGATAAATTCTTTTATGACTTACTTGGTTCTGTAACCTTTATAGTTCGAGTTATTAAGCCTGAGGGGTGTTTCAACACCTAGTGCCTTGAGCCAACTGGATTAGGGACACTGGCCTAACGCTTGTTACATGGACTATTTAGAAAGCTTAATAGAACTAAGTATTGCACAAGTCATATTTTGATATATATTATACTCTTATTCCTTGAATTTAATTGAAATTTGAAGGCTATTACATAAGGGTTTATTATGAGATGTTAAGGATGAAAGATTGTCATTGTTATATTTTTTAGTTAGTGAACTTTAATGAGCTTGGTTAATGGGTCACATAAGATATGCTTGTTAATAAAGAATGAAATTGTATGACTACAAAGTTTCTACACTTTATGTTTTTAAAATGTATATATGTAGTTGCACAATTATTTCTAAGATGAGGTTATAGAATGGAATATTCCTTACTTGAAAGTGATCAGATCTTAATTGTTTACTTGTTTCAAGTATTTGTGGTTGGTTCTTTTTAAAAATAGTTATGTGTTTTTAAGAGAAGATTGTTTTTTTTTTTTCGAATTTTTGTTTTCTTGTTTGTTTGTTTTATTTTTCTTAGGTTTTGATGTTTGTGGGTATCATTACTGCAAACCCTCACGAGACACAACTCGTCCAACTAGGGACACCTAGGGGTTTAAAGGCTTGTTGCATACGCTAAATGCAATCGTGATTCCCTACGAAAGTGGCTTTTATTTATTTTATTTATTTTTCAAGATTAGTTATTTTACTTTGTTTTTGTTTTGCTCGAGGACTAGCAAAATATAGGTTTGGGGGTATTTGATATGTATGAAATATATATCTATTTTATATGCCTTTTTACCTTATTTGCTAGTATATATTAGGTTAATTTAGAGTTAGTTATGGTTTATTTAGATTAAGATAGATATTAGTATTTTAGTTTAATTATTAATAATTTTGTAGTTATTAGTAGTTTAGATGTGTATTTTAAACAAAGTTGGAATTTTAATTATATTCTACATGTCTAAAATATAGTATTTTATGTTTTGTAGGTAAAGTGCGCTTATCGAAGTACTTGGACGATGTTTGAAATGATTAAAAATAGTCTTCACATGCTTTAAAGTGATGTGGACAACTTTTCGGAGTTATAAACAAGTTAGAAATTAATATGGACATGAAGGAAAGCTTAATGAACAGAATATGAATTGTCCAGAAAAACAGAAACACTGTAGCCGATCGAACAGGCTACAGGGCGATCGATCGGGATAACATGAATTCAGACAAAAATATAGTTCAAGCGATCGATCGGGCATGCAGGGCGATCGATCGGCATAACATGCAGTTTCCTATTTTGACCCAAATTTCAATCCTTTTCATATTGGACTTCTTCCTATGGAACTTATGCCTATAAAAAGACATATTTGGCTTAAAATTGGGGGATTCCAGTAGATTTTTGGAAGAGAAAAAGGAAGAAGAAGTTGGAAGAGAATTTAAAGCTTTCAATGGAGATTCAAGTGCTTTCGTCTACCATGGAAGGCTAGACTATTCTTTTACTTAGGAGTTGATGAAGCTATAGATAAGTTTCAGTTTCTTTTCTTTTTAATTTAGATCTTAGTTGTGAATGATGACAATTGTATGATATGGATTTCCTTTTTAATGGAAGAGCTTTTAATGTTTATTCAAATCAATGTTGATTTATTGTCTTGTAGATGATAGATTGATGTAGTTTTGATATTTGCATCAATTCTAATTTCTGTGATTTAGATGAGATGGTCTACAATAGTTTTAATGTTCAGATAATTAATGACTTGGATGAGTTATACTAAGATTAGACGGGTCATGCCTATAACTAGTTTAGTGTAGATGATTCGTGCTATTGTCGAAGATAGTTCATGCCATGGAAGTTAATTAATGATTCTTTTTGAAGTAATTCTAGCTTGTAGCTGAGAATACTTGTTCATATTCACACTAGATTTAGATTAAAAGTTAAGGAATTGTTATGGTTATATAGTGAATTCAATTTCCTAAGTAATTTCCATCATATTAATCTCTTATTTTAAACTAGTTGATTCCTTTCTTTTGCTTAATTAAAGTTTAAGTTTATTTTAGTTTTCAATCAACAAATTCCTCTTTAGATTTAGTAATAATCCATCCGTCCCTGAGGTTCAACAACCCTTAAATACTTATCCTAGTACAATTACCTTGTACACTAGCACAGGGTTTAATTACAAACGATCACTATGCTAATGCAGCGATATTGCAATACTAATGGAGCGATATTGCTCCACTAATGGAGCGATATTGCACCACTGATGGAGCAATATTGCATCACTAATGGAGCGATATTGCTACACTAATGGAGCGATATGGCTTCACTAATTATGCGATATTACTACAGTAATTGAGCGATATTGATATACTAATTTAGTGATATTGATACACTATTTGAGTAATATTGCTACACTAATGGAGCGATATTGCTCGACTAATGGAGCGATATTGTTATACTAATGGAGCAATATTGCTCCACTGATGGAGTGATATAGATCCACTGATGGAGCAATATTGCATTACTAATGGTGCGATATTGCTACACTATTGGAGCGATATTGCTATACTAATGCAGCAATATTACTCAACTAATAGAGCGATATTGATATACAAATGGAGCAATATTGCTACACTAATGGAGCAATATTGATACACTAATTTAGTGATATTGATACACTAATTGAGTGATATTACTATACTAATGGAGCGATATTGCTCGACTAATGGAGCAATATTGCATTAGTAATGGAGCGATATTGCTACACTAATGGAGCGATATGGCTCCACTAATTATGCGATATTACTACACTAATGGAGTGATATTGCTCCAATAATGGGGCGATATTGCTCCACTGATGGAGTGATATTGCTACACTAATGCAGCGATATTCCTCAACTAATGAAGCGATATTGATATACAAATGGCGCAATATTGCTACACTAATGGAGCGATATTGCTACACTAATTGAGCGATATTGATACACTAATTTACTGATATTGATACACTAATTGAGTGATATTGCTACACTAATAGAGCGATATTGCTCGACTAACGGAGCGATATTGCTATACTAATGGAGCGATATTGCTCCACTGATGGAGCCATATTGATCCACAGATGGAGCGATATTGCATTACTAATGGTGCGATATTGGTAAACTAATGTAGCTATATTGAGACACTAATTTAGCGATATTGAACTACTAATAGACCAATATTACTACACTGATGGAGCGATATTGCTACGCTAATGCAGCGATATTACTCAACTAATGATGCGATATTGCTCCACTACTGCAGTGATATTGCTCCACTACTGCAGCGATATTGCTCCACTAATTGAGCGATATTGATATACTAATAGAGCGATATTGATATACTAATAGAGCGATATTGATATACTAATAGAGCAATATTGCTCCACTAAGGTAGCGATATTGCTACACGAATGGAGCGATATTGCTCCAGTAATTGATCGATATTGCTCCTCTAATAAAGCGATATTGCTCCTCTAATGGAGCAATATTGCATCACTAATTGAGCGATATTGCTACACTAATGGAGTGATATGGCTCCACTAATTATGCGATATTACTACACTAATGGAGCGATATTGCTCCACTAATGGGGCGATATTGCTCCACTGATGGAGCAATATTGCATCACTAATGGAGCGATATTGCTACACTAATAGAGCGATATTGCTACACTAATGCAGCGATATTACTTAACTAATGAAGCGATATTGATATACAAATGGAGCAATATTGCTACACTAATGGAGCGATATTGATACACTAATCTAGTGATATTGATACACTAATTGAGTGATATTGCTACACTAATGGAGCGATATTGATACACTAATTTAGTGATATTGATATACTAATTGAGTGATATTGCTACACTAATAGAGCGATATTGGTCAACTAATGGAGCAATATTGCTATACTAATAGAGCGATATTGCAATACTAATGGAGCGATATTGCTCCACTAATGGAGCGATATTGCACCACTGATGGAGCAATATTAGATCACTAATGGAGCGATATTGCTACACTAATGGAGCGATATGGTTACACTAATTATGCGATATTACTACATTAATGGAGCGATATTGCTCCACTAATGGGGTGATATTGCTCAATTGATGGAGGAATATTGCATCACTAATTGAGCGATACTGATACATATGTGGAGCGATATTGCTACATAAGCGGAGCAATATTAATATATAATGGAGCGCTATTGCTACATATGTATAGCGCTATTTCCACATATGTAGAGCGATATTGCAACATATGTGGAGCGTTATTGCTACATATGTGGAGCATTATTGTTATATATGCGGAGCGTTATTGTTACATATGTAGCAATATCGCTCCACAAATGTTACGATAAAGCTCCACATATGTAGTAATAACGCTGCACATATGTAGCAGTAATGTTCCACATTTGTAGCAATATCGCTCTACATATGTAGCAATATCGCTCCACATATGTACCAATATCGCTCCACAAATATAGCAATAACGCTCCACATATGTAGCAGTAACACTCCACATATATAACAATATTGCTCCACATATGTAGCAATATCGCTCCACATATATAGCAATATCATTCGACATATGTACCATTAACAGTCCACATATGTAGGAATATCGCTGCACAATTGTAGCAATATCGCTCCACATATGTATTAATAACGCTCCACATATGTAGTAATAACGCGCCACATATCTAGCAATAACGCTCCACATATGTCGCAATAACGCTACACATATGTTCCAATAACGCTCTATATATGAAGAAATAACGCTCCACATATGTAACAATAACGCCCCATTATGTATTAAAATCTCTCCACATATGTCGCAATAACGCTCCACGTATGTAGCAATAACGCTCCACATATGTAACAATAACGCTCCATTATGTATTAATATCTCTCCACATATGTTGCTATAACGCTCCACATATGTACCAATAATGCTCCAATATTTATTAATATCGCTCCACATATGTAGCAATAACGCTGCACATATATAACAATATCGCTCCACATATGTAGCAATATCGCTCTACATATATAGCAATATCGCTCCACAGATGTAGCATTAACGCTCCACATATGTAGGAATATCGTTGCACAATTGTAGCAATATCGCTCCACATATGTATTAATAACGCTCCACATATGTAGTAATAACGCTCCACATATCTACCAATAACGCTCCATATATGTCGCAATAACGCTCCACATATGTTGCAATAACGCTTCATATATGTAGAAATAACGCTCCACATATGTAGCAATATCGCTCTACATATGTAGCTATATTGCTCTACATATGTAGCAATAACACTCCACATATGTAAGAATATCGCTCCACATATGTCGCAATATCGCTCTACATATTTTACAATAAGGCTCCACATATGTAGCAATAACACTGTACATATGTAGCAGTAACGGTCTACATTTCTAGCAATATCGCTCTACATATGTAGCAATATCGCTCTACATATGTAGCAATATCGCTCTACATATTTAGCAATAATGCTCCACATATGTAGCAGCAACACTCCACATATGTAGCAATATCGCTCTACATATAGAGCAATATCGCTCTGCATATGTAGCAATGTCGCTCCACAAATATAGCAATATCGCTCCACATATGTAGGAATATCGCTCCACATATATAGCAATATCGCTTCACATACGTAGGAATATCGCTGCACATATGTATCAATAACACTCCACATATGTAGTAATAACGCGCCACATATCTAGCAATAACGCACAACATATGTCGCAATAACGTTCCACATATGTTGCAATAACGCTCCACATATGTAAAAATAACGCTCCACATATGTAGCAATAACGCCCCATTATGTATTAAAATCACTCCGCATATGTCGCTATAACGTTCAACATTTGCAGCAACAACGCTCCACATATGTAGCAATATCGCTCCACATATGTAGCTATATTGATCCATATATGTAGCTATAACACTCAACATATGTAGCAATATCGCTCCACATATGTAACAATATCGCTCCACATATGTAGCAGTAACGCTCCACATGTTTACAAATATCGCTCTACATATATAGCAATATCGCTCTACATATGTAGCAATATCGCTCTACAAATGTAGTAATAACGCTCCACATATGTAAAAATAACACTCAAAAAATGTAGCAATAACGCCCCATTATGTATTAATATCTCCACATATGTAGCAATAACGCTCCACATATGTAGCAATATTGCTCCACATATGTAGCATTAACGCTCCACATATGTAGGAATATCGCTGTACAATTGTAGCAATATCGCTCCACATATGTATTAATAACGCTTTACATTTGTTGTAATAACGCGCCACAGATCAAGCAATAACGCTCCGCATATGTCACAGTAACGTACTACATATGTTGCAATAACGCTCCACATATGTAAAAATAACACTCTACAAATGTAGCAATAACGCCCCATTATGTACTAAAATCTCTCCACATATGTCGCTATAACGCTCCACATTTGTAGCAAGAATGCTCTACATATATACCAATATCGCTCCACATATGTAGCTATATCGCTCCACATATGTAGCAATAACACTCCACATATGTATCAATATCGCTCCACATATGTAGCAATATCGCTCCACATATGTTGTAATAAGGCTCGACATATGTAGGAATAACGCTGCACATATGTAGCAGTAACGCTCCACATGTGTAGCAATATCGCTCTACATATGTAGCAATATCGCTCTACATATGTAGCAATATCGCTCTACAAATGTTGCAATAACGCTCCACATATGTAGCAGTAACACTCCACATATGTAGCAATATCGCTCTACATATGTGGCAATATCGATCTACATATGTAGCAATATCGCTCCACAAATATAGCAATATCGCTCAACATATGTAGCAATATCGCTCCACATATGTTGCTATATCGCACCGCATATATAGCATTAACGCTCCTCATATGTCGGAATATCACTCCACAATTGTAACAATATCGGTCCACATATGTGTCAATAATGCTCCACATATGTAGCAATAATGCTCCACATATGTAACAATAACACTCCATTACATATTAATATCGCTCCACATATGGAGCTATATAGCTCTACTTATTTAGAAATAACGCTCTACATATGTAGCAATATCGCTCCACATATCTAGCAATAACGTTCCACATATGTATCAGTATCGCTCTACATATGTAGCATTAACGCTCCACATATGTAGGAATATTACTGCACAATTGTAGCAATACCACTCCACATACGTATCAATAACGCTCTACATTTGTAGCAATAACGTGCCACATATGTAGCAAGAACGCTCCACATATGTAGCAATAACGCTCCACATATGTAGCAATATCGCTTCATTATATATTAATATCTCTCGACATATGTCGCTATAACGCTCCACATATGTAGCAATAACGCTCCACATATGTAAAAATAACGCTCCAATATTTATTAATATCGCTCCACATATATAGCTATATCACTCCACATATTTAGCAATAACGCTCCACATATATAACAATATCGCTCCACATATGTATCAATATCGCTCCACATTTGTAGCAATATCGCTCCACATATGTATTATTAACGCTCTACATATGTAGTAATAACGCGCCACATATCTAGCAATAACACTCCACATAAGTCACAATAACGCTCCATATATGTTGCAATAACGCTCCACATATGTAGCAATAACGCGCCACATATATAACAATATCGCTCTACGTATGTAGCAATATCGCTCCACATATGTAGCAATATCTCTCCACATATGTCGCTATAACGCTCCACATATGTAGCAATAACGCTCCACATATATAGCAATAATGCTCTACATATGTAACAATAACGCTCCAATGTTTATTAATATTGCTCCACATATATAGCTATATTGCTCTCCATTTGTAGTAATAGCGCTTCACATATATAACGATATCGCTCTACATATGTAGCAATATCGCTCCACATATGTAGCATTAACGCTCCACATATGTAGGAATATCACTCCACATATGCATTAATAACGTTCCACATATGTATCAATATCGCTCCACATATGTTGCAATAAGGCTGCACATACGTAGCAATAAAGCTGCACATATGTAGCAGTAACGCTCCACATGTGTAGCAATATCGCTCTACATATATATCAATATCGCTCTACATATGTAGCAATATCGCTCCACAAATGTTGCAATAACACTCGACATATGTAGCAGTAATGCTCCAATATTTATTAATATTGCTCCACATATATAGCTATATCGCTCCACATATGTAGGAATAAAGCTCCACATATATAACAATATCGCTCCACGTATATTGCAATATCGCTCCACATATGTAGCATTAACGCTCCACATATGTAGGAATATCACTGCACATATGTATCAATAACGCTCCACATATGTATCAATAACGCTCCACATATGTATTAATAACGCTCCACATATGTAGCAATAAAGCTGCATATATGTATCAGTAACGCTCCACATGTGTAGCAATATCGCTCTACATATGTAGCAATATCGCTATACATATGTAGCAATATCGCTCTGCAAATGTTACAATAACGCTCCACATATGTAACAATAACGCTCCAATATTTATTAATATTGCTCCACATATATAGCTATATCGCTCCACATAAAATGGAAAAAGAAGTCCAGTTTGGGAAAGAGACGTGAGGGAGTAGGTGTTGGGTGGACCCCACCTAGGTGATGTGGAAGGGGTAGGACTTGACTAAGTCCTACCCCATCACGTTGGAAATTTCAGTTATAATGGTAGTGGGAGATAGATTCCCTCATATCAATATATATCTCTCCCTCACGTGAAACAAAAAAGTGATACTACGCAAAAACAGAAAAGACGTTGTTGGGCTTCGTTGTTCTTCTCTCCCAGACAAAATACACAGAGACAAAGTTTTATCTTTTTCCTCTCCAACGAGTACAAGAGAAAATATCAGTTTCTTTTCTCCTTTGGTGTGTGGTGATCAAACCCTATCTCAAGCTAATAATTCCCAGCAAATTAGCAAGAAGAAGAAGGGTTTTCTCTCTTGATTTTCAAGAGAAGGATTCATCACAAGATGTAATTCTAATTCCCCATTATTATACTTGATATAACAAAGAGGTCGTGCAGGGTGATTAGCCACGTCCTTGGGGCTCAGCCCCTAAAGGTTAGTAGTATTTAATCTTTGCTTTAATTTATATTAATTCAAAGTAATTTGGATTTACTACTGCTTATTTGTGTTTATGTGTATATGCATGTAATTTGATTGAGAGGGATACAAAAGTAATATTTTTTGCACATCCATAAGGCCGGGCTCAACCTCGAAGCTTCCTCTGTGCCACCCAACAGTGGTATCGGAGCCCTGGTTCGTGGATTGGGTGCTAGAAATTACCTTTTTACCCCTTGCCATCCCTAATAAGGCTAGGGCTAGGGATTACTATATCTCTCTCATAAAGATAGTAATTGAAATTCTGTCTAAATAGGATTTGTATTTACTGTCTAAAGTAGGCCTCTACCAATTTTGAGATTATTTAGATTTCGGGAAGCATGCCAAACGCTGCCATTAAGAATAGGGGTATTTTGGTCAATTTGGACCAAATTCGCCCGAATTCGAATTAAATTTTTTCAGTATTTTTACTGGGTTATTTAGGACCCTAATTGGCTGAAATTATCATTGTTTTTGGTGAATTTGGATTATAGATTTATTGTATAAATAGATTTTGCCCTAAAAGAGACTTGTTTTTGTAAAACTTGATTTCAAGGGCATTATAGGAAATTCACCTTGCTGAATTCTATTATTGAGGCTTATTTTATATGCTGTTTAGAGGTGATTACATGCATAATCTCTTGTGTGAAGTAATTGATGCATGATATAAAGTGCACAATTGTTGTATGTGATTGATTGTACTTAACTAGCCCAAGGGTAGTTTAGTAACTTTACACAAATCACACTTTTGTTTTTCTGGACAGAAGTGTATATTATCTTTATTTATAAATTTCACTCCCTTTCATTGCTTGTTTAGCATAGTAAGCACACATACATTGCTTATTTGTCTAATTGAGTGGATTATTGTTATAAATAACCCTGTATAAGGGTAAAATAGTAATTCACTCTATTTTCACCCACACACACCAAGATTATTCTTAGGAGTGAACTTGCTTGCTGCTGAGATTAGATAGAGTCCTACTCCTTTTATATCCATCTAAATAAGTTAGCAGTATTATTTATTTGCCTATTTACCCTTGTTTACCTTTGTAGACAATTTTTGTTTATTCCATGGCATCCCGTATGGTTACTAGTGAGCTAAGCAAAACTGAAAAGATCAACTCCACCAACTACCTCACCTAGAAGAGGAGGATCAGACATATTCTTTTCCTAGATAATCTGGCTCATGTTTTGGACCAGTGTGCAGACCCGCTTACAGATTCCTCCACTCAGGCTCAAAAGAGAGCTTATGAAAAGTTTAAGGAGGAAGATGCCAAAGCAAGGACTACCCTTCTTACATTCATGGATCCAAACATTGAAATGCTTTTTGAAAAGCATAAGACTACCAAGGAAATGATGGAGGCAGTAGCTAGGCGGTATGGAGAGCACACAGAGGCACATATTAGGATGTTGCAGACCCATTATCAGAACAGTCGCATGAGGGAAGGAGATAATGTGCTTAAGCACATTAATTCCATGTCCATCATTGCAAGTGATCTGGAGATCCTTGAGAACCCCATAAATGAGGGGATCCAAGTTTAAACTGTTCTGAATAGCCTCCCTAGGTCTTGGGAGAGTGTGGTTGTTGCATTAAACATCTCTGATAAGAAACTCACATTGGATGATCTCACTGCCAAGCTTGGCTTAGAGCAGGAGAGGAGGAACCATGTGAATGCTCTAAGTGCATCTGCGAACCTTGCCTAGCATGGTGGCTCTAAGAAAGGTGGAGGAGGTGGTGGTCAAGGTCAGAGGAAGAAAAACTTCAAGAGAAAGGGCAAGAAACCCCAAGGTGGTGGAAAGGGCAACAATGGCAACAAACCCAAAGGGGCTTGTTTTAAATGTGGCCAGATGGGTCATTGTAAAAACAACTGCCCTAATGGGGATCAGGGAGCTGGAAGCAAGGCAAATCAGAAAGAGAAAGATATCATTTGCATGATCTCAGAAGTTATGATTGCTGACTCCAATGAGAAGAGCTGGTGGCTGGATTCTGCAGCCACTAAGCATGTGGCTATGACTAGGGGTGACAGGATGACTGATCTGTCTCCAGGGCAGCACAAGATCTACATGGGGAACAACACATATTGTGATGTGACTGCTACAGGCACCTATAGGATCCCTCTTCCTTAGGGGATGAACTTGGTGCTGACAGATGTCCTCTTTGCCCCCACCATCAGAAGGAATCTTATCTCAATTCCCCTCCTCACTAGCAAGGGGTTTGAGACTAGGTTTAAGGGGTCAAAGACAACAGTTGGAAAGAATAATAAAATTTTATTTACTGCTTCTTTTGTTGATGGTTTATTTAAGTTAGATGTAGCAGATGACTCTTCAATTAATGCAATAGCTAAGTTTGATTATGTGGTGTGTTTGTCTGATGTTGATTCTTTGATGTGGCACTTGAGGCTTTGTCATGTGCATGTTAATAAATTACACAGAATGTCCAACATTGGACTCCTCCCTAAGTTGTCTAGGGATATGCGTGTGTGTGAAGACTGCTTGGCAAGCAAAATGAGTAGGCAGCCCTTCCCAAAGGGTAAGCGTGCCACAGACCTTCTAGAGGTCATTCACTCAGACATATGTGGGCCTATGAATGTACAAACCCATAGAGGGATGGTGTATTTTATTACATTCATAGATGATTACTCTAGGTTTGGTTATATATACCTCCTAAAGCGAAAGTCTGAAGCCTTTGAGAAATTCAAAGAATTCAAGGCTGAAGTAGAGACTCAATTAGGTCGGTTAATTAAAGTCCTAAGAACGGACAGAGGTGGAGAATACACCTCTGATGAGTTTAAGGACTATTTCACCAACCTAGGAATTATACACCAATATACTCTGCCTTATACTCCTCAACAAAATGGAGTTGCTGAAAGGAGAAACAGAACCCTCTTAGATATGGTTAGATCCATGTTAAACCACTTAGAACTAGGAGTAAATTTTTGGGGTGAGGCATTAGACACCGCTGTGTATGTGCTTAACCGTGTACCTACTAAGGTTGTCAAGAGAACACCTTATGAGTTATGGACAGGCAGATGTCCAGACTTAGGTTATCTTAGAGTGTGGGGGTCTAAGGCACATGTAAAAGTGTCTGACCAACATAGAAGCAAACTAGACCCTAAAACAATAAAGTGTAACTTTATAGGGTATAGTGAGCACTCTAAGGGGTACAGGTTTGTAGTGCACCATGCTGATGGGACAGTGGGGGTCATTGAATCTAGGGATGCTTATTTCCTAGAAGAAGACTTAGACCCTAAAATTCCTAGTAAAAGAGTAGAACTGTTTGAAGTAGAGAAAGAGCAAAACATTACTACTTCTACAGAGGTGGTTATAGGATCTGAACCTAGGGGAATATCTGAAGTAAGGGAGGTAAGAGATAGAAGACCCTCAACCTTGTTGCGGGACTTCTATGCTATGTTAGGAGAAGATGAAGTAACAATAGATGAACCTTTATCTGATGATCCCTTAACCTATGAGCAGGCAATGGATAGTCCAGATTCTAAGGAATGACAATCAGCTATTCAAGAGGAAATGGATTCCATTATGAAAAACCAAGTCTGGGAAGTTGTTGACTTGCCCAGTGAAAGAAAGCCTATTGGCTATAAGTGGATTTTCAAGAAAAAGCTCAAGGCAAATGGGTCTATAGATAAATATAAAGCAAGACTGGTAGCTAAAGGTTTCAACCAAGTCAGGGGAATTGACTTTAAGGAAACCTATTCACCTGTGACTAGATTTACATCTATTAGGTGTTTGTTGGCTATAGTGGCACAGAATTTAGAGTTGCACCAAATGGATGTAAAGACTACCTTCCTAAATGGTGATTTAGAGGAGGAGATTTACATGGAACAACTTGAGGGTTTTGTTGTTCTTGGAGAGGAACACAAGGTGTGTAAACTCATGAAGTCTTTATATGGCCTTAAACAGTCTCCTAGGCTATGGTACTTCACATTTCACAAAGTGATTAGTGAGTATGGGTTCATAGCAAATGAATGTGATCATTGTGTCTACTCCTTTAAGGATGAAAGTAGATTTATGTTACTCTCTCTCTATGTAGATGATATCCTTTTGATGAGAAATGACTTGAGCTTAATAGTCAGTCTAAAGGAGTACCTCAAGACCCAGTTTGAAATGAAAGACATGGGTGAAGCCTCTTACATACTCGATATAAAGATTGACAGAGATAAAAAAGCAAGGCTGCTTAGTATATCTCAAGAATCATACACAAAAAGCGTCTTGAAACGCTTCAGTGTGATTGGTTGGAAAGCAATAGAGTCTCCTATCTATAAGGGTACAACTTTATCTAAAAGTCAGGCACCATCCTCTAACGAGGATAGACTCAAAATGGAGTCAATGCCTTATGCACAGGCTATTGGCAGCTTAATGTATGCCATGACCTGTACTCGACCTAATTTGAGCTATGTTGTAGGGCTCTTGAGTAGATACCAGGCAAACCCAGGTATGGCTCAATGGCAAGCAATGAAGCAAGTTTTTAGGTACCTCCTGGGAACCAAAGGTATGAAACTCACCTATCAGGCTGAGGAACTGTCATTGGCTGGGTATAGTGATTCAGACTATGCTGGGGACCCAGATGACAGGAAATCCACTGCTGGTTATGTCTTCATGTTTGGAGGTGGTGCTATAGCTTGGCTAGTAAAAAGCAAAAGAGCGTAGCAAAGTCAACCATGGAAGCTGAATTTTATGCATGCAGTTTAGCAGCTTCAGAAGCAGTGTCGATTAAAGACTTTCTAGCCAGACTTAGGCTAGAGAGCTGGGTTGATTCTCCTGTCCAGATGTTTTGTGATAATCTGGCTACTATGTCGACACTTAAAAATGGAGAAATCAGCGCCAGAGGTAAACACATTGAAGTAAATTACTACTTTGTGTTTGACATGCTACAGAAAGGAAAGATGGTAATAAATCATCTTCCTACTTCTGAGATGTTGGCAGATCCGTTAACTAAAGCTTTAACAACGGATCACTTTGTATGTCATGTTCATAGTATAGGACTTCGACAGGGCTAGGGCGCCAGCTCTGTGGAGTTCAGTATGACTATTTTTGCCTACAGGTTGGACTAAGACAGAACTAGGTGCACAAGTTGCCGTCTGGTTCATGGGCACTTCACCCAAGTGGGGGATGTTGGATCTAGGTTCGTACCCACTTAAAATGGAAAAAGAAGTCTGGTTTGGGAAAGAGATGTGAGGGAGTAGGTGTTAGGTGGACCCCACCTAGGTGATGTGGAAGGGGTAGGACTTGACTAAGTCCTACCCCATCACGTTGGAAATTTCAGTTATAATGGTAGTGGGAGATAGATTCCCTCATATCAATATATATCTCTCCCTCACGTGAAACAAAAAGGAGATACGACGCAAAAACAGAAAAGACTTTGTTGGGCTTCGTTTTTTTTCTCTCCCAGACAAAATACACAGAGACAAAGTTTCATCTTTTTCCTCTCCAACGAGTACAAGAGAAAATATCAGTTTCTTTTCTCCTTTGGTGTGTGGTGATCAAACCCTATCTCAAGCTAATAATTCCCAGCAAATTAGCAAGAAGAAGAAGGGTTTTCTCTCTTGATTTTCAAGAGAAGGATTCATCACAAGAGGTAATTCTAATTCCCCATTATTATACTTGATATAACAAAGAGGTCGTGCAGGGTGATTAGCCACGTCCTTAGGGCTCAGCCCCTAAAGGTTAGTAGTATTTAATCTTTGCTTTAATTTATATTAATTCAAAGTAATTTGGATTTATTACTGCTTATTTGTGTTTATGTGTATATGCATGTAATTTGATTGAGAGGGATACAAAGGTAATATTTTTTGCACATCCATAAGGCCGAGCTCAACCTCGAAGCTTCCGCTGTGCCACCCAACGCTCCACATATGTAGCAATAACGCTCCACATATGTAGCAAAAATGCTCCATTATGTATTAATATCGCTCCACATATGGAGGTATAGCGCTCCACAAATGTAGCAATAACGCTCTACATATATAGCAATATCGCTCCACATATCTTGCAATAACATTCTACACATGTAGCAGTATCGCTCCACATATGTAGCAATATCGCTCCACATATGTAGCATTAACGCTCCACATATGTGGGAATATCACAGCACAATTGTAGCGATATCGCTGCACATATGTATTAATAACGCTCTACATATGTAGCAATAACGCGCCAGATATCTAACAATAACGCTCCACATGTGTAGCAATAACGCTCCACATATGTAGCAATAATGCTCCACATATGTAGGAATAACGCTCCACATATGTAGCAATAACGCTTCATTATGTATTAATATCTCTCCACATATGTCGCTATAACGCTCTACGTATGTAGCAATAATGCTCCACATATATAACACTATCGCTCCACATAGGTAGCCATATCGCTCCACATAAGTAGCAATAATGCTCTCAATATGTAGCAATATCGCTCCACATATCTTGTAATAACGTTCTACACATGTAGCAGTATCGCTCTACATATGTAGCAATATCACTCCACATATGTAGCAATATCGCTCTACATATGTAGCAATATCGCTCCACATATGTAGGAATATCACTGCACAATTATAGCAATATCGCTCCACATATGTATTAATAATGCTCTACATATGTAGCAATAACGCGCCAAATATCTAGCAATAACGCTCCACATGTGTAACAATAGCGCTCCACATATGTAGCAATAACGCTCCACATATGTCGGAATAACGCTCCACATATGTAGCAATAACGCCCCATTATGTATTAATATCTCTCCACATATGTCGCTATAACGCTCTACGTATGTAGCAATAATGCTCCACATATGTTGCAATATCACTCCACATATGTAGCTATATCGCTCCACATATGAAGCAATAACGCTCTACATATGTAGCAATAATGCTCCTTATATGTAGCAAATATCGCTCCTCATATTTAGTAATAACGCCTCACATATGTAGCAATATCGCTCCACATATATAGCCATATCGCTCCACATATGTTGCTATATCTCTCCACATATGTCGCTATATCGCACTACATATGTAACAACAACGCTCAACATATGTAGCAATAACGATTTACATACGTAGCAATAAAGCTCCATTATGTATTAATATCGTTCCACATACCTAGCAATAATGCCCCACATATATATGAATAACGCTCCCTTAAGTACAAATATCGCTCAACATATGGAGTAATATCGCTTCACATATGTAGCAATAATGCGCCACAAATATAACAATATCGCTCCACATATGTAGCAGTATCGCTCCACATATGTAGCAATATCGCTCTACATATGTAACATTAACGCTCCACATATGTAACATTAACGCTCCAGATATGTAGCTATATCACTGCACAATTGTAGCAATAACGATCCACATATGTATTAATAATGCTCTACATATGTAGCAATAACGCGCCATATATTTAGCAATAACACTCCACAAATGTAGCAATAACGCTCCATTATGTTTTAATAGCGCTCCACATATGTAGCTATATCGCTCCACATATGTAGCACTATCTCTCCACATATGTCTATATATCGCTCTACATATGTAGCAATAACGCTCAACATATGTAACAATAACGATCGACATATGTAGCAATAACGCTCAACATATGTAACAATAACGATCGACATGCGTAGTAATAACGCTCCATTATGTATTAATAACGCTGTACATATGTAGCAATAGAGCGCCACATATCTAGCAATAACGCTCCACATATGTAGCAATAACGCACCCTTATGTATTAATATCGCTCAACATATGGAGTAATATCGCTCCACATATGTAGCAATAACGCTCTACATATGTAACAATATCGCTCCACATATGTAGCAATATCGGTCCACATATGTAGTAATATCGCTCTACATATGTAACATTAAAACTCCATATATGTAGGAATATCGCTGCACAATTGTAGCAATATCGCACCACATATGTAGTAATAACGCGCCACATATCGAGCAATAACGCTCTATATATGTTGCAATAACTCTCCACATATGTAGCAATAACGCCCCATTATGTATTAAAATCTCTCCACATATGTCGCTATAACGCTCCACATTTCTATCAATAACGCTCCACATATGTAGCAATATCGCTCCACATATGTAGCTATATCACCCCACACATGTAGCAATACCACTCCACATATGTATCAATATCGCTCTACATATGTGGAAATAACGCTCCACATATGTAGCCATATCATTCCACATATTTAGAAATAACGCTCCACATATGTAGCAATAACGCTCCACATATGTATCAATAACGCTCCCTTATGTATTAATGTCGCACAACATATGGAGTAATATCGCTCCACATATGTATCGTTAACACTCCACATATGTAGGAATATCGCTGCACAATTGTAGCAGTATCGCTCCACATATGTATCAATAACGCTCTACATATGTAGTAATAACGCGCCACATATCTAGCAATAATGCTCCACATATGTCGTAATAACGCTCCACATATGATGCAATAACGGTCCACATAATTAGAAATAATGCTCCACATATGTTGGAATAACACCCCATAATGTATAAAAATCTCTCCACATATGTCGTTATAACGCTCCACATTTGTATCAATAACGCTCCACATATGTAGCAATATCGCTCTACATATGTAGCTATATCGCTCCACATATGTATCAATAACACTCCATGTATGTAGCAATATCGCTCCACATACGTAACAATATCGCTCCACATATGTTGTAATAAGGCTCCACATATGTAGCAATAACGCTGCACATATGTTGCAATAACACTCCACATATGTATAAATAACGCTCTACATATGTAGCAATAACGGCCCATTATGTATCAATATCGCTCCGCATATGTAGCAATAACGCTCCACATATGTAGCAATATCGCTCCACATATCTTGCAATAATGTTCTACACATGTAGCAGTATCGCTCCACATATGTAGCAATATTGCTCCACATATATAACATTAACGCTCCACATACGTTGGAATATCTCTAAACAATTGTAGCAATATCGCTCCACTTATGTATTAATAACGCTCTACATATGTAGCAATAATGCACTAGATATCTAGCAATAACACTCCACATATGTAGCAATAACGCTCCACATATGTATAAATAACGCTCCACATATGTAGCAGTAACGCTCCACATATGTAGCAATAACGCTCAATTATGTATTAATATCTCTCCACATATGTCGCTATCACGCTCCACATATGTAGTAATAACGCTCCACATATGTAGCAATATCGCTCCACATATTTAGCTATATCGCTCCACATATGTAGCAACATCGCTCCACATATGTAGCAAAAATGCTTCATTATATATTAATATCGCTCCACATATGGAGCTATTGCGCTCCACAAATGTAGCAATAACGCTCTAAATATGTAGCAATATCGCTCCACATATCTTGCAATAACGTTCTACATATGTAGCAGTATCGCTCCACATATGTAGCAATATCGCTCCACATATGTTGCATTAATGCTCCACATATGTAGGAATATCACTACACAATTGTAGCAATATCGCTCCACATATGTATTAATAACGCTCTAGATATGTAACAATAATGCGCCAGATATCTAGCAATAACGCTCCACATGTCTAACAATAGCGCTCCACATATGTAGCAATAACGCTCTACATATGTAAGAATAACGCTCCACATATGTAGCAATAACGCTCCATTATGTATTAATATCTCTCCACATATGTCGCTATAACGCTCTACGTATGTAGCAATAATGCTCCACATATGTAACAATATCGCTCCACATAAGTAGCTATATCGCTCCACATATGTAGCAATAACGCTCTACATATGTAGCAATAACGCTCCTTATATGTAGCAAATATCGCTCCTCATATGTAGTAATAATGCTTCACATATGTAGCAATATCGCTCCACATATATAGCCATATCGCTCCACATATGTTGCTATATCTCTCCACATATGTCGCTATATCGCACTACATATGTAACAACAACGCTCAACATATGTAGCAATAACAATTTACATATGTAGCAATAAAGCTCCATTATGTTTTAATATCGTTCCACATATCTAGCAATAACGCCCCACATATATATCAATAACGCTCCCTTATGTATAAATATCGCTCAACATATAGAGTAATATCGCTCCACATATGTAGCAATAATGCGCCACAAATATAACAATATCGCTCCACATATGTAGCAGTATCGCTCCACATATGTAGCAATATCGCCCTACATATGTAGCATTAACGCTCCACATATGTATCATTAACGCTCCAGATATGTAGCTATATCACTGCACAATTGTAGCAATAACGCGCCACATATTTAACAATAACGCTCCACATATGTAGCAATAACGCTCCATTATGTATTAATATATCTCCACATATGTCGCTATAACGCTCCACACAAGTAGCAAAGACGATTAATTATCTATTAATATCGCTCCAAATTTGTAGCTATAACGCTCCACATTTGTAGCAATATCGCTCCACATCTATAGTAATATCGCTCCACATTTGTCGCTATATCTCTTTTGATATGTAGCAATATCGCTCCACATATGTATCTATATCGCTCCACATATGTAGCACTATCTCTCCACATATGTCTATATACCGCTCTACATATGTAGCAATAACGCTCAACATATGTAGCAATAACGATCGACATATGTAGCAATAACGCGCCACATATCTAGCAATAACGCTCCACATATGTAGCAATAACGCTCCCTTATGTATTAATATCGCTCAACATATGGAGTAATATCGCTCCACATATGTAGCAATAACGCTCTACATATGTAACAATATCGCTCCACATGTAGCAATATCGCTCCACATATGTAGTAATATTGCTCTACATAAGTAACATTAAAACTCCATATATGTAGGAATATCGCTGCACAATCGTAGCAATATTGCTCCACATATGTATCAATAACGCCCCACATATGTAGTAATAACGCGCCACATATCTAGTAATAACGCTCTATATATGTCGCAATAACTCTCCACATATGTTACAATAACGCTCCACATATGTAGAAATAACGCTCCACTTATGTAGCAATAACGCCCCATTATGTATTAAAATCTCTCCACATATGTCGCTATAACGCTCCACATTTGTAGCAATAACGCTCCACATATGTAGCAATATCGCTCCATATATGTAGCTATATCACCCCACAAATGTAGCAATACCACTCCACATATGTAGCAATATCGCTCCACATATGTGGCGATAACGCTCCACATATGTAGCAATAACGCTCCACATATGTAGCAATAACGCTCCCTTATGTATTAATATCGCTCAACATATGGAGTAATATCGCTCCACATTTGTAGCAATAACGCTCTACATATATAACAATATCCCTCCACATATGTATCAATATCGCTCCACATATGTATCGTTAACGCTCCACATATGTAGGAATATCGCTGCACAATTGTAGCTGTATCGCTCCACATATGTATCAATAACGCTCCACATATGTAGTAATAACGCGCCACATTTCTAGCAATAATGCTCCACATATGTCGTAATAACGCTCTACATATGTTGCAATAACGGTCCACATAAGTAGAAATAACGCTCCACATATGTAGCAATAACACCCCATTATGTATAAAAATCTCTCCACTTATGACGTTATAACGCTCCACATTTGTATCAATAATGCTCCACATATATAGCAATATCCCTCAACATATGTAGCTATATCGCTCCACATATGCATCATTAACATTCCACATATGTAGCAATATCGCTCCACATACGTAACAATATCGCTCCACATATGTTGTAATAAGGCTCCACATATATAGCAATAACGCTGCACATAAGTTGCAATAACGCTCCACATATGTATAAATAACGCTCTACATATGTAGCAATAACGCCCCATTATGTATCAATATCGCTCCACATATGGAGCTATATCGCTCCACATATGTAGCAATAACGCTGTACATATGTAGCAATATCGCTCCACATATCTTGCAATAACGTTCTACACATGTAGCAGTATCGCTCCACATATGTACCAAGATTGCTCCACATACGTAGCATTAACGCTCCACATACGTAGGAATATCTCTAAACAATTGTAGCAATATCGCTCCACATATGTATTAATAACGCTCTACAAATGTAGCAATAACGCACTAGATATCTAGCAATAACACTCCACATATGTATCAATAACGCTCCACATATGTAGCAGTAACGCTCTACATAGGTAGAAATAACGCTCCACATATGTAGCAATAACGCTCCATTATGTATTAATATCTCTCCACATATGTCGCTATCACGCTCTACATATGTAGCAATAACGCTCCACATATGTAGCAATATCACTCCACATATTTAGCTATATCGCTCCACATATGTAGCAATATCGCTCCACATATGTAGCAATATCGCTCCACATATGTAGCAATATCGCTCCACATATTTAGCTATATCGCTCCACATATGTAGCAATAACGATCCACATATGTAGCAATAACGCTTTACATATGTGGTAACATCGCTCCACATATGTAGTAATAACGCGCCACATATCTAACAATAACGCACCACATATGTCGTAATAATGCTCCACATATGTCGCAATAACACTCAACATATGTAGCAATAACGATTTAGATAAGTAGCGATAACGCTCCATTATGTATTAATATCGCCCCACATATCTAGCAATAACGCTCCACATATGTAGCAATAAAGCTCCCTTATGTATTAATATCGCTCAACATATAGAGTAATATCGCTCCACAAATGTAGCAATGACGCGCCACAAATATAACAATATCGCTCCACAAATGTAGCAATATCGCGCCACATATGTAGCATTAACGCTCCACATATGTAGCTATATCACTGCACAATTGTAGCATTATCGCTCCACATATGTATTAATAACGCGCCACATATCTAACAATAACGCTCAACATATGTAGCAATAACGCTCCACATATATATAAATAACGCTCCACAATTGTAGCAATAACGCTCCATTATGCATTAATATCTCCCCACATATATCGTTATAACGCTCCACAAATGTAGCAATGATGGTCATTTATCTATTAATATCGCTCCAAATGCGTAGCTATAACGCTCCACATATGTAGCAATATCGCTCCACATTTATAGTAATATCGCTCCACATATGTCGCTATATCTCTCTACATATGTAGCAATATCGCTCCAGATATGTAGCTGTATCGCTCCAGATATGTAGCAATATCTCTTGACATATGTCGCTATATCGCTCTACATATGTAGCAATAACGCTTAACATATGTAGCAATAACGCTCCATTATGTATTAATATCGCTTCACATATCTAGCAATAACACTCCACATATGTAGCCGTAACGCTCCCTTATGTACTATTATCGATTTACATATCTAGCAATAACGCTCCACATATGTAGCCATAATGCTCCCTTATGTACTAATATCACTCAGCATATGGAGTAATATCGCTCTACATATGTAGAAATAACGCTCCACATATATAACAATATCGCTCCACAAGTGTAGCAATATCGCTCCACATATGTAGCAATATCGCTCCACATATGTAGCAGTATCGCTCCACATATGTAACATTAACGCTCCACATATGTAGCTATAACACTGTACAATTGTAGCAATATCGCTCCACATATGTATCAATAACGCTCTACATATATAGCAATGACGCAACACATATCTAGCAATAATGCTCTACATATGTAGCAATAACGCTCCACATATGTAGAAATAACGCTCTACAAATGTAGCAATAACGCACAATTATGTATTAATATCTCTCCACATATGTCGCTATAACGCTCCACACATGTGGCAATGACGCTCCATTATCTATTAATATCGCTCCAAATGTGTGGCTATAACGCTCCACATATGTAGCAATATCGCTCTACATTTATAGTAATATCGCTCCACATATGTGGCTATATCTCTCCACATATGTAGCAATATCGCTCCACATATGTAGCTATATCGCTCCACATATGTAGGAATAACGCTTCATTATGTATTAATATCGCATTACATATCTAGCAATAACGCTCCACATATGTAGCAATAACGCGCCACATATGTAGCAATAACGCTCCACATATGTAGCAATAACACTCCACATATGTAGCTGTATCGCTCTACATATGTAGCAATATCGCACCACATATGTAGCATTAACGCTCCACATATTTAGCAATATCGCTCTACATACGTGACACTAAAGCTCCACATATGTAGGAATATCGCTGCACAATTGTAGCAATATAGCTCTACATATGTAGCAATATCGCTCCACAAATGTAGCATTAACGCTCAACATATGTAGCAATATCGTTCCACGTATGTAGCAATAACGCTCCACATGTGTAACAACAACGCTCTACATATGTAGCGATAACGCTCCACATATGTAGCCATTTCGCTCCACATATGTAGCAATAACACTCCACATATGTTGCAATATCGTCCACATATGTAGCAATAACGCTCTACATCTGTAGCAATCTCGCTCCACATATGTAGCAATAACGCTCTACATCTGTACCAATCTCTCTCCACATATGTAGCAATATCGCTCCACATATATAACAATATCGCTCCACATATGTAGAAATATCTCTCCACATATGTAGCAATATCGCTCCACATATGCAGCAATATCTCTCCACATATGTACCAATATCGCCCCACATATGCAGTAGTATCGCTCCACATATGTAGCATTAACGCTCCACATATGTAGCATTAACGCTCCACATATGTAGCTACAACACTGCACAATTGTGGCAATATTGCTCCACATATGTATCAATAACGCTCTACATATGTAGCAATAACGCACCACATATCTAGCAATAACGCTCCACAAATGTAACAATAACGCTCCACATATGTAGCAATAACGCTCCACATATGTAGAAATAACGCTCTACATATGTAGCAATAACGCTCCACTATGTATTCATATCGCTCCACATATGTCGCTATAACGGTCCACACATGTAGCAATGACGCTCCATTATCTATTAATATCGCTCTAAATGTGTAGCTGTAACGCTCCACATATGTATCAATATCGCTCCACATTTATAGTAATATCGCTCCACATATGTCGCTTTATCTCTCCACATACGTATCAATATCGCTCCACATATGTAGCAATATCTCTCCACATATGTCGCTATATCGCTCCACGTATGTAGCAATAACGCTCCATTATGTATTAATATCGCTTCACATATCTAGCAATAACGCTCCACATATGTAGCAATAACGCTCCCTTATGTATTAATATCGCTCAACATATGCAGTAATATCGCTCCGCATATGTAGTATTAACGCTCCACATATATAACAATATCGCTCCACATATCTAGCAATATCGCTCCACATATGTAGCAATATCGCTCCACATATGTGACATTAACGCTCCACATATGTAGCAATATCGTTCCACATATGTAGCAATAACGCTCCACATATGTAGCAACAACGCTCCACATATGTATCGATAACACTCCACATATGTAGCTATATCGCTCCACATATGTCGCAATAACACTCCACATATGTTGCAATATCCCTCCATATAAGTTGCAATAATGCTCCACATATGTAGCAATATCGTTCCACTTATGTAGCAATCACGCTCCACATATGTAGCAACAACGTTCCACATATGTAGCAATAACGCTCCCTTATGTATTAATATCGCTCAACATATGGAGTAATATCGCTCCACATATGTGGCATTAACGCTCCACATATATAACAATATCGCTCGACATATCTAGCAATATGGCTCCACATATGTAAGAATATCGCTCCACATATGTGACATTAAAGCTCCACATATGTAGCAGTATCGCTCCACATATGTAGCAGTATCGCTCCACATACAGCATTAACGCTCCACATATGTAGCTATATCACTGCACAATTATAGCAATATCGCTCCACATATGTATCAATAACGCTCTACATATGTAGCCAAAACGCACCACATATCTAACAATAACGCTCTACATATGTAGCAATAACGCTCCGCATATGTAGCAATAACGCTCCACATATATACAAATAACGCTCTACATATGTTGCAATAACGCTCCATTATGTATTAATATCTCTCCACATATGTCACTATAACAGTCTACACATGTAGCAATGACGCTCCATTATCTATTAATATCGCTCCAAATGTGTAGCTATAACGCTCCACATATGTAGCAATATCGCTCCACATTTATAATAATATCGCTCTACATATGTCGCTATATCTCTCCACATATGTAGCAATATCGCACCACATATGTAGCTATATTGCTCCAATTATGTAGGAATAACGGTTAATTATGTATTAATATCGCTTTACATATCTTGCAATAACGCTCCACATAGGTATCAATAATGCTCCCTTATGTATTAATATCGCTCAACATATGGAGTAATATTGCTCCACATATGTAGGATTAACACTCCACATATATAACAATATCGCTCCACATATCTTGCAATATCGCTCCACATACGTGACATTAAAGCTCCACATATGTAGGAGTATCGCTGCACAATTGTAGCAATATCGCTCTACATATGTACCAATATCACTCCACAAAAGTAGCATTAACGGTCCACATACGTATCAATATCGTTCCACGTATGTAGCAATAACGCTCCACATATGTAACAACAACGATCCACATAGATAGTGATAACGCTCCACATATGTAGCCATATCGCTCCACATATGTAGGAATAACACTCCACATATCTTGCAATATCGTTCCACATATGTAGCAATAACGCTCTACATATGTTGCAATAACGCACCACATATCTATCAATAACGCTCCACATATGTAGCGATAACGCTCCACATATGTAGCAATAACACTCGACATATGTAACAATAACGCTCTACAAATGTGGCAATAATGCTCCATTATGTATTAATATTGCTCCAGATAAGGAGCTATATCGCTCCACATATGTGGCAATAATGCTCTACATCTGTAACAATCTCTCTCCACATATGTAGCAATAACGCTCTACATCTGTAGCAATCTCCCTCCACATATGTAGCAATAACGCTATACAACTTTACCAATCTCTCTCCACATATGTAGCAATATCGCTCCACATATATAACAATATCGCTCCACATATGTAGAAATATCTCTCCACATATGTAGCAATATCGCTCCACATATGCAGCAATACCTCTCCACATACGTAGCAATATCGCTCCACATATGTACAAGTATCGCTCCACATATGTAGCAATATCGCTCCACATATGTAGCATTAACGCTCCACATATGTAGCTACATCACTGCACAATTGTAGCAATATCGCTCCACATATGTATCAATAACACTCTACATATATAGCAGTAACGCACCACATATCTAGCAATAACGCTCCACATATGTAACAATAACGCTCCACATATGTTGTTATAACGCTCCACATATGTAGAAATAACACTCTACATATGTAGCAATAACGCTCCACTATGTATTAATTTCGCTCCACATATGTCGCTATAACGGTCCACACACGTAGCAATCACGCTCCATTATCTATTAATATCGCTCTAAATTTGTAGCTATAACGCTCCACATATGTATCAATATCGCTCCACATTTATAGTAATATCACTCTACATATGTCGCTTTATCTCTCCACATATGTAGCAATATCGCTCCACATATGTAGTTATATCGCTCCACATATGTAGCTGTATCGCTAAACATATGTAGCAATATCTCTCCACATATGTTGCTATATCGCTCCACATATGTAGCAATAAGGCTCCATTACGTATTAATATCGCTATACATATCTAGCAATAACGCTCCACATATGTAGCAATAACGCTCCCTTATGTATTAATATCGCTCAACATATGGAGTAATATCGTTCTACATATGTAGTATTAACGCTCCACATATATAACAATATCGCTCCACATATGTAGCAATATCGCTCCACATATGTAGCAATATCGCTCCACATATGTGACATTAACGCTCCACATATGTGGCAATATCGTTCCACGTATGTAGCAATAACGCTCCACATATGTAGCAATAACGCTCCACATATGTAGCGATAACACTCCACATATGTAGCTATATCGCTCCACATATGTAGCGATAACACTCCACATATGTTGCAATATCGCTCCATATAAGTTGCAATAACACTCCACATATGTAGCAATATCGTTCCACTTATGTAGCAATCACGCTCCACATATGTAGCAACAACGTTCCACATATGTAGCAATAACGCTCCCTTATATATTAATATTGCTCAACATATGGAGTAATATCGCTCCACATATGTGGCATTAACGCTCCACATATATAACAATATCGCTCCACATATCTAGCAATATCGCTCCACATATTTAAGAATATCGCTCCACATATGTGACATTAAAGCTCCACATATGTAGCAGTATCGCTCCACATATGTAGCAGTATCGCTCCACATACAGCATTAACGCTCCACATATGTAGCTATATCACTGCACAATTATAGCAATATCGCTCCACATATGTATCAATAACGCTCTACATATGTAGCCATAACGCACCACATATCTAACAATAACGCTCTACATATGTAGCAATAACGCTCCGCATATGTAGCAATAACGCTCCACATATATACAAATAACGCTCTACATATGTTGCAATAACGCTCCATTATGTATTAATATCTCTCCACATATGTCACTATAACAGTCTACACATGTAGCAATGACGCTCCATTATCTATTAATATCGCTCCAAATGTGTAGCTATAACGCTCCACATATGTAGCAATATCGCTCCACATTTATAATAATATCGCTCTACATATGTCGCTATATCTCTCCACATATGTAGCAATATCGCACCACATATGTAGCTATATCGCTCCAATTATGTAGGAATAACGGTTAATTATGTATTAATATCGCTTTACATATCTTGCAATAACGCTCCACATAGGTATCAATAATGCTCCCTTATGTATTAATATCGCTCAACATATGGAGTAATATTGCTCCACATATGTAGGATTAACACTCCACATATATAACAATATCGCTCCACATATCTTGCAATATCGCTCCACATACGTGACATTAAAGCTCCACATATGTAGGAATATCGCTGCACAATTGTAGCAATATCGCTCTACATATGTACCAATATCGCTCCACAAAAGTAGCATTAACGGTCCACATACGTATCAATATCGTTCCACGTATGTAGCAATAACGCTCCACATATGTAACAACAACGATCCACATAGATAGTGATAACGCTCCACATATGTAGCCATATCGCTCCACATATGTAGGAATAACACTCCACATATCTTGCAATATCGTTCCACATATGTAGCAATAACGCTCTACATATGTTGCAATAACGCACCACATATCTATCAATAACGCTCCACATATGTAGCGATAACGCTCCACATATGTAGCAATAACACTCGACATATGTAACAATAACGCTCTACAAATGTGGCAATAATGCTCCATTATGTATTAATATTGCTCCAGATAAGGAGCTATATCGCTCCACATATGTGGCAATAATGCTCTACATCTGTAACAATCTCTCTCCACATATGTAGCAATAACGCTCTACATCTGTAGCAATCTCCCTCCACATATGTAGCAATAACGCTATACAACTTTACCAATCTCTCTCCACATATGTAGCAATATCGCTCCACATATATAACAATATCGCTCCACATATGTAGAAATATCTCTCCACATATGTAGAAATATCGCTCCACATATGTAGAAATAACACTCTACATATGTAGCAATAACGCTCCACTATGTATTAATTTCGCTCCACATATGTCGCTATAACGGTCCACACACGTAGCAATCACGCTCCATTATCTATTAATATCGCTCTAAATTTGTAGCTATAACGCTCCACATATGTATCAATATCGCTCCACATTTATAGTAATATCACTCTACATATGTCGCTTTATCTCTCCACATATGTAGCAATATCGCTCCACATATGTAGTTATATCGCTCCACATATGTAGCTATATCGCTAAACATATATAGCAATATCTCTCCACATATGTCGCTATATCGCTCCACATATGTAGCAATAAGGCTCCATTACGTATTAATATCGCTTTACATATCTAGCAATAACGCTCCACATATGTAGCAATAACGCTCCCTTATGTATTAATATCGCTCAACATATGGAGTAATATCGTTCCACATATGTAGTATTAACGCTCCACATATATAACAATATCGCTCCACATATCTAGCAATATCGCTCCACATATGTAGCAATATCGCTCCACATATGTGACATTAACGCTCCACATATGTGGCAATATCGTTCCACGTATGTAGCAATAACGCTCCACATATGTAGCGATAACGCTCCACATATGTAGCTATAACACTCCACATATGTAGCTATATCGCTCCACATATGTAGCGATAACACTCCACATATGTTGCAATATCGCTCCATATAAGTTGCAATAACACTCCACATATGTAGCAATATCGTTCCACTTATGTAGCAATCACGCTCCACATATGTAGCAACAACGTTCCACATATGTAGCAATAACGCTCCCTTATATATTAATATTGCTCAACATATGGAGTAATATCGCTCCACATATGTGGCATTAACGCTCCACATATATAACAATATCGCTCCACATATCTAGCAATATCGCTCCACATATTTAAGAATATCGCTCCACATATGTGACATTAAAGCCCCACATATGTAGCAGTATCGCTCCACATATGTAGCAGTATCGCTCCACATACATCATTAACGCTCCGCATATGTAGCTATATCACTGCACAATTGTAGCAATATCGCTCCACATATGTATCAATAACGCTCTACATATGTAGCCATAACGCACCACATATCTAGCAATAACACTCTACATATGTAGCAATAACGCTCCACATATGTAACAATAACGCTCCACATATGTAGAAATAACGCTCTACATATGTTGCAATAACGCTCCATTATGTATTAATATCTCTCCACATATGTCACTATAACGCCCCACACATGTAGCAAAGACGCTCCATTATCTATTAATATCGCTCCAAATGTGTAGCTATAACGCTCCACATATGTAGCAATATCGCTCCACATTTATAGTAATATCGCTCTACATATGTCACTATATCTCTCCACATATGTAGCAATATCGCTCCACATATGTAGCTATATCGCTCCACATATGTAGGAATAACGCTTAATTATGTATTAATATTACTTTACATATCTTACAATAACGCTCCACATATGTATCAATAATGCTCCCTTATCTATTAATATCGATCAACATATGGAGTAATATTGCTCCACATATGTAGGATTAACACTCCACATATATAACAATATCGCTCCACATATCTAGCAATATCGCTCCACATATCTAGCAATATCGCTCCACATACGTGACATTAAAGCTCCACATATGTAGGAATATCGCAGCACAATTATAGCAATATCGCTCTACATATGTACTAATATCGCTCCACAAAAGTAGCATTAACGCTCCACATACGTAGCAATATCGTTCCACGTATGTAGCAATAACGCTCCACATATGTAACAATAACGCTCCACATAGGTAGCGATAACGCTCCACTATGTATTAATATCGCTCCACATATGTCGCTATAACAGTCCACACACGTAGCAATGACGCTCCATTATCTATTAATATCGCTCTAAATGTGTAGCTATAACACACCACATATGTATCAATATCGCTCCACATTTATAGTAATATCGCTCCACATATGTCGCTTTATCTCTCCACCTATGTAGCAATATCGCTCCACATATGTAGTTATATCGCTCCACATATGTAGCTATATCGCTAAACATATGTAGCAATAACGCTCCATTACGTATTAATATCGCTTCACATATCTAGCAATAACGCTCCACATATGTAGCAATAACGCTCCCTTATGTATTAATATCGCTCAACATATGGAGTAATATCGCTCCACATATGTAGTATTAACGCTCCACATATATAACAATATCGCTCCACATATTTAGCAATATCGCTCCACATATGTAACAATATCGCTCCATGTATGTAGCAAAAACGCTCCACATATGTAACAACAACGCTCCACATATGTAGCGATAACGCTCCACATATGTAGCGATAACGCTCCACATATGTAGCGATAACACTCCACATATGTAGCTATATCGCTCCACATATGTCGCAATAACACTCCACATATGTTGCAATATCCCTCCATATAAGTTGCAATAATGCTCCACATATGTAGCAATATCGTTCCACTTATGTAGCAATCACGCTCCACATATGTAGCAACAACGTTCCACATATGTAGCAATAACGCTCCCTTATGTATTAATATCGCTCAACATATGGAGTAATATCGCTCCACATATGTGGCATTAACGCTCCACATATATAACAATATCGCTCCACATATCTAGCAATATCGCTCCACATATGTAAGAAAATCGCTCCACATATGTGACATTAAAGCCCCACATATGTAGCAGTATCGCTCCACATATGTAGCAGTATCTCTCCACATACAGCATTAACGCTCCACATATGTAGATATATCACTCCACAATTGTAGCAATATCGCTCCACATATGTATCAATAACGCTCTACATATGTAGCCATAACGCACCACATATCTAGCAATAACGCTCTACATATGTAGCAATAACGCTCCACATATGTAACAATAACGCTCCACATATGTAGAAATAACGCTCCATTATGTATTAATATCTCTCCACATATGTCACTATAACGCTCCACACATGTAGCAATGACGCTCCATTATCTATTAATATCGCTCTAAATGTGTAGCTAAAACGCTCCACATATGTAGCAATATCGCTCCACATTTATAGTAATATCGCTCTACATATGTCGCTATATCTCTCCACATATGTAACAATATCACTCCACATATGTAGCTATATCGCTCCACATATGTAGGAATAACGCTTAATTATGTATTAATATTGCTTTACATATCTTGCAATAACACTCCACATATGTATCAATAATGCTCCCTTATGTATTAATATCGCTCAACATATGGACTAATATTGCTCCACATATGTACGATTAACACTCCACATATATAACAATATCGCTACACATATATAGCAATATCGCTCCACATATGTAGCAATATCGCTCCACATATCTATCAATATCGCTCCACATATGTAGCAATATCGCTCCACGTTTGTAACAACAACGCTCCACATATGTAGCCATATCGCTCCACATATGTAGCAATAACACTCCACATATCTTGCAATATCGTTCCACATATGTAGCAATAACGCTCTACATATGTAGCAATAACGAACCACATATCTATCAATAACGCTCCACATATGTAGCAATAACGCTCCACATATGTAGCAATAACACTCGACATATGTAAAAATAACGCTCTACAAATGTGGCAATAATGCTCCATTATTTATTAATATCGCTCCAGATAAGGAGCTATATCGCTCCACATATGTAGCTGTATCGCTGTACATATGTAGCAATATCTCTCCACATATGTAACAATAACGCTCAACATAAGTAGCAATAACAATCTACATATGTAGCAATAACGCTATACATCATTACCAATCTCTCTCCACATATGTAGCAATATCGCTCCACATATATAACAATATCGCTCCACATATGTAGAAATATCTCTCCACATATGTAGCAATATCGCTCCACATATGCAGCAATATCTCTCCACATACGTAGCAATATCGCTCCACATATGTACAAGTATCGCTCCACATATGTAGCAATATCGCTCCACATATGTAACATTAACGCTCCACATATGTAGCAATATCACTCTACATATGTCGTATATACGTTCCACACATGTAGGAATATCACCGCACAATTGTACCAATATCTGTCCACATATATATCTATAACGATCTACATATGTAGCAATAACGCGCCACATATGTAGCAATAACGCACCACATATGTAGCAATAATGCTCCACATATGTACCAATAACGCTCCACATATGTACCAATAATGCTCCACATATGTAGCTATATCGCTCCACATATGTAGCAATAACGCTTCACATATATAACAATAACGCTCCACATATGTAGCAATATTGCTCCACATATGTAGCAATAACGCTCCACATATGTAGCTGTATCACTCTACATATGTAGCAATATCTCTCCACATATGTAGCAATAACGCTCAACATAAGTAGGAATAACAATCTACATATGTAGCAATAACGCTACATTATGTATTAATATCGCTCCACGTATTTATCAATAACGCTCCACATATGTAGCAATAGCGCTCAACATATAGAGTAATATCGCTCCACATATGTACCAATAACGGTCCACATATATAACAATATCGTTCCACATATGTAGTAATATCGCTCCACATATGTATCAATATCGCTCGAAATATGTAACATTAACGCTCTACATATGTAGGAATATCGTTTTACAATTGTAGCAATATCGCTCCACATATGTATCAATAACGCTCAACAAATGTAGCAATAACGCACCACATATCCAGCAATAACGCTCCATATATGTCACAGTAACACTCCGCATATGTAGCAATAACGCTCCACATATGTATAAATAATGCTCCACAGATGTAACAATAAGGCCCCATTATCTATTAAAATCTCTCCACGTATGTCGCTATAACGCTCGACATTTCTAGCAAAAACGCTCCACGTATGTAGCAATATCGCCCCACGTGTGTAGTTGTATCGCTCTACATATGTAGCAATAACACTCCACATATGTAGCAATGTCGGTCCACATATGTTGCAATAACGCTCCACATATGTAGCAATAACACTCCACATATGTAGCAGTAACGCTCCACGTATGTAGCACTATCGCTCCACAAATGTAGCAATATCGCTCTACATATGTAGCAGTAACGCTCCACATATGTAGCAATATCACTCTACATATGTAGCAATATCGCTCCACAAACGTAACAATATCGCAACACATATGTAGCAATATCGCTCTACATATGTTCCAATATCACACCACAGATGTAGCATTAACGCTCCACATATGTCGCTATAACGCTGCACATATGTAGCAATAACACTCCACATATGTAGCAATAACACTCCACATATGTAGCAATATCGCTCCACATACATAACAATATCGCTCCACATATGTAGCAATATCGCTTTACATATGTAACAATAACGCTCCACATATGGTGGAATATCGCTGCACAATTGTAGCAATATCGCTCCACATAACTAGCAATAATGCTCCACATATCTAGCAATAACGCTCCACACATGTAGCAATAACGCTCCCTTATGTATTAATATCGCTCTACATATGTAGCAATAACGCTCCACATACATAACAATATCGCTCCACATATGTATCAATATTGCTCCACATATATATCAATAACGCACTACATATGTAGCAATAACGCTCCACATATGTCAGAATATCGCAGCACAATTGTAGCAATATCGCTCCACATATATATAAATAATGCTCCACATATGTAGCAATATTGCTCCACATATGTAGCAATATTGCTCCACATATGTAGCTGTATCGCTCTACATATGTAGCAATATCTCCCCACATATGTAACAATAACGCTCAACATAAGTAGCGATAACAATCTACATATGTAGCAATAACGCTCCATTATGTATTAATATCGCTCCACATATCTAGCAATAACGCTCCACATATGTAGCAATAGCGCTCAACATATATAGTAATATCGCTCCACATATGTACCAACAACAGTCCACATATATAACAATATCGTTCCACATATGTAGTAATATCGCTCCACATATGTAGCAATATCGCTCGACATATGTAACATTAACGCTCTACATATGTAGGAATATCGTTTTACAATTGTAGCAATATCGCTCCATATATGTATCAATAACGCTCCACAAATGTAGCACTAACGCGCCACATATCTAGCAATAACGCTGCATATATGTCGCAGTAACACTCCACATATGTAGCAATAATGCTCCACATATGTATAAATAACGCTCCACAGATGTAACAATAAGGCCCTATTATCTATTAAAATCTCTCCACGTAAGTCGCTATAACGCTCCACATATGTAGCAATAACGCTCCACATATGTAGCTGTATCGCTCTACATATGTAGCAATATCTCTCCACATATGTAACAATAACGCTCAACATAAGTAGGAATAACAATCTACATATGTAGCAATAACGCCCCATTATGTATTAATATCGCTCCACGTATCTATCAATAACGCTCCACATATGTAGCAATAGCGCTCAACATATAGAGTAATATCGCTCCACATATGTACCAATAACGGTCCACATATATAACAATATCGTTCCACATATGTAGTAATATCGCTCCACATATGTAGCAATATCGCTCGACATATGTAACATTAACGCTCTACATATGTAGGAATATCGTTTTACAATTGTAGCAATATCGCTCCACATATGTATCAATAACGCTCAACAAATGTAGCAATAACGCACCACATATCCAGCAATAACGCTCCATATATGTCACAGTAACACTCCGCATATGTAGCAATAACGCTCCACATATGTATAAATAATGTTCCACAGATGTAACAATAAGGCCCCATTATCTATTAAAATCTCTCCACGTATGTCGCTATAACGCTCGACATTTCTAGCAAAAACGCTCCACGTATGTAGCAATATCGCCCCACGTGTGTAGCTGTATCGCTCTACATATGTAGCAATAACACTCCACATATGTAGCAATGTCGGTCCACATATGTTGCAATAACGCTCCACATATGTAGCAATAACACTCCACATATGTAGCAGTAACGCTCCACGTATGTAGCACTATCGCTCCACAAATGTAGCAATATCGCTCTACATATGTAGCGGTAACGCTCCACATATGTAACAATATCACTCTACATATGTAGCAATATCGCTCCACAAACGTAACAATATCGCAACACATATGTAGCAATATCGCTATACATATGTTCCAATATCACACCACAGATGTAGCATTAACGCTCCACATATGTCGCTATAACGCTGCACATATGTAGCAATAACGCTCCACATATGTAGCAATATCGCTCCACATACATAACAATATCGCTCCACATATGTAGCAATATCGCTTTACATATGTAACAATAACGCTCCACATATGTTGGAATATCGCTGCACAATTGTAGCAATATCGCTCCACATAACTAGCAATAATGCTCCACATATCTAGCAATAACGCTCCACATATGTAGCAATATCTCTCCACATATGTAGCAATAACGCTCAACATAAGTAGGAATAACAATCTATATATGTAGCAATAACGCTCCATTATGTATTAATATCGCTCCACGTATCTAGCAATAACGCTCCACATATGTAGCAATAGCGCTCAACATATAGAGTAATATCGCTCCACATATGTACCAATAACAGTCCACATATATAACAATATCGTTCCACATATGTAGTAATATCGCTCCACATATGTAGCAATATCGCTCGACATATGTAACATTAACGCTCTACATATGTAGGAATATCGTTTTATAATTGTAGCAATATCGCTCCACATATGTATCAATAACGCTCCACAAATGTAGCAATAACGCGCCGCATATCTAGCAATAACGCTCCATATATGTCGCAGTAACACTCCACATATGTAGCAATAATGCTCCACATATGTATAAATAACGCTCCACAGATGTAACAATAAGGCCCCATTATCTATTAAAATCTCTCCACGTAAGTCGCTATAATGCTCCACATTTCTAGCAAAAATGCTCCACATATGTAGCACTAAAGCTCCAAATGTGTAGCAATAACCCTCCACATATGTAACACTAAAGCTCCACATATGTAGGAATATCGCCGTACAATTGGAGCAATATCGCTCTACATATGTATCAATAACGCTCCATTATGTATTAATATATCTCTACACATGTCGCTATAACGCTCCGCATATGTAGCAATAACTCTCCACATATGTGACAATAACGCTCTACATATGTGACAATAACGCTCCACATTTGTAGCTATATCGCTCCACATATGTAGCTATATCGCTCCACATATGTAGCAATATCTCTCCACATATGTAACTATATCGCTCTACATATGTAGCAATAACGCTCAACATATGTAGCAATAACGCTCCCTTATGTATTAATATCACTCAACATATAGAGTAATATCGCTCCACATACGTAGTAGTATCGCTCCACATATGTAGGATTAACGCTCTACATATGTAGATATATCACTACACAATTGTAGCAATAACCCTCCACATATGTAGCAATAACGCTCCACATATGTAGTAATAACGCACCACTACGTATTAATATCCCTCCACTAGTTTAGCAATATCGCTCCACATATGTAGGAATAACGCTCCCTTATGTATTAATATCGCTCAACATTTGGAATAATATCGCTCCACATATGTAACAATAACGCTCCACATAAATAAAAATATCGCTGCGCATGTGTAGCAATATCGCTCCACATATGTAGCAATATCGCTCCACATATGTAGCATTAACGTTCCACATATGTTGGAATATCACTGCACAATTATAGCAATATCGCTCCACATATGTATCAATAACGCTCCACATATGTAGCAATAACACGCCACATATCTAGCAATAACGCTCCACATATGTAGCAATAACGCTCCACATATGTAGCAATAACGCTCCACATACGTAGCAATAACGCCACACATATGTAGCAATGACGCTCCACATATGTAGCATTAACGCTCCACATAAGTATTAATATCTCTCCACATTTGTCTCTATAATGCTCCACATATGTATCAATAACGCTCCACATATGTAACAATAACGCTCCACATTTATACCTATATCGCTCCACATATGTAACAATAACGCTCCACATATGTAGCAATCACGCTCCATTATGTATTAATATCTCTCCACATATGTCGCCATAACGCTCCACACATGTAGCAATGACGCTCCATTATCTATTAATATCGCTCCAAATGTGTAGCAACAACCCTCCACATATGTAACACTAAAGCTCCACATATGTAGGAATATCGCCGTACAATTGTAACAATATCGCTCTACATATGTATCAATAACGCTCCATTATGTATTAATATCTCTCTACACATGTCGCTATAACGCTCCGCATATGTAGCAATAACGCTCCACATATGTGACAATAACGCTCTACATATGTGACAATAACGCTCCACAGTTGTAGCTATATCGCTCCACATATTTAGCCATAACGCTCCACATATGTAGCTATAACGCTCCCATATGTATTAATATCACTCAACATATAAAGTAATATCGCTCCACATACGTAGTAGTATCGCTTCACATATGTAGGATTAACGCTCTACATATGTAGATATATCATTACACAATTGTAGCAATAACCCTCCACATATGTAGCAATAACGCTCCACATATGTAGTAATAACGCTCCACTACGTATTAATATCCCTCCACAAGTTTAGCAATATCGCTCCACATATGTAGGAATAACGCTCCCTTATGTATTAATATCACTCAAAACAGGAAGTAATATCGCTCCACATATGTAACAATAACGCTCCACATAAATAAAAATATCGTTGCGCATGTGTAGCAATATCGCTCCACATATGTAGCATTAACGTTCCACATATGTTGGAATATCGCTGCACAATTGTAGCAATATCGCTCCACATATTTATCAATAACGCTCCACATATGTAGCAATAACACGCCACATATCTAGCAATAATGCTCCACATATGTAACAATAACGCTCCACATATGTAGCAATAACGCTCCACATACGTAGCAATAACGCCCCACATATGTAGCAATAACGCTCCACATTTATAGCAATGACGCTCCACATATGTAGCTTTAACGCTCCACATAAGTATTAATATCTCTCCACATTTGTCTCTATAATGCTCCACATATGTATCAATAACGCTCCACATATGTAACAATAACGCTCCACATTTGTACCTATATCGCTCCACATATGTCGCAATAACACTCCACATATGTAGCAATCACGCTCCATTATGTATTAATATCTCTCCACATATGTCGCCATAACGCTCCACACATGTAGCAATGACGCTCCATTATCTATTAATATCGCTCCAAATGTGTAGCAACAACCCTCCACATATGTAACACTATAGCTCCACATATGTAGGAATATCGCCGTACAATTGTAACAATATCGCTCTACATATGTATCAAAAACGCTCTATTATGTATTAATATCTCTCTACACATGTCGCTATAACGCTCCGTATATGTAGCAATAACGCTCCACATATGTGACAATAACGCTCTACATATGTGACAATAATGCTCCACAGTTGTAGCTATATCGCTCCACATATTTAGCCATAACGCTCCACATATGTAGGTATATCGCTCCACATTTGTAGCAATATCTCTCCACATATGTAGCTATATCGCACTACATATGTAGCAATAACGCTCAACATATGTAGCAATAACAATCTACATATGTAGCAATAACGCTCTAATATGTATTAATATCGCTCTACATATCTAGCAAAAAATGCTCCACATATGTAGCAATAATGCTCCCTTATTTATTAATATCGCTTAACATATAGAGTAATATCACTCCACATATGTACCAATAATGGTCCACATATATGTATCAATAACGCTCCACATATGTAACAATAACGCTCTATTATGTATTAATATCGCTCCACATATGGAGCTATATCACTCCACATATGTAGCAATAACGCTCCACATACATAGCAATATCGCTCAATATATCTAGCAATAACGTTCCACATATGTAGCAGTATCACTCCATATATGTGTCAATATCGCTCCACAAATGTCGCATTAACGTTCCACATATGTAGGAAGATCACTGCACAATTGTATCAATATCTGTACACATATATATCTATAACAATCTATATATGTATCAATAACGCACCACATACATAACAATTTCGCTCCATATATCTAGCAATAATGTTCCACATATGTAGCAGTATCGCTCCATATATGTACCAATATCGCTCCACATATGTCTTATATACGTTCCACATATGTAGGAATATCACTGCACAATTGTATCAATATCTGTCCACATATATATCTATAACGATCTACATATGTATCAATAACGTGCCACATATGTAGCAATAACGCACCACATATGTAGCAATAATGCTCCACATACGTACCAATAACGCTCCACATATGTACCAATAACGCCCCACATATGTAGCAATAACGCTCCATTATGTATTAATATCTCTCCACATATGTCGCAATAATGCTCCACATATATAACAATATCGCTCCACATATGTAGCTATATCGCAGCACATATGTAGCAATAACGCTCCACATATGTAGCAATAACGCTCCACATATGTAGGAATATCGCTGCACATATGTAGCAATAACGCTCCACATATGTAGCAGTATCGCTCCATATATGTAGCAATATCGTTCAACATATGTCGCATTAACGTTCCACATATGTTGGAATATCACTGCACAATTGTATCAATATCTATCCACATATATATCTATAACAATCTACATATGTAGCAATAACGCGCCACATATGTAGCAATAACGCTCCACATATGTAGCAATAACGCTCCACATATGTAGCAATAACGCTCCATTATGTATTAATATCTCTCCACATATGTCGCTATAACGCTCCACATATGTCGCAATAACGCTCCACATATGTAACAATATTGATCCACATATGTAGTTATATCGCTGCACACATGTAGTAATAACGCTCCACATATATAACAATAACGCTCCACATATGTAGCAATATCGCTGCACATATGTAGCAATAACGCTAACACGTATGTAGCAATAATGCACCACATATTTAGCTATATCGCTCCACATATGTAGCAATATCTTTCCACTTATGTAGCTGTATCGCTCTACAAATGTAGCAATAACGCTCAACATATGTAGCAATAACAATCCACATATGTAACAATAACGCCCCAATATGTATTAAAATCTCTCCACATATGTCGCTATAACGCTCCACATATTGCGCAATAACGCTCCACATCTGCAGCAATAACGCTCCACATATGTAGAAATAATGCTCCACATATGTAGCAATAACGCCCCATTATGTATTAAAATCTCTCCACATATGTCGCTATAACGCTCCACATTTGCAGAAATAACACTCCACATATGTAGCAGCATCGCTCCACATATGTAGCAATAACACTCCACATATGTAGCAATAACACTCCACATATGTAGCAATATCGCTCCACATATGTAGCAATAACGCTCCACATATGTAGCAATATCGCTCCACAAATGTAGCAATATCGCTCTACATCTGTAGCAGTAACGCTCCACATATGTAGCAATATCCCTCTCCATATGTAGCAATATCGCGTTACATATGTAACAATATTACTCTACAAATGTAACAATATTGCTCCACATATATAGCAATATCGTTGTACATATGTTGCAATAACGCACCACATATCTACCATTAACGCTCCTCATATGTCGGAATATCGCTACACAATTGTAGCAATATCGGTCCACATAAACACCAATAACGCTCCACATATGTAATAATAACGCTCCATTATGTATTAATATCGCTCCACATATGGAGCTATATGGCTCCACATATGTAGCAGTAACGCTCCACAAACATAGCAATATCGCTCCATATATGTACCAATATCGCTCCACATATGTTGCATTAACGTTCCACATATGTAGGAATATCACTGCACAATTGTACCAATATATATCCACATATATATCTATAACGATCTACATATGTAGCAATAACGCACCACATATGTAGCATTAACGCGCCACATATGTTGCAATAACGCTCTACATATGTACCAATAACGCTCCACATATGTAGCAATAACGCTCCACATATGTAGCAATAACGCTCCATTATATATTAATATCACTCCACATATGTCGCTATAACGCTTTACATATGTCGCAATAACGCTCCACATATGTAACAATATCGCTCCACATATGTAGCTATATCGCTGCACATATGTAGCAATAACGCTCCACATATGTTGCAATAATGCTCCACATATGTAGCAATATCCCTGCACATATGTAACAATAACGCTCCACATATGTAGCAGTATCGCTCCATATATGTAGCAATATCGCTCTACATCTGTAGCAATATCGCTCCACATATGCAGCATTATCGCTCCACATATGTAGCAATATCGCTCCACATATGTAGCAAAAATGCTCCACATATGTAGCAATAACACTCCACATATGTAGCAGTAATGCTCCACATATGTAGCAATATCCCTCCACAAATGTAGCAATATCGCTCCACATATGTAGCAGTAACGCTCCACATATGTAGCAATATCGCTCTACATATGTAGCAATATCTCTATACATATGTAACAATATGGCTCCACAAATATAATAATATTGCTCCACATACGTAGCAATATCGTTCTACATATGTTGCAATATCGCACCACATATGTAGCATTAACGCTCCTCATATGTCAGAATATCGCTCCACAATTGTAACAATATCGGTCCACATATGTATCAATAACGCTCCACATATGTAACAATAACGCTCCATTATGTATTAAAATCGCTCCACATATGGAGCTATATCACTCCACATATGTAGCAATAACGCTCCACATAAATAGCAATATCGCTCCATATATCTACCAATAACGTTCCACATATGTAGCAGTATCGCTCCATATATTTACCAATATCGCTCCACATATGTCGCATTAACGTTCCACATATGTAGGAATATCACTGCACAATTGTATCAATATCTGTCCACATATATTTCTACAATGATCTACATATGTAGCAATATCCCTCCACATACATAGCAATATCGCTCCATATATCTAGCAATAACGTTCCACATATGTACCAGTATCGCTCCATATATGTACCAATATCGCTCCACATATGTCGTATTAACGTTCCACATATGTAGGAATATCACTCCACAATTGTATAAATATCTGTCCACATATATATCTATAACGATCTACATATGTAGCAATAACGCGCCACATATGTAGCAAAAACGCACCACATATGTAGAAATAATGCTCTACATATGTACCAATAATGCTGCACAAATGTACCAATAACGCTCCACCTACGTACAAATAACGGTCCACATATGTACCAATAACGCCCCACATATGTACCAATAACGCTCCATTATGTATTAATATCTCTCCACATATGTCGCAATAACGCTCCACATATATAGCAATATCGCTCCACATATGTAGCTATATCGCCGCACATATGTAGCAATAACGCTCCACATATGTAGCAATAACGCTCCACCTATGTAGGAATATCGCCGCACATATGTAACAATAACGCTCCACATATGTAGCAGTATCGCTCCATATATGTAGCAATATCGTTCAACATATGTCGCATTAACGTTCCACATATGTTGGAATATCACTGCACAATTGTATCAATATCTGTCCACATATATATCTATAACGATCTACATATGTAGTAATAACGCGCCACATATGTCGCAATAACGCACCACATATGTAGCAATAATGCTCCACATACGTACCAATAACGCTCCACATATGTACCAATAACGCCCCACATATGTAGTAATAACCCTCCATTATGTATTAATATCTCTCCACATATGTCGCAATAATGCTCCACATATATAACAATATCGCTCCCCATATGTAGCTATATCGCTGCACATGTGTAGCAATAACGCTCCACATATGTAGCAATAACGCTCCACATATGTAGGAATATCGCTACACATATGTAGCAATAACGCTCCACATATGTAGCAGTATCACTCCATATATGTAGCAATATCGTTCAACATATGTCGCATTAACGTTCCACATATGTTGGAATATCACTGCACAATTGTATCAATATCTGTCCACATATATATCTATAACGATCTACATATGTAGCAATAACGCGCCCATATGTAGCAATAACGCTCCACATATGTAGCAATAACGCTCCACATATGTAGCAATAACGCTCCACATATGTAGCAATAACGCTCCATTATGTATTAATATCTCTCCACATATGTCGCTATAACGCTCCACATATGTCGCAATAACGCTCCACATATGTAACAATATTGATCCACATATGTAGTTATATCGCTGCACACATGTAGTAATAACGCTCCACATATATAACAATAACGCTCCACATATGTAGCAATATCGCTGCACATATGTAGCAATAACGCTGCACGTATGTAGCAATAATGCACCACATATTTAGCTATATCGCTCCACATATGTAGCAATATCTTTCCACTTATGTAGCTGTATCGCTCTACAAATGTAGCAATAACGCTCAACATATGTAGCAATAACAATCCACATATGTAACAATAACGCCCCAATATGTATTAAAATCTCTCCACATATGTCGCTATAACGCTCCACATATTGCGCAATAACGCTCCACATCTGCAGCAATAACGCTCCACATATGTAGAAATAATGCTCCACATATGTAGCAATAACGCCCCATTATGTATTAAAATCTTCTCCACATATGTCGCTATAACGCTCCACATTTGCGTAAATAACACTCCACATATGTAGCAGCATCGCTCCACATATGTAGCAATAACACTCCACATATGTAGCAATAACACTCCACATATGTAGCAATATCGCTCCACATATGTAGCAATAACGCTCCACATATGTAGCAATATCGCTCCACAAATGTAGCAATATCGCTCTACATCTGTAGCAGTAACGCTCCACATATGTAGCAATATCCCTCTCCATATGTAGCAATATCGCTTTACATATGTAACAATATTACTCTACAAATGTAACAATATTGCTCCACATATATAGCAATATCGTTGTACATATGTTGCAATAACGCACCACATATCTACCATTAACGCTCCTCATATGTCGGAATATCGCTACACAATTGTAGCAATATCGGTCCACATAAACATCAATAACGCTCCACATATGTAACAATAACGCTCCATTATGTATTAATATCGCTCCACATATGGAGCTATATGGCTCCACATATGTAGCAATAACGCTCCACAAACATAGCAATATCGCTCCATATATGTACCAATATCGCTCCACATATGTTGCATTAACGTTCCACATATGTAGGAATATCACTGCACAATTGTACCAATATATATCCACATATATATCTATAACGATCTACATATGTAGCAATAACGCACCACATATGTAGCATTAACGCGCCACATATGTTGCAATAACGCTCTACATATGTACCAATAACGCTCCACATATGTAGCAATAACGCTCCACATATGTAGCAATAACGCTCCATTATATATTAATATCACTCCACATATGTCGCTATAACGCTTTACATATGTCGCAATAACGCTCCACATATGTAACAATATCGCTCCACATATGTAGCTATATCGCTGCACATATGTAGCAATAACGCTCCACATATGTTGCAATAATGCTCCACATATGTAGCAATATCCCTGCACATATGTAACAATAACGCTCCACATATGTAGCAGGATCGCTCCATATATGTAGCAATATCGCTCTACATCTGTAGCAATATCGCCTCCACATATGCAGCATTATCGCTCCACATATGTAGCAATATCGCTCCACATATGTAGCAAAAATGCTCCACATATGTAGCAATAACACTCCACATATGTAGCAAGAATGCTCCACATATGTAGCAATATCCCTCCACAAATGTAGCAATATCGCTCCACATATGTAGCAGTAACGCTCCACATATGTAGCAATATCGCTCTACATATGTAGCAATATCTCTATACATATGTAACAATATGGCTCCACAAATATAATAATATTGCTCCACATACGTAGCAATATCGTTCTACATATGTTGCAATATCGCACCACATATGTAGCATTAACGCTCCTCATATGTCAGAATATCGCTCCACAATTGTAACAATATCGGTCCACATATGTATCAATAACGCTCCACATATGTAACAATAACGCTCCATTATGTATTAAAATCGCTCCACATATGGAGCTATATCACTCCACATATGTAGCAATAACGCTCCACATAAATAGCAATATCGCTCCATATATCTACCAATAACGTTCCACATATGTAGCAGTATCGCTCCATATATTTACCAATATCGCTCCACATATGTCGCATTAACGTTCCACATATGTAGGAATATCACTGCACAATTGTATCAATATCTGTCCACATATATTTCTACAATGATCTACATATGTAGCAATATCGCTCCACATACATAGCAATATCGCTCCATATATCTAGCAATAACGTTCCACATATGTACCAGTATCGCTCCATATATGTACCAATATCGCTCCACATATGTCGTATTAACGTTCCACATATGTAGGAATATCACTCCACAATTGTATAAATATCTGTCCACATATATATCTATAACGATCTACATATGTAGCAATAACGCGCCACATATGTAGCAAAAACGCACCACATATGTAGAAATAATGCTCTACATATGTACCAATAATGCTGCACAAATGTACCAATAACGCTCCACCTACGTACAAATAACGGTCCACATATGTACCAATAACGCCCCACATATGTACCAATAACGCTCCATTATGTATTAATATCTCTCCACATATGTCGCAATAACGCTCCACATATATAGCAATATCGCTCCACATATGTAGCTATATCGCCGCACATATGTAGCAATAACGCTTCCACATATGTAGCAATAACGCTCCACCTATGTAGGAATATCGCCGCACATATGTAACAATAACGCTCCACATATGTAGCAGTATCGCTCCATATATGTAGCAATATCGTTCAACATATGTCGCATTAACGTTCCACATATGTTGGAATATCACTGCACAATTGTATCAATATCTGTCCACATATATATCTATAACGATCTACATATGTAGTAATAACGCGCCACATATGTCGCAATAACGCACCACATATGTAGCAATAATGCTCCACATACGTACCAATAACGCTCCACATATGTACCAATAACGCCCACATATGTAGTAATAACCCTCCATTATGTATTAATATCTCTCCACATATGTCGCAATAATGCTCCACATATATAACAATATCGCTCCCCATATGTAGCTATATCGCTGCACATGTGTAGCAATAACGCTCCACATATGTAGCAATAACGCTCCACATATGTAGGAATATCGCTACACATATGTAGCAATAACGCTCCACATATGTAGCAAGATTACTCCATATATGTAGCAATATCGTTCAACATATGTCGCATTAACGTTCCACATATGTTGGAATATCACTGCACAATTGTATCAATATCTGTCCACATATATATCTATAACGATCTACATATGTAGCAATAACGCGCCCATATGTAGCAATAACGCTCCACATATGTAGCAATAACGCTCCACATATGTAGCAATAACGCTCCACATATGTAGCAATAACGCTCCATTATGTATTAATATCTCTCCACATATGTCGCTATAACGCTCCACATATGTCGCAATAACGCTCCACATATGTAACAATATTGATCCACATATGTAGTTATATCGCTGCACACATGTAGTAATAACGCTCCACATATATAACAATAACGCTCCACATATGTAGCAATATCGCTGCACATATGTAGCAATAACGCTGCACAGATGTAGCAATAATGCACCACATATTTAGCTATATCGCTCCACATATGTAGCAATATCTTTCCACTTATGTAGCTGTATCGCTCTACAAATGTAGCAATAACGCTCAACATATGTAGCAATAACAATCCACATATGTAACAATAACGCCCCAATATGTATTAAAATCTCTCCACATATGTCGCTATAACGCTCCACATATTGCGCAATAACGCTCCACATCTGCAGCAATAACGCTCCACATATGTAGAAATAATGCTCCACATATGTAGCAATAACGCCCCATTATGTATTAAAATCTCTCCACATATGTCGCTATAACGCTCCACATTTGCAGAAATAACACTCCACATATGTAGCAGCATCGCTCCACATATGTAGCAATAACACTCCACATATGTAGCAATAACACTCCACATATGTAGCAATATCGCTCCACATATGTAGCAATAACGCTCCACATATGTAGCAATATCGCTCCACAAATGTAGCAATATCGCTCTACATCTGTAGCAGTAACGCTCCACATATGTAGCAATATCCCTCTCCATATGTAGCAATATCGCTTTACATATGTAACAATATTGCTCTACAAATGTAACAATATTGCTCCACATATATAGCAATATCGTTGTACATATGTTGCAATAACGCACCACATATCTACCATTAACGCTCCTCATATGTCGGAATATCGCTACACAATTGTAGCAATATCGGTCCACATAAACATCAATAACGCTCCACATATGTAACAATAACGCTCCATTATGTATTAATATCGCTCCACATATGGAGCTATATGGCTCCACATATGTAGCAGTAACGCTCCACAAACATAGCAATATCGCTCCATATATGTACCAATATCGCTCCACATATGTTGCATTAACGTTCCACATATGTAGGAATATCACTGCACAATTGTACCAATATATATCCACATATATATCTATAACGATCTACATATGTAGCAATAACGCACCACATATGTAGCATTAACGCGCCACATATGTTGCAATAACGCTCTACATATGTACCAATAACGCTCCACATATGTAGCAATAACGCTCCACATATGTAGCAATAACGCTCCATTATATATTAATATCACTCCACATATGTCGCTATAACGCTTTACATATGTCGCAATAACGCTCCACATATGTAACAATATCGCTCCACATATGTAGCTATATCGCTGCACATATGTAGCAATAACGCTCCACATATGTTGCAATAATGCTCCACATATGTAGCAATATCCCTGCACATATGTAACAATAACGCTCCACATATGTAGCAGTATCGCTCCATATATGTAGCAATATCGCTCTACATATGTTGCATTATCGCTCCACATATGTAGCATTATCGCTCCACATATGTAGCAATATCGCTCCACATATGTAGCAAAAATGCTCCACATATGTAGCAATAACACTCCACATATGTAGCAGTAATGCTCCACATATGTAGCAATATCCCTCCACAAATGTAGCAATATCGCTCCACATATGTAGCAGTAACGCTCCACATATGTAGCAATATCGCTCTACATATGTAGCAATATCTCTATACATATGTAACAATATGGCTCCACAAATATAATAATATTGCTCCACATACGTAGCAATATCGTTCTACATATGTTGCAATATCGCACCACATATGTAGCATTAACGCTCCTCATATGTCAGAATATCGCTCCACAATTGTAACAATATCGGTCCACATATGTATCAATAACGCTCCACATATGTAACAATAACGCTCCATTATGTATTAAAATCGCTCCACATATGGAGCTATATCACTCCACATATGTAGCAATAACGCTCCACATAAATAGCAATATCGCTCCATATATCTACCAATAACGTTCCACATATGTAGCAGTATCGCTCCATATATTTACCAATATCGCTCCACATATGTCGCATTAACGTTCCACATATGTAGGAATATCACTGCACAATTGTATCAATATCTGTCCACATATATTTCTACAATGATCTACATATGTAGCAATATCGCTCCACATACATAGCAATATCGCTCCATATATCTAGCAATAACGTTCCACATATGTACCAAGATCGCTCCATATATGTACCAATATCGCTCCACATATGTCGTATTAACGTTCCACATATGTAGGAATATCACTCCACAATTGTATAAATATCTGTCCACATATATATCTATAACGATCTACATATGTAGCAATAACGCGCCACATATGTAGCAAAAACGCACCACATATGTAGAAATAATGCTCTACATATGTACCAATAATGCTGCACAAATGTACCAATAACGCTCCACCTACGTACAAATAACGGTCCACATATGTACCAATAACGCCCCACATATGTACCAATAACGCTCCATTATGTATTAATATCTCTCCACATATGTCGCAATAACGCTCCACATATATATAGCAATATCGCTCCACATATGTAGCTATATCGCCGCACATATGTAGCAATAACGCTCCACATATGTAGCAATAACGCTCCACCTATGTAGGAATATCGCCGCACATATGTAACAATAACGCTCCACATATGTAGCAGTATCGCTCCATATATGTAGCAATATCGTTCAACATATGTCGCATTAACGTTCCACATATGTTGGAATATCACTGCACAATTGTATCAATATCTGTCCACATATATATCTATAACGATCTACATATGTAGTAATAACGCGCCACATATGTCGCAATAACGCACCACATATGTAGCAATAATGCTCCACATACGTACCAATAACGCTCCACATATGTACCAATAACGCCCCACATATGTAGTAATAACCCTCCATTATGTATTAATATCTCTCCACATATGTCGCAATAATGCTCCACATATATAACAATATCGCTCCACATATGTAGCTATATCGCTGCACATGTGTAGCAATAACGCTCCACATATGTAGCAATAACGCTCCACATATGTAGGAATATCGCTGCACATATGTAGCAATAACGCTCCACATATGTAGCAGTATCACTCCATATATGTAGCAATATCGTTCAACATATGTCGCATTAACGTTCCACATATGTTGGAATATCACTGCACAATTGTATCAATATCTGTCCACATATATATCTATAACGATCTACATATGTAGCAATAACGCGCCCATATGTAGCAATAACGCTCCACATATGTAGCAATAACGCTCCACATATGTACCAATAATGCACCACATATGTAGCAATAACGCTCCATTATGTATTAATATCTCTCCACATATGTCGCTATAACGCTCCACATATGTCGCAATAACGCTCCACATATGTAACAATACGGATCCACATATGTAGTTATATCGCTGCACATATGTATTAATAACGCTCCACATATATAACAATAACGCTCCACATATGTAACAATATCGCTGCACATATGTAGCAATAACGCTACACAGATGTAGCAATAATGCTCCACATATTTGGCTATATCGCTCCACATATGTAGCAATATCTTTCCACTTATGTATCTATATCGCTCTACAAATGTAGCAATAACGCTCAACATATGTAGCAATAACAATCCACATATGTAACAATAACGCCCCAATATGTATTAAAATCTCTCCACATATGTCGCTATAACGCTCCACATATTGCGCAATAACGCTCCACATCTGCAGCAATAACGCTCCACATATGTAGAAATAATGCTCCACATATGTAGCAATAACGCCCCATTATGTATTAAAATCTCTCCACATATGTCGCTATAACGCTCCACATTTGCAGAAATAACACTCCACATATGTAGCAGCATCGCTCCACATATGTAGCAATAACACTCCACATATGTAGCAATAACACTCCACATATGTAGCAATATCGCTCCACATATGTAGCAATAACGCTCCACATATGTAGCAATATCGCTCCACAAATGTAGCAATATCGCTCTACATCCGTAGCAGTAACGCTCCACATATGTAGCAATATCCCTCTCCATATGTAGCAATATCGCTTTACATATGTAACAATATTGCTCTACAAATGTAACAATATTGCTCCACATATATAGCAATATCGTTGTACATATGTTGCAATAACGCACCACATATCTACCATTAACGCTCCTCATATGTCGGAATATCGCTACACAATTGTAGCAATATCGGTCCACATAAACATCAATAACGCTCCACATATGTAACAATAACGCTCCATTATGTATTAATATCGCTCCACATATGGAGCTATATGGCTCCACATATGTAGCAGTAACGCTCCACAAACATAGCAATATCGCTCCATATATGTACCAATATCGCTCCACATATGTTGCATTAACGTTCCACATATGTAGGAATATCACTGCACAATTGTACCAATATATATCCACATATATATCTACAACGATCTACATATGTAGCAATAACGCACCACATATGTAGCATTAACGCGCCACATATGTTGCAATAACGCTCTACATATGTACCAATAACGCTCCACATATGTAGCAATAACGCTCCACATATGTAGCAATAACGCTCCATTATATATTAATATCACTCCACATATGTCGCTATAACGCTTTACATATGTCGCAATAACGCTCCACATATGTAACAATATCGCTCCACATATGTAGCTATATCGCTGCACATATGTAGCAATAACGCTCCACATATGTTGCAATAATGCTCCACATATGTAGCAATATCCCTGCACATATGTAACAATAACGCTCCACATATGTAGCAGTATCGCTCCATATATGTAGCAATATCGCTCTACATCTGTAGCAATATCGCTCCACATATGTAGCATTATCGCTCCACATATGTAGCAATATCGCTCCACATATGTAGCAAAAATGCTCCACATATGTAGCAATAACACTCCACATATGTAGCAGTAATGCTCCACATATGTAGCAATATCCCTCCACAAATGTAGCAATATCGCTCCACATATGTAGCAGTAACGCTCCACATATGTAACAATATCGCTCTACATATGTAGCAATATCTCTATACATATGTAACAATATGGCTCCACAAATATAATAATATTGCTCCACATACGTAGCAATATCGTTCTACATATGTTGCAATATCGCACCACATATGTAGCATTAACGCTCCTCATATGTCAGAATATCGCTCCACAATTGTAACAATATCGGTCCACATATGTATCAATAACGCTCCACATATGTAACAATAACGCTCCATTATGTATTAAAATCGCTCCACATATGGAGCTATATCACTCCACATATGTAGCAATAACGCTCCACATAAATAGCAATATCGCTCCATATATCTACCAATAACGTTCCACATATGTAGCAGTATCGCTCCATATATTTACCAATATCGCTCCACATATGTTGCATTAACGTTCCACATATGTAGGAATATCACTGCACAATTGTATCAATATCTGTCCACATATATTTCTACAATGATCTACATATGTAGCAATATCGCTCCACATACATAGCAATATCGCTCCATATATCTAGCAATAACGTTCCACATATGTACCAAGATCGCTCCATATATGTACCAATATCGCTCCACATATGTCGTATTAACGTTCCACATATGTAGGAATATCACTCCACAATTGTATAAATATCTGTCCACATATATATCTATAACGATCTACATATGTAGCAATAACGCGCCACATATGTAGCAAAAACGCACCACATATGTAGAAATAATGCTCTACATATGTACCAATAATGCTGCACAAATGTACCAATAACGCTCCACCTATGTACAAATAACGGTCCACATATGTACCAATAACGCCCCACATATGTACCAATAACGCTCCATTATGTATTAATATCTCTCCACATATGTCGCAATAACGCTCCACATATATAGCAATATCGCTCCACATATGTAGCTATATCGCCGCACATATGTAGCAATAACGCTCCACATATGTAGCAATAACGCTCCACCTATGTAGGAATATCGCCGCACATATGTAACAATAACGCTCCACATATGTAGCAGTATCGCTCCATATATGTAGCAATATCGTTCAACATATGTCGCATTAACGTTCCACATATGTTGGAATATCACTGCACAATTGTATCAATATCTGTCCACATATATATCTATAACGATCTACATATGTAGTAATAACGCGCCACATATGTCGCAATAACGCACCACATATGTAGCAATAATGCTCCACATACGTACCAATAACGCTCCACATATGTACCAATAACGCCCCACATATGTAGTAATAACCCTCCATTATGTATTAATATCTCTCCACATATGTCGCAATAATGCTCCACATATATAACAATATCGCTCCACATATGTAGCTATATCGCTGCACATGTGTAGCAATAACGCTCCACATATGTAGCAATAACGCTCCACATATGTAGGAATATCGCTGCACATATGTAGCAATAACGCTCCACATATGTAGCAGTATCACTCCATATATGTAGCAATATCGTTCAACATATGTCGCATTAACGTTCCACATATGTTGGAATATCACTGCACAATTGTATCAATATCTGTCCACATATATATCTATAACGATCTACATATGTAGCAATAACGTGCCCATATGTAGCAATAACGCTCCACATATGTAGCAATAACGCTCCACATATGTAGCAATAACGCTCCACATATGTAGCAATAACGCTCCATTATGTATTAATATCTCTCCACATATGTCGCTATAACGCTCCACATATGTCGCAATAACGCTCCACATATGTAACAATATTGATCCACATATGTAGTTATATCGCTGCACACATGTAGTAATAACGCTCCACATATATAACAATAACGCTGCACATATGTAGCAATATCGCTGCACATATGTAGCAATATCTCCACATATGTAACAATATCGCTCCACAAATGTAGCAATATCGCTCTACATTTGTAGCAGTAACGCTCCACATATGTAGCAATATCCCTCTCCATATGTAGCAATATCGCTTTACATATGTAGCAATATTGCTCTACAAATGTAACAATATTGCTCCACATATATAGCAATATCGTTGTACATATGTTACAATAACGCACCACATATGTAGCATTAACGCTCCTCATATGTCGGAATATCGCTACACAATTGTAGCAATATCGGTTTACATATATATCATTAACGCTCCACATATGTAACAATAACGCTCCATTATGTATTAACATCGCTCCACATATGGAGCTATATGGCTCCACATATGTAGCAGTAACGCTCCACATACATAGCAATATCGCTCCATATATGTACCAATATCGCTCCACATATGTTTCATTAACGTTCGACATATGTAGGAATATCACTGCACAATTGTACCAATATCTATCCACATATATATCTATAACGATCTACATATGTAGCAATAACGCGCCACATAAGTAGCAATAACGCGCCACATATGTTGCAATAACGCTCTACATATGTACCAATAACGCTCCACATATGTAGCAATAACGCTCCACATATGTAGCAATAACGCTCCATTATATATTAATATCTCTCCACATATGTCGCTATAACGTTGTACATATGTCGCAATAACGCTCCACAAATGTAACAATATCGCTCCACATATGTAGCTATATCGCTGCACATATGTAGCAATAACGCTCCACATATGTAGCAATAACGCTCCACATATGTAGCAATATCTCTGCACATATGAAACAATAACGCTCCGCATATGTAGCAGTATCGCTCCATATATGTAGCAATATCGCTCCACATCTGTAGCAATATCGCTCCACATATGTAGCATTATCGCTCCACATATGTAGCAATATCGCTCCACATATGTAGCAAAAATGCTCTACATATGTAGCAATAACGCTCCATATATGTAGCAGTAATGCTCCACATATGTAGGAATATCGCTTTACAAATGTAGCAATATCGCTCCACATATGTAGCAGTAACGCTCCATATATGTAGCAATATCGCTCTACATATGTAGCAATATCTCTCTACATATGTAGCAATATGGCTCCACAAATGTAACAATATTGCTCCACATACGTAGCAATATCGTTCTACATATGTTGCAATATCGCACCACATATGTAGCATTAACGCTCCTCATATGTCAGAATATCGCTCCACAATTGTAACAATATCGGTCCACATATGTATCAATAACGCTCCACATATGTAACAATAACGCTCCATTATGTATTAAAATCGCTCCACATATGGAGCTATATCACTCCACATATGTAGCAATAACGCTCCACATAAATAGCAATATCGCTCCATATATCTACCAATAACGTTCCACATATGTAGCATTATCGCTCCATATATGTACGAATATCGCTCCACATATGTCGCATTAACGTTCCACATATGTAGGAATATCACTGCACAATTGTATCAATATCAGTCCACATATATTTCTATAACGATCTACATATGTAGCAATAACGCTCCACATACATAGCAATATCGCTCCATATATCTACCAATAACGTTCCACATATGTACCAGTATCGCTCCATATATGTACCAATATCGCTCCACATATGTCGTATTAACGTTCCACATATGTAGGAATATCACTGCACAATTGAATCAATATCTGTCCACATATATTTCTATAACGATCTACATATGTAGCAATAACACTCCACATATGTAGCAAAAACGCACCACATATGTAGCAATAATGGTCCACATATGTACCAATAATGCTCCACAAATATACCAATAACGCTCCACATACGTAGCAATAACGCTCCACATATGTAGCAATAACGCTTTACATATGTAGCAATAACGCTCCATTATGTATTAATATCTCTCCACATATGCCGCTATAACGCTCTACATATGTCGCAATAACGCTCCACATATGTAACAATATCGCTCCACATATGTAGCTATATCGCTGCACATATGCAACAATAACGCTCCACATATGTAGGAATATCGATGCACGTATGTAGCAATAACGCTCCACATATGTAGTAGTATCGCTCCATATATCTAACAATATTGTTCAACAAATGTCGCATTAACGTTCCACGTATGTAGGAATATCACTGCACAATTGTATCAATATCTGCCACATATATATCTATAACGATCTAGATATGTAGCAATAACGCGCCACATATGTAGCAATAACGCTCCACATATGTAGCAATAACGCTCCACATATGTACCAATAACGCTCCACATATGTAGCAATAACGCTCCATTATATATTAATATCTCTCCACATATGTCGCTATAACGCTCTACATATGTCGCAATAACGCTCCACATATGTAACAATATCGCTCCACATATGTAGCTATATCGCTGCACATATGTAGCAATAACGCTCCACATATGTAGCAATATCTCTGCACATATGTAACAATAACGCTCCGCATATGTGGCATTATCACTCCACATATGTATCAATATCGCTCCACATATATAGCAAAAACGCTCAACATATGTAGCAATAACGCTCCACATATGTAGCAGTAATGCTCCACATATGTAGCAATATCGCTCCACAAATGTAGCAATATCGCTCCACATATGTAGCAGTAACGCTCCACATATGTAACAATATCGCTCTACATATGTAGCAATATCTCTCTACATATGTAGCAATATGGCTCCACAAATGTAACAATATTGCTCCACATACGTAGCAATATCGTTCTACATATGTTGCAATATTGCACCACATATGTAGCATTAACGCTCCTCATATGTCAGAATATCGCTCCACAATTGTAACAATATCGGTCTACATATGTATCAATAACGCTCCACATATGTAACAATAACGCTCCATTATGTATTAATATCACTCTACATATGGAGCTATATCACTCCACATATGGAGCTATATCACTCCACATATGTAGCAATAACGCTCCACATACATAGCAATATCGCTCCATATATCTACCAATAACGTTCCACATATGTAGCATTATCGCTCCATATATGTACCAATATCGCTCCACATATGTCGCATTAACGTTCCGCATATATAGGAATATCACTGCACAATTGTATCAATATCAGTCCACATATATTTCTATAACGATCTACATATGTAGCAATAACGCTCCACATACATAACAATATCGCCCCATATATCTAGCAATAACGTTCCACATATGTACCAGTATCGCTCCATATATGTACCAATATCGCTCCACATATGTCGTATTAACGTTCCACATATGTAGGAATATCATTGCACAATTGTATAAATATCTGTCCACATATATATCTATAACGATCTACATATGTAGCAATAACGCGCCACATACGTAGCAAAAACGCACCACATATGTAGCAATAATGCTCCACAAATGTACTAATAACGCTCCACATACGTACCAATAACGCACCACATGTGTCCCAATAACGCCCCACATATGTAGCAATAACGCTCCATTATGTATTAATATCTCTCCACATATGTCGCAATAACGCTCCACATATATAACAATATCGTTGCACATATGTTGCTATATCGCTGCACATATGTAGCAATAATGCTCCACATAGGTAACAATAACGCTCCACATATGTAGGAATATCGCTGCACATATGTAGCAATAACGCTCCACATATGTAGCAGTATCGCTCCATATATGTAGTAATATCGTTCAAATGTCGAATTAACGTTCCACAGATGTTGGAATATCACTGCACAATTGTATCAATATCTGTCCACATATATATCTATAACGATCTACATATGTAGCAATAACGCGCCACATTTGTAGAAATAACGCTCCACATATGTAGCAATAACGCTCCACATAGGTAGCAATAACGCTCCACATATGTAGCAATAACGCTCCACATATGTAGCAATAACGCTCCACATAGGTAGCAATAACGCTCCACATATGTAGCAATAACGCTCCACATATGTAACAATAACGCTCCATTATGTATTAATATCTCTCCACATATGTCGCTATAACGCTCCACATATGTCGCAATAACGCTTCACATATGTAACAATATCGATCCACATATGTAGTTATATCGCTGCACATATGTAGTAATAACGCTCCACATATATAACAATAACGCCCCACATATGTAGCAATATCGCCGCACATATGTAGCAATAACGCTGCACAGATGTAGCAATAATGCTCCACATATTTAGCTATATCGCTCCACATATGTAGCAATATGTTTCCACTTATGTAGCTATATCGCTCTACATATGTAGCAATAACGCTTAACATATGTAGCAATAACAATCCACATATGTAACAATAACGCCCCAATATGTATTAAAATCTCTCCACATATGTCGCTTTAACGCTCCACATATTGCGCAATAACGCTCCACATATGCAGCAATAACGCTCCACATATGTAGAAATAATGCTCCACATATGTAGCAATAACGCCCCATTATGTATTAAAATCTCTCCACATATGTCGCTATAACACTCCACATTTGCAGAAATGACGCTCCACATATGTAGCAGTATCGCTCCACATATGTAGCAATAACACTCCACATATGTAGCAATAACACTCCACATATGTAGCAATATCGCTCCACATATGTAGCAATATCGCTCCACATATGTAGCAATAACGCTCCACATATGTAGCAGTAACGCTCCACATATGTAGCAATATCGCTCCACAAATGTAGAAATATCGCTCTACATCTGTAGCAGTAACGCTCCACATATGTAGCAATATCCCTCTCCATATGTAGCAATATCGCTTTACATATGTAGCAATATTGCTCTACAAATGTAACAATATTGCTCCACATATATAGCAATATCGTTGTACATATGTTGCAATAACGCACCACATATGTAGCATTAACGCTCCTCATATGTCGGAATATCGCTACACAATTGTAGCAATATCGGTCCACATAAACATCAATAACGCTCCACATATGTAACAATAACGGTCCATTATGTATTAATATCGCTCCACATATGGAGCTATATGGCTCCACATATGTAGCAGTAATGCTCCACATACATAGCAATATCGCTCCATATATGTACCAATATCGCTCCACATATGTTCCATTAACGTTCGACATTTGTAGGAATATCACTGCACAATTGTACCAATATCTATCCACATATATATCTATAACGATCTACATATGTAGCAATAACGCGCCACATAAGTAGCAATAACGCGCCACATATGTTGCAATAACGCTCTACATATGTACCAATAACGCTCCACATATGTAGCAATAACACTCCACATATGTAGCAATAACGCTCCATTATATATTAATATCTCTCCACATATGTCGCTATAACGCTCTACATATGTCGCAATAACGCTCCACATATGTAACAATATCGCTCCACATATGTAGCTATATCGCTGCACATATGTAGCAATAACGCTCCACATATGTAGCAATAACGCTCCACATATGTAGCAATATCTCTGCACATATGTAACAATAACGCTCCGCATATGTAGCAGTATCGCTCCATATATGTAGCAATATCGCTCCACATCTGTAGCAATATCGCTCCACATATGTAGCATTATCGCTCCACATATGTAGCAATATCGCTCCACATATGTAGCAAAAATGCTCTACATATGTAGCAATAACGCTCCATATATGTAGCAGTAATGCTCCACATATGTAGGAATATCGCTTTACAAATGTAGCAATATCGCTCCACATATGTAGCGGTAACGCTCCATATATGTAGCAATATCGCTCTACATATGTAGCAATATCTCTCTACATATGTAGCAATATGGCTCCACAAATGTAACAATATTGCTCCACATACGTAGCAATATCGTTCTACATATGTTGGAATATCGCACCACATATGGAGCTATATCGCTCCACATATGTAGCAATATCGCTCCACACATGTAGCAATAACGCTCTACATATATAGCAATATCGCTCCACATATCTTGTAATAACGTTCCACATATGTAGCAGTATCGCTCCACAAATGTAACAATATCGCTCCACATATGTAACATTAACGCTCCACAGATGTTGGAATATCATTGCACAATTTTAGCAATATCGCTCCACATATGTATTAATAACGCTCTACACAAGTGGGAATAACACGCCACATATCTAGCAATAACACTCCACATATGTAGCAATAACACTCCACAAATGTAGAAAATAACACTCCGCATATGTAGCAATAACGCTCTACATATGTCGCAATATGGCTCCACATATGTAACTATATCGCTCCACATATGTAACAATAACGCTCCACATATATAGCAATAACACTCCACATATGTAGCAATATCGCTCCTCATATGTAGCAATAACGGTCCACATATATAACAATATCGATCTACATATGTAGCAATATTGCTCCACTTATGCAGCTATATTGCTCCACATTTATATCAATATCTCTCCACATATGTAGCAATATCTCTCTACATATGTCGCTATATCGCTCAACATATGTAGCAATAACGCTAAACATATGTACAATAACGATCTACATATGTAGCAGTAACGCTCCATTATGTATTAATATCACTCAACATATCTACCAATAACGCTCCACATATGTAGTAGTAACGCTCCCTTATGTATTAATATCGCTCAACATATGGAGTAATATCGCTCCACATATGTAGCAATAACGCACCACATATAAAACAATATCGCTCCACATATGTAGCAATATCGCTCCACATATGTATCAATATCGCTCCACATATGTAGCAATATCTATCCACATATGAAGCATTAACGCTCCACATATTTTACAATATCGCTGCACAATTGTAGTAATATCGCTCCACATATGTATCAATAACGCTCCACATATGTAGTAATAACATGCCACATATCAAGCAATAACGCTCCACATATGTGGCAATAACGCCTCACATATGTAACAATAATGCTCCACATATGTAACAATAACGCTCCACATATGTAGCAATAACGCACCATTATGTATTAATATCTCTCCACATATGTCGCTATAACGCACTACATATGTAGCAATAACGCTGCACATATGTAACAATATCGCTCCACATATGTAGCTATATCGCTACACATATGTAGCAATAACGCTCCACATATGTAGCAATAACGCTCCACATATGTAGCAATAATGCTCCACATATGTAGCAATAACGCTCCACATATGTAGCAATAACGCTCCACATATGTAGCTATATCGCTCAACATATGTAGCAATATCTCTCCACATATGTAGCTATATCGCTCTACATATGTAGTTATAACGCTCAACATATCTAGCAATAACAACCCACATATGTAGCAATAACGCTCCATTATGTATTAATATCGCTCCACATATCTAGCAATAACGCTCCACATATGTCGCAATAACGTTCCACATATATAGTAATAACGCTCCACATATGTAACAATAACGCTCCACATATGTAGCAATAACGCTCCACATATGTAGCAATATCATTCCACATATGTAGCAATATCGCTCCACATATGTAGCAATAACGCTCCACAAATGTACCAATAACGCTCCACATATGTACCAATAACGCTCCACATATGTAGCAATAACGCTCCACATATGTAGCAATAACACTCCATTATGTATTAATATCTCTCCACATATGTCACTATAACGCTCTACATATGTCGGAACAACGCTCCACATATGTAACAATATCGCTCCACATATGTAGCTATATCGCTGCACATATGTAGCAATAACGCTCTACATATGTAGCAATAACGCTCCACATATGTAGGAATATCACTGCACATATGTAGCAATAACGCTCCACATATGTAGCAGTATCGCTCCATATATGTGGCAATATCATTCAACATATGTCGCATTAACGTTCCACATATGTAGGAATATCAATGCACAATTTTATCAATATCTGTCCACATATATAACTATAACGATCTACAAATGTCGCAATAACGCGCCACATATGTAGCAATAACGCTCCACATATGTAGCAATAACGCTCCACATAGGTAGCAATAACGCTCTACATATGTAGCAATAACGCTCCACATATGTAGCAATAACGCTCCATTATGTACTAATATCTCTCCACATATGTCGCTATAACGCTCCACATATGTCGTAATAACGCTCCACATATGTAACAATATCGGTCCACATATGTAGTTATATCGCTGCACATATGTAGCAATAACGCTCCACATATATAGCAATAACGCTCCACATATGTAGCAATATCGCTGCACATATGTAGCAATAACGCTGCACATATGTAACAATATCGCTCCACATATGTAGCTATATCGCAGCACCTATGTAGTAATAACGCTCCACATATGTTGCAATAACACTCCACATATGTAACAATGTCGCTCTACATATGTAGCAAGAACGCTCCACATATGTAGCTATATCGCTCTACGTACGTAGCTATATCACTCCACATATGTAGCAATAGCTCTCCACTTATATAGCTATATCGCTCTACATATGTAGCAATAACGCTCAGCATATGTAGCAATAACAATCCACATATGTAGTAATAACGCTCCATTATATATTAATATCACTCCACATATCTAGCAATAACGCTCCACATATGTAGCAACAACGCTCCCTTATGTATTAATATCGCTCAACATATAGAGTAATATCGCTCCACATATGTACCAATAACGGTCCACATATATAACAATATCGTTCCACATATGTAGCAATATCGCTCCACATATGCAGCAATATCACTCCACATACGTAGCCTTAACGCTCCATATATGTAGCAATATCGCTTTACAATTGTAGCAATATCGCTCCACATATGTATCAATAACGCTCCACATATGCAGTAATAACGCGCCACATATCTAGCAATAACGCTCCGCATATGTCCCAGTAACACTCCACATATGTAGCAATAACGCTCCACATTTGTAGAAATAACGCTCTATAGATGTAACAATAACGCCCCATTATGTATTAACATCTCTCCACATATGTCGCTATACAATTGTAGCAATATCGCTCCACATATGTATCAATAACGCTCTACATATGTAGCAATAATACGCCACATATGTAGCAATAACGCTCTATATATGTAGCAATAACGCTCCACATATGTAGCAATAACGTTCTATATATGTAGCAATAACGCTCCACATATGTAGTAATAAGGCTCCACATATGTAGCAATAACGCTCCACATATGTAGCAATAACGCTCCACATATGTAGCAATATCGCTCCACATATGTAGTAATAACGCTCTACATATGTAGCTATATCGCTCCACCTATGTAGCAATATCTCTCCACTTATGTAGCTATATCGTTGTACATATGTAGCAATAACGATCAACATATGTAGCAATAACGCTCCCTTATGTATTAATATCGCTCAATATTTAGAGTAATATCGCTCCACACATGTACAAATAATGGTCCACATATATAACAATATCGTTCAATATATGTATCAATATCGCTCCACATATGTAGCAATATCGCTCCACATATGTAGCATTAACGCTCCACAAATGTAGGAATATCGCTATACAATTAGAGCAATATCGCTCCACATATATATAAATAACGCTCCACATATGTAGCTATAACGGGCCACATATCTGGCAATAATGCTCCACATATGTCGCAGTAACACTCCACATATGCAGCATTAACGCTCCACGTATGTAAAAAATAACACTCCACAGATGTAACAATAACGCTCCATTATGTATTAATATATCTCCACATATGTCGCTATAACACTCCACATTTGTAGAAATAACGCTCCGCAGATGTTGCAATATCACACCACATATGTAGCATTAACGCTCCGCATATGTCGGAATATCGCTCCACAATTATACCAATATCGTTCCACATATGTATCAATAACGCTCCGCATATGTAGCAATAACGCTCCACATATATAACAATAACGTTCCATTATGCATTAATATCGCTCCACATATGTAGCATTATCGCTCCACATATGTAGCAACAACGCTCTACATATGTAGCAATAACGCTCCATATATGTTGTAATATCGCTCTACATATGTAACAATATCGCTCTACAAATGTAGCAATATCGCTCCATAAATGTAGCAATATCGCTCCACATATGTTGCAATATCGCATCGCATATATAGCACTAACGCTCCTCATATGTCGGAATATCGGTCCACAATTGTAACTATATCGGTCCACATATGTATCAATAACGCTCCACATATGTAGCAATAATGCTCCACATATGTAACAATAACGCTCCATTAAGTATTAATATCGCTCCACATATTGAGCTATATCGCTCTACATATATAACAATAAAGCTCTACAAATGCAGCAATATCGCTCCACATATATTGTAACAACGTTCCACACATGTAGCAGTATCGCTCCACATATGTAGCAATATCGCTCCACATATATAGCATTAACGCTCCACATATGTTGGAATATCACTCCACAATTGTAACAATATCGCTCCACATATGTATCAATAACGCTCTACGTATGTAGGAATAACGCTCCACATATCTAGCAATAACGCTCCACATATGTAGCAATAACGCTCTACATATGTAGCAATAACACTCCACATATGCAGCTATATCGCTCCACATATGTAGCAATATCTCTCTACATATATCGCTATATCGCTCGACATATGTAGCAATAACGCTCTATATATTTAGCAATAACGATCCACATATTTAGCAATAACGCTCCATTATGTATTAATATCGCTCCACATATCTAGCAATAACGCTCCACATATTTAGCAATAACGCCCCCTTATTTATTAATATCGCTCAACATTTAGAGTAATATCGCTCCACATATGTAACAATAACGCTCCACATATATAACAATATCGCTCCACACATGTAGCAATATCGCTCCACATATGTATCAATACCGCTCCACATATGATGCACTAACGCTCCACATATGTTAGAATATCGCTGCACAATTGTAGCAATATCGCTCCACATATGTATCAATAACGCTCCACATATGTAGCAATAATACGCCACATATCTATCAATAACGCTCCACATATGTCGCAATAACGCTCCACATATGTAGCAATAACGCTCTATATATGTAGCAATAACGCTCTACATATGTAGCAATAAGGCTCCACATATGTAGCAATAACGCTCCATATATGGAGTAATAACGCTCCACATATGTAACAATATCGCTCCACATATGTAGCTATATTGCTGCATATATGTAGCAATAACGCTCCACTTATGTAGCAATAACGCCCCACATATGTAGCAATATCGCTCCTCATATGTAACAATAACGCTCCACATATGTAGCTATATCGGTCCACATATGTAGCAATATCTCTCCACTTATATAGCTATATCGGTCTACATATGTCGCAATAACGCTCAACATATGTAGCAATAACAATCCACATATGTAGCAATAACGCTCGATTATGTATTACTATCGCTCAACATAGAGAGTAATATCGCTCCACATAGAGAGTAATATCGCTCCACATATGTAACAATAACGGTCCACATATATAACAATATCGTTCAACATATGTAGCAATATCGCTCCACATATGTAGCAATATCACTCCACATATGTAGCAATATCACTCCACATATGTAGCATTAACGCTCCACGTATATAGGAATATCGTTTTACAATTGTAGCAATATCGCTCCACATATGTATCTATAATGCTCCACGTATGTAGCAATAACGCGCCACATATCTAGCAATAAAGCTCCACATATGTAGCAGTAACACTCCACATATGCAACAATAACGCTCCACATATGTCGAAATAACTCTCCACAGATGTAACAATAGTGCCCCATTATGTATTAAAATCCCTCCACATATGTCACTATAACGCTCTACATTTGTAGAAATAACGCTCCACATATGTATCAATATCGCTCCACATATGTAGCTATATCGCTCCACATATGTAGCAATAACACTCCACGTATGTAACAATATCACTTCACATGTGTACCTATATCGCTCCACATCTGTAGCAAAATCGCTCCACATATGTAGCAATATCGCTCCACATATGTAGTAATATCGCTCCACATATGTAGTAATAACGCTCTACATATATAGCAATAACGCTCGACATATGTAGCAATATCGCTCTACATATGTAGCAATATCGCTCTACATATGTAGCAATATCGCTATATATATGTAGTAATATCGCTCCACATATGTAGCAATATCGCTATACATATGTATCAATAACGCTCCACATATATATCAATAACGCACCACATATCTAGAACCAACGCTCCACATATGTTGCAGTAACACTCCACATATGCAGCAATCACGCTCCACATATGTAGAAATAACGCTCCACAGATGTAACAATAACGCCCCATTATGTATTAAAATCTCTCCACATATGTCGCTATAACGCTCCACATTTGTAGAAATAACTCTTTGCAGATGTTATAATATCGCACCACATATGTAGCATTAACACTCCTCATATGTCCGAATATCGCTCCACAATTGTAGCAATATCGGTCCACATATGTATCAATAACGCTCCACATATGTAGCAATAACGCTCCACATATGTAACAATAATGTTCCATTATGTATTAATATCGCTCCACATTTGTAGCATTATCACTCCACATATGTAGCAATATCGCTACCTTATGTATTAATATCGCTCAACATTTAGAGTAATATCGCTCCACATATGTAGCAATAACGCTCCACATATATAACAATATCGCTCCACACATGTAACAATATCGCTCCACATATGTATCAATACCGCTTCACATATGAAGCACAAACGCTCCACATATGTTAGAATATCGCTGCACAATTGTAGCAATATCGCTCCACATATGTATCAATAACGCTCCACATATGTAGTAATAATACGCCACATATATATCAATAACGCTCCATATATGTCGCAATAATGCTCCACATATGTAGCAATAACGCTGTACATATGTAGCAATAACGCTCCACATATGTAGCAATAAGGTTCCACATATGTAGCAATAACGCTCCACTTATGTAGCAATAACGCTCCACATATGTAGCTATATCGGTCCACATATGTAGCAATATCTCTCCACTTATATAGCTATATCGGTCTACATATGTCACAATAACGCTCCACATATGTAGAAAATAACGCTCCGCATATGTAGCAATAACGCTCCACATACGTAACAATATCGCTCCACATATGTAGCTATATCGCTCCACATATGCAGCAATAACGCTCCACATATATAGTAATAACGCTCCACTTATGTAGTAATATCGCTCCTCATATGTAGCAATAACGCTCCACATATGTAGCAATATCGCTCCACATATGTAGCTATATCGCTCCACATATGTAGCAATATCTCTCCACATATATCGCTCTACATATGTAGCAATAACGCTTAACATATGTAGCAATAACGATCCACATATGTAGTAATAACGCTCCATTATGTATTAATATCGCTCCACATATCTAACAATAACCCTCCACATATGTAGCAACAACGCTCCCTTATGTATTAATATCGCTCAACATTTGGAGTAATATCGCTCCACAAATGTAACAATAACGCTCCACATATATAACAATATCGCTCCACACATGCAGCAATATCGCTCAACAAATGTAGCAATATCGCTCCACATATGAAGCATTAATGCTCCACATATGTTAGAATATCGCTGCACAATTGTAGCAATATTGCTCGACATATGTATCAATAACGCTCCACATATGTAGCAATAACACGCCACATATCTAGCAATAACGCTCCACATATGTCGCAATAACGCTCCACATACGTAGCAATAACGCTCCACATATGTAACAATATCGCTCCACATATGTAGCTATATCACTGCACATATGTAGCAATAACATTCCACATATGTAGCAATAACGCTCCACATATGTAACAATATCACTCCACATATGTAGCAATAACGCTCCACCTACGTAGCAATAACGCTCCACATATGTAACAATATCGCTCCACATATGTAGCTATATCGCTGCACATATGTAGCAATAACGCTCCACATATGTAACAATAACGTTCCACACATGTAGCAGTATCACTCCACATATGTAACAATATCGCTCCACATATGTAGCATTAACGCTCCACATATGTTGGAATATCACTACACAATTGTAGCAATATCGCTTCACATATGTATCAATGATGCTCCACATATGTATCAATAACCCTTCATATATCTAACAATAACGCTCCACATATGTAGCAATAACGCTCCACATATGTTGCAATAACGCTCCATTATGTATTAATATCTCCACACATATGTCGCTATAACGCTCCACATACGTAGCAATAACGCTCCACATATGTAACAATATCGTTCCACATATGTATCTATATCGCTGCACATATGTAGCAATAACGCTCCACATATGTAGCAATATCGCTCCACATATGTAGCAATAACGCTCCACATATGTAGCAATATTTCTCCACATATGTAGCTATATCACTTTACATATGTAGCAATAACGCTCAACATATGTAGCGATAACAATCCACATATGTAGTAATAACTCTTATTATGTATTAATATCGCTCCACATATCTAGCAATAACGCTCCACATATGTAGCAATAACGCTCCCTTATATATTAATATCGCTCAACATATAGAGTAATATCGCACCACATATGTACCAATAACGGTCCACATATATAACAATATCGTTCCACATATGTAACAATATCGCTCCACATATGTGGCAATATCGCTCCACATATGTAGCACTAACGCTCTACTTATGTAGGAATATCGCTTTACAATTGTAGCAATACCGCTCCACATATCTAGCAATAACGCTCCACATATGTCGCAGTAACACTCCACATATGTGGCAATAACGCTCCACATATGTAGAAATAGGGCTCCATATATGTAGCAATAATGCCCCATTATTTATTAAGATCTCTCCACATGTGTCGCTATATCGCACCACATTTGTAGCAATAATGCTCCACATATATAGCAATATCGCCCCACATGTGTAGCTATACCGCTCCACATATGTAGCAATAACACTCCACATATGTAGCAATATCGCTCCACATATGTATCAATATTGCACTACATATATAGCAATATCGCTATACATATGTAGCAATATCGCTCCACATATGTAGCAATATCGCTCCACAAATGTAGCAATATTGCACCACATATGTAGCATTAACGCTCCTTATATGTCGGAATATCGCTCCACAATTGTGGCAACATCGGTCCACTTATGTATCAATAATGCTCCACATATGTAGCAATAACGCTCCACATATGTAACAATAACGCTCCATTATGTATTAATTTCGCTCCACATATGGAGCTATATCGCTCCACATATGTAGCAATAATGCTCTACGTATGTAGCAATATCGCTCCACATATCTAGCAATAACGTTCTACATATGTAACAATAACGCCCCACATATGTAGCAATAACGCTCCATTATGTATTAATATCGCTCAACATATGTTGCTCTATCGCTCCACATATGTAGTTACAACGTTCAACATATGTAGCAATAATGATCCACATATGTTGCAATAACGCTCCACATCTATAGCAATATCGTTCCACATATGTAGAAATAACGCTCCACATATGTAGCAATAACGCTCCACATATGTAGCAATAATGCTCCACATATGTAGCAATATCGCTCCTCATATATACCAATAACGCTCCACATATGTAGCAATATCGCTCCATATATGCAGCTATATCGCTCCACATATGTAGCAATATCTCTCCACTTATGTCGCTATATTGCTCTACATATGTAGCAATAACGCTCAACATATGTAGCAATAACGATCCACATATGTAGCAATAATGCTCCATTATGTATTAATATTGCTCCACATATCTAGCAATAACGCTCCACATATGTAGTAATAACGCTCCCTTATGTATTAATATCGCTCAACATTTGGAGTAGTATCACTCCACATATGTAGCAATAACGCTCCACATATGTAGCAATAACGCTCCACATATATAACAATATCGCTCCACATATGTGGCAATATTGCTCCACATATGTAGCAATATCGCTCCACTTATGAAGCATTAACGCTCCACATATGTTAGAATATCGCTACACAATTGTAGCAATATCGCTCTACATATGTATCAATAACACTCCACATATGTTGCAATAACATGCCACATATCTAGAAATAACGCTCCACATATGTCATAATAACGCTCCACATATGTAGCAATAATGCTCCACATATGTAGAAATAACGCTCCACATTTGCAGCAATAACGCTCCACATATGTAGAAATAACGCTCCACATTTGTAGCATTAACGCCCCATTATGTATTAAAATCTCTCCACATATGTCGCTATAATGCTCCACATTTGTAGCAATAAAGCTCCACATATGTAGCAATATCGCCCCACATGTGTAGCAATATCGCTCCACATATGTAGCAATAACGCTCCACATATGTAGCAGTAACGCTCCACATATGTAGCAAGCAATATCACTCCACATATGTAGCAATATTGTACTACATATGTAGCAATATCGCTCTACATATGTAGCAATATCGCTAACTTTCGATATAAGTACGCAAGTGTAGCTGATGCACTTAAATAATGTTTAATAAAATGTTTTTAAATTTTAAATTGCAATCTTATTTATGTTATGTCATTGCTTATTTGGGCTATTTATGTTTTAAATAGGTTAGCTGGACCTTAATTGAGTTTACATATCTAAACAGGCTTCAACAGGATCCAACTGGAAGAGGAAGTGAAGCCCAACTACCCAAAGATATTTAAAAGTCAAGAATGAGCTCTTAATGGTCTAAACATGCATAAAATGGTCGAACATAACCTTGTGTACCCGTTGGATTTGAGATTTGCATCAAGAGATCTAAATTAGGAAAAAAGCTAATTCGGATAGATTGACACATCCATAGTATTTTGACCATATCTGTCTCTGTATAATTCTGATTGATACGATTCTAGTGGCATTGGAAAGAAAACTTTTGTGGCTACATTTGTTATTTCAGGAAGAAATTCCAAATTCAGAATATTGTTGGGTCGAATTTGGCATTCAAATAGACAGCTAGTAAACTAACCCGAGGCCAGCATATGGAGAATATTTTCATTAGTTGTGATTGACACACATAAGAAAAAACAATGAGGTTAGTGGGATATCTAAAGGAAGATTCAAAGATACTTATTTTCTAAATAAATCTTTGATTTATTTGATTGATTTAGAATCTAATCATTGCCAAAGATGCAACTAATCAGGCAATCAATTAGGATGCAATCCAGAGATATGATTTTACTTTCCTCTTTGAAGCAACCCTTTCTATTCCTATAAATAGAGGGGTGGACGTAATAGATGAAGGATTCCCTCCTCTTTGGAGCTCTCTTCTCCTATTTTTCTTATCTTCTTTTGTATTTTTGTTTTTAGTTTTATTGTAATGGCTTTCTAAGCTCTCAAGCTAAGGCTATAGGTGATTTGTAACAATTTAATGAAGTTCTATTCATGTTTCATCAATTGTTTCAAGTAAGTATGGTTTATTTGAAGTTATGTTTATTTAATATTGTTCTTCTTCTTGTTTCTTTGTGATTTGGATACATAAGATACTTAAAGGCTCTCCTTTTTTATCTTTTGTGATTTGGATACATAGAAATCTTTAAGAGACAATTATTTTTATCCTTCATCTATCCAAAGTATTTTCTATCTTTAATTTCAATTTTAATGTTCATATCTTCCGGTTAGATAGAATCTTCATTCGATTCTAACTGAGATAACATGATACATGAAGAACATCATTAGATGTTACAATGATCCTTAATGCCCTAGTATTTTCTCTTGTGGGGCGATATTGGTACATATGTGGAGCGATATTTTTACATATGTGGAGCGATATTGCTACATATGTGGGGTGATATTGCTATATATGTGGAGCATTATTAGTACATATGTGGTGCGGTATTGCTACATATGTAGAGCGATATTACTACATATGTGGAGCGATATTACGACATCTGTGGAGTGATATTGCTACATATGTGGAGCGATATTAGTACATATGTGTAGCAATATTGGTACATATGTGGAGTGATATTGTTACATATGTGGTGCGATATTGCTATATATGTGGCGCGTTATTACTACATATGTGGAGGGTTATTGCCACACAACGAAGCGATATTGCTACATAAGGGAGTTATATTGTAACATATGTGGAACGATATTGCGACATATGTGGAGCGTTATTTTTACGTATGTAGAGCGTTGTTCTACACAATGGAGCGATATTGCTGCATATGTGGAGCGTTATAGCTACACAATTGAGCGATATTGCTACATATGTTAAGCGATATTGATACATATGTGGAGTGATATTGCTACATATGTGGAGTGATATTTGTACATATGTGGAGCGTTATTTATACATATGTAGAGCGATATTGATACATATGTTGAGTGATATTGGTACATTTGTTGAGTGATATTGGTACATATGTAGAGCGATATTGCTACATGGGTAGAACGATATTGCTACATATGTGGAGCGATATGACTACATATGTAGAGTATTATTATACACAATGGAGCGATATTACTACATATGTTGAGCAATATTGCTACATATATGGAGCGATATTAATATATATGTGAAGCGATATTACTACATATGTAGAGAGATATTGCTACATATGTGGAGGGATATTGCTACATATGTGGAGTGATATTGTTATATAAGGGAGTGATATTGCTACATATGTAGAGCGATATTGCTACATGGGTAGAACGATATTGCTACATATGTGGAGCGATATGACTACATATGTAGAGTATTATTATACACAATGGAGCGATATTACTACATATGTTGAGCAATATTGCTACATATATGGAGCGATATTAATATATATGTGAAGCGATATTACTACATATGTAGAGAGATATTGCTACATATGTGGAGGGATATTGCTACATATGTGGAGTGATATTGTTATATAAGGGAGTGATATTGCTACATATGTAGAGCGATATCGCTACATATTTAAATTAAGATAGTTATTAATATTTTAGTTTAATTATTAATTAATTTTGTAGTTATTAGTAGTTTAGGCATGTGTTTAAATCAAGTTGGAATTTTAGTTATATTCTACTTGTCTAAAGTATGATATTTTATGTTTTGTAGGTAAAATGCGCTTATCGAGGTACTTAGACGATCTTTGGAATAATTCAAAATAGTCTTAACATGCTTTAAAGTGATTTGGACAACTTTTCGGAGTTACAAACAAATTAGAAATTAATATGGACATGAAGGAAGTGCTTAATGAACAGAAATGAAATGTCCAGAAAAGCTGTCCAGATTGGAGAAACAGTTTGGCCGTTCGAACGGGGCATTTGATGTATCAAACGGGATAACGTGAATTCGAACAAAAATGCAATATAGGAGTTCGAACGGGCATGCAGGGCGTTCAAACGGGATAACGCGCAGTTTCCTAGTTTTAGCCAATTTTCAATCCTTTTCATATTGGACTTCTTTCTCCAGCTCTTATGCCTATATAAAGACATATTTGGCTTGAAATTGGAGGATTCCAGTAGATTTTCTAAAGAGAAAAAGGAAGAAGATGGAAGAGAACTCAAAGCTTTTAATGGAGATTAAAGTGCTTTCTTCTACAATGGAAGACTAGACTTTTCTTTTACTTAGAGTTGATGAAGCTATAGATAAGTTTCAGTTTCTTTTCTTTTTAATTTAGATCTCAGTTGTTAATGATGATAATTGTATGATAAGAATTTCCTTTTTAATGGAAGAGCTTTTAATGTTTATTCAAGTCTATGTTGATTTATTGTCTTGTAGATGATAGATTGATGTGGTTTTGATATTTTCATCGATTCTAATTTATGTGATTTAGATGGGATGGTCATACAATAGTTTTAATGTTCAGATAATTAATGACTTGGATGAGTTATACTAAGATTATTCGGGTCATGCCTATAGCTAGTTTAGTGTAGATGATTAATGCTATTGTCGAAGATAGTTCATGCCATGGAATTTAATTAATGATTCTTTCTAAAGTAATTCTAGCTTGTAGCTGAGAATACTTGTTCATATTCACACTAGATTTATGTTAAAAGTTAAGGAATTGTTATGGTTCTATAGCGGATTCGATTTCCTAAGTAAATTCCATCATATTAATCTCTTGTTTTTAAACTAGTTGATTTCTTTCCTTTACTTAATTAAAGTTTAAGTTTGTTTTAGTTTTCAATTAGCAAAATCCTCTTTAGATTTAGTGATAATCCATCTGTCCCTGAGGTTCGACAACCCTAAAATACTCATCCTAATACAATTACCTTGTACACTTGCAAAGGGTTTAATTATAAACTATCAAGCGGTATTGTTACATATGTGGAGCGATATTGTTACATATGTGGAGCGATATTAGTACCGATGTGGTGCGGTATTGTTACATATGTGGAACGATATTGGTACATATGTGGAGCAATAATAGTACATGTGGAGCGTAATTTGCTACATATGTGGAGCGATATTGTTACATATGTGGAGCGTAATTTGCTACATATGTAGAGTGATATTGCAACATATGTAGAGCGTTATTTTAACATATTTAGAGCGTTATTCTACACAATCGAGCAATATTGCTACATATATGTAGCGATATTGCTACATATGTGTAGCGATATTGCTACATGTGTAGCGATATTGCTACATGTGTAGCGATATTGCTACATATGTGTAGCGATATTGCTACATGTGTAGCGATATTGCTACATAAGGGAGTGATATGGCTATATATGTGGAGCGATATTGTTACATATGTGGAGTGATATTGCTACATATGTGGAGCGTTATAGCTACACAATGGAGCGATATTGCTACATATATGGAGCGATATTGCTAGATAAAGGAGTGATATTGTTATATATATAGAGCGATGTTATTACATATGTTGAGTGATATTGCTACATATGTGGAGCGATATTGCTACATATGGGAGTGATATTGCTGCATATGTGGAGCGATATCGTTACATATGTGGAGTGATATTATTACATATGTGGAACATTATATCTACACAATGGAGCGATATTGCTACATATGTGGAGTAATATTACTACAAATGTGGAGCGATATTGCTACATAGGTATAGCGATATTATTACATATGTGGAGTGATATTGTCACGCCCCGACGATGCCCGACCCGAGCCGAACCCAGTCCAAGGGCCGGTCAAGCGCGCGGGGGTGACGAAGTGAAATTGAGAAATGATCTAGCGGAAGACTTAACCCTAATCACGGACAATTGAACAGAATTATGGAGTACGCACAATCATTTGAGCAAGAGTAAATAAAAAGGGAAGAAAGAGTGTTGTTTATCACAAAATAAACAGCTAATCTCAAACCCACATGCTTAGTTAATTAAAGCCCACACTGGCTCAAAATAAGTCTTAAGCAAACACAACTGTAAAATGCGACATAAATCCAAAACAACAAAGAACCCTACACAAAGGTTCTAAACATAAAGCATAAAACCAAAGAAGATAAGTCACACAACGATCTCCATGATCACATCCAAGCCATCTCCGACCTTTCCTCAAAGAGAAGATCCTGTCCATCTGCGTGTTGAACCACGCAGCCCCAAATCAAAACACAAGAAAGAGGGGTGAGTTTAACAAACTCAGCAATGGTTTTTAATATCACTATCAACATCGAAAATACGATAGCATAGCAATAAGATCATTCAGATCAAAGATTTACATGGTGCATCATTTTCTAATCACACGTACACATCACCTAACACTGCATCAAAGTGCATAATCCACATAATTTCATTCCATCATAACCACCCTACATGAAATGTATCTCTACATACATATTCCCATATGCATCACATCAAAATCAACCTACATGGATGTATCTCTAACATACATATTCTCACATACATTATATCATAATCAACCTACATGGATGTATCTCTAACATACATATTTCCACATGCATTATATCATAATCAACCTGCATTGATGTATCTCTAACATACATATTCCCACATGCATCATATCATAATCAACCTACATGGATATATCTCTAACATACATATTCCTACATGCATCATATCATAATCAACCTGCATGGATGTATCTCTAACATACATATTCTCACATGCATCATATCATAACAACCTACATGAATGTATCTCTAACATACATATTTCATCATGCATCATATCATAACATCCTCCATCAAGGAGTAATCACAAATTTGGTGTCACACAGACGGGACATAGACAAGGCCACGAAGGCGTGTCATGGTCCAAAATTCTACACAAGAATTAAAGAAAGTTCGGGGTTGTCAATCCCTAAAGACTGCTCGCCCTGGACGATCCTGGCCAAGGATGTCCCATTCTCACACAGAGAATCTAGAGCAAGGGTGTTCGCCTAGGGACATCTCCTGCGGAGGGAAGAGCCCGAGTTCTCACACAGAGAACCCTAGAACACGTGGTAGCGGGTGCACATGGCATACCACACTGGATTCTCAGGGTCCAGATGACACTCATAATAACATTCTCACAATCCGCAAGACAAGTACACAACCCGTCCCCACATAATTCCATTCAACTAGACTCAACCCGGGGAGTGCACTCATTCCACACAGGAACTCAAATCAAAACATGTCCTTTCGGACCAATCAACTTACGATTAATCCACGATCGATCAATCTGGCATACAATTTCACCACATTGCATCTAATCAGTCAAATTCGATTAACCTCGATGAAGCCTCAATTGGAATCCATTTTCATGATGCATGCAGCATGGTACATACGTGGGCAAGGCATACATGAATCTTAATCCATGATAAGTGCTCTCATCAGCCCCTAATGCATCATTCATAATCACAATATCAAGCTTTAACATCATCATTTAACCCCCACATGTGTGTGTAACTAGTAGAAGCACTCCACACAATGCATGCCAACATGCTTGAAATTAAACTCACTACCACACTACACATGTGAATTACCATTTAAACATGAATTCCAGTGGAAATCATAGGAGAAGAATAGTTGAAATCATAACTCAAATCAAAACTCAACCACAAAGATTAAACGCATATAAGATCATTCATTTCATCATTGAGTCATGGTATTCACCAACATCCACACATCAACTAACTACATTCTATCATGACAAATCAGTCCATTAATAGGTTGTAGTTCTACTGAAAATATGCTTAATCAAAGGAAATCAACCATTCATAATTTCAAAATGACAATTCCAACATCATGCCACAAAACATAAGTCATTCCACAAATCTCTAAGCATATATCTCAACTCCATAACCTCAATAGCATGCCCTTCCAGTAGCAAAATATAGCTTAAAACACTCCACATTCATATGAAATTGGCAAGTTAAAGTGGAATCATAGAAATAAACATCATATGCACAACATACAATTTTACTGTGTAGCCGTTTGAACGCCCTTCAGGCCATTCGATAGGCTAAACTTAAAATTTTGAAATTCACAGTTTGGCCGTTCGAACGCCTAGCAGGCCGTTTGATCGGCTGAACTGGAAAACTGTCGTTCCGGCAGTGTTGCCATTCAAATTCCCAGAAGGGCCGTTCGAACGCCAACAAGGCAGAACTGAACCATCTTCTTCCTTTCGCAAATCCAAACTGAAACACCATTGATAACACTATAAATCCACATCTAACACCCTAATCATCATCAAAAGTCCTTCATGACTTCCAAAATGTTAAACTATACCATAATAATACAAAACCCTAAGAAATCGGGATTAAATATTTCTATTTTCTAATCATGTCATTAACACACCAAATCAAGTAACTCCATTCGAAATAAGCCAAAAATCAAGAGTTTTACTATGGATAAACTGAAGTTTCGAAGATCCATTACCTTAGCACTTGATTAAGCTCGGATTTGAGGGTCACCCTTCTTGAAAACCTTACAAACACATTGAGTTTGAATTAAACTCTATTCAAAATCGATTTACCAAAGAAATCCCTAATTAAAACTTAGATCTAGGGCTTGTTGATAATAAAAATTGAATTTTGAAAGTTAGGGTTTGTAGTAAAACACAAATCAGTAGTTTTTGATGTCCAAAAACGAATTGAAACAAAGGGGAAATGGTAGATTTAGAAGAGATTAAGAAGAAAACTAGGGTTTAGTGCTTAATTAGAGTAGGCTCACCTTAAACACCTTCTAATTCGGGCCTAATTGGGGATTAGGCCTGACCTCCCTCCTCAGCCTGTTCCCAAAATGGAAATGGCTCAGGTTTGACCTTTTATAGTAAGGGTTGGATATGTATGGGTAAGTTATGGGGTGTAAATAGGAAAAGTAGGCTAAAAATGGGTATTTGACAAATTTGAGCACTAATTAAGTTTAAGAAAATTCTGAAAATTTTTGTATAACCTTAGGTAGATATCTGGGTTCATTTGACTCAAAAACCGAAATTTCGACGGTGGGGCCCACAGGGGTCCCGCCAAAACCCTAATTTTTAGAAAAATAATAAAAATTCAGAAAAATCCCAAAAATTCACATTTGTTTTAAAATCACTTAAAACCACTAATCTTAAAGTTGATTTTGGTTAAAACTATCTTAAACACTATTTATTCACGAAATCACCGAATAAATCAGAAAATGCATTAATCTTACGATAACCGACAATTAAAGAAACCAAAAAAACCGGTTTAGAGATGAGGGTCCTTACATAAGATCCCTCAAAAGTGGTCTTAGACTGTGGCTCTGAGGAAGGGGAAGGAGATACAAACTCCTTCTCATGTGGTGCACTAACTTCTACTTGAGGTTCATTAGGGGCTGCCCTCTCTAACTCCTCACTCCTATCATCTGTCACTGGTGTCCCCCCAACACTCTTGTCAACAATCCTCCCACTCCTAAGGGTCATTATGGAATTAACTTGTTCATTAGAGGGAGGAGCTCCCTCTACTTGAAATTGACCTTTAGGGTTTGGTAGGGGTTGACTTGGCAATGTCCCCATCTCTCGCTTGTTAATAACATTAGCTAGTTGTCCAATATGGGCTTCTAACTTTGCTATAGATTGTGTGTGAGAGTGGAGGAGTTGGGATCGAGATTGAAGGCCTTGCAGGGCACTCAAGACATTTTCTTCAAAACTCGGACTCCTATTGGGTTGGACATACGGAGGTTGCACTTGAGGTTGGTGGATAGGGGCTGGTAGGACTTGGAATGGTTGCCAAGGGAGTTGATTGCCAACAACCCCTTGGTTTTGTGCCCGCTAGGAAAAGTTAGGATGATTCCTCCACCCTGGGTTATATGTGTTTGAAAATGGATTGTTCTCAGCCCTAGGGAAGGATTGGGTGGCATTCACATGATCTTGGACAAGCTCATGAAATTAAGATGCAGAGGGACACTCCATGATAGTATGGGCTGGGCTAAGGCATATTGTGCATGTATCTTGAGTGAAGGGAGTGGGCTGATGGGTTGAAGTCATAAGAAGGTCTAGCTTCCTACTCAAACTATCAACTTTGGAGGAGAGGTCTAATGGATTTTTGACTTCATACAAGCCACCCCTAGAGGGGGCATTGTTCAAGGTAGATAATCCACTCTCATTTCTATTCAACGCAGCATGTTGAAGAGAATTTTCACTCAAGTCCTCAAAAAGTTTCATGCCTCATTTTCATTTTTTAACAAAAAGGTACCCCCACAACTTGCATCAACAAGGTGGCAATTCTGTTCAGTAAGACCCTCATTAAAACGTTACACTAATTGCCACTTAGGGACAACATGATGAGGACACCTCCTAAGAAGGTCCTTAAGTCTATCCCAACTCACATGGAACTGTTCAGTGAGAAGCTGGGCAAAAGTGGTTCTGGCCTTTCTCATTTGGTTGGTCTTACCTATGGGGAAGTACTTTTTGAGGAACTCTTGTTGCATTTGGGCCCATGTTGTGATAGTGTATGGCTCTAATGAGTGAAGTCATTCTTTAGCCTTATCTTTTAGTGTGAAATGGAAAGGCCGAAGTTTGACGGCCTCATCGGTTAAATTTGAGAACTTAAAAGTTGTGCATAGTTCTAAGAAGTCATCTAGGTGCCTATACGGGTTTTCATATTAAGCCCATAAAAAGATAGAAGCATTTGAATGACATTGGGCTTAATCTCATAATTTTGAGTAGCAACCGCTGGCAACCTAATGCATGAAGGGGAGGTGTACTCATTGTTTAGCAATATCGCTCCATTAGTGGAGCAATATCGCTCCATTGGTGGTTCTATCGCTCCATTTGTTTAGTAATATCTCTCCATTAGTAGAGCAATATCACTCTATTAATGGAGCAATATCGCTCCATTAGTGGAGCTTATCACTCCATTAGTGGAGCTTATCGCTCCATTAGTATAGCAATATCGCTCCATTAGTGTAGCAATATCGCTCCATTAGTACATTAATATCGCTCTATTAGTGGAGCAATATCGCTCCATTTGTGGTTCTATCGATCCATTTGTCGAGCAATATCGCTCTATTAGTGTAGCAATATCGCTCAATTAGTTAAGTAATATCGCTCCATTAGTAGAGCAATATTGCTCCAATAGTAGAGCAATATCGCTCCATTAGTAGAGCTTATCGCTCTATTAGTGGAGCTTATCGCTCCATTAGTGGAGCAATATCGCTCCATTTGTGGACCAATATCGCACCTTTAGTGGATCAATATCTCTCAATTAGTGGAGCAATATTGCTTCATTAGTAAAGTAATATCGCTCCATTAGTGTAGCTTATCGCTCCATTAGTTTAGCAATATCGCTCCATTAGTCTAGTAATGCTGGCCCATTAGTGGAGGAATATCACTCTATTAGTGGTTCAATATCGCTCAATTAGTAGAGCAATATCGCTCTATTAGTATAGCAATAGCGCTCCATTAGTTTAGTAATATCGCTAAATTAGTGGAGCAATATCGCTCTATGAGTAGTTCAATATTACTCTATTAGTGCAGCAATATCGCTTCATTAATTTATCAATATTGCTTCATTTGTGTAGCTTATCGCTCCATTAGTTTAGCAATATCGCTCCATTAATGGTTCAACATCGCTCCATTAGTGGTTCAATATCGCTCAATTAGTAAAGCAATATCGCTCTATTAGTATAGCAATATCGCTCAATTAGTTAAGTAATATCGCTCCATTAGTAGAGCAATATTGCTCCAATAGTAGATCGCTCCATTAGTAGAGCTTATCGCTCTATTAGTGGAGCTTATCGCTCCATTAGTGGAGCAATATCGCTCCATTTGTGGACCAATATCGCACCTTTAGTGGATCAATATCTCTCAATTAGTGGAGCAATATTGCTTCATTAGTAAAGTAATATCGCTCCATTAGTGTAGCTTATCGCTCCATTAGTTTAGCAATATCGCTCCATTAGTCTAGTAATGCTGGCCCATTAGTGGAGGAATATCACTCCATTAGTGGTTCAATATCGCTCAATTAGTAGAGCAATATCGCTCTATTAGTATAGCAATAGCGCTCCATTAGTTTAGTAATATCGCTAAATTAGTGGAGCAATATCGCTCTATGAGTAGTTCAATATTACTCTATTAGTGCAGCAATATCGCTTCATTAATTTATCAATATTGCTTCATTTGTGTAGCTTATCGCTCCATTAGTTTAGCAATATCGCTCCATTAATGGTTCAACATCGCTCCATTAGTGGTTCAATATCGCTCAATTAGTAAAGCAATATCGCTCTATTAGTATAGCAATATCGCTCAATTAGTTTAATAATATCGCTCCATTGGTGGAGCAATATCGCTCTATTAGTAGTTCAATATTTCTCCATTAGTGCAGCAATATCGCTTCATTAATTAGCAATATCGCTCCATTAGTGTAGCTTATCGCTCCATTAGTTTAGCAATATCGCTCCATTAGTGGTTCAATATCGCGCCATTAGTGGTTTAATATCGCTCTATCAGTACAGCAATATCGTTCTATTAGAATAGCAATATCGCTTCATTAGCTTAGTAATATCGATCCATTAGTTGAGCAATATTGCTCCATTAGTGGTGCAATATCGCTCCATTAGTGTAGCAATATCGCTTAATTTATTTAGCAATATCGCTCCAATGGTAGAGCAATATCTCCCCATTACTTTAGCAATATCGCTCCATTAGTGGAGCAATATCGCTCCATTAGTGGAGCAATATCGTTCCATTAGTGGTTCTATCACTCCATTTGTAGAGCAATATCGCTATATTAGTGTAGCAATATCGCTCTATTAGTTTAGTAATATCGCTCCTTTAGTAGAGCAATATTGATAAGTATGAAATATATATCTATTTTATATGCCTTTTTACCTTATTTGCTAGTATATATTAGGTTAATTTAGTGTTAGTTATGGTTTATTTAGATTAAGATAGTCATTAATATTTTAGTTTAATTATTAATTAATTTTGTAGTTATTAGTAGTTTAGATATGTATTTAAATCAACTTGGAATTTTAATTATATTCTACATGTCTAAAATAAGATATTTTATGTTCTGTAGGTAAAGTGCGCTTATCAAGGTACTTGGACAATGTTTGGAATGATTAAAAATAGTCTTGACATGAACTTTTCGGAGTTATAAACAAGTTGAAAACTAATATGGACATGAAGAAAAGCTTAATGAATAGAATATGGACTATCTAGGAAAACTGTCCAGATTGCAGAAACAGTGTAGCTATTCGAACGGGCATCTAGGGCGTTAGAACGGGATAACGTGATTTTGAAGAAAAACTCAATATAAGCATTCGAATGGGCATGCAAGGCGTTTGAACGACATAACGCGCAGTTTCCTTGTTTGACCCAAATTTCAATCATTTTCATATTGGACTTCTTCCTACGAAACTTATGCCTATAAAAAGACATATTTGGCTCAAAATTGGAGGATTCCAGGAGATTTTATGAAGAGAAAAAGGAAGAAGAAGATGGAAGAGAACTCAAAGCTTTTAATGGAGATTCAAGTACTTTCTTCTACAATGGAAGGCTAAACTTTTCGTTTACTTAGGAGTTGATGAAGCTATAGATAAGTTTTAGTTTCTTTTCTTTTTAATTTAGATCTCAGTTGTGAATGATGACAATTGTATGATAAAGATTTCCCTTTTAATGGAAGAGCTTTTAATATTTATTCAAATCTATGTTGATTTATTGTCTTATAGATGATAGATTGATGTGGTTTTGATATTTGCATCGATTCTAATTCTGTGATTTAGATGAGATGGTCATGCAATAGTTTTAATGTTCAAATAATTAATGACTTGGATGAGTTATACTAAGATTAGATGGGTCATGCCTATAGCTAGTTTAGTGTAGATGATTCGTGTTATTGTCAAAGATAGTTCATGCCATGGAATTTAATTAATGATTCTTTCTGAAGTAATTATAGATTGTAGCTGAGAATACTTGTTCATATTCACACTAGATTTAGATTAAAAGTTAAGGAATTGTTATGGTTCTATAGTGGATTCGATTTCCTAAGTAATTTCCATCATATTAATCTCTTATTTTTAAACTAGTTGATTTCTTTCCTTTACTTAATTAAAGTTTAAGTTTATTTTAGTTTTCAATCAGCAAATTCCTCTTTAGATTTAGTAATAATTCATCCATCCCTGAGGTTCGACAACCCTTAAATACTTATCCTAGTACAATAACTTTGTACACTTGCAAAGGGTTTAATTATAAACGATCAAATATCACTCCATTACTAGAGCAATATCACTCCATTAGTATAATAGTGGTGCAATATCGCTCTATTGATGGAGAAATTAGTGGTACAATATCGCTCCATTACTAGAGCAATATCTCTCCATTAGTTTAGCAATATCCGTTAGTTTAGCAATATCGCTCCATTAGTAGAGCAATATCGCTCAATTGGTAGTTCTATCGCTCCATTTGTAGAGTAATATCGCTCCATTAGTGTAGCAAAATCGCTCTAATAGTGTAGTAATATTGCAAAAATGGCGTATTAATATTGATTCATTAGTGGAGCAATATCGCTCCACTAGAGAGCAATATCGCTCCTTTAGTGTATCAGTATCTCTCAATTAGTGGAGCAATATCGCTACATTAGTAAAGTAATATCGCTCTATTAGTGCAGCTTATCGCTTGATTAGTTTAGCAATATCACTCAATTAGTATAGCTTATCGCTCCATTAGTTTATCAATATCGCTCCAATAGTGTAGTAATATTGCTCTATTAGTGGAGCAATATCGCTTCATTAGTGTAGCAATATCGCTCCATTAGTATATTAATATCGCTCTATTAGTTTAGCGATATCGCTCCATTAGTGTTGCAATATTAGTCCATTAGTTTATCAATATCGCTCCATTAGTGTAGATTATCGCTCGATTAGTTTAGCAATATTGCACATTATTGGAGCAACATCACTCATTGGTGGTTCTATCAATCTATTTGTCGAGCAATATCGCTCTATTACTGTAGCAATATAGCTCCATTAGTTCAGTAATATTGCTTCATTAGTAGAGCAATATTGCTCCATTAGTGGAGAAATATCGCTCCATTAGTTGAGTTATATCGCACCATTAGTAGAGCAATATCGTTCCTTTAGTGGATCAATATCTCTCCTTTAGTGGATCAATATCGCTAAATTAGTGGTGCAATATCGCTCTATTAGTGGTTCAATATCGCTCCATTAGTGGTTTAATATCACTCTATTAGTAGAGCAATATCGCTCTATTAGTATAGCAATATCGGTTTATATGTAGAGCTTATCGCTCTAATAGTGGAGTAATATCGCTCCATTAGTGGTGCAATATCGCTCCATTAGTGGAGCCATATCGCTCCATTAGTAGTTCTATCACTCCATTTGTAGAGCAATATCGCTATATTAGTGTAGAAATATCGCTCCATTTGTAGAGCAATATTGCTCCATTAGTGGAGGTTATCGTTCCATTAGTGTAGCAATATCACTCCATTAGATATCGCTCCATTAGTGGAGCAATATCGCTCCATTAGTGGTGCAATATCCTCCATTAGTAGAGCAATATCGCTCCATTAGTAGAGCAATATCACTCCATTAGTTTAGCAATATCGCTTCATTAGTGTAGATTATCGCACCATTAGTTTAGCAATATCGCTCCATTAGTTTAGTAATATTGCGCCATTAGTGGAGCAATATCACTCCATTACTTTAGCAATAACACTCCATTAGTATAGCTTATCGCTCCATTAGTGGAGCAATATCGCTCCATTAGTGGTCCAATATCGCTCCATTCGTAGAGCAATATCACTATATTAGTGTAGCAATATCGCCCCATTAGTTTAGTAATATCGCTATAGTAGTGTAGTAATATCGCTATATTAATGTAGCAATATTGCTCCATTAGCGTAATAAAATCGCTATATTAGTATAGCAATATCGCTCCATTAATGTAATAATATTGCTAAAATGGAGCATTAATATCGCTCTATTAGTGGAGCAATATCGCTCCATTAGTGGTGCACTATCGCTCTATTAGTAGAGCAATATCGTTCCTTTAATAGATCAATATCTCTCCATTATGATAGTAATATCGCTCTATTAGTGTAGCTTATCACTTCATTACTTTAGCAATATCGCTCCATTAGTGTAGTAATATCGCTCAATTAGTGGAGCAATATTGCCCATTAGTAGTTCAATATCGCTCCATTAGTAGAGTAATATCGCTTCATTAGTATAGTAATATCGCTCTATTAGTTTAGTAATATCGCTCCATTAGTGGACCAGTATCGCTCTATTAGTGGTTCAATATCGTTGTATTAGTGTAGCAATATCGCTTCATTAATTTAGCAATATCGCTCCACTAGTGGCGTAATATTGCTCCATTAGAGTAGATTATCGCTCCATTAGTTTAGCAATATCGCTCCATTAGTGGTTCAATATCGCTCCATTAATGGTTCAATATCGCACCATTTGTAGAGCAATATCGCTCTATTAGTATAGCAATATCACTCTATTAGTTTAGTAATATCGCCCCATTAGTGGAGCAGTATCACTATATTAGTGGTTCAATATCACTCTATTAGTGTAGCAATATCACTTCATTAATTTAACAATATCGCTCCATTTGTGGAGCAATATCGCTCCATTAGAGTAGCTTATCGCTTCATTAGTTTAGCAATATCGCTCCATTAGTGGTTCAATATCGCTCCATTAGTGGTTCAATATAGCTCTATTAGTAGAGCAATATCGCTCTATTAGTATAATAATATCACTCCATTAGTTTAGTAATATCACTCCACTAGTAGAGTAATATTGCTCCATTAATGGTGCAATATCGCTCTATTAGTGTAGCAATATCGCTCAATTAGTTTAGCAATATCGCTCCATTAGTAGAGCAATATCACTTTATTAGTTTAGCAATATCGCTTCATTAGTGTAGATTATCGCTCCATTAGTTTAACAATATCGCTCCATTTGTGGAGTAATATCGCTCTAGTAGTGGTAGAATATCGCTCAATTACTAGAGCAATATCGCTCTATTTGTATAGCAATATCACTCCATTATATTAGTATCATCACTCCATTAGTGGAGTAATATCACTCTATTAGTGGTTAATTATCGCTCTATTAGTGTAGCTTATCGCTCCATGAGTTTAGCAATATCTCTCCATTAGTGTAGCTTATCGCTCCATGAGTTTAGCAATATCGCTCCATGTGTCACGACTCGGATTTTTAAAAGCATTTTTAATACAGAACCATCGATAAATCACGATAATTTTTTTTTAAAATCAAATCAATTCAGCCGACTAAGTATCCAGGTCATAATCATTGGGGTTCGTAAATACGGATAACAAATCATATGATATCATATAAAAGTAACCAAAAATCCACAAATAAATGAACCATCCATCTATGTGCAACCCTTACATCTGTCTGGAAATAAGCAACTAATCAAAGTTGGCTCTCACACCATTATTACAATCATTCAAAATGTACTAAAATAATGGAACTAAATCCTACTAGAGCTAAGTCGTCCTCAATCTGAAAGTCCAGTCCCGATCCTGCTAGTCCTCACCAGAAGATCCTGCAAAACCAGGTCGTTGAGTATACTAATACCCAGTAGGAAGCTGAATAATATGAATGCAAAATGTTATTACATTTTATGCAAAACTGTTAGGTTTCCACTTGAACCAATTATCAAATCTGTCCTGATTATAATTTCCCTTTAGGGTCTGTTTGGATTGGTGGAAACCGGGAGAAAGGGAAAGGGAAAGAGAAAGTGAATCCAGGTGAAAGAGAAACTAGGAGATTCCTAAATATTTTCCATTGTTTGGTTACACAAATGATGTTAGAGAAAATTGACAGTGACAGTGGTGGTAGCGGCGGTGGTGGTGGTAGTGGCGGTGACAGTGGTAGTGGTTGTGGCGGTAGCAATTGTGGTGGTGGCGGCGACGACGGTGGTGGTGGCGGTGGCAGTGGCGGCGGCTGTGGCAGTAGTGGTGGTGGTGGCGGCGGTGGTAGTGGTGGCGGTGGTAGAGATGGTGGTGGCAACGGTGGTGGTGGTGGTGGCAGCGGCGGTGGTGTCAATGGTGGTGGTGGCGGCAGCGGTGGCAACGACAGTGGTGCAAATGGTGGTGGCGGTGGCGGCGGTGGTAGAGATAGTGGTGGCGGCGGTAGCGGGCGCGGCAGCGGTAATGTTGGTGGCAGCAGTGGTGGTGGTGGTGGTGGTGGCGGCGGTAGTAGAGGTGGTGGCAGATATAGTAGTGGTGGCGGCGGCGATGGTGGTGGTGGCGGCCGGCAATGGTGGTGGTGGCGGTGGCGGCGGCGACAATAGCTGTGACGATGGCGGTGACGATGACAATGGTGGTGGTAGTAGTAGTAAAACATAAGTGTTTAGTACAATTATTTTCTCCCAAAATCCATGGGTTGATGGGTGGAAAATTTTTGGGCCAAATTTTCATCCATTTTCTCTCACTTTTCACTCTAGTTTCTCTTTCCCCGTTGCACCAAACAGTGGAAACTGGGAGATTTTAAGAAGATTCCTTTCCTTTCCCCCGCTTTCCACCAATCTAAACATACCCTTAGTCTCTCCCTCTTGGGAAAATCCAATAATCCACCTAACCTCATAGACAAAAACATACATCAGATGTCATCCTAAGTGACAAATGATACCCACCATAGACCAGCCCTTAAGGATGATCCACAATGAAACGCTGGAATCCACCAGGACCCTGGAATCCACTAGGAAATGCCATCTCCCAACCTAGCCCATAAGGACCTGACCGGAGTGGAAGGGCATGGCCCACAACTGCACCTGAACAGAAGTGGTCAGAGACGCCAACCAAGCAGGATGTCAGCGACCCTAGATGCGTGTACACTATGTGATCCTCAATAGACCAGTGTGAGCCCGGCTCACATACAACTCCCTCCAATGGGGAGGTGCAACTACACGGTCAAATCAAATGGCCCATCAATAGAGCTAACTCAAAGGTCAACCCTAACCTCAATAGCCTCATCAGGCTAGGTTAAGGTTCCCCCCCCCCCAAAAAAAACCATCCTTAGTTCATCAACCAAGTCAAATGTCAGGTCAGAACCCCCATTCAATTCATAAACAGGTTTTCGACCACTCTAAGGGTAATTTAGTCTTTATCTTGATTAGGTGTCAACCCCCAATCCAAAGTCTTCTACCCTTAACTATTATTCTGTATTAATTTCTATGCATTAATTCTCAAGATGCAACTATACACATAGAACAATTTAATAAAGTCTAACAACTCATAAATAATTTAGCCATAACTATTTGTGTTTTAGGCTCAACAATCACTAAAAAGCCCAGCTTCACTGTCTGCATAGGGCTCGGGCTGACAGAATGGTTGAATTCCACTTAAATTTCAATAACAGTTCCTATGTACCATACTGCACATATATGTACTAGGTAGGATACGTTATATATATATATATATATATATATATATATAAATTTTTTTTCTACGATTCAATAAGCCCAACGGGCACCTCTGCCCAGACACGTTTGAAATAATTTACTCTAATGTAAATTTCTTTTTTTTTTGTTTGGGTTTGGGCCCTGGAACCCGGCCCACTGGGCCTAGCCCAGTGGCCCGGTTCGGGCCGGGTCAGAAAAGATGACCTCAGGCCGGGTCGGCCTGAGGTCATCTTCAACCTCCAGCGGGTTCCCCCTTTCCCTCGTTTCCAAACGAGAGCTCCAACGGAGCTCGCCTCGCCGGTGGTGTCCGGCCATAAAACAGCAAGGCTTCGTGGGACGACGGAGACATGCCTCGGCACGCGCCAGACATCCACGCTGCCGGCCTCCCCTCTGATGTCCAACGATTACACAAAACCCCGCCGAACCATGGAAGACATAGAGCTATCCGGTGAAGGAAGGCCGACCAGGGTGATCCTAAATCTCTGATTGCTAGTCGCCGGTCGAAAAATTGTTTTTTTGAAGTTGTTAAACGAATTTCCGCTGCTCAGCCGCATCTCGATTTTCTGATCAACAACCATCCGCCATAACCCCACCATCCTTTTCCGGGAATTCCGCCGCCCAATCTGCGAGGCATCAGGCCGTTACGGCCAGTGGCGGAATGCGGCTAGAGAATGGGTATAGCCAGTTCCCTCACCTTACTTCTTCCCGCCGGGTACTGGCCACTCCCAAGCTGCTCTGGCCCGAAACAGAGCAGGACGACTAGCAAGTTCCCCTTTTTTTTTCTGTGCATACAATTCTCCTCCGGCAACCAATGGGTCGGAAGCAAATATCCAACCACTCGTGGAAGAAGGGTCAGTCAGCCGGAGGCTGGCCGGCGACTGGTCACTCAGCCACAAACATTTATTTTCTTCCCTTCTGCAGATTTACTGTTCCTCGTAATTACAGGAATAGTAATCTCTGCAACGGTTTCAAAATTGAGAAACGAAGATTACTATTTACCTTATTTACAAAATATCATGCAAATTTTACTAATCATGTAATCTACAACTCAATTATCTAATGAAACAATTACTAATCTTAACTCAAAACTAAGACAGCAAACCTACCTCAAATGCCGATTTGCCGTCGATCCACAAACGCCGGAGCTCCACCTTCAATCACCTTCTTCTCTAATTTTTCTAGGCAAAATTAGAGTTATAATTAGGGGAACATCTAAATTTATAGAGAGGGGATTAGGGTTTAATTGGGTAAGGATTAAACCAAGTAGGATAGGGAATCCTAAGTGGTTTAGACCCTCCCAAATTAAGTGGTCCGTCCACCACTTAATTGGGCCTGCAATGGGCTCTGCAGATCTTTCTGCACAGCCCAAAAACTATTCTGCATACCCCAAATCCTGCAAATTCCTAAAAAAATCCAGAAAATAGGGGAAAATTCTAGAAAAATACCTAAAATTTCCTGGACATTACACCATGAGTTTAGCAATATCACTCCATTAGTGTAGCTTATCGCTCCATGAGTTTATCAATATCGCTCCATTAGTGGTTCAATATCGCTTTATTAGTAGAGCAATATCGCTCTATTACTATAGCAATATCACTCCATTACTTTAGTAATATCTCTCCATTAATTGAGCAACATCGCTCCATTAGTGTAGCTTATCGCTCCATGAGTTTAGCAATATCGCTCCATTAGTGGTTCAATATCGATGCATTAGTGGTTCAATATCACTTTATTCATTTAGCAATATCACTCTATTACTATAGCAATATCACTCCATTACTTTAGTAATATCACTCCATTAGTAGAGGAATAACGCTCCATTAGTAGTGCAATATCACTTTATTAGTATAGCAATATCTGTTGTGGACGGTTGTCCACAAGCATGGAGCGGCGCAGGGAGACCGGGAAAGGGGAAAGTGGATGGCATGGCCATCAGACAGGAAGGGGAGAAGCATAGAAGAAATGGGAAAAGTACAGACAATTAATCATTCACTAATCAACTTAGGGCGTAGCCCTTACATTTAAATAGGCTAACTAATGGGCTCACTAACAAGCACCTAAGGCCCATTAGCATAATTAAAATAAAGTACTAATTACCTAATTAACCCAAATTACCTAAATGCCCTTATTACATAATTACCTAATAATAGGCCCTTAGAACGTTCACAACATTCCACCCCGCTTCCGCATCACCTCGTCCTCGAGGTGACCTAAAACTCTAGCATTGGGCCCACCAAAGCTCTGCTGCGAATAGCCAGTCTGGAACCGTGGATGAGACACGCAGAATGATGGAGTTAGTGGGCCACTACTCATAGGCAGACGTGCAGAAGCCAAAACAAACCTGAGGGAAGTGAGTGAACTGAATCCAAGGGCAAGACATCACTGTGGGGGCAGAGCAAAGGAGCGGGCCCGACGTGTTGGGAGCAGGACAAAGTGGACTGTGTGCACATGTCTCCAACAAGCGGAGTCATCCCAAGGACTACAGAGCACCCCAAGACAGCCCATAGAGGGCAGCAGACAACAGCAAAGTCAGCCCACAGAGGGCAGCAGGCAGTAGCAAAGTCGGCCCACAGAGGGCAGCAAGCAACAGCAAAGTCGGCCAACAGAGGGCATCTGACAACATCATAGTCGACCCACAGAAAGTAGCAATCAGCAGAGGCATAAGCGGCGTAATAGCCTTGGATACAGGTGACGTACTAGACCGGTATGGCCACCCCAATGCTATGGCCAACGGAAGGCCCAACCCATGTACAAAGCGGCTACCACAATATCCGAGTAGGGTCAGACACACACCAAGCCTACCCATAAGGATTGCCAACTTATAGCATAGCGCACGACATACACATATTGTGTAAATATCGAGTAGACATAGTAAGGCATGTCTATCCGGTATAAATCCTCGTAGAAACCCGATAAAAAGACAAATGGAGGCAGACCCGTGGATGGAGGGCTCACTAGTGTAAAATTGTGGCTGCTGGTGTAGACAAACTAAACAAGGTAAAATAACCCAAAGACTTCAGTCCAGCACATATTTCCGATAATCCAGAAAATCCCGTGGAGTCAACAGCTAAGCAGCATCTTCCACCCAGGGAAACAAAATCATGGAATCCCATGGAAGCAAGGATGCATCATCACCAGTTTGGAAATAATGCTCCTGAGTGGCCAAAGATCTCCGAAGGAAGATCTTTCCCGTTGGCTGGTGAAGGAAAATTTTCTCCAGAAATGAAGATTGTTGCGGATCTGTGGGATGAGATTGCGGCGGTTCTGTGGAATGGGATGGCGAAGAGGATGGAGACGGCGGAGGTGGCGGGCGGAGGAGGAGGCTGGTGGTCAGGCTAGGAGGGAACTACTGGAAAGGCCCAAAATTTTGGTATTTGGCTGTTGGTCCCCCGCTTACGACAGTGCAACAGGGAGTGGAATCGGCGGCAACGGACTTTGTCTTGCTCTCGGAGGACCAGGTAGCTCCCGTTTGGTGTAGGCAGAGCTTGTCTTGGAACGACTTCTAGATGTAATTTTGGCTCCCTACGAGTTCGACGGCGTGAGCATCTCCCCCCATCGTTCTGCTGGCCTCCTCTTCCTGGATGATGTCGAGGAAGGTCTGGCTCGGGGCGGTCGACGGCCTTGGCTCTGGCGCGGATTTCTCGCAGCAGATGATGGAGGAGAGGGTGAGGCCATGGCTGCCAGGTTTGGAGGGGGACTGGTCGCCGTCCTTGACCAAGAGAAGATCCTGCAGATTGCCCTGGATCGGGAACACTCGGGAGATACACTCCGGCTCCCCATCGAACTCGAACACGAACCACGGGTGTGGGTCAGCCCGCACGGTCCTGAATACCTCCGCCGCGGCAGATAGAGCTGCTCTTCCAGAGCATCCGCCCTCACCTAGTCTGCTGCTGGCCTTGTTGAGACAATGTCGTTGAAACTGCAGAAGTGGCTGGCCGCTTGCGTGCTCCAGTGTAGCAGGGGAAAAATCTGGCTGTCCGAGCATCTTCCCAGGGTTGATCCCACTGGTGGTGCCCTGGAGGCTGTCCGAACTGGACTTGGATGCTGCAGTGACGATGGTCGGTGGACAGCCAGCGAGCTTGAGTTCCCTGGCTCTGATACCATCATTCGGCGGTGGAGGAGGTGGGGCGTCCTGGGGCAGCTCCTTTGCTGGATGAACATCGGGCAACCATGGTGGTAGAATAGGCACTGCACATGCAGCCTCGAACTGTGCAGCCGCCTTGTACCTCACCTCTACCTTTGCCAGGCGCACATTCATGGTCTGCAATACAGCCATGATCTCTGACAAAGTGGGTTTGCTGGCTGTCGCAGGAACCATGGCCGGGGATCGAAACTGCTCTGATACCAATGTTGTGGACGGTTGTCCACAAGCATGGAGCGGCGCAGGGACCAGGAAAGGGGAGAGTGGATGGCATGGCCATTAGACAGAAAGGGGAGAAGCACAGAAGAAATGGGAGAAACACAGACAATTAATCATTCACTAATCAACTTAGGGCGTAGCCCTTACATTTAAATAGGCTAACTAATGGGCTCACTAACAAGCACCTAAGGCCCATTAGCATAATTAAAATAAAGCACTAATTACTTAATTAACCCAAATTACCTAAATGCCCTTATTACATAATTACCTAATAATAGGCCCTTAAAATGTTCACAACAATATCGCTCAATTAGTTTAGCAATATCACTCCATTAGTGGAGCAATATCACTCTATTGGTGGTTCTATCACTCCATTTGTAGAGCAATATCACTCTATTAGTATAGCAATATCGCTCCATTAGTTTAGTAATATCGCTACATTAGTGGAGTAATATCGTTGTATTAGTGTAGCAATATCGCTCCATTAGTGTAGCTTATCGCTCCATTAGTAAAGCAATATCTCTCAATTTGTGATTCAATATCATTCCATTCATAGAGTAATATCGCTCTATTAGTCTAGCAATATCGCTCCATTAGTAGAACAATATCGCTCCATTAGTAGAGCTATATCGCTCCATTAGTATAGTAATATCGCTGCATTAGTGGTTCAATATCACTCCATTAGTGGTTAAATATCGCTCAATTAGTAGATCAATATTGCTCTATTAGTATAGCAATATCGCTCCATTAGTTTAGTAATATCACTCCATTAGTAGAACAATATTGCTCCATTAGTAGAACAATATTGCTCTATTAGCGGTGGAATATCGCTCCATTAGTGTAACAATATCGCTACATTAGTTTAGCAATATTGCCCTATTACTATAGTAATATCTCGCCATTAGTTTAGTAATATCGCTCCATTAGTTGAACAATATCACTCTATTAGTTGTTCAATATCGCTCTATTAGTAGAGCAATATCGCTCTATTAGTGTAGTATTATCACTCCATTAATTTAGCAATATCGCTCTAGTAGTGGAGCAATATCGCTCCATTAGTGTAGCTTATTGCTCCATTAGTTTAGCAATATCACTCCATTAGTGCAGCTTATAGCTTCATTAGTTTAGTAACATCGCTCTATTATTGTAGTAATATTGCTCCATTAGTGGAGCAATATCGCTCCATTAGTGGAGCAATATCGCTCTATTTGTGGTTCAATATCGCTCCATTAGTAGAGCAATATCGCTCCATTAGTTTAGCAATATCGCTCCATTTGTTTTAAAATATCGCTCAATTAATGGAACAATATTGCTCCAATAGTTTAGCAAAATCGCTCCATTAGTGTAGTAATATCGCTCCATTAGTGGTTCAATATCGCTCCATTAGTAGAACAATATTGCTCTATTACTATAGCAATATTGCTCCATTAGTTTAGTAAACTCGCTCTATTAGTAGAGCAATATCGCCTAATTAGTTAAGCAATATCGCTCCATTACTGGAGCAATATCTCTCTATTAGTTTAGCAATATCGCTCCATTAGTGGAGCAATATCGCTCCATTAGTGCAGCAATATCGCTCCATTTGTTTAACCATATCGCTCCATTAGTGTAGTAATATCACTCCATTAGTGTAGCAATATCGCTCCATTAGTAGTTTAATCTCGCTCCATTAGTAGTTTAATCTCGCTCCATTAGTAGAACAATATCGCTCCATTAGTGGTGCAATATTGCTCTTTTAGTGTAGCAATATCGCTCAATTAGTTTAGCAATATCGCTCCATTAATGTAGATTATCGCTCTATTAGTTTAGCAATATCGCTCCATTAGTGGAGCAATATCGCTCAATTAGTGTAGCAATATTGCTCCATTAGTAGTTCAATCTTGCTCTATTAGTAGAGCAATATCGCTCCATTAATGGTGGAATATCGTTCCATTAGTATAACAAAATTGCGCCATTAGTTTAGTAATATGATTTCATTAGTGGATCAATATCACTCTATTAGTGGTTCAATATCGCTCTATTAGTATAGCAATATCGCTCTATTAGTGTAGTAATATCGCTCAATTAATTTAGCAATATTGCTCCACTAGTGGAGCAGTATCGCTCCATTAGTGTAGCTTATCGCACCATTAGTTTAGCAATATCGCTCCATTAGTGTAGCTTATAGCTCCATTAGTTTAGCAATATCGCTCCATTGGTGTAGTAATATTGCTCAATTAGTGGAGCAATATCGCTCTATTCGTGGTTCAATATCGCTCCATTAGTAGAGCAATATCACTTCATTAGTTTAGCAATATCGCTCCATTAGTGTAGATTATCGCTCTATTAGTTTAGAAATATTGCTCCATTAGTGTAGCAATATCGCTCCACTTGTTTTACAATATCGCTCCATTAGTAGTTCAATCTCGCTCCATTAGTAGAGCAATATCGCTCTATTAGTTTAGCAATATCGCGCTATTAGTTTAGCAATATCACTTTATTAGTGTAGCAATATCGCTCAATTAGTATATTAATATCGCTCCATTAGTGTTGCAATATCGCTCCATTAGTGGTGCAATATCGCTCCATTAGTTTAGAAATAGCACTCCATTAGTAGAGTAATATCGCTTCATTAGTTAAGCAATATTGCTCAATTAATGTAGCTTCTCGCTCCATTAGTAGAGCAATATCACTCCATTAGTAGTTCAAAATCGTTTCATTTGTATAGTAATATCGTTCTATTAGTGTAGCAATATCGCTCCATTAGTTTAGTAATATCGTTCCATTAGTGGAGCAATATCGCTCTAGTAGTGGTGCAATATCGCCCCATTAGTAGAGAAATATCACTCCATTAGTATATTAAATTCGCTATATTAGTGTAGTAATATAATTATATTAATGTAGCAATACTGCTCCATTAGCGTAATAAAATCACTATCCATTAGTTTAGCAATATCGCTCCATTAGTGTAGCTTATCGCTCTATTAGTGTAGCAATATAGCTCTATTAGTACAGCAATATCACTTTATTAGTTTAGTAATATCACTCTATTAGTGGAGCAATATCGCTCAATTAGTGGTTTAATATCTTTCCATTAGCAGCACAATATTACTCTATTAGTATAGCAATATCGCTCTATTAGTTTAGTAAACTCGCTCCATTAGTAGAGCAATGTTGCTTCATTAGTGGAGCAATATCACTCCATTAGTGTAGCAATTTCGCTCAATTAGTGTAGCAATATCGCTTTATTAGTATAGTAATATCGCTTTATTAGTGTAGCAATATCGCTCCATTAGTATTTTAATATCGCTCAAATAGTGGAGCAATATAGCTCCATTAGTAGTGCAATATCGCTCAATTAGTTTAGAAATAGCACTCAATTAGTGGAGCAATATCGCTCTATTAGTTTAGCAATATTGCTCCATTAGTGTAGCTTATTGCTCCATTGGTAAAGCAATACGCTTTATTAGTGTAGCAATATTGCTCCATTAGTTTAGTAATATCGCTCCATTGGTATAGCAATATCGCTTCATTAGTGTAGCAATATGGCTTTATTAGTGTAGCAATATCGCTCTATTAGTATATTAATATCGCTTCATTAGTGTTGCAATATCACTCTATTAGTGGTGCAATATCGCTCCATTAGTTTAGAAATAGCACTCCATTAGTGGAGCAATATCGCTCCATTAGTTGAGCAATATTGCTCCATTAGTGTAGCTTCTCGCTCCATTAGTAGATCAATATCGCTCCATTAGTGGTTTAATATCGCTCCATTTATATAGCAATATCGTTATATTAGTGTAGCAATATCGCTCCATTAGTTTAATAATATCGCTCTATTAGTCTAGCAATATCGCTCCATTAGTTTAATAATATCGCTCTATTAGTCTAGCAATATCGCTCCAGACTCTCTCCTCACTCTCTCGCCTTTCTTCTTTCTCTTTCCCATAAAGAAAGAAGAGAAGAGATAGTAAATCCTCCACCCTAAAAGAGCCGCGGAGAGTTTGACTTTTTAATGTACGATTTACAATTTCGTCCATAAGGGGAATGGGTTTTTACGTATTTACTTAATTGAAGTTTTATGTAATAATTTGTATTCTGCTGGGGTATAACGGGTATTTAAGCCTAAAATTAATGGTGTCCGAGACACTTTGCCACTTTTGGACAAAAATGCCCTTAGCTCTCCATAAAAAGAGCCGCAGCCAGTTTGACTTTTTCCAACTGGCAAATGACCTTTTATGCCATGCAGGAGTGGGTATTTACGTGGTTATGTAGTTAATTTCTCATTAATTATATATATTTTATAGGGGTATCCCTGGAATTTGGGGTCAAAATTAATGGCGTCCGAGACACTTTGCCACATGCGGACAAAAATGCCCTCTATTCATATCCCTCCTTTTCCTACTCGTTTTGATGTAATTTTGGATAATTTTTGGGGATATTTAAGGTATGGGATCTTAGTAATTAATGATACTTATTGAGGATGAATAAATTTATCACGTTGGACAAAAATGTCCTTCATACTTATGTTTCAGTTTTGTTCTATGATGTTCGTAATTTAGATTTGTTTTTGGGGATAGTTTTGGTATTTACATTGTTATCGGTTGTCAATAATTAATGTGATATTTATGGGTAGTGATTTATTTGGTAGGTTATTTTAATTACTTTATGGCATGTTAATGGACGTCATTTAAGAGGGGGGCGTTTCTTACCTTTTCAGTTGGATTATATTTAAGAGGGGGCTGTTTCTTACCTTTTGAGTTAGATTACATTTAAGAGGGGGGCGTTTCTTGCCTTTAATGAAACGTTTCATGCATTTTAAGTTTATTTTCTTTGTGTGTTAAATTGTTCATGCCTTTTCAACTTCATTCAATTTAATTAGTGCACGTTTTAACCTTCCTTTTCAACTTCGTTCATTATAAATGGAATTTTACATAGATTTAAGTGATTTTTGGCATGGCCCATTTCTAGCACAAATCCTCTCTCACAGCTGCCCACTGTCTATAACCTATGTGTTTAGTTGCTCTTTTGGGGTTCGGTGGTTGTAATTTTTGCGAGCAATGATATGTTCCTCGTGACTTCTTGTTAAGTTTATTTTGTTAATGGTAATTCTAGGATTTGGGTTGTATCTTATGATATTTAGTGTTTTTTTGAGTGGTTATTTAGAGCTATTGATATATAAGTGTAAGCTTTAAATTTGAAGTGTAGCTATATTTTTTTTATAAGGAGTTGTGTCATTGTTGTGCCCGAATGGTAGTTTCCATTCAAATATTATTTTCTTGTGCTCATGAGCGATATTGGGGTTACTGTTTTATGTGATCTGCAATATTATAGATACTAATTGTCGCATTTTATGGATTTTTATTTTGTAGGTAAGTGGAAATTTGGACCAAAGAAATTATAGTCTTTGTTGTCAAATAATGAGAGGAACCAAACTATATTCGGCCGTTACCATTTCGTAGTTGGGAGATTTTGAAACTCGTTTCTATTTGCTCAATTTTGTGTAGTTCATGACAACAAATGTGGTAGGTAGTTAGTTTTCAAATTTGGAATTATGTTATTTTTTGTTGTGTTATACATGTAGGATATTGAGCTTTTAGATTATTGGTTAAAGGTTTCCGATATAGATTTTCTAGGTTATTCATTGCTTTGGTAAGAATTATTTTAGTTCATGTGGCCATTTGGTTTTCTATGGTGTTTTGCAAATGGCGGTGTGTTTCGCTACGTTTTTGTCTATGGTTTTTAGATCCACTTTACGAGATGATGCTTGGTTCAAAAAAATTGATGTATATTTCATTATGTCTTGCATAATTTGTTTATAATAAGATAGGGGTATTATTATATCTGCTGGAGTTTTTTTATATGCATAGAGTATTTTTTTATGCAGTTCTTTTATATGGTTGCCATCTAAGGATTATTCTACTTTAGACTTTGAAAATTGGTTGTGTGGGATATACCGTGTATTTTATAGTTACTTGTTGCCAAATATTGGTATTATGATTGTGTTTTTTGATGTTACAGATATATGCTTGATATTATTTTTAAATTTTTTAATGCCATTTTTTTTAGCATTTGTTGTATAGGTGTTGTCCCTAAAAATTTAAGATGGATATAGTTGACTAATCAGACATGCGTACATGCGTGAATGAAACTCTAACCATTTGATGCATGTTATGGTCATATGTATTATGTATGATGGTCAATGCCGTATTGGCTTCGAGTTTCGTTTAAAATTTTTCCTCCTCCTCCACCCTAAAAGAGCCACGGTGAGTTTGACTTTTGGAAGAGGCGATTTACAGTTTAAGCCACAAAGGAATGGGTATTTACGTGTTCTTGTAATTTAAATTTTATGTAATTATATTTGTTCTATAGGGGTATAGTGGGAATTTAGGCCCAAAATTGATGGTGTTCAAGACATTTTGCCACTTGTGGATGAAAATACCCTCAACTATCCATAACAAGAGCCACGGGCAATTGACATTTGAAAACTATCGTATGACGGTTTAGTCCACGAATGAGTAAGTATTTACGTGTTTGTATAGTTATTTGTCATGCAATTATAGGTATTCTATAGGGGTATCCCGGGAATTTGGGGTTAAAATTAATGGCATCGGAGAGACTTTGCCATAAATGGATGAAAATGCCCTCTATTCATATCACCTCTTTTTCTACGCTTTTGGGTGTAATTTTAGTTAGTTTCCGGGTATATTTAAGGTATAGGGCATTAGTAATTAATGATATGATTTATCACGTTGAGTATAAATATATTTATCATGCTGGACAAAAATGTCCTCCATACTTATGTTTTGGTTTTGTACGATGATGCTCGTAAATTGGATTTGCTTCTGGGGATAATTTTGGTATTGGCATTGTTACAGGTTGTAATTAATTATTGTGATCTTTTTGTGTACTGATTTATTTGGTAGGTTTGTTCAATTAGCACATGGCATGTTAATAGACGCAACAGTTATGCAATCGTATTTGATTGCCCGTGATTATTGTGACACTAATGTGGGCTGTTTTTTATTTGGTAGATGGATGTTTTCACGCCTCGTTAAGTTGGTTACGCTGTCAAATTTATTTAAATCCTTTGTTATTGGTAGGTGCGTGGCAGTTTTGGATTGTTTACGAATAGTTTCCTGCCTTTTTATCTTCTTTCAAAATAATTGCGTTACATTGTCCTACCTTTTCGGTTCCCCCTATCGTGTCCTTTCGGATTCCTTCACGCCATCTTGCTTTGTGGATTTAATTGGGATCCGCTATAGTTTGACTCAGGCCAAATAGATTTGATTTGTGTCATTTACATACATATGTGTTTGCTGTTGGGTAGATGGAGAGTTTAGTTTCAAAATTTGACAGGCTATCCTTTTTTATGTTTCCTTTATTTTCTATCGGATCAAGGCTTTGATTTCTGGGTTCAGTTACCTTTGTTATATGGAAATTCTTTTGGTTTTGGCAGCTTGAGATTTAGGTGAATTAGATCTCGAGATCTAACTTAGATGTCCTTACTTTCCTTGATTAGATATATTTTCATGTTATTTTATTGGTGTTTATCATAATTTTTGATGGTAGTGCAAAGGAAAGATTTTGTCTTATTTTAGTCCTTTCCTGTTATATTCATTTGATGTTTTCATATACAAGATCTCTGCTTTAAATTGTTTTGTCCCTTTTGTATCGTATTTTATATTTGTAGACAAAGGTTGTGTGCAATATCAAAAATTTCTTATTAATTGATTGTTTGTAATGAATATGTTTGCACAATATGGTCGTTGTGCGTGGTATGCAATATATTTTATTTATTCAAACTTATTTTCTTTGAGCGTTTTAGCATGACATGATTCTTGAAATTTGGTTGTGAGTTCCATATTTAATTTCTTATTTTAAATTCATGTTTGATGGGTTCATATAAATATTGGAAACTTTATTTCAAGTTTTCATGCCTTGTTTAATTATTCTATGGCTTTAGAATCTAATTAGTGTGTACGGTGATTTTTTTCTTGTGTAATTATTTAATTGCGCACCAACTTATGCACTAATTTTTCTTTTTCTTTTTTCTGTAGTTTCGAGAAGAACTGACCGATTGATAACCCCCGGGTGGTTGCTTCTGTTAGGCATTGAAATACTTACAGAAGAAGGCCTAAGCCGTGCAAGTTGTATAAAAAGAAGTAGCGTTCGGACAGGTATTTCCATGTTCTTCAAATTTTCTAAATATAGATATTTAATGCATAAAGTACATGGATGATTTACTCTCCATTTACCATGAAATTCCATATGCAACATGTTCTAAAGACAAGGATCAATATATTTGGTAGCCAATGTGTTGAGGTCCAGAAAAAACGTTCATCCTGAGTAAGAACATTTACTTTAAAAGCATTCTTAGGTTAGTTCTTTACTTTTTTTTAAAAAAAAAATGTCTTGGACTGCATAATAATAATTTAATATATCTTTGCATTGTTTTATTGGTTTGTTGATAGTTTTTACAACTTTTTAAACAGTCTCTACTACATTTACTTATTAGGGAAGAATGAAATAGTAGTGAAAGCTTGTGCTTTTTTTAGAGTGTGTTCCTGTTATATTCATCTGGTCTTATATCGTACTTTATATTTATTTACCAAGGTTGTATGCAAAATCAAATTTCTCTCATTAATTGATTGTTTGTAATGAATACATATTTATGACATGCTCATTGCGCACGGTATGGAATATATTTTATTTCTTCTATCTCGTTTTGCTTGGACGTTTTTAGCTTGGCATGGTTGTTGAAAGTTGGATATGAGTTCCAAATTTAATATGTTATTTTAAATTAATTTTCTGTGGGTTCATGGGAATATTTGAAGCTTTGTTTCGAGTTTAAGTGTGTTATTTAATTTTTCTGTGAATGTAATTGGTATGGGTGTTGTTTTTTTGCTTGTGTAATTATTTATTTGTGTATCAACTTAGCTTTAAATTTTGTTTTTTTTTAAAAAAAAAAGCTTTAGGGGTCACCTAAAAAATGGATTGTGCACGGATGCTTGCTTATGTTGAGCATTGGAATGCTTATAGAAGAAGACTTAAGATCTGGAAGTGTTGTATAAAGAGCTAGCTTACAAACAGATTTTTGCATGCCCTTGCATATTTCAAAATATAAAATTTACTTTTATATATGTATATGTTTAAATATATTCCTGCTTTTGGCTGATTGATTGCAGATAGTTCTGGTTGTGGTGGTCGTTTGTGTCATGTGAATATGACAACTCCAATTTGGTCTATCTTTTGTTCAATGGATTTCTTCAAAGTTTGCATCCTCTTAGTCCTAGCAACGGACAACAAACTCCTCTTGGCAACGAGGAATTTGAAATATCTGATTTTGAATTGTTAAGAAGATTAAGATTTTCTAAAATGACAAATTTAGGTTGCTTGCATTGATGGTTCGATTGATGGTGAGGGTTTAGAATTCTTGTTACATTTTTTCAATTTATCAAGGAAAAATGGACTGCACAAATCTCATTGAGGCCAACCTGTTGTCGTTATTCTAGCTTTTAAATTATTGATATTCGTCATGAAAAGAGCCTTTTGTATACAAATCTTATTTTTCTTTTGGTTCCATACCTTGAAGGTACATATTTGTCGGTCGCTATTGTGATTTTATATGGTAGATGTGAGGTAGGGTTTTTTGCCTAATGTGCTTGACCAATCATTAGATCTATTTTCGTCGTGCCATGAGATGTCATGTTTGTATTAAGATTAAGATTTTCCAGCTATTTCTCTCCTTTATTTGGTTATACTAAGTAGGTTCCACACTCAACATTGTGAAGTTTTATGGACACTCCATGTTGTTAATATATTTGTCAATCAAACAACCACATTAGGTCATTTCATTTAAATATTGTGTTTGATAGTTGTTTGTACTACGTGTGTGTGTGTGTCTATGTGTGTATATATATATACACACACACAAATACATACACATAAATATGTGTTATAAATAGAATCACAATTAATTACTTTGAAAACAAATTATTTTAAAAATGATTCCTGAATAAATGTGGAAATACCGATTATTTAATACACATTTTAAATTTATTTTATTTTTAAATTACAATTAACATATTATCTGTTAAATAAAATTGACAATGGGCGCCAAATCTTATATTTCAGGCCATAACCATCAACATAACATACCTAACTCCTTCAAAATTTGAAAGACAAATAATGACAAAATCAATTTCTACCTTGCCTTGAGAACTAATGGGCAATTTAACTAAAATATATAATGTTGTTAAACATTGGTACAAAAGATTATTAAAATTCTTGAAATCAATCAAGCTCAATTTCTGCGGCAACTTAGCCATATGGGGGATGTTCGTGACTTGAGAATTGGTATTCAGAAAAGTTGTGCTCATGATCAATGTGTCTACAATGCACCATCTTCGTCTCAAGTGGCTGCTATTTGGATCAAAGGAGATGATGAAACAAGTGAGCAAGAAAGGAAAATTATTGTTCATGGAAAACAAGGTGAATCTTATAAAGTTCAACTTTATTATGGATGTTATGACCCTTTACAATACCCGTTGTTATTTCCAAGTGATGCGACTGGTTGGCATGCTCGGATTAAACGTTGTTGTTTAGCAAATTCAATATATCCATATAGCATAGAACAATTTGAGCAAGAATTACAAATTCAAGGCCAACTTCAAAGATGATGCACTGATGTGACTTGTAGGGAATATTATTCCTACTTATTCCAAATCAGGACAAACCCTTCGTGGAGTATTATCAATGGTGGACGATTATTTCAACAATATATAGTTGACATGTATGTGAAAATTGAGACAAATAGATTGAACTTTATAAAACAAAATCAACGTGCTTTAAGAGCAGAGTTTTACCAAGGTGTAGTAGATAGTGTTGTTGTTGGGGAGATAGAGGGAAAGAGAATAGGTAAACGAGTTGTTTTACTAGCATCATTCATTGGTGGACCACGTGATATGAGACGAAGATATTTGGATGTCATCGCTCTTGTTCAAAGTTATAGTAAATCAGATTTATTTATTACAATGATGTAGCCCAAAATGGCCTGAGATTACTAGCTAATTGAAACCTGGAGAATATGTATCCAATAGACCTAATATTGTTTCGCGAGTTTTTAAGGCCAAGATAGATTATTTGAAGGAACTTATTATAAAAAATATATTATATTTTTATTATTTTATATAAAAAATTTTACGTGCTTTTGCACGTGCACTATTCCTAGTAAAGAAAAAGAGGAGAGAGAGTATATGTGAAGAGAGAAGAAGAGAGATAGCTAAAAGAGAAAGAGGAGAGAGAGTGAATAGAGAGAGAAGAGAGAGAAAGAGGAAAGAGAGAGGAGAGAAAGTGAATAGAGAGAGGTTTAGTAATACCGCCACCACCACCACCGCTGCCGCCGCCACCACTGCTACCACCATCGCTGCTACCGTCGCCACCGCCACCACTACCGCCGCCGCCACAACCACCGTCGCTACCGTCGTCACCACCATTTCTACCACCGCCGCCACCACCACCGCTACCACCACCACTGCAACCGCCGCCACCACCATTGGCGCCACCACCACCACCGCCATCGCCACTACCGCCATCGCCACCACCACTATTGCCACAACCATCGCCGCCACAACCACTGTCACCGCTACTACTACCGCCACTACTATCATTACCGCTACCACCACTGTCACTGTCAATTTTCTTTAACATCATTTGTGTAACCAAACAATGAAAAATATTTAAGAATCTCCTAGTTTCTCTTTCACCTGGATTCACTTTCTCTTTCTCTTTTCCTTTTTTCCAATTTCTACTAATTCAAATAGACCCTACATATAGAGAGAAAAAAGTGAATAGAGACAGAAAGAGGAAGAGAGTGAATAAAGAGAGAGAAAAAGGAGAGAGAGTGAGAAGAGAGAATGAATAGAGAGAATGAATAGAGAGATAAGAGAGACAAAGAGGTGGGAGAGTGAATAGAGAGAGAAAAGAGAGATAATGAGGAGAGAGAAAGTAAATAAAGAGAGAAAATGAAGAGAGAGAGGGAAGGAAACGAGATTTTATTAATTTTGTTTTTAGTACTAATTTCGTTCTTACTAAAGATAAAATTAGTACATTAATACTGAAATAATTTAAGTACATTTATTTTAATTTCATAATTTAATTTAATTTTTTAAAAACCGCCTAGGCGTTGCCAGCCTGCCACTACGGTCACTACCTGCGTAGCCCAAAACTACATCCCTGTTTTAGAAATATTTCGTGAAATATGTAATTTAGGTAATTATTTAATTTTATTTAAATAAATTTCTTTTAAAGTACGTATATAACTACAGAACTAAGTTTTCAAGAAATATATGTATATATTTTATTGAAAAAAGACAAAAATTTTAGTTATAAAAATTTTAAATTACTCTTAATTTATTTAAATAATATCTATGTACTCATTAAGGTAAAATTATTATAAATCACTAAGACAACTAAATTTACTTGGGGTACGTCATATAAGTGAGAGTAGTGTACAAGCATTTATTTTCCTACCACGATTAATTTTTCACTTTTTTTTTTCGTTTTTTCATTCAATTTCCCACGATTTGGAAGCATCGGGTGTGCCCTAGTTCGTCGTGATAGAGGGGCTCCCTCTTTCCCTTCCAGAGCCGAGAACTCAGCTGCGCGGCCAGAAAATTCCCCTGCTTCATTACAATTTTATCTGCTATATAGGTAGTTGCATACATTTTGGAGGCAAAGAGAGCAGAAACAAGGCCCGCCCCAAAAGGAATAGAAAACGTCCGTGAGCTGTTGCTCGGACTGCTTACCAGCCTCCGATCCGCGCTTTGTACCACACTCCTTATCAGCGTCGCTCGTATTTGTTCATCTCGTTCTGCTTTGGGGAGGTTTGGGGTCTTGTAAAATGCGATTGGTGTGATTGGATGTCTCACTCAAAGCGCCCAAACTGTAGCAGCTCCACCGATAACAACGGCGCCGGGTCGCACTCTTTTTCGAATATGAAGAAGGCCAGACCTCATCAGCAGCAGGCACTACATCCCTCCTCCTTCAGTGGGCAGTATGATGATGACGACGACGACTCCATGCTTGTGGATGGCGACGTCGTTCTCAAGGTTGAGCCAAACCTTGGCGGGGTCGGCTCCAGTGGTCATGCTACAACAGGTGTCGCCGCCAATTTGTCCCGGAAGAAGGCCACTCCCCCTCAGCCGGCTAAGAAACTCATCATCAAGTTTAAAGGCACGCGCACTTTCTCTTTCTTCCTACTACTTTGCCCCATTTTTTTTGCTCATATATAACAAGTGCGCAAACTTAGCGAATGATTGCCATGGGTGTAGTGTCTGAGAGACAGAGTATCTTTGTGTGAAATAATACTTTTTCGAATCTCCTTCCAAATTTACATGTAATACTTGAATCGCACAGGTTTTCTGGAAGATATCGATCTAGGTCTCTATAATTGTGGCCTGTAGTACAAAGGCAGAATTATGCTAAAATATTGTCTCCGTTTGCCAAAATTTCATGACATAGGGTTGATCCCATACAGTTTTTAGAGAGGTCCTTTTATTGAGGTGGGGTGTCGAGACAATAACCAGCCAATTGACTAAATTTGTCCTTCTTCTTATTCAGGTCACTTAGGCCTTGTTACTACTTGGACTAAATCTTGCCCTCGAAAGTCAAATCTTTGTGTGTGGGGGGGGGCGGGGGGGCGCTGAAAAGAACTCGTTCCTCTCACCAAACCCTCCTCCCCTCAATTTTCTTTTAGCATGAATTATATGACTATTTGTACAGGGGGAAGATAGAAGGCTTTTTTTAATCCAAGTTGTGAATCACAATAAATATTAATTGAGGATATGAAAACCAAGTCGCTGCTCCCTATTCTCTATCTTTGTCATTGTAATGGTAAGTCCTAGAGGGGGGCTAAGTCCTAAAGGGGGGGTGAATAGGACAACTAAAAACTTTAATAGAATTAAGCTAATGACCACATCAAAGAAGTCAAAACAAGGATTTAAAAGTAAGGGTTTAGGGTTCATGCAATAGAGCAATGGATCAGGTGTAAGAAGATGCCATATCCTAGGCATGCATTAGATCCAAATATTTTGTTAGAAGTTTGTAATCAATGCACGATGGTGAGAGAGATTGACATTGTAGCAAGTTAAGATCGTAGTTCAATCAAACAAGCAATCAACACAAAAGCTCACCAAGATTTATAGTTGTTTGCCGCCAAGCACTTGCTTTGATAGGTCCTTCCTCTCTTGGTGCACCTAATCCAAGGGACCTCTGGACTCCACTAATGTGATGGGTTTTGGCAATCCCGGAACCATTTTACAAAGCCGGGTTTTCTTGCCTCACCATTGACCTTACAACATGAGTTAACCCAAACTCGCCGATGAGTTAATCCAATCTCATCTCTCTATGAGTTTATCCAAATCCATTTCTCTCACCAAGTGCTTCAACCACGTGTTTTACTTTACTTATTAAATGAAAAGAGGGTATTGAGAGCATTATCTCTCTTTGTGAGGACCGGTCAATTCTACACGCTTTCTTGAACATAATCTTCAAGCTTTTGGCCTTCCCCTGTCCATCCATAGATTTTATTAAATGCTTCAAAATTGTTGGGGTTTTTAAGATAGAGGACTTTGACTTTACTAAGGATTTTTCTGTGGCTTATGATGGTCCATTGATTTACCAGTGGAAGATGAAAAGAGGATCAAAGAAACTCAAGACCTCCAAGGGACTTTGGTTTACTAAGGATTTTCCATGGGTTCAAGATAAGCCATGGCCAAAGAGGCTTTGATCTTTTTCGAAGAATCAACTAGGAAAATCAAGTTTTAGGGTTTAGCATTTAAGGTTTTCCAATGAGGATGGAAGATAAAGAAGCACAAGTCTTCCAAAGGGCTTTGATTTCACTAAGGATTTTCCTGTGGGATCAAGGGAAACCATAACCAAGGGGCTTTGATATTTTTCCAAGAGTCAACTAGGATGTTCTATGGATTTTTTAAAAAGGAAGAAGATGGAAGAGACACAAGACTTCTAAAGGGCTTTTGTTTCTCTAAGAATTTTCCTATGGGTTTAAGGCAAACCATGACCAAGGGATTTTGATCTCTTTCCTAGGATCAAACAAAGTAATCCATAGATTATCAAATGAAAAGGAAAGAAGATCAAAGAGGCCCAAGGCCTTGGAGAGGGCTTCTAGGGCTAGAGGGCAAGACCAAGGGGTTTTAGAATGGATTGGTTTGTCTTAAGGAGTGTTTGGCCCTTATTAATAGGGGAGCCGAGCTTGCAAGTACAAGGACAGAATTCCTGATTTTCAGAAATTTACCTTTAAGCACCAAAAAATAACTTTTTAGGGCAGAAAAACTTACCTATAGGGCAATCGAATAGTAAAATTTTCATTTAAAGCAGGCTAAAAGGTTTTTGATAATTGACTTAGTACTTTTTGGACATTTCATTTTGAGGAGGTTTTTAATAATTGGCTTAGTACTTTTTGGACATTTCATTTTAAGGACAATTCTCGGGGTGTTTCTAATCCTCTCTTTGGCCAACATAATCGTATTCATAATATAATTGCACCTTTTCCCAACAATTTGGGGTTGGCAACATAGATCTTATGCCTCCATTATAACCTGTTTTGTGCCTAACTCTTTTGTAAGAGATAACATAGTTATATCTTTCCTAATTAACTCCATCAAGTTCTCTTAGGTCTCCCTTTCCCTCTTTTGGCATCATTTAGAGAAAACCCTTCCAACCTTCTCATCGAGGCATCTATTGGTTTTTTTTGTACATGCCCATACTATTGCAACTTACACCCCCTGACCTTCTCCCCTAAAGGTGCTACCCCTAAGTTCTCACGTATAAGCTATTGTTTCCTAGAAGCGAACTTAGATATAAGAGGTAAGGAGATGTTATACCTTTGAGGTGCCGAAGTGGAAACTTTTGTTAGCGAGGCGGTCAATGCTTAAGTTTTGAATTTCCCACAAAAAACCTTCAAGCCTAACTCCTAAGATTTATACAAATATTGATACAAAGTTGACAACACATGGTGTGAGAATAAAATATTTACCTATGGTACTAACTGGCATATCCAAAAAGAAAATGATAATGTTCCCTCATGTTGAAGCACTGTAGACACTGACTAATTAAAACTAAGGAGTTTGTGTTGTAGAAAAAGTGATCTTTAAAGTTTCCCATTTTGATAGCTCATCATAAAGATTGAGGTCCTGAATAATGTAACTTCCGAGTTTTGAGTTATTTAGAATGAGTCCCGCCCTTCACCCGTAACAACCTTCCTTCCAGGACCATGTTCTCTTCTCCATTTATTGACGTGAGGACCGCTATCCTTCCATTGAACCAGGCTACCTGCCCCTTCCTTGGCATGGCTTTCCTTCATCATTTATTCTTCCCCTCCTGCAAGTCAGAGAACTCATCTTTTTATGGCTGTTCATCTAGCATGGAAGATTTTGCAGCTGCAAAACCGTGTTGGTTACTGCAAGTCACAACCGATCTCGATAAATCATGACTTCCATTCTTTTTCTCTGGTAGTCTTTTTTTTTTCATCTTGTTTGGCACTGGTGGACAGCTTTGGCGGATCTGCAACTTCAACCTGCAATTGGGGAAGGCAGATATGTAGAACTCGCCTTCTAACAATATAACTCTTTTTATCCCTGACCGGAATAAATTCCGTGACCTGAAGTCCTTGACATACTTGCTGATTCGATTTGATCAACAATGGCAGATCTGAAGACTGCAAGCTTGCCTTTTCTTCCATTTCATGCATTGTTCTTCGCAAACAATGGAGACATGGAGTTCTGGAGGAAGGAGGGAGGAGAGTTAAGGCATATAAAAGGGGCCATGGCAAAGGCAGAAATACATGAACGTTTTGGATGTTAAAAATAAGGAGAGTAAGTCACAGGCATAAATAATGTCAATGTGGTCTCCATGAAGCTTGCAGAAAACGAAGGGGAAGAAGAAGATGGCGAAGGAAAAAAACATTATGCTTACAAATTTCATTGAAAAATATTTTTTCAACCAGTTTCTTGTTGAGCCGCAGGAACCACTACAGGCGACAATCCCAACGAAATTACATGTATTTAAAGGGCAGTGAATGTCACAATGGAATGGTTGTGACCCAAATGAATAGGCATACCTAATGAAGCTTGTGTGGAAACTTCCCTCGGGAAAGAAACTGATGGCTGCTGGTGCGAAGCATTGGTTTCTGTGTTTTGTGGGCATGACTTGTGTGTCAGTGGAAGTGTAGTTACAACTATAACCCTCTCGCAGCCGATTTAGATGAACAAGGTATCTTAATTTTAAGGGGTAAAATGGGGAACATGAAATTGTGTAGTATTTCTAGATTTCCTGTTTTATCCGAGATGCTAATTGGTTAACTAAGAAGATGACTAACTGAAAAAACAGGGGCATAAAACAGCACCTTTTATAAAATTTTGAAACTAACATTCCTCCTTTAGTAGCATGCACATATATATAGATATGGATTAGATACAAGGTTTTATGGGCTTCATAGCCACCCCTAACACTGCCAATTTCCCTCAACATCGTGCTTTTGGGTGATGTGTCAGATGTATATTTTTTTTATAGTTATAACTCACGCACCTCGCCACCCACACACATTAGATGCCACAGGGCCATGATTTGACCTTGGAATCTCTCCCTCGACAGGTAAAGATCCAACTCGCACACTGCATGCTGGCCAGATTTACTTGCCCTTGTTATGGTCAGGTCTTTTACAATTTGTTAAGAGTGGTAGGATTAGGATGTTCCTACCTGTGAAAGGCCACTCACTTCTGGATGTTCTTATTTGTCTATTGTTTGAGACAATAATCTTTGGAAAAAGTTGTCTCGTATCTGCAATTATTATACCATATCTTCCAAATATTGATAGCATGGACCACAAGTGTTCTATGAAGAAACATAGCACTTCATGCTTGTACGATGTGGTATAGTGGTTTCCTCCTATCATTTTTTATTGGGTGTTGGATCTTTCTAAATGGCTAATGCTCAATATGCTGCCTGTTTACTCTTCCTTTCAGTTCCTCTGATTTTTCTGGCTTACAGCTTATTTTTCTTCCTAACTCTGTAGTAAATTGGTTTTTGTTGCCGCAACGACTTTGTTAGTGAAATAGTCTAAATGTGGCTTATATTTACTTTGGCTGTTATAGACAAACCGAAGTTGCCAATAAATTTTGAGGAGGATACTTGGGCAAAATTGAAGTCAGCTATAACTGCTATCTTTCTGAAACTACCCGACTCTTGTGACTCTGAAAAGCTTTACCAGGTATTGTTGGATAAGTTCACTTTTTTGTTGTCTTTCTAGTATCTTAATAGGGTGTTCTGCTTGTATATTTAAGAGTATCGTGCTTAGAATAGAAAACTTCTGGTTTTGGACAGGCTGTTTCTGATCTTTGTTTATACAAGTTGGGTGGAAATCTATACCAACGAATACAAATGGAATGTGAAGCACATATCTCTGTATCTTTGCGATCATTGGTGGGTCAAACCCCAGACTTGGTGGTGTTTCTGTCGTTAGTTGAAAACTGCTGGCAAGACACTTGCAATCAGATGTTGATGATTCGTGGTATAGCTTTATATCTTGATACAACCTATGTCAAACAAACACCAAATGTTTGCTCGCTATGGGACATGGGGTTGCAGCTGTTCCGCAAACATCTTTCTTTGTCCTCAGAAGTTGAACACAAAACTGTCACTGGCCTTCTAAGATTGATTGAGAAAGAGAGGTGACTATTAAAACTTCAGCAACTTCAAATCTTAGTATTATCATGTGCCTTGTCTTGGATATTTTTGGAGTAGAACTCTGTTACAATTGAAAAGTCAATTTAAAATGTTATATTATCTTGTTGGAGATCTGCATTTTGAAGGGCATCCGGTTTTTGCATTGCCACTATGTTCTCTGTCAGATTCTCTGTCATCTCGTTGACTGTAGAAAGCCAAATGATGATACAGAATTTCTGTCCTCTACCCCAAAAGGATAAATGATTCTCTCATGCTTCTAGTATTTTTGTGAGGTTTTTCTTTTTATTTCTGCTTTCTTTATATGTTCTCTGACTTCAGTGAACTTCATAATTCAAATGCATGTCTTTAATGCAGCCAAGTAGTCATATTTTAGGCCTGTAATCGTAGTACATATTTGACATATCATGGCAAGCAATGTGGCAAATAATTTTTTTACTACCATTAGGAATGTATACTTCTAGATTTCTAGTGAACATGATTTAAACGGACAATAGCATTTTTGGCCTGTTTGGCCCTTTTTTATTTGCTGCACTGACGTTTTCTTTTTGGCCTAGCATCTAGCAACTTTCAGAATTTACCTTCTTTTAGTATGATTTTTGACATCCTTAGCCAGTACATTTATAGTTGGAAAGTATGAAAGGATTGACCAGGAAAGCAAGTGATATTGAAATGATGGATCAGGAAAATTTGTAGCTGAGGTTGAGGTCTCAAGTACAAAGTACTAGAACTAGATATGAAGTAAAAAACCACCTGTCTCATTTCTAAACTTTATGAAAACTTGTAAGTTGGGTTATTGACGAACCCATTCATTAACACAATGGTTGTAGGATGTGGACAATATTGTCATCTACTTCAACTTGGTGCCAATAGTTGTAGCTGATGGAATTTGTTCAATGGCTTGTCATGGGTGTGCATCAGGATTTCTTAATAGAAATGAGGAGACCCATAAATAGCCAACTTTTAATAGGGCTAATATTTATGCAATCTTAGAAATTTTCCTAAAGTTAATTTGAAATATACTAAAGTTGGGGAAGAAGTAGTAATTGTTGAATCTTCATGGACAGATATAGGCATTTAATATTATAATTTTTATACGCTGAGAAGGCTATAAATTCATAAGGAATTGGCGTGGGCTTTCCTAAAGCTAGTCAGAGTATCATTTAAGTGGCAATAATGAAAATATGGTTGATGGAAAAGTAATAGGAGCTGAATATCAACTATTTTATGGATTTTCTAAACCATTAGGTTCCTAAGAGAAGAAATCTTCTTCTCACCAGTTCAGCAGTGAGTTTTTGGCTAAAATTTTAGTGATAGGCTGATATAGGACACTTTAATAGATTTACTGGAACAAGATGTACAATAGAAATTATTACAGAGCAAAATATGTCAGGTATGCTAGAAAATTTAGTACTTTGCCAAATTTGAGATAATGGTGGCAACTGCCAAGTTTAATTTTCTTATGTGAATGTATATTATATGTATATATGTCACATATATGATATATCATGTGTATATACATGTGCTATTTATATACATGTATATATATATATATATATATAATAAAATTTCCCTAGCTTTTTTCAGGCATTTAGGTCTATTAGGAGTACATGTTAGAGACTTTTCCTTAAAATGCATTGTTTGAGATATGCTTCATGAAGGTTTATGTTTTGTGGTATAACTAAAGTTTTTCACCATCAGAAAAGTGGTAGTTATTTTGGGCTTTCTGAATTTGTCTTGGGTTGTGTTTTGTTTTGGATCGATTGTCTTGGTTTATGTTGCAACCAGTGTGTCTGAATCTACTTTCTTTAAAACTGTGGATTTGGCCAACAATTGTCTATAGAACAGACCATGGCACAAGTGCATTTTCAGATCAGAACCTTGAATAAATTCCCATTAATCTAAATTTTCTTATTCATATGATTTATTTTTTCCTTTAGCAACCAAAGCTTGTAGACTGTCCAAATTCTACCACTGATAGTGAATTTGTTTTGTTCTTTGATTTCATGACCTTTTGGCACAAAATAGATGACAGTATAGCCGAAAACAAATGGTTTATTTGATGTTAGTTCCTTCCTTACAATCTACAATTAAAGGGAGCTGAAAATGTAAAAAATTGAAAGGAGCATGTTGCAGAGATTGAAGGATAAAGTATCTCTAATATCTTAATAATATGGCTGGGAGAAGGAAATTTTTTACTGCTTCTTGGCTGGCTGAAAGAGGTCTGAACAAAGCTACTTTTGTGGCTAAAAATCACTTTAATAAGCTAAATCCATCTCTTTCCTCTGGATTCCTTGTTGGCTTTATAGGTGAGGGAAAGAGCCTCTCTTCAACCATTAAAGGCCTCCTTACATCTTAGACCATGGGAGGTTGGCAGTGATAGTGGGCCCTCCTTCTAATGGCGAGATCTTCTTGATAATTAATCAGGAAGGAACTAAAATTGCCGGGCAATTAGTTACCTAATGGGTGAAGGCCAGTTACTGCCATCAATTCATGGTTCGTTGATTGTGTATTGGCTACAAAGCCGCCCATTCATCTTAGGGTTTGAGGTCATACTCCCACAATTTTGTTTGAAGCTTGATGTGCAAATTTAGTAGGCATGTGTGAGTTAGTGCCTTTGTTGAGAATTGGCTTATCGCACCAAATTGAGGATGTCCTCCATCTCTTGATGGAGTCCTTGCTTGATTCTGTTGGTATTTGCTTCATAAACATAAGTGCTGTAGGAGTAACATCAACATCTGCCTCCTCATCATCATGACAGAAAGTGGTTTAAGAATGTTATCAATTCTTTCCATAAAGGATCGTTCAGGGAGTAAATCAAACCAGTCAAATGTTTCATCCAACAAAGTATTTGCAAAGATGCGAGTAACAAGGCATCATTATCACTAACAGCCCCTGTTAATGTTTTAGAGTGGAATATCTATTGTATGGGTCAGGGTTTGCTATCTCATGAGATCTTGGTCTCGGTAGAGATATTGAGGCAAGAGATTATGTAACTAGGCTATTTTGTCTTTTACATGGTCATGAGATAGGGGTCATTTCTCGACTGAGCTTGCCATTTCTCTTCAATTTCTCAATTCCAAAAAGGCAATGATTCATGCCCAATTATTCCCTTTTAATTTTTACATTGAGCATCAAAGTTGGGGTCCTTAGTTATTGCCCACTTCCCTCCTCTCACATTGGAGCAGCATGTCAGTCTCTTACAATGTGAAATTCCCTCCTTCCTTCCGTCCCTTACAATTTGACAATGGTCACTCATATCATGTTTAGGAAGATACGTGGTGTGAGACAAGTCTCAGAGCTGTTGTGTTACCAAGGCATTTCATTGAACAACTGGCAACTGTTCAATTGAAACACAAGGGCAGAAAGCACAAGGGCAGAAAAGGAATTACACCTTTAGCCAGTCTATTATGACTTATGATAGTATGTTAGTAAGGGTATTTTAGTTAGATCAGTCTATTAAGACTTGTAATTGCCTAAAAGTAGGTGTATTAATTTTTCCTTCTTAGGATTTTCTATGAAAGGCGGAAATCAGTCCTCATTTTCACTTTTTGAATTGCTAATCAGTCTGATTCGAACCAGTGTGTTCTTCCTGGAGCTTAGCTCTTGAAGAACTCATGGATTTGAGTTCATAGTACTATGGATTCAGTACTAGATCTTTGTAAAACTAGTGGACTCAGATTTGCTCTTCATTAGAGTTGTAATTTTCTCTTTTTGTTGAAGAAATAGAAAGTTATCTCCTTTTGTATTTTTTGTTAGGAATTGTTAGTAGATCTTGTTGCATCAATAGGGTTGTCCCACATCACTCTAGCTATTATTGACGAATTTTTTCCACTTTTATGTTTTACTTAGGTGGATCTTCTCAAACTCAGGGGTAACACCTTTAGGGGAGAAGCTCAGGGAGTGTAGGTTGTGTTAGTATGAGCATGTACAAAGATGACCGATGGATGGCCTGGTAAGAAGGTTGGAAGAGTTTTATGTAAATGATGCCAAAAGAGGGAGAGGGAGACCTAAGAGAACTTGGATGGAGTTAATAAGGAAAGATATGACTATGCTATCTCTTACTAAAGAGTTGGCATAAAATAGGCTAGAATAGAGGTTTAAGATCCATGTCATCGATCCCAAATTGTTGGGAAAATTCGCTACCTGATTAGGATTTATGATCTTCTCAGACTTTTTGCGTTATTGTATGGTATTAGTGTTTGTATATGTGGATATGTACTTTAGGTTATCAAAATTATATGTGAAAAACCTTTCTTGAATTGATTGAGATGGCAAAAACATTTTCCATGATCTCTCCAAGACCTCTTCTCTTTGGTTGACCGAGATGAGACGAGACCGAGATCTGAGATTACGAACCTTGGTATGGGTGTACTGGTCCCATCATGGGACTGAATAATTCATTGTTTGGAATTAGCAGGGAATGGGATTGTTTCTATCCAAATTGGGTTGGTTGATTGAATTTTTCTTTTTCTGAGTGCCTTGTCTTGTTATTTTGGACCATGCTTTCAATATAACTTTTTATATTATTCTGTCTTCATATCTTATACTTCTCTGCTTTTCTCACTTGTTTTACTGTAGCCCACGTTTTAAGAAAAAACCGTGATATGCCCCTTATTTTAGCATTCCCTGCTTCATGCAAATTCTAACTGCCGCAATTCTAAGAACCGACCTGATGGTGGAAATCTTCACGACAGAGGCAAATATCTCTGTGTAGTAAACCCCAACTTTCTCATGAAATCCCTTCTCTACCAGTCTGACATTGTAATTCCTGCTTCCATCAAATTCTTCGTTCACTCCATATGCCCATGTGTTGTGCGAAGTCTTCTTCCCTTTGGGCAACTTAACTAGTTCACAAATTTGGTGAGAGAATCCATCTCATCATCCGTTGCATGCTCCACTCTTTCTTAATTTCAAACTTCTATGCTTCCCCAAAACTTTCTTACATTTGTCAGTCGACAATAATCAATGTAACAAAAGGAGAAAGTGGAACCTTTGTCGTGCACATCCGAGTAGACCTCAATAGAAGAGGTGCTAGTGGTTCTACTTGGGGAGTTTAACAGCTTGAGATTTAGCTCATGATGGTTGGCAATATCTGAGACATTTGTCACTTGGCTGATACAATCTGAGATACATCTAACATGTTGGCAATGTATCTCAGATATTGGGCAATATCTTGGGTTCACTCCTACTTTCCAGTGCCCCTCCAAGCATGCAGTGACAACATTTGGGCACTCTTTACTCTACAACTTTATAGCATCTTCTCTTGCACCGATGACCAATACACTATCATGTTCTCCATTATAGATTCTTATTTTGACTTTTAAGCTTTATTTAGATACCTAGATATACACCATCATGTTCTCCACTTTATCATTGATATTGCCTTCAAACTTGTTCTTCTTTATCATTATTGATATGTTTTCCACTTGATGTGTAATTTAGGTTAGTATAGTGTATTCACACGGTGTTATGATTGTTTGAGGTTAGTATTAGGGCTTTTAGATATTAATATATGCTTAGATTAACAAGATACTTAGTGAAAATATTTTTGGGTTGATATTTTTTTCCCAATATCTCCGATATATTGTATTTTTAGGTCATGGATAAATCTTTGGTAAAAGATATTGCAAACCATGAGCACATTTCTCTTGTCAATCTTCTCAAATTTGATGAAATCAGGCTCATCTTCCCCATTTGTAGTACCTGCTTGTCTTTGTAGAAAATAATATTTAATAAATACCACTTCCATACTCCTCATTCCATTCCTTTTCTTAGGATGGGTCTATAACCATAGCTATCAATACCATAGCTTATGAAATAACACTTATGAACTTAGCTTCAAGCTCATTCTCAGGTTCATTATGGACAAAGGTGGTGCAACCAAATATACGAAATTGGAGTAGATTTACCTCCTTTCCAGTCCAAGCTTCATCAGACAATCCACCATCCAGGGAAACTAATGTCCTTCATTAATCAAATATACATCTGTGGTCACTACATCGGCTGAGATTTGCTTAAGCAACCTGGGATAGATACTCATGCTTCTAGCAAGTTATGGGATCGTTCTATTCATAAGCTCAGCAACTTTGTTCTGCCTTAGCTTACTTGGCACTGTGTTCAGTTTCCTAATGCCATTGGCAGGCTTCAAATTCTTTGTGATAGTATTCCCCGCCGTTATTGGACTTGAGACATTTCAATTTCAGTCCTGTCTCCCTCTCAAGTAGGGTTTTCCAATTTTTAAAGGCATCACTTATATTAGATTTGATTATAAAGATGTACAACCATAATTTCTTGGTAGCATCATTTATGAAAGTAAAATATGTTAAACCACCGAGATAAGGTAGGACACTCAGATTTGCGAGACACTGCTACCTTGGTGAAATCTACGTGATTTTGCATCTCAAAGATTCAATATTTATGGAAATCCAAGTTCAACAACTTTAACCCTGGTAGATTTCCCTTTGACATGATAATTTTGGTTCCTTTCTCACTCATGTGGAAATCTCTGATGGCACAAATCTGTGTCAACACAAATATGATGCAAATTTAATGGCTCCGTGACATCCTGAGAACATGTATAAGGTCCCCTCCTTTTAACCCCAAGCCAACACCATAGCTCTTTTGGTCATCTTCTGCGAATCACCACCGAAAATGCCACTTTCAGCTGATTGGCTGACAAAAATTAAGTTCCTTGTTAGACTAGGCATGTGTATCCTTCAACTTAAGCACAATTACATCTGAGGTATTTGGACTTCACCTTTACCAACAATGTTGAAGACCTCATCATCACCTAGATACACTTATCCAAAATTTCCGTACGCAGTATTTGAACACCGATTTCCTCAATGTTGCATGAGACGACTCATCGAGTCTACGACCAAGACTTAATACAAGAATCTAGGGATAAAATCAAATCATCATTATCTTATTCCTCAATAAGGTTTACATCTTTAACTCCCTGATTGTTATCTTGTTTCTTAGGTGCTATGCAATCCTTCTTGTGAGCAGACGTCACCTTTTCCTTGGTGAGATTTTGACCGTCCTCTATTGAACTTTGATCGGTCGCCCTTCCCTCTAGATGCCTTTCTCCTGCTCTTCTCAACATTCAATGCTGAACTCGATTTTGATGACTCCCCCAAATTTGTCGTTCAAACCTCTTATCTAAGAATGAATCTAACAACGTCCTCTATTTTCATCTTTGCAGTGTAGTTGCCCACTACCACGAACAAGTCATCCAAGTTTTCTGGCAAACTTGACAAGAGTACAAGGCCCCTGGCCTTATCATTGAACATGATCCCAACTAATTCCAATTGACTTGCAATGGTGATGAACTTGTTGAGGTATTAGGCAACAATGGCGTCTTGTGGCTTTATCAAGTTGTACAACTTCTTCATTAAAATTCACCTTTTTGATGCATAGGGTTTTTTGTACATCTTCTCCAAATCCGCAAAACAGCTGTTGTCATCTTCTCCTAGGTACTATTCGCTGACACAGGTGATATGATAGTCAATTGCACTATGCCGACAACTTTACAATCAAGTATCGCCCACTCTTTATTTTGCATTTTCTCAGACTTCGTCCATGAGATTGGTTGCCACAAACCCTCTAAACCGAAGTTTGCTCCATTGATCTTCACCTTCCCTTCTGCCATTGCTTGAATCACAGTTTTCCTATCAGTTGTTGTGCCCCAATAACCTATGTTGCACGAAAAACCACACAATAACTAATAACAAAGAAGAAAAGAGAACACAAGGATTTACATGGATTGGCAAATCGTGCATACCACATGGTTCACAACCAATTTGCTATAATTTGAGAGAGTTACAAGAAGATTACAATGCTTTAAAAGCCTTCAAAACGATGCAAAAACTCTTGCCCTTAATACAATATGACCTATAATTAGGGAACCTAGGAGCCTCAAATGGAGTCCAACTAGGAAAGGTGAGCCTAAAATTGGAAGAGCAAAGCCTATCTAGCTTGTATTGCGCTTGGATCTTTCCCTTTTGAGGAAGAGGAACCACAGTTGTACCCCCATGGCATAGGGTGAAGGATGCTTAAGTTCTTGCCTTTGGATAAAAAATTGAAGCTAGAACACATGTCTAAAACCAGCGAACAATTCTGATGTGTAATCATACACATCAAATTGATTGCCACTTCAACCACCGTCAATTGCACTCTTGAGTTGAGCCCATGACATCACGGTTGCTGCAAAGTAAAAGATATGAGACCAGCTTCGTGCACTGTACTGCATGTACATAAAGCTTTGCACGGGGGCAGGCAGGTTCTTATAAGTTGCCCCCCTCTCCCCACCCTAAATGGTTAGATGATGCACCATGAGCCTCACATATTCCAAATATGTGACATGCATATTAACTTTTCCATATGTATATATATGTGCCATTGTAGCATTCATTTTAGGTCTCCTTTGTTTCATTTTTTATAAGAGTTGTTGATTGGTTTCTCTCCAATAACATTTGTATCTTGATCTCGTTGTGGAAGTTTGATCACGGGAGATGCTCTATTGTGTGAATATGTTGAAGGCTTGGCACAATTATTTATACAACGTATCTTGTTAGATTGCATTTGTCTACTTACTGGACACCTATGCTGCAACTGTGAATTAATGTGCCTTTAACTTTTTGCCTGCATATTTCATAGTTATGGTGAAGAAAATGGTTGGTGATTTCTTACGCTATTTTTATTATGACTTTTAGTCTGTCACTCTCTTCATAACATTCACGGTCCTGTTTACCCAGATTAGGCGAAGCCATCGATAGAACACTTGTTAGCCATCTTCTGCAGATGTTCACTGCCTTGGGGATCTATACTGAAAGCTTTGAGAAGCCATTTCTTGAATGCACATCTGAATTTTATGCAGATGAAGGTGTGAAGTACATGCAACAGTCAGATGTTCCTGATTACCTGAAACATGTTGAGGTGATTATTCTGTCTTACTTGCTATCAGCAGATATTCCTTCAGTTTCACTTGATACTGCATCATTTTCCATGATTGAACAAAATAAAATGCAAATGACTACAGGTCTAGGTTCAAAGAGGAATAGAGACTATTTAATGAATACACTGACACAATTATTGCAGTTACGGTTGCATGAAGAACATGAAAGGTGCTTGCTATACTTGGACTCAAGTACGTGGAAGCCCCTTGTGGCAACTGCTGAAAGGCAACTTCTTGACCGCCATATATCTGCCATTCTTGATAAGGTGATGGCTATGCGTATATTTGTCTGTAGCCTTTCTTTCAAGTTACCCATTTCCTACCTAGCAATTAAATCCATACTTCATATTATGCCAATTACATTATGTATGGATTTTATTTGCTATCTCTTTGGCAGGGATTCACATTACTTATGGATGCAAATCGCATCGAGGATCTTCAACGGATGTATGGACTGTTTGCGAGACTTAATGCACTTGAGTCACTCCGGCTAGCTCTTAGTTCTTATATTCGTGGAACTGGGCAGGGGATAATTATGGATGAAGAGAAAGACAGAGATCTGGTGTCTTATCTTTTGGAGTTCAAGTCATCTCTTGATACAATTTGGGAAATAAGTTTCTCTAGAAACGAGGCATTCTCGAACACCATAAAGGAGGCTTTTGAACATCTTATTAATTTGCGACAGGTTAGCATTACTTAACATATGCTATCTTCTACCTGAATTTAATCATGTATGTTTAAAAATGCTTTCCTTCCAATTTGTCATTTTATTTCATTAGTTTGGATTCTCTATTCTATTTGGTTCCTTCTGCTCATGGATTTGAGTTAGGATTGTGGATTCAATCCTATGTGTCCCTCCTATGTGTTCTTTCATAAAATTCAATAGAAATAGTGAGGGGGAGATGGTCTATGGGCATACATGAGCAGTGGTGATCTCCTCTCAGTATCAAGCATACATGTGAGAATGCTCTCAGTACTTTAATGTAGTTTTTGTCAGTATCCAAGGCAGGATTCTGATTGAGGGTTTTATACTTTTGTAGCTGGCAGTTGTTTGCAAATTTACTTCTTGTCAGGCTCAAGTGCCATCTTTATGATTAAGTGGTTTTGCATTGTAAGAAAATTGGACAAAATGCTTTATTGTCTTCTCAAGTATTTTTTTCATCTCAAAATGGAATTTATGCTTGCGAAAATTATTAATTAGAGATGATAAGGAACACCTGAATAATGCTGAGACAGTTTTGTGTAGCTTTTACATGCTTCTCTGTTGGGACTAATTGCAACTCTTTATATCTTTTACAGAACCGACCTGCTGAGTTGATTGCAAAGTTCTTGGATGAGAAACTTCGGGCTGGTAACAAGGGGACATCTGAAGAGGAGTTAGAGGGTACCCTTGATAGAGTGCTGGTTTTATTTAGATTTATACAGGCAAGTTTTTAATTTGATGATAACTTGTGTTAATGATTGACCTATTGTTATTGGGGCAACCATCATTTCGCGAAGAAGACCACATTTAATCATGGAAAGCATATATTGATGATTGACAGTCAATTTCATCTTGTTATTTTCTTGTAGACTGTTGTGTCAGAAGGGTATTCGAGATTAATTTTCCATTTAAGTTAGCCTCAGTCAAATTGTAATCTACAATGTGTTGCCAACCAATAACTTACATATATTGTTGATCATGATGATGATTATTGATGATGGTGATAATGAGGCAAGTTCTCATGCTTGTCCTTAATGGAAGCCTTGGGTTGCTGCAGGATCCTCCTTGTTTTCCTGAAGCATAATCCAATTCCTGTTTCATTTAGATTTATACAGACAAGCTCTTGTTTTGATGCCAACTTTGATATCACTGCTAAGTTCCTCAATGTCCAATTATGATCTAGAATCTGTGTCACCAGTACTTGGATAAGTTGGTATGAAAATGATGAGCTAGTCCAGCTCTTGATGCTAGTGCTAAATGGAAGCTGTAGGTTGTTTACAGTTTACCGTAGGATTCTCCTTACATTTGTGAACATGTGTAACATCCTGCCAATATATATGCTCTTTTTCTTTACATATATGTTTCTTTTACATATAGAACTGCTTGTTTCCTGATGGTATCATGTCTTGTATTTTCTCCTTGATAATGAAGGGTAAAGATGTGTTTGAAGCTTTCTACAAGAAAGACCTTGCAAAAAGACTGCTTCTAGGAAAGAGTGCCTCCATTGATGCAGAAAAGTCGATCATCTCCAAGGTAAGTTGTTCAAGTTTGATGCAAGTGCATATACGTGTATTTTTTTCCTCTTATTTACAGATACATGCTAATCATTCAATACTTATATTATTGTGCAGCTCAAGACGGAATGTGGGAGCCAATTTACCAATAAACTTGAAGGGATGTTTAAGGTGGATTTTATGTTAGGACAATTAGCTTGATAACAAGCACTGTATTTACTTCATATCACTATGTCTTTATAAATACTTATTTTTTGCAAATGAAAATTGTTTCTGACCGCAGTTGAGGAAGCAGAGAAACGTAGTTGAAATTGAAGGTTTTGGGTTTTCCTAGGAATTTTGGGATAAATAACAATTACAACAGAGGCAAAGTTAGAAAGAGTCATATACTGCAACTTACTGTGAGATATTGGTAAAGGTTCATTTACTAGTACAGTGAAACTGCTGAGTAGGGGCCATAGCCGCGAGTTGAGCTTCTGCCCAGCATGACTTGAGCTGAGTCTCTGGTTTCTAGCCCAGCCAACCTGGCTTGAACTAGAATCAAGCCAAGTAGGAGAAATGCATTAAAATATTCATTCTTTTACACAGAATATTTATAGCTTTATAAAAAAAGTATTAATATAGAAATTTATTGCATAATTACATGCATAAAATGTATTATAAAGTATACTAGTCAAGCTGAATTAGCCAAGACGGAGCTTGAGCTTTGCTTGGCGAGCCCAGACCCATGAGCTTGTAGCTGAGAGTGGGTTCAGCTCTTGAGCTGGTTCAGCTCTTCTTTATTATTATTATTATTTTGTTTGAGGCTTAGCTCATTATTACCCCCTGTCGAGACTAGATAGTAAAAAGAATTCAATTTCCACTTTTTTTACTGAAACAGGGTTTGGTTCAATTTTATATGATATGTATTTTAGGATTATAAGAGATGTGGGCTGGGGAAATGAATATATACAGGTGAGGGGAGAACCTGACACATTCAACTGATTCCTAGAAGCTTTCTGGACAAGGATGCATAAACAGAAACAATTCCTTCAATACTGTTAATAGTAAATCTTACTAATATTAAATCCATATCCTATTACAAGCAACTGTGTGGTCACTGAGCCTTGAATGCAGTTACACATGGTTTGTCACCTTTTACATGTACCTTTGATCTATATAACTGGCATGAAAACTTGGTGTTTTTGGCATTGGCGGAGAAAAAAGGAATAGTAACTAAAGAAGGGCTGTTTTGCTACCTGAGGAGGTCAATTGATGGTTTCTAATAACGCTGGGTTGGTCTCAGGATATCGAATTATCTAAAGAAATCAATGAGTCCTTCAAACAGTCATCTCAGGCCAGAACCAAACTACCAATGGGTATAGAGATGAGTGTCCATGTATTGACAACTGGGTGAGTTTTTTTATGAAATTTATTGCTATAATTATTGTGCAGCCAAAGTATTGTATCTAGCTGTGATAAAGAATTGTATCATCCATAGGTACTGGCCAACCTATCCACCCATGGATGTTCGTCTCCCACATGAGTTAAATGTTTATCAGGTTAATCTTCTCGGCTAGTCATAGCTATAATATATCAGTTGTTTTCCGGAAGTTGCTTTTATCTGACTGTTACATGGTTTTCCTCTTGTTGCATGTTGGGTATGACAGGATATATTTAAAGAATTCTACTTGAGCAAGTACAGTGGAAGACGTTTAATGTGGCAAAACTCATTAGGCCACTGTGTACTAAAAGCCGAGTTTCCGAAAGGTAAAAAGGAGTTAGCAGTTTCTCTCTTTCAGGTTGGTGCCCCTTCTGGTTGCTGCTTACATATAGCAATACACAGTGATGGTTCCTTTCGGCCTTTTTGGTAATTGGTAGCCCTAAATGCTTTTGTGCACATTCGACCTCCAGACTGTTGTTTTAATGCTGTTCAATGACACTCCAAAGTTGTCCTTCCAAGACATCAAAGATTCCACTGGTATTGAAGATAAAGAGCTGAGGAGGACTTTGCAATCACTTGCATGTGGCAAAGTTCGTGTGCTTCAAAAGGTGGGTGGGTTGTTAATTTCTTGCTCTCTCCCTTGTCGGATTCTTTTATATATTGATACCATTATGATGAACTTTTTGTGAAGACAATTTCTAATTTCTTATTTGTGATGTTGTTGATAGTTCCCCAAGGGCAGAGAAGTGGAGGATGACGACTCATTTCTATTCAATGAAGAATTTAGTGCCCCTCTCTATCGTATAAAGGTTCTTTGACTGTTCTTCTATTTAATGCTTATGTTTGTTATATTGAGTTAACCGGCTGTCTAGTTTTCTCCTTCTTGCCATGAGTTATATGATTGAGGCTCTTCATTCTGCACATGCCACACACCAATAAACTGATGCCTAGCCTGATAAAGGAGCATCATGTTGGCAGTCATAGGACACATTGTTCAATTTGTTAAATATTTATTGCTGCAGCAGCCATGGATTCAAACATCTTCTTGTCACTCAGTTTATTACTCATCACTCTGCCAGTGTGCTACAATGCAGTGATGGTCACTACCTGGAGGGAGGAGGGTTGTGGTGGCATTAAGTGTGCAATCCATTCATGTTAATTGGTGATTAATAGTGTTTGTTGTAAGAAGAGAGATAAATGTTATTCACAGTAGAAACTATTATGTATTTTAGGTGAATGCAATTCAGATGAAGGAGACAGTAGAGGAGAACACAAGCACGACAGAAAGAGTCTTCCAGGATCGCCAGTATCAGGTTCACATTTACCTTTTTTTCTTAAGTGGATTGAACTCAATCCTGATTGTCATGCATGTGAATCATTGGTCTCTGCCTATCAGATTAATGTTTTGATGATAGAGCTTAACTGATTATTTTCTAAGGAAAGAGATGTCATAGAAAAGTGAAATCAAAATTACACTTAAAAGAATCATGATCAAGAAGCACCTTCTCCCTACAAATTGGGGTCAGTGACAACAGATAGCATAGTGATATCTTTTGCTATTGGCTCCATCCATGTTCTCATGAATCTTATTCTCCCTTTTTGGGCCTCTTCAACTGCATCCACTCAAACTTTCTTTCTGGGTAATCACTTGATCTTTTTTGTGTATGCCCATTCCAACGCAACCTACTTTTGTTAACCTTTTCTTTCTAAAGTTATTTTTTTTAAGTTATCTCAAATATTCTCATTTATTAATTGGTATCTCCTAGTTATTGCAGACATCTGCCTTAGCATCCTCATTTCAAGTACTGTTCGTTTTATCTATATGACCACTCTTTGGGGTACGAATCTATAGAGTATTGCAGGCCTTACCATTAACCTGCAGAAATTTCTTTTAAGCCTAGTTGGGGCGGTGCCTATCACAAAGCACTCCTGAAGTGGCTTTTTACTTTACCCACCCCATGTTTATCCTATGTAGTGTATCAATATCTAAATTTCCTCTCTTGTGGACAATGGAGCCTAAATAGCAAACTTGTCACATCACTCATTAGATACAAATACTCAAATAGATATAATTATAAGAAGAGACTTCCTTGACTTATGAAATTGACATGCAAAATGGAATTTTGTATGTGATCTGTTGTTCTCTCTTTCTTTTAAATTAGGAAAGTGCAACCACTTGGACATAACCAAGATGCTCCACCGCTACTTCCTAAGAGCAGCATGTCTGCCAACTTCACCATGACTTCAATTGTGAGAGAGAATGTTTGGTGAGAGATATCGGGAATTTTTTTGGGCAGTGAAAGCCTGATTGTGAAGTTGGAAATGTCAATTTAATTAAGAGGGATATTGTTAAGACTGAGAAGAGATTGAGAGGAGAAGATGGATTTAAAAGGAAGATTGAGAGGTAGATCAGTCAGAAGAAAGGAACGTGAAAAAGGGAGAGTCGGGGAGAGAGAAAGTAGAGATTAGGGCAAAATAATTCTTAACCAAGTCGTGATTACAAAGTAAATGCCTAAATAGGCTGGCCTAACCCGCTGGAGTACATAAGAAACCCATCTAGCTACATGTACATTAACATAACTAATTCTAATCAAAACCAAAACAAATCCTGCGGCAATTCAAATAACTGATTAGCCTACTCACTAACTTCCCTAACTGACACATTATTATGGGTCATAACACATTGTTGAGACTGAGAAGAGACTGAGAGGAGAAGATGGATTTGAAAGGAAGATTGAGAGGAAGATCAGTCAGAAGAAAGGAACGTGAGAGAGAAAGGGAGAGTCGGGGAGAGAGAAAGTAGAGATTAGGGCAAAATAATTCTTAACTAAGTCGTGATTACAAAGTAAATGCCTAAATAGGCTGGCCTAACCTGGTGGAGTACATAAGAAACCCATCTAGCTACATAGACATTAACATAACTAATTCTAATCAAAACCAAAACAAATCCTGCGGCAATTCAAATAACTGATTAACCTACTCACTAATTTCCCTAACTGACGCATTATTATGGGTCATAACAGATGTACACATTTTCAGGTCAATGCAGCAGAATTTACTCTATCTTCAGCCCGTTTCGTGAAATTTACACATATTATGGTATTAAGTCGGTTTACTAATGTAATGATGTCATAAAATTGACCTGAACAAGTGTAATAAGTGCGAAAAATGCTGAAGATGTGTAAATTCTGTCGCATTGACAGGAAAATGTGTAAATTCCTCTATAACTGAACATCTAGTATTAAGAAAGTCCTTGTTACTATTGCTCAATATTTGTTGAGAGATATCAGGATTTTTCTTGGGCAGTGAGCCTGATTGTGAAGTCGTACAAGCCAATTTAACTAAAAGGGATTACACATTTTCAGGTCAATGCAGCAGAATTTACACATTTTATGATATCAAGAAACAGGTTTACTAATTTGATATCATAAAATTGACCTGAACAAGTGTAATAAGTGCAAAAAATGCTGAAGATGTGTAAATTCTCTCCCTTTGACATGAAATTGTGTAAATCCTTTAACTGAATATATCTAGTATTAAGAAAGACTGTTGCTTAATTTTAAAGCTAGGTTTTAAGAGTGTATGTCATATTCAATTATATAAAGAAAGAAAGTGCAGATGATCTTCCTGTTTCAGTGGGCCATTTTTCTGGGTCAATTACTGGAGGAGCAGGATCTCACGTCCATTATGGTGCAGGTTGATGCTGCAATAGTTCGCATAATGAAGACAAGAAAGGTTCTCAGCCACACACTTTTGATAACAGAGCTCTTTCAGCAGGTATTGCAGCTGTAGCGAACTTACGGAACTTTTATATTGTTCTTTCTTTTAAAAAGACTGTCTTGGAATTTTTCTATATACGTCTAGCTCTTTAGTTGCCGCACTTGAATATTGCATCTTCTATAGTTGGTGTCTTGTTTCCATTTCAATTGTTACATATGCTCGTTGTTGTGTATAAAGCTAAAACTATGCAGATTTTCATTCGTGATTGAGTTTCCAATATATGATAGTAAACCCGCCACTTGCAAATATAATTTTGATTGGCAAATTATTTCTGATTTTATAATGTTTCGATTTGTGCTGTTGGCGACAGCTTAAATTCCCAATTAAGCCAGCAGACCTGAAGAAAAGAATTGAAAGCCTCATAGACAGAGAATACTTGGAGCGGGACAAGAGCAATCCTCAGATATATAATTATCTGGCTTGATTTATGGACAAATCTTAATATTTGAATTGGGTCGTCGCCTTTTACTTGCCAGAAAATGCACTAATGGCAGCGTCGGAGGCTACGTCACATGAGCATCTCGGAATATGTACAGCAGCTTCATGTTGTAAATTTTTTACTTTCCTGACTGATAGCACTAAAAATGAATAGCTCCCTGTTCCAGCCAGTTGCCCGCGGGGTGCGTAAATTTCTTGTCTTCGCTAGCAAGTTGCAACACACTTGTGTTCTTTCTTGTTTAAATGCCTCTGAACATGTAATGCCCTGCAAGAAGTTTGGAGAGCCCACATTATTTCTGCCTATCTAGATGCGGGCTCCACTACTGTCAAATGGGAAATTTACAAACGTCGTAATAACACGAGGAATTCAAACAGACAATATCGTGGGGGCCGACCTACAAGAAATGGGCCCCATCTGATATTGCGTTTGGTATACTAACTTCCACGGAATGTGTTGACACATCCGTTATTAGGGTTCCTTGATGCTTATCAAATTTCATCTAAATGATGGGTCCCACATGTTGAAAAAGAGGTTAAAATCACGCATGAAACAGCCACCCTTGAAATCCAAGGGCAGTAGAAGCAATACGGGTTGGCCTACAAAATCAGCCTGGCCCGCAATGCGGGCTTGGGCCTTAAGATATGGACTTTGTGCTGGGCTGAGTTTAAAATTTTAAAGCCCGTTGAACTTTGGGCAGGGCCTGGGCAAGAAAATCTTAAAAGCTTTGGCCCGGCCTGTAAAACTTATTGATGTTATGCTGTGTTATAGGTATATATTTGTTGTGTAAAGAATATGAAAAGAGTAGTTTTGTTTTGTTGTTTACACTTACGGTGATTTTTGGTTTGGTACTTAATATTTTTTAATTAATTTTGTTCTTTAGAATATCATTCCAAAGGACGAAATCTATAGAAAGGATGAAATTAGCTCTTAAATGATTTCGTCTTTTGAAAGGATGAAACATGATTTTGTCGGTGCTCTTGTGAACTTCTAGTTTATTTATGCTGACCTCAAGTTTTAAATTATAATTTCGTCCTTCCAAAGGACGAAATTTGATTCAATTTTTTTTTAAGTGAACTTACAATTGACATTAACACCTGTCCTTGTTCGCACATTCCACACATCACGTTTTAATTAAAATCCACAAAACATCAAATTTATCCATACCTATCCTTGTTCATTCATTCCATGCATTAAGTTTTAATTAACTACTACAAAACATCAAACTTATCCACATTAACTATTATTCACATAACATTAAATTTATTGACATCAACTATCATCTACACAACATACAAACACACATAAGATATAAATGTTTATAAAATATATAAATTTAATATCACAAGTTAATAAAATGTTTAGTTCAAAAGAAACATATGAAAAATTTGACACACTCAATTTATATCTACTCCTATATCCTCGACCTCGTCCTCTATCTCGGCCTAGATCTCGACCTCAACCCCAACGATGTTGCACTAGCTCTTCTTGCTCCTCATGGTCCACTTGCTCCAGCTCCGGTTCTGGCTGTGGCTCCAACTCTGCATAAGTAATAGATGACTCAACATGAGCTGGCCGCTGTCGTTTGTAATATAATATTGAATCTGGCTGAGGATAAATTACATGTAGAGTGGCCGAAAATGATGAACAGGGGGAGGAGAGTTAGGTGTTACTGATGAAGGTGGAATATTAGAGAATGATTCAGGCCTCGGTTCTCTGAGTAGCGTCATCATTAGGATAATGTCCATGAACATCTGTAATTATAGACTGAAGTAGTGGTAAGCTACGAAGGACATCATTATATTGCCTAAGCATCGACTAACATAATGATAATAAGACCTCACCCGAAGTATAGGCGTTAATTGCGTCAATCAAATATACATATATACATTGCAAAATGAAGATATAAAAAAATAAACTAAAAGTCAGATAAATAATAAATGAGAAATAAGAAAATATTATTATATAATTAACAAAGATATATTTACCAAAGCTGCCTTAGACACACCCCTAGGCTAATATGTCATCTCTACTTCATCGCACAGTAAAATATATCGATGTGTAATCGATAAATACCACTGCATATATGCGCTACGAGCATCTCGCGATGTTGTAGCCATCCCCCCTCTGATAATAGTGGCTCTCCTATCATCTCATTGAGCGATATATGCTGCATGATTTATAGCCCAATTGGTAATATGACAGCCTTTTTGAGTGATGCGATGGACAAACTTGACGGTACGAGGTGGGACCTCTTGCTCCAAGTTAAACTGGAGCATCACACGATTTGCCACATACATCTCGATAATCACAAAATAGATGAGTGACATTTGCAAGAGCCACACATCTTGATCCTCAGTGCAGAGAGGAGGTAACATAGTCAATACCTTCGGTGAGTACGACTGTCAAATAACTACACATTTGATAAAGATAATTAAGTTTAAATTACCTTACATATCTTATAATCATTATATAAAATTTGATAATAAAATAAAATTACCTGATAAGGCCATTGGTGGTCTAACTCTCCTTTATACAACCGGACTCCTTGTGAATTTTTGGTTGTTCTCTTCTGAACATTCCACCTTCAGGAGTCTTATTCAAAAAATGAGTTCAACATATGTAAATAAAACCTTAGTAAAAAATTAATTGTTAAAAATAAATATACCCTACCTCGCTCCTAACGGAGCACCCTCAACTAAGTGGCCTATCTCAATACTTGGTCAATCGATGTGTAAATGCTCCCACGACCATAACTGTGTCACAAAATATAACAAAAATTATTAAAAAAACTATGCAATTTTGTGTGTAAAAAATATTTGAAGTTACAAATTCTTTTACCTGAAGAAGAGTTAGACATCCTGTAATCCCCGAGGTCATAGCTTGATATGCTTTCCCTAACTCTCGGTATAAAAATACAAAAGTGGCACTGCCCTATGCATATGTGCCTGCCATGTTAAAGTCCATGAGGAGGGAGAGATATGCAACATGTACATGGCTACTCGTGTTATTTGCAAATTTCATATCCCCAAGTAAATGTAATAAGTATGCCTGTGCAGCTGCTCGATAACTATCTCTGTGGCATCTGCTGGGAGCTCATGAAACTTACCTAATAGCCATCGAAGGCTCACTTGGCTACAACTCATCACTGTAGTAGGAGGAGCTTTGCCAAGGAGTCTGATTAATAAGTCCAAATGACTTCCTCCTGTCGTACCCGTCACAACTTGTCCATCGATGCGAAGTCTTAAATCCACATCCATGAGAGTTGAGGACATCTCCCCATAGGGTAAATGAAATATCTGTGTCTCCCTCCTCCATCTCTTGACTAGAGCTATCAATAATGGTTGTTCGAGATGAATGTACTGTAGATGAACAAAATGTCCAAATCTTGCTCACTCGATATAGGGTAGAATATGATCATCTACGGGCCAATAGCAGAGATATTTAAAATGTTCAATGCACTCAAGGCACCCGGGGTCCTATAATAAATTTAAAAATTATAACCTAGCGTAATATATAGTCCAAAAAAATGAAACAAATTTCATGAATAATTATAATACCTCTCCTCGCCAAATAGAAGTACTGTCTCATCAATAGGGCTTGACCCATAAAAAGGCTCCATATGATCCATATGATCTGCGGTGAATTAAGATCGTTAAGAACATATAGTCATATCTAAAATAGAGAATATATAAAAAAGACTAATTGTATGTTTACAAATCAATAGGAGGGTTTCTACATAATTTACTGTTATGCCCACTTTGTTTGCACCTCTAACATTTATACCCTGCTCTACCATCTCTCTCCATTGTCATACGATCCATTATATTCCTAATGCAAACAGACCGTGGGCGACCGGGTTTTCTTGTTGCTATTGGAGGGAATAACACATAAGGTATATCCCTCTCCCAATACTCCTAACCACAAGAAGAATAGAATTGTGCCAAGTACACATTTTTATAAGTGGTCGATGTGTAATAAAGTCCTACTTGTATGGGCTGCTGCGGCTTTCCCCACATGGCAATATGAAGAGTCGCATTCACCACAACCTTCTAGCCACTCATTGATGTCACTTTGTACTCATTGCCGTTGATCCTGCTAATTATATACTCCTTAGTTTTTCTTGTTTGTTATCTAATTATCCCGTCCACTCTGGGAGTATATGGGGTGGCCATGGCATCTAAGGTAGAAGATTGTTTAACGAAAATTTTTACTACCCAATAAAAAGTAGCTTACACTAAAGCCTGCATGGGTAATCCTCGTGCCCCCTTCAAGATGCTATTTAAACTTTGAGCCATATTTGTATTCATCATACCAAATCTTCTAAAACCATCATGAGCAAGAGACCATTGTGCAAGATGCAATTCTCCTCCTAAGAGGATATGTTTTGCCTTAGGACTCTCCTAACTAATCAAGTCCATTTTAGCATCAAATTGTTATAGTCTCAGTGCACAAGTTGTTGCCCCAATCAAGTCTGTCAGTATATCATTTTTAAACTCCTTAAAATTTGCCTTATATGTGACAGATGCATTAGCGATGGTAGCAGAATGGCTCAGGAAGAACCTTAGGCATGGCCTTCTGAAGGACAAAATCACTCTAATGAGAAGGATGAAATCACTCTAAGCAACTTAAACATGATTTTGTCCTTCTCAAGGACGAAATTGCAAAAAAAGTAAACAAAATACCACATAGGCTCGAGTGCTTGGCTGGTGCCTACATGGACAAAATGGACACCACTTTGAGAATTATTTTCCTATTTCCATGATTTTGGTAAATATTTTTTTAATATTATTGAAATAATTTTCCCTTCTATTAGCTACTACAGAAATAGATAATGGCATATCGTTCATTTCGTATGATGCTGATGCTAATGCTAATGCTAATAATGTAGACATGTTTGTGTTTCAAGGGTAAAAATATTTTATGCTAATGAGTGTATGGGCAAGGCTTAGATATTTTAGTGGATTTCTCGTGCATTACAAGTTTAATGACATTCTAAACCAACAAATCTCTTTGCAGTATGTCATTTTTAACTAACTTTTCGTGTCCATGAAAACTTATATCTTTCATGAATGGATTATATGTATTGTATTGCAATTACTAGACAATTACTCCTGCAGTCTATGCTTTCTACTCTTTCAAACTTCATTAAAAGGCAAGCATGGGTAAAATATTAGAAGTTAGAAAAAAAATTTATATCACATCTCTTTGGCCCGAAAGCAGGTTGTAAGGTCCCTGATTTTTCTACGATTTTTTGGGATTTTCCTGCTATTTTTTTGGTCATTTTCAGCAGGAAAATATGATGCTACGGCGTATACATATTTATGTATCATACCCCGTATTTATACTCATAGAGTTGGGTGTGGGGCTTAGTCGCAGGCCGCGGGCCTCGTTGCGCACCTATGGTGCAAATTTTGGAGCTACGACACGTAACCAGTGGGTAAACGCGTATTAGGGACATGGATATAAAAATTAAAAAGATTAACTATATATGTCTTCCTACCCATCGGTTTTCACACAACCAACATCCAAAAAAAAAAGAGACGACGTCCAACGAGTTTTTTGAGAACCCGAGCTTAATTCCGGTCACTCCGTTCTCCCTCCTCCGACGTCGAATTCCTTCGATTCTTATCAGGATCCACTTTGCCTCACTGCCACGAGTCCGTAGGTACCGGCTATGACCACTGCCATGGCCTCTTTGCTCCTCCACGAGGTACCGAACCTTTTTCGGGTTTTTCTCTCCTTCAATCCTGTTTTTGAACTGTGGGTGTACGATTTTGACATCGTTTGAGGCTGCTCTCAACTAGACTTATGTTTAGTTGGCCGCTAGGAACCCATAGGCGCTGGCTAGAGCCGCTGCCATGCTTTCTTCGCTCCGTGGTGAGCTACCAGCACTTTGGTCGGGTTTTTATTCACATTCTCTATCTCACTATCCGTGGCATTATTTTGACGCCGGTGGGTTTCCGATTGTCGTCTGGCCACCGGTAGGACTCCATCTAGCCTACCTCGACCCGGTGTCGGTAGGGGTTTGTCATTTCTGACCCCGCCTCGCCCCTATTGCCTTGCTCCGCCCGATTGGACGCTTTGGGTGCGTCTCGGGTCGTTGCCATCGGCTAGCTGTGGGCCATTTTGGCATTATGGGCTCTGCCCCTGCTCGGCGACAGTGAGGGTCAGCCCTGATTGACCCAATTATACACTTTGCTCAGAATGGGCCGCTTGTCATTGCCCTATACCATGCGAGATGCACAACCGCCCGCACCATGGGTATTGGTTGTGGGTGGCGATCAATGATGTCGCCGTTTAGTTTGGCCACAGCTAGGGCCTTAGCCCTGTTGGTTTCTTTTGTGGGCCTTGGGTCGCCCCCTTTCAGCCCTCTCCCCAGTCCCTTTGGGTCGCGTGTGCATGTGGCCACGCGTGTGCTTTTGGGTTTAGGCGCCGCATTCGTGCCGCCTGACCATCGATTGACTTTGCCACCGAGTGGAGTTGACACATAGCCGTCCTCCACCTCTCCTTTGTTCTCGAGCGTTGCCCCACGCTCTCCGCCCTTAGTGGGCTTTTGTTGACCGAAATCGTCGTCGTTGGGTGCTATCCACAGCCGATTTCGACGTCTTGTGGCTGGCTGAGCACATCTTAGCCACTGGCCAATCTTCAGTGAGTACACCCTCGACTTCTGGTCGCTCCGCCACATATGTTGGCATGATATTTCTCCCGGCCGCCCTAGTGTGACGCCGTGGATCGTGGGTTTTGTCGCATTGATTTCTGACACCCTGTTTGGCCATGACTAGTTCCGGCGCTTCCTAAAATCCTGGGGACAGCAGCTCTCTCAGCTAGGCAACGGTTTTGGCCACCAACTCCGCTACCAACGCCACCACCATCGTGTGCTCGCCATCAAACGTCATGATTACGAGGTAGGGGAGCTTTGAACTCGTAATTTCATGGATAGCATGCTTTGAATGAGCAGTAGCATGCTAGGATTGTATGATTCTATGCTTTGGATGTTAAGTAATGATCCGATTGCATGATATGCATGTAAGCATGATTATATGGTATGTTGAAATGCATATGACATGCATGTTGGCTGTAAGTACATTGGATGTATGTATGTGCTAGTGATGGCTAGCGTGTTTGTTGGTAAGTTTTGTACGTTGATTGAGTATGTGCTAGTGATGGCTGGCATGTATGTTTGACGATGTATGCATGTGCTAGTGACGGCTAGCGTGCATGTTTGGAGTATGTATGAATTATGCATGTGCTAGTGATGGCTAGCGTGCATGTTTGGAGTATGTATGGATTATGCATGTGCTAGTGATGGCTAGCGTGCATGTTTGGAGTATGTATGAATTATGATGTACTAGTGATGGCTAGCGTGTATGTTTGACGTATGTATGCATGTGCTAGTGATGGCTAGCGTGTATGTTTGACGTATGTATAAATGTGTATGTATGCACTAGTGATGGCTAGTGAGCATGTTTGTAAGTTACGTATGTATAACCATATGTGTATGTTATACGTATGTGTGAGACATACGCATGTATGATGGCTTTTTGCCTATGATATGGATATGTGTAAGTGTATGTGGGCAGAGGTATGAGCGATGGATAGTAAGAGGTGACAGAGGTTTTGTTTGGATTTGGATATGGATGTGTAAGCATATGACGGATGACAGAGGATATGGGTATGACGGGTAAGGTTTGTCAGACAGTGAGAGTGTTCATAATTGTACAAGCATAACGTACAAATTATGAAGTGAAAAGTAAGCATAATAAGTGAGATATAAGTAAGAGGGCGACAATTGGGTTGACTCTAAGGAGCTTCTTTTGATGAGGTCAGTGTAAGATGATTTGGCCATAAGATGGATGGCGAAGTATGTAAGACTGTAAGGGTTTGATGTACGATGAGTTTTGTCCATGATGTGGACGGGTAAGTGAAGTTTGCTGCCTTGACAAACTAGGGTTTCGATCGGGCTCAGCTTCGGTTTGATCAGTCGAGGACTGTGATTTTGTGTGGCATAATTGTACCGCATAATATACTTAATTCAAACTTGAATTATAAGCATAGCTAATGATAGCGTTGTGAGTTTGAGACCTGAGGGTTCGACGGATTGAGTTCTGTGTTGGGCTAGCCGATAATGAGTCGGCTGAGCATTTCTCATGTCTTGCCATGGTGTTTATCCTGCGGGATGTTGTCTGGGTGCTGTATAGAGCACCGGACGTCTGATGCTCTGCTGAGAGCGACATATGTTTCCGATTTGGTCTGCGTGCTATATGATCATTTATAATTAAACCCTTTGCAAGTGTACAAGGTAATTGTACTTGGATAATTATTTAAGGGTTATCGAACCTCAGGGATGGATGAATTATTACTAAATCTAAAGAGGAATTTGCTGATTGAAAACTAAAACAAACTTAAACTTAAATTAAGCAAAAGAAAGGAATCAACTAGTTTAAAAGCAAGAGATTAATTTGATAGAATTTACTTAGGAAATTGAATCCACTATAGAACCATAACAATTCCTTAACTTTTAACCTAAATCTAGTGTGAATATGAATAAATATTCTCAGCTACAAGCTAGAATTACTTTAGAAAGAATCATTAATTAAATTCCATGGCATGAACTATCTTCGACAATAGCATGAATCATCTACACTAAACTAGCTATAGGCATGACCCGTCTAATCTTAGTATAACTCATCTAAGTCATTAATTATCTGAATATTAAAACTATTGTATGAACATCTCATCTAAATCACAGAAATTAAAATCGATGAAAATATCAAAACCACATCAATCTATCATCTACAAGACAATAAATCAACATAGATTTGAATAAACATGTAAAGCTCTTCCATCAAAAAGGAAATCCATATCATACAATTGTCATCATTCATAACTGAGATTTTAATTTAAAAGAAAAGAAACTGAAACTTATCTATAGCTTCATCAGCTCCTAAGTAAAAGAAAAGTCTAGCCTTCCATTGTAGAAGAAAGCACTTGAATCTCCATTGAAAGCTTTGAGTTCTCTTCCATCTTTTTCTTCCTTTTTCTCTTCATCAAATCTACTGGAATCCCTCAATCTTGAGCCAAATATGTCTTTTTATAGGTATAAGTTCCGTAGGAAGAAGTCTAATATGAAAAGGATTGAAAATTGGTTAAAACTAGGAAACTGCACGTTATGCCGTTCGAACGCCATGCATGCCCGTTCAAATGCTTGAACTGAGTTTTGCTTCAAAATCACGTTATCCTGATTGAACGATAAGTGACCCCGTTCAAACGGCTACAGTGTTTTTGCAATCTGGACAGTTTTTCTGGACAATCCATATTCTGTTCATTAAGCTTTTCCTCATGTACCTCGATAAGTGCACTTTACCTACAAAATATAAAATATCATCCTTTAGACATGTACAATATAATTAAAATCCCAACTTTGTTCAAATACATATCTAAACTACTAATAGCTATAAAATTATTAATAATTAAACTAAAATACTAATTTCTATCTTAATCTAAATAAACTATAACTAACACTTAATTAACCTAATCTATACTAGCAAATAAGGTAAAAAGGCATATAAAATAGATATATATTTCATGCTCATCAGAAGCCCAGATGTCTGATGCTCTGTTGAGAGCGGAGTATGTTTTCGATTTGGTCTGTGTGCTGTGTAAGCCTAGACGTTTGATGCTCTGTTGAGAGCGTTGTATGATTCCGCCCAAGAGTGGCACTGTATGTTTCTGCCCAAGTGGCACTGTATGTTTTCTGCCCAAGAGTGGCACTGGCACTATAAGACCTATTATGGTGTGCAATTCTCTGGCACTATAAGACCCATTATGGTGGGCGATTCTATGGCACTATAAGACCCATTATGGTGGGCAACTGTATGACCCCTTATGTGTGGGTGTTTATGTTTGCGGGCTCAGGTAAGTAGTATCATGGATCTACTCTTACCTGTTTGATCCAATGCCCCATGAGCATTGGTGTGCCTTACCTTTGAAAAAGTCCATGGCGTCTAGTTACTCCCCGGAGGTTAAGGTGTTGCCCCAGTGGCATTCTTTTTTATTTCGACGCTGGAGCCTATTAGTTGTAATGAGCTTCAGTGGTCGTTGATATGTGTACGATTATGAGTATGAGTACGACTGTATGAGTATGAGCACGACTGTAAGCGTATGAGTTTGAGCTCGACTATAAGAGTATGTGTACGGGTATGATTGTACGAGTAAGGTCGTACAAGTATGCATGTGTTGTATGAGTAAGCGTACAGTGGTACGAGTAAGTTTGTATGACCCTAGATAAGGGTGTTTGTGTAAGTTTAATTTGATAGTATGACTTTGGCACGATGGTGCCTTTGGTATGACTTTGGCACGATGGTGCCTTTGGTATGATTTTGGCACGATGGTGCATTTGGTATTACTTTGGCACGATGGTGCATTTGGTATGATCATATGCGTATGAGCATGATATTGATATGCCTATTTGCTTCATGTTTGAGTTGCATGAACGTATGTATTTATGAACTTATTGAGTTCACCGTTTGGGATTTTCCCTACTGGGTATTTTCCTACTGAGTATGAAAATACTCATCACCCTACTTTTTAGCCCCGTTGTACGGGAAGTTTTGCAGGTTGTGCGGAGAGCTCCTGGAAATGGATGCTCATTTCAGCGGTGGATTGATTCCCGTTGACTCAGGTATATGCTTCACTCACTACGAGTTTATTTGTGCCACGATCCTGATGTATTGGGTGAGACGAGACGTTAAGATGTTTATTCTGGACTTTCATTTGGATTAGTCTATGGACTGTTATGGGACTTGCACTCAGGGATGCCTGGGAGGGATTTGCATTTAAAGTCTATGATCATAGCAATTTATTCGTACGTGTGTTTTCAGTAGCGCCTGATGATATTTGCTTTGGCCGTACGATGTTTGACCGTATGATGAAAATATTTAGATGGAAAATGGATGTTTAGTGTTTTAAATTATAAACTGTTTTATCAGGTTTTGGTTTTGTCATTTTCCTCCAATTTACAGATGTTATATTGCAAAAATTTTCCGTGAATTTTAAGGAAAATGTGTGAAAATTCTCGGGTGTTACAGTTGGTATCGAAGCCTAGGCATCTGACTACAAGTCCATAACAGTCGCAAGTCCAGAGTCGTGGCATGTAAGAGTAAGTTGAGATTTGGTTTTGGGAATGGGTCAAGGTGAATGTTTTCCCTTGATTCCATTTGTTTCTGCCGTTGGGCAGAGTTGAGCCGAAGTGCCTCCACCGCCGAGAGATTTGGTTAGTTGGATTGCACGTTTTTTGGCTAAGGAGAGCCATTGGCTGCTTTTGATTGTGTTGAGTTTTTGAAAGGTTGACTAGCACCTTAATGGCTATTAAGAGAGCCAGAAGCTGCTAGTGTTTGAGTTGAGAGTACGAAGTACCTCGTTGAGGTTTTGTAAGCTCCGAATGACCGGAGAGTGGTTATGGCCACTTACGTTTTGACTAGTGAAAATCTGTCGGATGAATTTTCCTTCCTAATTGGTCAGCTTGTGACCTAGATGGAGGGTGTTTCTGTGACCTTCATTGTCGGAAGGTTTTGAAATCCCTTTTGCTAAGAGGCAAGGGAGTTTGTATGCGGTGGAGTTTGATACTCTTTTCTCCTCCTTCTGAAGATTCGTGGTTAAGAGCAGTTTAAAAGGATGAAAATTTGAGCCTCCAAGATTGTGGACGGCCTTTGAGGTAACTACTTGGTTACGATTTTGAGGAAGGAGGGTGTGAGTTTGGTGTGGTTTTGATGATTGGTTGACTGCTCAGAGAGTAGTGGTAAACCATCATAAGAAACGTGTGATGTTTGTGTGCCCTGAAGGTTCGAATGTTGTATCCAGGGTGTTTGTTAATGGTCAGCCTTATGCTTTGGGTGAACCGTTAAGGCCAGGCGATGTGTGACTAATAGTTGCAGAGCCTTTTGGTGAGTTGTTTGAGAAGAAGTCTCAGGGATTACTCTAGAAGAGCTAGACACTGTTAGGGATTTTCCTGACACATTCCCTGATGACTTACCGTGTTTTCCGCCAAAGTGTATGGTGGAGTTCGTTGAGTTAGTGCTTAGTGCACTCTACCTCTAGGGCATCGTACGGGATGACCTGCTAGAGTGGAATGAACTCAAGGATGAGTTGTCAGAACTTGTGATTAAGAAGATTGTTTGACCAAGAGTATGATCTTGGGGGTAGGTTGGATTTGTGCCGGTGAAGAAGTAGATTGTTTTCCTACGTTTATGCATCGGCGTTGTATGTTTAACTGAGCGACTTTGAAGAATAAGTTTCTTGCTCATATTGGATGACCCTTGGGAGGTCTTGTATGAAAGGACATTCTGATTCGCCGGCAGGTTGGGCCGAAGTAAGTGAGCTGTAGATGCTCAATTGTGAATTGTCTGGCAATGTGCAGACAGGTTGAAGTTAGCCAGGCAAGGGCTTCAGACAACTCAAAGTTGATAAGAGAGTTTTGCTATTAGAGGCGAAGTGATCTCCAGTTCAGTTGCAATCACTTCAGTTAGATCCTTTGATGGACAAGGTAAGTTGTGGATGACAAAGGTCATTCGTGTGGCGAAGATATTGTGATAAGTATCATACTCCCGAGATGGCGACTTGGGATGTTCAGGCGGATATGAGAGAGATACCCCGAGGTATTTGCTATTTCAGCTATACGTTGTAAGTTGACCGTGAAATTTCGGGGACGAAATTTTTCCAAGGAGGGAAGAATGTAAGGTCCCTGATTTTTCTACGATTTTCTGGGATTTTCCTGCTATTTTTCTGGTCATTTTCGGAAGGAAAATATGACGCTACGGCGTATTCATATTTATGTATCATACGCCATATTTATACCCGTAGAGTTGGGTGTGGGGCTTAGTTGCAAGCCGCGGGCCTCGCTGCACGCTTACGGCGCGAATTTTGGAGCTACGACTCGTAACCAGTGGGTAAACGCGTATTAGGGACATGAATGTAAAAATTAAATCTCTATAATTATGATGTGTTAGGATTACTTATAATTGTCACCTTAATTACATATGAACTTCTTTGGATTATGATTTAGCTTATGCATGAAAATGACTGTACTTGTCTCGGTTTAGCATGATGTTTTACTTGTTTTAAATCTATATTTCAATGATTTCTTCGCATTTATTCTATGATTTTAGTAGGTTATAACCATGATAATTAATGGACACTTGCACATGTCACATTGATTATAGATTCATGTTCCATGTGTTTTAGATCAAATATGAACACTACCATGTATGTATATTAGTGCTTATGATTCTATGATTTTATTTGTCACAAATAGACCATGTTTCATGAATATTATGACTGATTAGAGTATGTTTACCTATGCTTGCATTCATTGAATATTTGCTCATGTATATATTATGTTGCATACATCATAAGAATGATTGTAAGCAAAGATTACTCATGTAATTTTATTCATATACATATGTGTAAGATGCTTTAGTTATATGACAAAGCAAAGTCATGACATAGTGCTACTAACCTTTTGGGTCGTTGTTGCCATCTCTGGCCCTCACATTCAAAATATGTTTGGATTCAGTCACAAACGACTCAACTTAGGCCTTAATGGCCTAAAAATTCCAGGTTTGTAGGAATTATGGTGTTTGTCAGAGGAGAAAGAGAGGAGTTATTATGGTGTTTGTGTAACGTCCCTAATTTTTTTCCAATATTTTGATGCTTTGGCTTATTTGTTTTTGTATATTTTATCTTGGTATTCATACTAATAAAGTCATGCATGGGGCTCAGCTGGGGCCATTCTACCTTAGTGCACCATAGTGATTTTCGACACAAAAAAGAAAGAGAATGGAGGAGAAAGCAAAAATGAGAAAGGAGAAAATGAGAGAGAGAGAGAGAGATAGGAGAAAAGGAAATGAAATGAAAAAACAAAAGATAAATGGATCGGGCTCAGCCAAGCCCTATGCAGAACCCCCAGTATCTTCTCTCTCATTCTCTTAGAATGACGCGGCTCTGGCGATGGGCGGTGAGTTCTGGCCAACCTCTGTCCGATTAACATTGGGTGAGAACAACTTGGCCACTGCCCTAGCCAGCTTCACCAATCTACCTCCCTTGTTTTCTCCTAGAAAGCCATACCTCTCTATGTTTTGGGCTCTACCACCACTGGCGCTGATCCTTAGTGGCCATATAACTGACATGGGCTAAGCCCCAGCCTGGCATCGGCCAGGGCAGGCCCCACTCAGCCTGGATCCTCCTCCGTCCCCTCCTTCTATCCTCCGCTCAGGTTGTAAGATCTCTAATTTTATTTTATTTTAATTTCTTTTTAATTGTGTGAATTTGTGTGGTTTTGTTTGTTTTCCAGTTTAATTTGATTTTGGGGTTATGGGTTAGTTAATTATGAATTTAATAAGGTTAATTTCATTTTTATTAGTATTAGTGTTAAGCTTAATTTATCAAATTTTTACCGATTTAATGACATTTTATCCTAATTTTTTTTATTAAGGGCACAAACCCCACCATGGGCCCCATGTCCATGTCAGACGGTGTGCCACCCATTTGACCCTTTAATCTTCTTGTATTATTTTATTTCAGTGGGTTTGGGTGTGATTAAATTCATTTTAAGCCAAAAATAACACTAATTAGCCATTTAGGGCATTTTGACCTATTTTTTAGCTCAACAATTTGTTTACCCAGCCTAAATCCCTTACTATTTAAGAAAAACCCTAGGCTATTTACTAAATGGGAAAGCGCTGTGTTAGAAATGAGGAAGTGCTCTATGCCCATTTTCCAAAGGAGAAACTTGGATTAAGGTGTATTTTCTACTTTTAATCACCCATAATCTTCCGATTTTGGTCTTAATCATTCCTATCTTCATTTCCATAACTTGATTCATAATTTTCTTCTATTAAAAATCTTATTTTTAATTTTAATTTAGAACCCTAATTAGATCTTCATTTTTAACCTAAGGATGTCCTAAATCTATCTATTTTCAATTTGATTTGAGTCTATTAGCTAATTTTAATTAGGTTTCAACTAAATCCCTAATTTTGGGTAGGATTTCTTGAGGATTGAAACTCTTTTGTGGATTCAAAAGCTTGTTAAAGGTAAGGGAGTTTTACCTTGTGTGATTTTCTTCATTGGAATACATGATTTTAGGTTTATTTGAGTTTTTGCTTCATTTTGAGATTTAATGGTGATTTGTTAAAAGTATCCAATTCATGGTTATTTTCTTGTGATTAAGAATGAAAATGATTAGATTTATCATGTTCTAGGGTTAGATTTTGATTATATAATGTTTTATTGTGATTATTAAATTTTTATAAAATTTTAAAATATTTTCAGTTTGAATTTCAAAAGGTTGAAGATGAACCAAAAAAGTGAATTGTTTTGACTGATCAAATGGGCCTACAGCCATTCAAATGGACAATCTAGCCATTAGAACGGCCCATCAGGGTGTTTGAACGGCAACAAGGCTGTTTTGTCAATTTGCGTATTATTTAGATTTCGACCATTTCTTGTTCTCTTCTCATCTCATAAATCTAATTCTTTATTACTATGATGAGTTATAATTACTTATAAATGTCACTATAATTACATGTGAACCCTCTCTGAGTTATGATCTAGCTCAAGCATGGATATAATTATACTTGTCTAAGTTTTGCATTATGTTATATTTGTCTTTAATCTGTATTTTTATGTTTTCTTCGCATTTACTTCATGATTCCGGTAGGATATGACTATGATAAATTATGGATGCTTGCACATATAGCATTGATCATAGGTTATTCGTGTTTCACATGTTTTAGCCTAGGTACGAATATTACTATGTATGTACACTCTTACATAGACATATGATTTTATTTGACACAAATGGACCATGTCTCATGCACATATGAAATTATTAGAGTATATTTATCAATACTTGTACTCATTTATCATTTTCTCATGTATGTATCATGTTGCATGTACAATAAAAATTATTTATAAACAAAGGTTAATCGTGATTAGGCATGATTGATTGATTAGATGCAATTGGATGTCATTGGTTGTCAGATTAATGGCTTGGAGGTTTATCAAATCGGTTTTACGGATGAAAGGACATGGTTTTCATTTTGTGTTCCATAGAGGACGTGTTGCCTCCTAGGATTGAGATGACTGGATTTGCTATATGAGTTAAATTGATGAGTTATTTGAACCCTAAGAATCTAAGATGGTATGTCCGTGTGCACCAGCTTACCAAGCTGCTCTAGTTTTTCTTTTTAAGAATTCAAATTTTCCCTGCAAGGTTTATCCTAGGTGAGCAGGAATTACTCTAGTTTTCCTTTTTAGAAATTTAGATCTTCCCCTTTAGGATTGTCTTGGGTGAGTAGGGGGTACCTTCCCAGTTAAGGAACTTACCCAAACTGCTCTAGTTTTCCTTTTTAGGAACTCGAACCTTCCCGCAAAGGATTGTCTTGGGTGAGCGGGTTTGATTGATTTTTCTCAATTGTGAGACATTCACTTAATGATTGTTGCATGTGTTTGAGATATAATGCACATTGACACAGGTTGTGCAGGAACAATGATGCTTATATTACACATGTAATTATGGAATGATTTTACATGAACATGTAGGATGAGATGTGTTTGATACACTTGATTATATAGGGTAAATGTGCATATTGAGATATGATTATGCAAGATGTGAATATTGAGAATTGTTTCATGCAGGATGTGAATGTTATAATGAGATTCATATGATTACACATGATGTGTATATGTTTTATAAACTATGGATGAACCCATGATTCACAGGTGACATGATTATGTGTTTATGAAATATTTTTTACATCATGATGCAAAGGTGGCATGAATGTGTGTTTATGGGATGTGAGGTGGCATGCTTATGTGTTTATGGAATATGTTTTACATCATGATGTTTAGGTGACATGATTATGTGTTCATGAAATGTAAATTATCTCATGATATACATGTTTAGAGAATGAATATATGATGCATGTTTAGATTGAGAATGCATGCGGTGTTTTCATTAGTCTATATTCCGTACTAAAAAAAACCCTTGCTGAGCTAAGCTCACCCGTCTTTGTTTGTGGTTTTATTTTGGGGCTGTATGTTGTGCCATGCAGGCTCTACATTGAGAATGAGGATGGCCACGTTCATTGGGAGGGGTTATAGATACTTGGTGTTATGTTAGTTTGGATCTATGTTATGTTGAACTTAAACATTTGAATCTTACTTCACTTTATATTTAGTCGTTGTTGGCTTAGACTTGTTTAGCCTTTAGGCTTGTATTATTATGTGTTAACTAGAATATGTGGGCATGTGTAGACTAAGATTGTCAAGTAATCATTTATAATTCTCTATTTGCTTTTGCAAAAAGGACTTGTACGCTCACTTCGATGTGTGTTTCACCCAAGAATGGGATATTTTTTGCATTTTCATTTAACTTCGTCGTGCCGCGTACTACCTCTATCCTTGGATCAGGTTCAGGTTAGAAGTGGGGTGTGGCAAGGCGTGACACAAGTCTTGCCCCCTCTACTATTTTTTCATTTTCTCTCTATGTTGGGCCACCGGAAGTTGCCTCCCTCCACTAGACCTAGCTCCGCCTGGCCACTAGGGCCACGATAGAGCCCGCCAGAGCCTCCGAAACCCCCTCCCCTCTCTTATCTACCACTAATTCCTCTGCTTTGTTCTCCCATTCTGCTCAGCCAGACACTCTGGGTGCATTTTTGGCCGTTCACCATCGGCCATCAGACAACTGTGGACTCTACCCCAGCTTGGCAACGGAGGGAGGTGGGGCGGATAATATACTCAATTATCCCTTTTCCTTATTATTAGAATAAGTGAGTTTAAGCAATTATTCCTTAAGAAGCTGTTAGCCTTCCATAGTATGAATTTCATGTTCTCTGTCTTTTCCTTTGTAGTTGCATAATAACTTCCAAGATGGTCACATCAGAATTAGGAAAGACTGAGAAGTTGAATGTTGACAACTATCTGGTCTGGAAGAGAATGATACATTGATACACTAAAATAATGTTTAATTAAATATTTTTAAATTTTGAATTGCAATCCTATTTTGTGTTAATCTATTACTTATTTGGGCTATTTATATTTTGAATAAGTTAGTTGGGCCTTAATTGAGTTTACATGTTTAAACAGGCTTCAACAGGATCCAACTGGAAGAGGAAGTGAAGCCCAACTACTCAAAGCTATTTAAAAGTCAAGAATGGGCTCCTAATGGTCTAAACATACATGGAATGGTCGAACACAACTTTTTGGACCCATTGGATTTGAGATTTGCATCAAGAGAACTAAATTAGAAAAGAAGCTGGTTCAGACAGATTGACACAGCCCTAGTAGTTTGACCATATCTTTCTATGTATAATTTGGATTGATATGATTCTAGTGGTCATTGGAAAGAAGACTTCCGTGGCTACAATTATTATTTCATGAATAAATTCATAATTTTGAAGATTTGTGGGTCGAATTTGGTATGCAAAGGGACAGCTAGTTAACTAACCCGAGGCTAGCACAAGAAGAATATTTTCATTGATTGTGATTGATACACATAAGAAAAGACAATAGGGCTAATTTGATAACTAAAGGAAGATTCAAAGATACTTATTTTCTAAATAAATCATTGATTTATTTAATTAATTTAGAATCTAATCATTGCTAAAGAAGCAACCAATCAGGATGCAATCTAGAGATATGATTTGACTTTCCTCTTTGAAGTAACCCCTTCTACTCCTATAAATAGAGGGGTGGACATGATAGAGGCATCATCCCCTCCTCTTTGGAGCTCTTTTCTCCTATTTTTCTTTTCTTCTTTTATATTTTTGTTTTTAGTTTTATTGTAATGACTTTCTAAGCTCTCAAGCTAAGGCTAGGAATGAAGCTTATACTTGATGTTTAATGACTACTTTGATTTAAGTAAGTTCTTTATCATTTTAAATTGATGTTCTATATTTAAAGAGTTTATAATCTATATAATTATTTGATTCGGCGTTGATGAAAGGCTTAATGCTTTCACGTAGTAAACAATCAATTAGTATTGTTCTATTTCAAAGTTCTTTAAAAGATAAATTTTCTAATTGAGACAAATTTTTATTTGATCTTAATTGAGTTATCATTTGAATCAAATATACATTAGTGATTTATTACAAGTGGATTTCCGATGCCTTAACACTTTCTCTTTGATTGTCTCTTATTCTCTATTTTACCTTCCATCTCTATTCTATTCTCTTCGTAATAGTTTTCTTTGTCACAGAAGGCTTTCCTTGTGCATCGACCTTGTTTACTATAGTTGACAAGTAAAAAAAAAAATCTGAACTAGACTACTTTATAGTCTTGGTTTGAATGTAACACCAAATTGGCACCGTTGCCGGGGATTGCAACGTGTGACAAGAATCTGTTACGAAAAAAAACTCACTCTAACTTTACTAATTTTTCAACTTTTATTTTTGCACACTAACTCTTTAAATTCAGTCATTTACTTTTAGTACTTAAATTCTGTATTTTTTTTTGAGACCGGAGGCACTACCTACGTTACTAACAAAATTTTTTTGGAATCAAACGTGTACCTTGATAATGCCTTTGGCCCTACTTTACAATTTAAATTTTGTCTATTAACTTCTAACTCTCTAACTTTTTATATTTTGTCATTTAATTTCTGCACTTTGACTTTCGTTTGTTACCAAAAATAAAAAAATTGTTGTTGCACAAAATGTTAGAGAGTTAAAAGTTAATAGACAAAATGCACAAAATATTCAAGGTACAAATCTTTTGAAAATTCTCTTTCTTTTAATATAATGGAGGATCTAAGAACTAATGAGGAACTAAGAAGTGATAATGGGGATAATAATGGACGAAATATTCAAGTTAAAACCTTGCGTGATTATTTGCAACCAACTAGATCAAGTTCTCCTTCTTGCATGATTTTTCTAACTAATGTGGGTGGTTTTGAACTTAAGCCAGGTGTAATTCAATTATTACTCAAATTTCATGGCCTAGATTCAGAAAGCCCATATTTGCATTTAAAAGAGTTTGAAGAGGTTTGTGCAACTTTGCCAAACCAAAATGTTTCAAATCATGTTATTAGATTAAAACTCTTTCCATTTTCTTTAAAGGAAAAAACAAAAAATTGGTTGAATTCTTTGAAGCCAAGATCCATTGGAACATGGTAAGAAATGAAAAGAGAATTTTTGAAAAAAAAATTCCCCACCCATAGAACTAATACACTTAGAAAGAACATCATGAATTTTTCACAAAAAAATGAGACTTTCTTTCAATGTTGGGAGAGATTTAAAGAACTTTTGTTGTTGTGCCCACATTATGGATATGAAACATGACGTACAATTAGTTTCTTTTATAATAACTTAACTTCTCAAATGAGGCAATTTGTTGAAATGATGTGTAATGGAGAGTTTTTTAGTAAAGAACCTGAGGAAGCATGAGACTATTTTGATGTGTTAGCCAAAAATGCTCAATGATGGGAAAATTCTAATGAATTTGAAAGTAGTAATAAGACCAATTCTAATAAATTTGAAAGTAGTAATAAAACCAAATCTAATGGGACAACTAAGGGGGCATGTACCTTCTTAAAGAAAAAATGATGTAAAAACAAAAATTACAAGTTTAACTAGAAAGGTTGAGGCTATGAAAATTAATAGGGAAAACATGTCTAAAGCTTCTAAAAAAATATAAGATATTTGTAGTATATGTGAGAGTGCTGGAAACCAAACACAAGATTGTCCAACAATCTCTGCTTTTCAAGAGGTGTTACATACTTAAGCAAATGTTATGACTACCTACAAAAGACCCTTTTCTTCTCCTTATTTTGAAACTTATACTCCTAATTGGAGAAATCATCCTAACTTTAGTTGGAGAAATGAGTCAAATGTACAGGTACCTTCTTCCTCAAATTATGTTCCACCATATAAGAAGACTCTTGAAGACACATTGCAAACTTTCATGCAAAGTCAAGCAACAATAAACAACCAAATAATGTAAGCCATCAATGACTTGAAGACTTTTATCACTCAATTGACCACAACTTTGAGCACTCAAGAAAAAGAGAAGTTTCCTTTTCAACCTCAACCAAATCCTAAAGGTTAATTTGTAATTGAAAATTGAAATTCTTCAAGTTCACAAGAAGAGCGTGCTAAGTCTATCACCACTTTGAGAAATGAAAAAGTCATTAACAAAGACATTCCAATGAAGGTTGTTGAACCTAAGGAGTCTTTGAATTTTAAACATGGTGATGAACTTGACAACTCTGATTGTGTTTCTCCTATTCCTCCTCATTTTCCTCAAAAATTACAATCTTCTTCTAAATTGGTGCAAAATGATGAGATTCTTGAAATTTTTAAACAAGTGAAGATTAACATTCCTCTCTTAGATGCCATTAAACAAATTCTATCTTATGTAAATTTTTTTAAAGACCTTTGTACAATCAAGCGTAAGCTAAATGTACAAAAGAAAACATTTTTGATAGAACAAGTAAGTGCAATTTTACAACAAAACACCCCACCAAAATATAAAGATCTTTGTTGTCCAACCATATCTTGTATAATTGGGAATTATAGAATTGAAAAAGCTTTGCTTGATCTTGGGGCAAGTGTTAATCTCTTACCTTATTCTGTTTATGAACAATTGAGACTTGGTGAATTGAAGCCCACAAGCATTACACTTGAACTTGTAGATCGCTCAGTTAAAACACCAAGAGGAATTGTTGAGGTGTGCTAGTACAAGTAGAAAAGTTTTACTTTCCTGTTGATTTTATTGTTTTGGACACACAACTAGTTTTGAATGTTTGTACTCAAATTCCTGTCATATTAGGCTGCCCATTTCTTGCTACTTCTAATGCTCTTATTAATTGTAGAAATGGTGCTATGAAGCTTTTTTTTTTGAAATATGACTTTGGAACTGAACATTTTAATATTTGTAGGCAACTAGGAGATGATGACGAGGATGTGCATGAAGTGAATCTTATAGAAAGTCTTATTGATGACATGACTACTATTTCTTCATTTTCTGACCCTCTTGAAGCTTGTCTCTCTTATTTTAATTTTGATGATGATGCTATGATTAATGATGTAAATGCCTTATTAGAGTCAACTCCATTGTTGGATACCGATATGTGGAAGGCACGCTTTGAGGAATTACCTCCTAATAGCGCTCCTCTCCCCTCAAGTGTCTAACCTCCTAAACTAGACCTGAAACCTCTCCCTGCTGAACTTAAATATGCTTATCTTGGTGAGAGAGAGACATTTCATGTTGTTGTCTCTTCAAAGTTGGATAATGAGCAGGAGCACAAGTTGCTCAAAGTCCTTAGAAATCACAAGAATGCCATTGGGTGGACCATTGCTGATATTAAGGGGATTAGTCCCCTGATTTTCACACATAGGATCTTCATGGAAGAAAATGCAAAACCTATGAGACAAATGCAAAGGAGGTTAAACCCCAATATAAAAGAGGTAGTGAGAGCAAAGATCCTAAAATTATTGGATGTGGGTATCATTTACCCCATTTCTGATAGTCCATGGGTGAGTCTTACCCAAGTTGTCCCCAAAAAGTCAGGAGTGACAGTAGTAAAGAATGCTAATGATGAGTTAATTCCCACTAGAGTCACCACCAGTTGGCAGATGTGCATAGATTATAGGAAATTGAATTCCGCACTAGGAAAGACCACTTCCCCTTGCCGTTCATAGACCAAATCCTAGAGAGGGTGGCCGGTCATAAATTTTATTGTTTTCTAGATGGTTATTTAGGATATAATCAGATTGAGATTGCACTTGAAGATCAAGAAAAAACAACCTATATCGAAGGACGCCGTTTGGATTACGTAATGCTCTTACCACATTCCAAAGGTGCATGATGAGCATTTTTAGTGACCTAGTGGAGCGGTTTTTGGAAGTTTTTATGAATGACTTCTTTGTTTTTGGTGATTCTTTTGATGATCATCTTGATAACTTAGAAAAAGTTTTGGTGCGATGTGAAGAGAAAAATATAGTTTTAAATTGGGAAAAGTGTCATTTTATAGTTACTACTAGAATAGTACTTGGTCACATTGTTTATATGTAGGGAATTCAAGTGGATTAAGGCAAAAATTGAATTGATTACTAATTTGCCTAGTCCAAAGTCCATAAAAGATATTAGATCCTTCCTAGGGCATGCTGTGATTTTTATAGAAGATTTATCAAGAATTTTAGTGTGATATTTAGACCATTATGTAATCTTTTATCTAAAGAACATTCTTTTGAGTGGTCGGATGCATGTGAAGAAGCTTTCACAAAGCTTATGAACATGTTAGTGTCTACACCCATCATGCAACCCACGGATTGGACCATTCCTTTTGAAATTATGTGTGATGCAAGTGATTATGCCGTTGGGGCTGTTTTAGGGCAAAGGAAAGATAAGAAACCTTGCGTAATTCATTATGAAAGTAGAACTTTAAATAGTGCCCAAATGAACTACTCCACCACTAAAAAAGAACTTATTGTTGTAGTATTTGTACTTGACAAATTTAGATCCTATTTGATTGTGTAAGGTCCTTGATTTTTCTATGATTTTTTTTGGGATTTTCCTGCTATTTTTCTAGTCATTTTCGGCGGAAAAATGTGACGCTACGGCGTATTTATATTTGTGTATTTATACCTCATATTTATACCTGTAGAGTTGGGTGTGGGGCTTAGTTGCGGGCCGTGGGACTCACTACGCGCTGACGGTGCAAATTTTGGAGCTACAACGCGTAACCGATGGGTGAACGCGTGTTAGGGACATATATGTAAAAATTGAAAAGAATGAATAGTAAAAATCAACTTAAAAGCTGATCACAGTAAGTTTTTCCAGAAACTTACAGACGACGTCCTGAGAGAAAGGAGAGAAACCCCAGCCCATTTTTGGTTGCTCCATTCTCCCTCCTCTGTCATCGGATTCCGGCGATTCTTGTCAGGATCCGCTTTGCCTCACCGCCACGAGTACGTAGGTACCGGCAATGACTGCTGCCACGGCCTCTTTGCTCCTCCACGAGGTACCAAACTTTTCTTTGAATTTTTCTCTCCTTCAATCCCTTTTTGAACTGTGGGTGTATGATTTTGACGTTGTTTATGGCTGCCCTCAACTAGACTTATGTTTAGTTGGCCGCTAGGAACCCATAGGCGCTGGCTAGAGCCGCTACCATGCTTTCTTTGCTCCATGGTGAGCTACCGGTACTTTGGTCGGGTTTTGTTTCTATTTCCATCTCACTATCCGTGGGATTTTTTGGATGCCAGTGTGTTTTCGGTCATCATCTGGCCACCGATAGGACTCTGTCTAGCCTACCTTGACCCGGTGTCGGTAGGGGTTTGCCGTTTCCAACCCCGCCTCGCCCCTATTGCCTTGCTCTGCTGATAAGTATGAAATCTATATCTATTTTATATGCCTTTTTACCTTATTTGCTAGTATAGATTAGGTTAATTTAGAGTTAATTATGGTTTATTTAGATTAAGATAGATATTAGTATTTTAGTTTAATTATTAATGATTTTGTAGTTATTAATTGTTTAGACATGTATTTAAATCAAGATGGAATTTTAATTATATTCTACATGTCTAAAATATGGTATTTTATGTTTTGTAGGTAAAGTGCGCTTATCGAAGTACTTGGACGATGTTTGAAATGATTAAAAATAGTCTTCACATGCTTTAAAGTGATTTGGACAACTTTTCGAAGTTATAAACAAGTTAGAAATTAATATGGACACGAAGGAAAGCTTAATGAACAGAGTCCAGGAAAACAGAAACACTGTATCCGATCGATCGGGCATGCAGGGCGATCGATCGGGATAACGTGAATTCAGATGAAAATATAGTGTAGCCGATCGATCGGGCATGCAGGACGATCGATCAGCATAACGTGCAGTTTCCTTATTTGACCCAAATTCCAATCCTTTTCATATTGGACTTCTTCCTACGGAACTTATGCCTATAAAAAGACATATTTGGCTTAGAATTAGGGGATTCCAGGAGATTTTAAGAGGAGAAAAAGGAAGAAGAAGATGGAAGAGAATTCAAAGCTTCTAATGGAGATTCAAGTGCTTTCTTCTACAATGGAAGGCTAGACTATTCTTTTACTTAGGAGTTGATGAAGCTATAGATAAGTTTCAGTTTCTTTTCTTTTTAATTTAGATCTCAGTTGTGAATGATGATTGTATGATATGGATTTCCTTTTTAATGGAAGAGCTTTTCATGTTTATTCAAATCTATGTTGATTTATTGTCTTGTAGATGATAGATTGATGTGGTTTTGATATTTGCATCGATTCTAATTTCTGTGATTTAGATGAGATGGTCATACAATAGTTTTAATGTTCAGATAATTAATGACTTGGATGAGTTATACTAAGATTAGACGGGTCATGCCTATAGCTAGTTTAGTGTAGATGATTCGTGCTATTGTCGAAGATAGTTCATGCCATGGAAGTTAATTATTGATTCTTTTTGAAGTAATTCTAGCTTGTAGCTGAGAATACTTGTTTATGTTCACACTAGATTTAGATTAAAAGTTAAGGAATTGTTATGGTTCTATAGTGGATTCAATTTCCTAAGTAAATTCCATCATATTAATCTCTTGCTTTTAAACTAGTTGATTTCTTTCTTTTACCTAATTAAAGTTTAAGTTTGATTTAGTTTTCAATCAGCAAATTATTCTTTAGATTTAGTGATAATCCATCCGTCCCTGAGGTTCGACAACCCTTAAATACTTATCCTAGTACAATTACCTTGTACACTTGCAAAGGGTTTAATTATAAACGATCCTCTGCTCGATTAGATGCTTTGGGTGCATCTCGGGTTGTTGCCATCGGCGAGCCGTGTGCCATGTGGCCATTATGGGCTTTGCCCCGGCTCGGCGACAGTGAGGGTCAGCCCTACTTGGCCCAATTATACCTCCACTCGGAGTGGGCCACTTGCCTTTGCCCTATACCGTGCGAGATGCACAATTGCCTGCACCATGTATATTGGTTGTGGGTGGCGATCGGCGATATTGCCATTTCGATTGACCACCACTTCCTGGCCCTAGCTCCGTTGCCCGTTTGTGGGCCTTGGGCCGCTACTGTCCAACCCATCTCCCTCTGGAGTGGCACTTTGTGGCCGCGTGTGCAGGTGGCCACGTGTGCATTTTTGGGTTTAGGCGCCATATTTGTGCCGCCTGACCATCGGATGGCTCCGTCACCATTTGAGTTGACCACTAGAGCATCCTCCACCTCTCCTCTGTCCTTGAGCGTTGCCCCATGCTCTCCGCCCATATGTGGGCCCTTGTAGACGCTAATTCATCGCTGTTGGGTGCTGCCCAAGGCCAATTTCGACGTCTTGTGGCTGGCCGAGTACGTCTTAGCCACCGGCCGATCTTCAGTGAGTACACCATCGATTTCTGGTCGGACCGCCACTTATGTTGGCACGACATTTCTCCCGGCCGCCCTAGTGTGCCACCGTGTATCGCGGATTTTGCCGCATTGACTTCTGATACCCTGTTTGGCCGTTATTGTTTCCGGCACTTCTTAAAATCCTCAGGACAGCATCTCTCTCAGCCAGGCAGTAGTTTTGACCGCCAACTCCGCTGCCGATGCCGCCACCGTCGTGTGCTCGCCATCAAATGTCATGATTACGAGGTAGGGGAGCTTTGAACTAGTAATTTCATGATATCATGCTTTGAATGAGTAGCAGCATGATAGGATTGTATGATTCCATGCTTTGGATGTTAAGTAACGATCCGATTGCATGATATGCATGTAAGCATGATATATGGTATGTTGAAATGCATATGACATGCATGTTGGCTGTAAGTACGTTGGATGTATGTATGTGCTAGTGATGGCTAGCGTGTTTTTTGGTAAGCTTCGTATGTGTATGCATGTGCTAGTGATGGCTAGTGTGTATGTTTGAAGTATGTATGGATTATGCATGTGCTAGTGATGGCTAGCGCACATGTTTGAAGTATGTATGTATGGATTATGCATGTGCTAGTGATGGCTAGCGCACATGTTTGAAGTATGTATGGATTATGCATGTGCTAGTGATGGCTAGCGTGCATGTTTGGAGTATGTATGGATTATGCATGTGCTAGTGATGGCTAGCGTGTATGTTTGACGTGTGTATGCATGTGCTAGTGATGGCTAGCGTGTATGTTTGACGTATGTATGCATGTGCTAGTGATGGTTAGCGTGCATGTTTGGAGTATGTATTGATTATGCATGTGCTAGTGATGGCTAGCGTGTATGTTTGATGTATTTATGCATGTGCTAGTGATGGCTAGTGTGCATGTTTGAAGTATGTTTGGATTATGCATGTGCTAGTGATGACTAGCGTGTATGTTTGGAGTATGTATGGATTATGCATGCGCTAGTGATGGCTTGTGAGCATGTTTGTAAGCTACATATGTATGACCGTATGTGTATGTTATACGTATGTGTGATAGACATATGTATGTATGATGGCTATTTGCCTATGATATGGATATGTGTAAGTGTATGGGGGCAGAGGTATGGGCGATGGATAGTAAGAGGTGACAAAGGTTTTGTTTGGATTTGGATATGGATATGTAAGCATATGACAGATGACAAAGGATATGAGTATGACGGGCAAGGATTAGAATGGATCGGTTTAGGTTGGACTGTATGTTGGGCAATTGTCAGACAGTAAGAGTGTGCATAATTGTACAAGCATAACGTACAAATTATGAAGTGAAAAGTAAGCATAATAAGTGAGATATAAGTAAGAGGGCGACAATTGGGTTGGCTCTGAGGAGCTTCATTTGATGATGTCAGTGTAAGATGATTTGGCCATAAGATGGATGGCGAAGTATGTAAGACTGTAAGGGTTTGATGTACGATGCGTTATGATCATGATGTGGATGAATTAAGTGAAGTCTGATACCCTGACGAACTAAGGTTTCAGATCAGGCTCGGCTTCAATTTGATCAATCGAGGACTGTGAGTTTGTGTGGCATAATTGTACCGCATAATTTACTTAATTCAAACTTGAATTATAAGCACAACTAATGATAGCGTTGTGAGTTTGAGACCTGAGGGTTCGACGGATTAAGTTCCGTGTTTGAGCTAGCCGCTAATGAGTTAGCTGAGCATTTCTCATGTCTTGCCATGGTGTTTATCTTGCGGAATGTTGTCTGTTTGCTGTATAGAGCACCAGACGTCTAATGCTCTGTTGAGAGCGACATATATTTCCGATTTGGTCTACGTGCTGTATAAGCCTAGACATTTGATGCTCTGTTGAGAGCGATGTACGTTCCCAACTTTGTCTGTGTGCTGTATAAAGCCCAGACGTCTGATGCTCTGTTGAGAGCGATGTATATTTTCGATTTGGTTTGTGTGCTGTATAAGCCTAGACGTTTGATGTTCTATTGAGAGCGTTGTATGTTTCCGCCCAAGAGTGGCACTGTACGTTTCTGCCCAAGTGGCACTGTATGTTTTCTGCCCAAGAGTGGCATGGCACTATAAGACCCATTATGGTGGGCAATTCTCTGGCACTATAAGACCCATTATGGTGGGCAATTCTATGGCACTATAAGACCCATTATGGTGGGCAACTATATGACCCCTTATGTGTGGGTGTTTATGTTTGCGTGCTCAGGTAAGTAGTATCATGAATCTACTCTTACCTATTTGATCTAGTGCTCCATGAGCATTGGTGTGCCTTACCTTCGGAAAAGTCCATGGTGTCTAGTCATTCCCCAGAGGTTAAGGTGTTGCCCCAGTGGCATTCTTTTCCATTCGACGTTAGAGCTTATTAGTTGTAATGAGCTTCAGTGGTCGATAGTATGAGCACGACTGTAAGCGTATGAGTATGAGCACAATTGTAAGCGTATGAGTATGAGCACGACTGTAAGCGTATGAGTATGAGCACGACTTAAGCATATGTGTATGAGCACGACTATAAGAGTGTGTGTATGAGCACGACTATAAGAGTACGTGTATGAGCATGACTGTAAAAGTATGTGTATGAGCACGATTGTAAGAGTATGTGTAAGCTATACAAGTAAGCATATGATTGTACGAGTAAGGTCGTACAAGTATGAGTATGTTGTATGAGCAAGCGTACAGTGGTACAAGTAAGTTTGTAAGACCCTGAATATGGGCGTTTGTGTAAGTTTAATTTGATGGTATGATTTTGGCACGATGGTGCATTTGGTATGATTTTGGCATGATGGTGCATTTGGTATGACTTTGGCACGATGGTGCATTTGGTATGATTGTATGCGTATGAGAATGATATTGATATGCCTATCTGCTTCATGTTTGAGTTGCATGAACGCATGTATTTATGAACTTAGTGAGTTCACTGTTTTGGTTTCCCCTACTGAGTATGGAAATACTCATTACCCTACTTTTTAGCCCTGTTGTACGGGAGGTTTTGCAAGTTTGTGCGGAGAGCTCCTGGAGATGGATGCTCATTTTAGCGGTGGATTGATTCCCATTGACTCAGGTATCCGCTTGACTCACTGCGAGTTTGTTTTGTGTCATAATCGCTTGTATTGAGTGAGATGAGAAGTTAGATGTTTATCATTCTGGACTTTCATTTGGATTAGTCTGTGGACTGTTATGGGACTTGCACTCAGGGATGTCTGGGAGAGATTTGTATTTAAAGTCTATGATCATAGCAACTTAGTCGTACATGTGTTTTCGAGTAGCGCCCGAGGATATTTGCTTTGGTTGTACGATGTTTGACCATATGATGGAAATATTTAGATGGAAAATTGATGTTTAGTGTTTTAAATTATAAACTGTTTTATCAGGTTTTGATTTCATTATTTTTCCTCCGATTTACAGACGTTATAATGCAAAAATTTTCCGTGAATTTTAAGGAAAATGTATGAAAAATCTCAGGCGTTACAGATTGGCTCTCCGATTATCATTTTTACTAACCATGCAACTTTGAAGTACCTTTTGAGCAAACAAGATACAAAGCCCAGATTGCTTCGGTGGATATTCTTGCTCCAAGAGTTTGATCTCACAATCAAAGACAAGAAGGGAGTAGAGAATGTGGTGGCAGACTTTCAAGATTAAAATTTTCTGATTCTTCAGAAAACATTCTATTCTAGGACACATTCCCCGATGAGCAACTTTTTGCCATCTCACATCTTCCATGGTATGCCAACATTGTCAACTACTTGGTGACAGGTAAAGTTCCTCATCATTGGTCTCATCAAGATAAAAATAGATTCTTCACCAAGGTAAATATTTCTTTTGGGATGACCCCTATCTCTTTAAGTACTGTCCGGATCAAATAATAAGGAGATGTGTGCGTGATTCTGAACAGGTAAGTATCATCTCTTTTTGTCATTCTGAAGCATGCGGTGGTCACTTCTCCTCTAAAAAGACCACCGCTAAGATTTTGCAATGTGGTTTTTATTGGCCAACTCTTTTCAAAGATGTTTATGAATTTTGTAAAACTTGTGAACGGTGTCAAAAGTTAGGAGCCATATCTCATTGAAATATGATGCCTCTTAACCCCATATTGATTATTGAGATTTTTTATTGTTAGGGCATCAATTTCATGGGACCTTTTTCCTCCTTCTTTTGGCTATGTTTACATTTTAGTTGTCGTCGATTATGTTTCCTAAGTGGATTGAGGTGGTTCCAAGCAAAACCAATAACCACAAAGTCGTTGTGTGCTTTTTAAAAGAAAATATATTTTCAAGGTTTGGAACACCGCAAGCCATCATAAGTGACAGGGGGTCACATTTTTGCAACAAGACTTTTGAGGCTTTGATGAGAAAGTATGGGATTACCCATAAAGTAGCCACCCCCTATAACTGACAAACAAGTGGACAAGTTGAGATTTATAATCGTGAAATTAAATATATTTTACAAAAAAGGGTAAATCCAAATGGTAAAGATTGGTCTTTACGGCTAATCGATGCTCTTTGGGCTTACTGTACCGCTTTTAAGACCCCAATTGGAATGTCTCCTTACCGTTTGATTTTTGGAAAAGCTTGTCACTTGGCTATGGAATTGGAATATAGGGCGTATTGGGCAATCAAAGCTTTGAATTTTAATTTTGACAAGGCTGACTTAAATAGAAAGTTACAAATCAATGAGTTAGAGGAAATTCGACGTGATGCTTATGAGAGTTCAAATCTTTACAAAGAGAGAATGAAGGCTTTTCATAATAAAAATATTTTGAGCCATTTCAAAAAGTTTTATTGTACAACTCTAGGCTTCATCTCTTTCCAAGAAAATTAAGATCACGTTGGACATGTCCTTTCTTTGTGAAAACTGTTTTTCCTTATTGAACTGTTAAAATTGAAAACCCAAAAAATGGTGATGTTTTCAAAGTTAATGGACAATGTTTGAAACTATTTTTAGACCATTTTGTCCCTAAAGTTGAGTCTACATCTCTTGAAAATCCAAATTATGAGGGTTGATTTTCTTTTCATGATTTTTACCAAAAAAAAAACAAAACAAAAAAAATCATAAAAACCAAAAACATAATTTTTTTTCTCTTTTTCGCACATTGAGGACAATGTCTCATTTGGGTTGGGGGGTGAGTTTGGATAATTTTTGTTAATAGTATTGACAATGATAACCTTCATCATTTCTTGATATAATTTCTCTTTACTTTAATCTCTAGATAATGATGGCACTTGGATATTTTTATTAAAACATTCCTTTTGTGATGAGTCTTTACAATTAACTTTTATGAAGAAGATCATTGAAACTAATGTTGGTTTTCAAAATTTCACTCTCACGACTAATTTTTAGAGTTGAAGTTGAATTATGTGGTGTTGCTCTAATACTCACCCGGAATGTCGAGAGACACCAAAGCCAATGAACTTTGACCTCCTTGTTTACTTGGTTGGCTGGGAAAGAAGAAAAATTTTGGGATTATTATTGTTATGGAAAACAACCAATAAATTAGACCGAGTACTTCGAAAAGGGCTGCCTATGAAAAAAAAATAGAAAGAAGTAAAAAAAAATGATGGACATAAAAAAAAATGAAGTTGCCAAATAATGTTTCATTTTGTAAGATAAGGCAAGGCCATTGTTGTAACAACGCAAGCATGCTGGAATATCACAGATAAAGCCCATGAGGTATTAAAGTGAACATCTAAACCGCTTGTTATCTCGGATAGGTTGTTTAGTTTTTGAATTGGTTCTTTTGGCTATCTAAACATCTCTTTATGAGTAGAAGAGCATATTACTTTAAGAGACTGATCCTCTAATTATCTTGTCAAAATTTTACTCGAACTCACTTACACATTGTTTCAAAAGTTCTTCTACATAGAAATTTAATAGTTTAGACTTTCATGAATATTTTTCTAATATTTAATTTATAAAAACTAGTGCTTGAGTATTTTGGAGATAATTGTAAAGTTTATTGTTTGCTTAGTGGGGATGAAGGGATTCCTTGGTCTTGCTTTACAATTATTATCTAAGTCTTCACTTCCTCAACACAACTTGTTAGCACTGTAACTCATTATTTTATTTTTTATTTTTCTCTTCTTCTTTGATTTGTCTGGCTGAAGACATAAAACTTAGTGCTACTTGGGAGGCAACCCATTTGTTTTTTTTTCAGTTTTGAATTTTGTGGAGAGATTCACTGCAAACCCTCATGGGACTATAACTCGTCCACTAGTGTAAGCTAGGGGTTTAAAGGCATGTTGCATATGCTAAATGCAATCGAGATTTCCTGCAGAAGTGGAGTAGTTAGTTTCGTTTTCTATTATTTTAATTTTTGTTTTGCTCGAGGACTAGCAAAAAATAGGTTTGGGGGTATTTGATACACTGAAATAATGTTTAATTAAATACTTTTAAATTTCAAATTACAATCCTATTTTGTGTTAATTTATTACTTATTTGGGCTATTTATGTTTTGAATAAGTTAGTTGGACCTTAATTGAGTTTACATGTCTAAACAGGCTTCAACAGGATCCAACTGGAAGAGGAAGTGAAACCCTACTACTCAAAGCTATTTAAAAGTCAAGAATGGGCTCCTAATGGTCTAAACATACATGGAATGGTTGAACACAACCTTTTGGACCCATTGGATTTGAGATTTGCATCAAGAGAACTAAATTAGGAAAGAAGCTGATTCGGACAGATTGACACAACCTTAGTATTTCAACCATATCTTTCTATATATAATTTGGATTGATACAATTCTAGTGGCATTGGAAAGAAGACTTCCGTGGCTACAATAATTATTGCAGGAAGAATTCATAATTCCGAAGATTTATGGGTCGAATTTGGTATGCAAAGGGACAGCTAGTTAACTAACCCGAGGCTAGCACATGAAGAATATTTTCATTGATTGTGATTGATACACATAACGAAAGACAATGAGGCTGATTTGATAACTAAAGGAAGACTGAAAGATACATATTTGCTAAATAAATCATTGATTTATTTGATTGATTTAAAATCTAATCATTGCCAAAGAAGCAACCAATCAGGCAATCAATCAGGATGCAATATAGAGATATGATTTGACTTTCCCCTTTGAAGCAACCCCTTCTACTCTTATAAATAGAGGGGTGGACGTGATAGAGACATCATCCCCTCCTCTTTGGAGCTCTCTTCTCCTATTTTTCTTCTCTTCATTTGTATTTTTGTTTTTAGTTTTATTATAATGGCTTTCTAAGCTCTCAAGCTAAGGCTAGGAATGAAGCTTGTACTTGATATTTAATGGCTACTTTGATTCAAGTAAGTTCTTTATCATTTGAAATTGATGTTCCATATTTAAAGAGTTTATAATCTATATAATTATTTGATTCGGCGTTGATGAAAGGCACACTGAATGCTTATAATTCCATGTGATTATATACTTAATGCTTTCACGTAGTAAACAATCAATTACTATTGTTCTATTTCAAAGTTCTTTAAAAGATAAATTTTCCGATTGAGACAAATTTTCATTTCATCTTAATTGAGTTATCATTTGAATCAAATATACATTAGAGATTTATTACAAGTGGATTTCTGATGCCTTAGCACTTTCTCTTTGATTGTCTCTTATTCTCTATTTTACCTCCCTTCTCTATTCTATTCTCTTCGTAATAGTTTTCTTTGTCACACAAGGCTTTCCCTGTAGATCGACCTTGTTTACTGTAGTTGACAAGTAAAAAAAGAAATCTGAACTAGACTACTTCATAGTCTTGGTTTGGATGTAACACCATCATATCCTAACTCTTTCTGATCTTGCTCATGTCATTGGCCAGATTATTAAGTCACTGCCAGAAGGTTCTGTAGTTGCTCAAAAGAAAGCTTATGAAAAGCTGAAGGAGGATGACAACAAGTCTAGGTCCACCATATTGACTTTAATAGAGCCAAAGATGGAAATGCTCATTGAGAAGTACAAGACTTTCATGGAGCCAGAGAGATGCTGGAAGCTGTTTCTGTTAGGTATAGGGAGTAGACAGAAGCTCATAAGAGGATGCTACACTCCAAGTACCAGAACTTTTGGATGAGGGAGGGAGATGATATGAATGAGCACCTGTGCCATGTCCATCATTGCTGATAACATGGAGACACTATAGGACCCTATCTCTGAGGGGGTCAAAGTCTTTACTGTGTTGAACAACCTTCAAACGTCCTAAGAGAGTGTGGTGGTCTACCTCAACATGAGTGACCAGATGATTACAATGGAGGCTTTGACTGCCAAGTTTAGGCTTGAGTAGGAAAGGAGGAACTATGTGAAGGCTTTTGGTGGTGTTGCTACTGCCAACATGACATAGAACTCTAGTGGAGGCAAGAAGGGTGGACAAGGACCTGGTCCCTCTAACAAGAGAGCTTTCAAGAAGAAGGGGAAAAAGCCTCAGAATAAGGGCACTGGAAAGGGGAATGACAAAACCCAAAGGTGCATGTTTCAAGTGTGGCCAGCTGAGCCACTTCAAGGCTAATTGTCCCGAGAAAGATGACCAATCAAGCAATGACAACAAGGGCAAGAGCAAGGAGATCGTGTGTGTTGTCCCAGAGGTGATGATTGTTGACATCAAGGAGAAAACTTGGTAGTTGGACTCAGGAGTTACAGTTCATGTTTCTCACTCCAAGGGAACCAGGGGAGAGATGATTAACCTGATTTTAGGCCAGAATAAAGTCTATATGGTCAATAACACATACTGCAAGGTGGAGGCTATGGGGAACTATAAGATTCTTCTGAAGGATGGGTTTACATTAGTGCTCATTGATGTGCTCTTTGCTCCCTCCATCAGGAGGAACTTGATTTCAATCCCTGTTCTAACTAAGAAGGGGTTTGAAGTTACGTTCAAGGGGAGTAAGGCCACTGTGGGCAAGGGTGGGACTGTACTTTTTATTGCTTCTTTGGTAGATGGTTTATATTGCTTAAATGTAATGAACTCTTCTGAATCTAATGAAATAAGTGCTTCTAAGTATATTGTAACGTCTGTGGATGATGCTCTGTTGTGGCATATGTGTTTGTGTCACGTTAATGTAGATAAGCTATATAAGATATTGAACATTGGGTTGTTACCCAAAATATCCAAAGACCTACATGTGTGTGAGGATTGCTTATCGGGGAAGATCAACAGGCAATCCTTCCAAAAGTGACAAAGGGCAAATGAACTCTTAGGGGTGGTTTATTCAGATATTTGTGGGCCCCTGAATGCTTAGACCCATAGAGGGATGACTTACTTCATCAAGTTTATATGTGACTATTCAAGATACGGGTACATGTATCTAATAAACAGGAAATCTGAAGCCTTAGATAAAATCAAGGAATTTAAAGCTGAGGTAGAGACTCAGTTAGATAGGAAAGTAAAAATCCTGAGGACTGACAGGGGTGGCAAGTACTCCTTTGACCTATTTAAAGACTATTGTACTGATTAGGGAATAGTTCATCAGTACACTCTACCGTACACTCTACAACAAAATGGAGTGACAAAAAGGCGTAATAGGATGCTTATGGACATGGTAAGGTCCATGTTAAATCACTCTGAGTTAGGAACCAACTTTTGGGTTGAGGCTTTAGACACCGTCGTGTACATCCTAAATCGTGTACCCACAAAGGTAGTCCAATGAACACCTTATGAGTTATGGATGGGTCGACATATGAACTTAGGGCATCTTAGAGTGTGGGGGTTCAGGGCACATCTAAAGGTGCCAGACTAACACAGGTCAAAGCTAGACCCCAAGACCATAAAGTGCAACTTTATTGGTTACTGTGACCACTCTAAGGGGTACCGATTCGTGGTTCACCATATGGATGAGATAGTGGGGGTAATTGAGTCTAGATATGCTTATTTCTTGGAGGAATAATTAAACCCTAGAATACCTAACAAAAAAGTCGATTTGTTTGAGGTGGTTAAAGAGGCTGGTCCTAACACTTCTCCAGAGGAAGTAATTGGATCATATCAAAACTAAACCGAACCGGAACCCAGGGCATTGAGGGAAAGAAGACCATCAACATAGTTGAGAGACTTCTATACAATGCTAGGTGAGGACAACGTCACATTAGATGAACTCATTCTAGACAACCCGATTACCCTTAAGCAAGCTTTAAGTCTTCTAGACGCTCAAGAATGACAACGCGATTCAGGAAGAGATGTACTTTATCCTAAAGAACAAAGTCTAGGAGATAGTGGATCTATCTGAAGGGCAGAAGCCCATTGGGTGTAAATGGATCTTCAAAAAGAAGCTTAAGGCTGATAGGTCTATAAATAAGTACAAAGCGAGATTAGTGGCCAAAGGGTTCACGCAGGTGTATGGGATGGACTTTAAAGAGACATACTCACTGGTGTCAAGATTTAACTCGATTAGATGTCTCTTGGCATGCGTTGCTTACTATGATTTAGAGCTACACCAGATGGATGTAAAGACTGCTTTCCTAAATGGAGATTTAGAAGAGGAGATTTATATGGAACAACCTGAGGTTTTCGTAGTTTCTGGAGAGGAACACAAGGTGTGCAAGCTCATAAAATTATTTTATGACCTAAAACAATCTCTGAGGCAATGATACTTCACTTTTCACAAGGTGATTAGTGAGTATGGGTTCATAGTGAACAAACATGATCACTGTGTTTATACCTTCTGGGATGGGGCTAGGTCTATGATGTTGTCACTATATGTAGACGACGTACTCTTGATGGGGAATGACCTAAGTATGATTTTTAGTTTAAAGGAATGACTCAAAACCCAATTTGAGATGAAAGACAAGGGTGAAGAATTCTACATCTTCGGGATGAAAATTAATAGAGATAGAAAGGCTAAAAAACTTAGTATATCTCAAGAGTCATACAAAGAGAGCGTTATCAAACGCTTCAATGTCATTGGTTGGAAAATCATTGAGTCCCCTATTTACAAGGGTACGATGTTGTCTAAGAGTATGGCTCCTCGGACTGAGGAAGACTGACTCCGGATGGAGTTAGTGCCATATGCATAGGTCTGATTTGAGTTTTGTTTGAGCCGTTACCAAGCAAACCCTAGTCTTCAACACTAGCAAGCGGTGAAGAGGGTATTTTGGTACCTTTTTGGGTCTAAGAGTTTAAAACTCACCTATCATGCAGAAAGTCTATCATTGGCTGGATATAGTGATTCAGACTATACGAGAGATCTAGATGGCAGGAAATCCACTGTTGGATTTGTCTTCATGTTTGGAGGCGGGGCTATATCGTGGGCAAGTAAGAAATAGAAGAGTGTTTCTAAGTCTACGATGGAAGCTAAGTTTTATGCATGTTATATAGCAGCTTCCCTGACAGTATGGATAAATGAGTTTCTAGCAAGATTGGGGCTAGAAGATTAGACCGATGCTCCTGTCTAGATGTATTGTGATAATTTGGCAATAGTGTCGACACTTAGGAATGGGGAGATTAGTGCTAGAGGTAAGCACATTGATATGCACTATTATTATATCTTCGACATGCTACAAAGGGGAAAGTGACTGTGAGTCATATTCCTACTACTGAGATATTGGCAGATCCGTTCACTAAGGCCTTAACAACGGATCTATTTTCTAAGCACGCTCATAGCATCGGTCTTCGACAAGACTAGCGCAAGTCATTGTTGGATCATATGAGCTCTTCATCCATAGTGGGGGATGTTGGACCAGGGAGATCGAGCCTATTATTGGTCCACATTGATTGATCTAGGTGAGCCGATACAGGACATGGGGTCCAAGGGTGGTGAAGGCGGTCGCGCCGACCCCACATGTGCCTTCGTTACACTAATTCGATTGGGACCCTTCTATGTCATACATGTGCACTAGGCATGTGACTAGGTTGTGCATTAACATGTTGTGTGGCCTAGACACGCGAATTATGTGTTAATGGTAGGACCCGTAGTTAGCGAGGGGTTGACCCTATAGCGGGCTTGACCATGTGTAGGGGGTCCAGGCCTCTGCGGGCTCTGAGAGACAGAGCCTATTCCCGTTGTATATGCCCTCAAGTTAAACTGAAAAATTAGAGGAGGTTAGAATAGCCCACACTAATGGCCCATTTAAGTGAGATTAGAGAGGAGTATTTAAGGGAGAGCAAGAGAGGAGGTTACCCTAACTTTGGGCCACCCCACTCCCTCCTCCTCTCTCCCAATTGCCGCCCCCTCTTCTCCCTCTTTGGCGTAGCTTGCACAAAGCTTGGGAAAAACTTACTGGCCGCTTTTCTCCTCTCTCACACCTTTTTGGTGGGCTAATTAAAGAAGAAGACTTTCTTCTATTGTTGGGATGTAGTGGTAGATCATTGGGCTTAAATCCTTACTGAGTTCTTTATCCAAGAATATTAATTTGTGAGAGATCAATATATAAATGTAATCTTTAATCGCTTATTTCTTGTGATTTAAGAGTATGGGCTAATTGCTACAAGGGAGTGTAATGGGCTCGAATACCCATGGTCAATATGCTACTGCCCACCCAATTTAGATTTCTTATGTGCACGATTCAGGGTTATATTGCTCGACTTGAGAATTATACAGATATTTTGTAGATTAATCGGTAAAGCACTCCCTACCCGCCACGCTTCCGCTCGTCCGATCAGTACGCATTCTTTGTAATTGCTTTCTTTATTACAGTTATGGGAGCATAAAAAACTCTTCCAGAGACGGCCGGCCAAAGCAATGGAGGCTGTTTATCTTATGTGCTCCGTCGTCTCCACCTTCGTGACCTCTGCCTTCCTCACGCTTCGCCTTCTCTTCAAATCCCTCTTCCTACCTCGTTTCCCTTCTGAACAGCGAGAAGAGTCCCTCTACTGTTACCAGGGGCAGGTGGAGCACATGCGTAGGCGGCCCCGTTTCCATTATTTCTGCTACCCCGTCCGCTACGCCCTTGTGAATCTTGACCTCGCCAGTGACTCTCGGAGCACTCTCTTCCCACCTTCCTTCTTCCGCGCGCATCTCTCAGCTGAGCAGGCCCGCCTTCTCGCTGGCACCACCGGGGACGTGTGAGCCTGACTTTTTCCTTAACCCCTCTTTCTCTCTCTGTGTTTCTGATTGAGGCCAGTCACTGTGTCAGGAATGCCAAGAAGCAATCTCCTGCCCTTAACGATTTTTTCCTTTGTTAATACATGGAGTAAATAGATTTCATATAAATTTGATGGGCTTCATGTTTTTCTGTAGGTTTCTTCTAACTATACCGCCCAGTTTGGGATATGAGCAGAACCCATTGAGTATTTATTATTGCTTTAATATGGATGGCTCCAGTACACACCTGGAGAAGTGCATTGCCGAGGTGACTTTTCCCAAACTACTATCATGTTATTCCATCTTAAAAATTAAGTTCTTTGTATCGAAAGAGACAGCTGTCTTTAGTCATAGCCTCTTCTAAACCTATTTTTTTGTTATCAGTCTTCTAACCTAATTTGTGATGTATAAGCAGACGAGATATGAATAGATGTTCTCTAAAACTAGTTTAATAGATATTAGCTTATCTTTACTCCTTCTGACATCCACTACAAACTCAAGTTCTTATCAACAACTATGCTCAACTTCATATTAGTTTCTAATGCTATGAAGAAAAGTTTGAAATGTTTGCCCGTTAACTTTGCTTCCCCTTAAAGAAGTAATGTTCACCTTCCTCCATCGTGAAGTATCTGTTTGTTCCATTTCTTTATCGATCAAGTTTGTAAACTACAAGTAACTAGCAAAATAGCAAATTCTGCTCTCTTGTGTTATTTGCTTCTTTCTTGTGTACCTGGAAGAACTGCGTTGCCTTTTTTAACCGCAAAATGATCACCTAATTCCAAGTCTTCCATATTTGATACTACAGTTGGGCTTTACAGCAGCATGTAACTTATGGGGAATGCTTGGCCAACTTTTGGCAGCTTGCCACTGCAACCAGACTTTGCTGCAGTGCGTCATTTTTGTGGGATGTCCTATCATTAGCTTGAATTGACAATGCATAATCTACTTGTACTAGAAATGGTGACCTTAATGGTGTCAACTCCCCTTTATTTGGGCTTGGAACTGGGAGTGCAAATATATTATAACATTGGGCCTTGAACTGACAGAGTTTCCTTATGGGGTACACTATAGTAAGAAAAATGCATTTAATCTGCGCCTGTATACATAATCTTTTTTGTTACAAGTAGCATAAGTCCTCTTACCGAAAGTTTCATGCATCCATATGGTTGTGTATGGATGTGCGTATGTACCTTATTGTGACTATTTTGTATGTGTGATGCACATATACTGATTGATTGTTTGTATTAAAGGATTATCATTAAATAAATGGAGACAGGGACAAAAGTTTATTACATTACAAGCAAGCTGATGCGAAGTTATGTGTTTAGGTCACAAACACTCCTTGGGGCGAGAGAGTATCTTTTGTTTTTAACCCAGATTCAGACACAGTAGCAAAGCCATTGCATGTCAGTCCCTTTATGGTATGTTATTCACAGTTCCTTTTGCCCTTTTATTTTTAATCCAGATTTAGACACAATTGCAAAGCCATTGAATGCCAGTTATTATGGTATGTTATTCACAGTTATCTTTTCCTATGACCTGAAGACCTTACCGGAATTGGACAGTCATCTCTGTTTGCCTAGGATTAGTTAAACCTGGATGGAATATGTTTTCATATTTTGAATCTTGAAACAGCTATATGACACTGACAAACCTTTATTGCATCCATGTAATTCACTGTTACAACTTAAATTTGACAGTTTTCTAGAAAGATGAGTTTCAATTACAATCCCAGACAAGATTATGCGAAGGCGCCCACAGCTATTGGGCAGGAAATAAAAAGTGGTCTCTTCATATGGGCTTACAATACATTAGCCCATTATAACATCATATACGTTACAAATTGAATCCTTATTGTTCATGGGGCACGATGAAGGGGGCCTACTTGTCGGTATGATCTGAGATTTGTAGTTTCCTATGCAAAATGTCCAGTTGTCCACTTATTGTCCCCCATTCTACATATGTGGGTGCACCCCTCGTGAGTCTTCATATTTTTTTTCTTCATTGAACTTTTAGGTCAAAGAGTTTTCTCTTATATGCTCCTGTGCAAAAATGTATTTTTAGTAATGAAATTATGTGTACTAGGAAAGGGTACTGTAGTTTTAGAAATTATGCTTCTGTGAAGATGATAATTTATGAAAAATCAGTACTGATTTCACATGAATTATTGGTGTTAGATTATTCAGAGGACAAATTGCAGGAAGAAAAGAAGAGAACCTTTTTTTTGTAAGTCATTTTCAATACAATAATGAAGGGATCGGCTCTCTTAATCAAAGAAAGAACAACCCTAAGACTTACCACAGTAAATGTCCTAATTACCCTAAAGGTGGATGAATGGAGGGGGAAGAACCTTGCTGGTGCGTTGAGAACCAGTGAGGCGTTAGAAAGGGGGGAATATGGGTTGGCAGAGGAGAAGGAAGAGAGTTACGAGATCTGTTTTTGCTTAATCCTCCATTAGGGCGGAGAATCCCTTACATAATATACCCTTAATGGGCCTGGGCCTTATTAACTAAGACTACTTAAGGCCTTATTACATAATAATGCCTACTGTCTAATGGCCCTAAGACCTATTAATAAAACAATCCTACGATCCATAACAATTTATTGATACAAGCAAGAATGCTCACGCATTACGTGTGTGGACAAAGATTAGATTAGATAAGGTAAAATAAAATAAAATAAATTAGGAATGAAATATGTAAAGAAGGGCTACCTAGAACTCTGCAGCATAGGTGAGTTGCAACTTTGGCAAGGTTTTTTAAATATGTATTGAACAAATGTCTTCCTTGCATGCTATATTTATAATGTATTGCTTTGAGGACCACAATGATTATTAATTATACACAAGCTCTATATTAACCCATATACACTCGTACCGTGGAGCATATTATTCTATTCAAGATCAGTTTGGCAGTGGGTCTTATTTGATAGAGTTCTTGGGGGGTTTTCCAAGGGTGTTAAAAATTGGCAAATCCATATGCAAAAATATAAAAAATTATTGAGAAATGTGCTATGTACGTGGGGCCTACAAAAAAGTTTGAAAACATAGTCATGTTTGATCTCATTTGATAGAGTTTGTTAAGAGCTTTCTAATGATACTAAGAACATGTCAATCCGAGTTCAGGAGTGCAAAATAGAATATTAAATAGTTACAATTAACATAACCTATAAAATATGGATTTTATTATCTTTGGCTTTTTGGGGATTAGGATGGGTCAAATGGGGGTAACATAGGGATTAATGGTATAAAACATGGGTCAAATAGTCAGAATTTGAAAGGTCTATAGTACACCAATTTGCTTTATATTATAGTATGATATGATATGGATTGCCATCTCAGTTTTGGCCTCCACTTTGGTAGGCTGAAATCCAAGATCCTTGATATTTTGGCAAGACTGAAAAAGTTATTTTAAGGAAATTAAGGAAAATTAAATTATGAAAAGCTAAAGTTTAAATTGAGGTAAGATAAAAGAAGGCGAAATAAGAGGCCTTGAAATCACAAGGGAAGTTTTATAATAAAAAGTTATTGATAAAGCAATTTTGGAAAGAATATTTGCCAAGGTGGAATTTAATTCACCATCTTGGTGAGATCCGAGATCTCTTGCTGAGATTTTGAATTATGCCTTTCGACAGATTTTTCCATTTTGTCTGGCACAAACAAATTGTCACATAATGGAACTGCTGCTCACATTCTTGTATGCAAGATTAGTATTAATCAAGGAGTCCCAAACAGCTGTGGCAGATAGGAGGATCCTTACTATTCCAGAGGCAAGATCATACTCATGCATCTTCTCAAAGCCCTGTAGGATCGATCAACTTTGGAGAGTAGCTTATAAAGTCACCGTCAGAATAGTCTTCACCATAGTTAACCATTGTGAATAGCTCTTTCCACCAAAGTGAGTATTAGCAGATTTGTGTTTATGTGACCTGGAGGTGTATTTCATAATATCAATAGCTAAACTATTGAGATTGTATGGTAAATATTTTAAGAATTTATGCTTGTAGCTTAATGCAGTCTGTTAGTACTGTATTTCATCTGTTTTGTGAGCTTTCTCTTACATGGCCGGCATGCAGTTCTTGGTATATAATGCTTGGTGCTGTTAATCGGGAATGTTATGAAATAACAGCAGTTGCTTAGAGGAAACATAATTTTTCTGCACAGCATCTTATTGTTGCTTTATGTCCCATTTTCTAAAATGCCTTTTAGACCTGATGTCCAATTCTTTTTGAGAAACCAAAAGAAATGCTCTATCTCCTGAAGAGAGTTCTATAATATTCCCAACCGTTTTTCCTGAATGCTTATCCACCATACTCATTGGAAGATACTGGTCCTGCAAAAAAAGCTGCAATTTTAGATTCATAGATGACATTTATATTTTTAGTGCACGGTATAAAGCTGCATATTTTGTGGGTATGTTTTACATTATGACATTTAAAAAAATAGGATATGCAAGGAAACTGGAGAATGCGGGTTAACACACCAGGAGAGGACCTTGTCGTTGAAATTTCCATTCAACATCCAGAGCTTGGAGACTACTTTAACGCTGGTCTGAAAGCCAAAAGAGTTGAATCAGTGAAGATCTCTAATATGGAAGTGTTTTTTTGGTTGATGCCGCAGAAAGTAGCTCTGTGGATATACTGGCAGGTATATGATTCGAGTTTGTCATCTGGTGTTTGTTTGTAGATCTATCTTTCTCTTCTAAAAAGCCTGTCTTTGAATTTTTGCTTGTTCCTTGTGGATACTGGAAGAAGGAATTTCTATAGGCATGAGTTTTGCCTACACATTATCAGAAAGCTGATTCAGCTATTTAAGTGTTTAAATCTTCTAAAGAAGAATGCATCTTGGTTGTTCTATGACTTTTAAGTTAATCAGTTGGTGGTGAACTTTGGTCTGGTTACGTGAGCCAGTTTTGGTCCAGGCCATTCGAAGAAACTGTATTATGGCTGATTTGGGCCTAAAGTGTCGACCTCTACTTTTGCCATTTCTTCTTCTCCCACCCCTTATTCTCCTTTGCCTCATCCATCAGGCCTTAATCTGCCAATACAGATTGACCTGCAGTCAAGTTTATTTGTGCCACGCTACTGAACTGGGGCAATGCTTTAGCAGTTCTTGCTCGTTGCTTTTTTCTTGAAACAAACTAGACGATTGTATTTACCAGTGTTCTGAGCTTGACTTGTTTTTCAGTGGTTGATCCTTTTTTTAATTAGAATGAGAACATAGAACTAGTTCAAAGATTAAATGCGTGTCAAGTTTATCAGTTTTTTTTTATAATGCATTTCTCCTTTATATATTTATATAAATTGTTTTTGTTTTGTAGGCCCTCAGACTTTGGTGGAAGGACGTTACATTCTTAAACCACCCAAAGTATCGGAATCCGGCATACAGGGAGGAAGTGATCAGGCGGGATAGAAAGCTTCAATGTCCTCTTACTATGAAGCATGATGTCTCCAGTCAGCTTTGCCTCGAAAACAGCGGAGTTGGTCGTTTATTTGCATGGAGAGATGCTCGGTGGCCATGGTCATAGGAGTTTCTTTTTAGCCCTTTTTTCTGTTTTGCCGTTGTTGTCAGCCCCTGAAGTTCAATATATGTGTGCATACTCAACAGAGAACTTGATGAACAGATCGTGAGGATACATAATCAGATAGTCTTAGTATTAGCAGAAGAGGCACCCGAATCACTTCCAAGATAAATTCATATAATGCATGATGCTAAGAGATCCTTTCATGAGTATATTTGCGCGAAAGCATTACTAATGACTTAAAAGCAATCTCAAGTATGCAAGATTCTTGTGGCGAACTATATGATAAGATTCGAGAAATTTTATTATGTTAGTCTTATAGCCTACAACAAACGTATGGAGAAACTAATATATTTTTGTTTTGATATAAATAAGTTATGTAGACAAGACATTAAGAGTTTTTTTCATATTGCTTGCCCGAAGAATAGAAAATTTTATGTTCTCTTGATTTTAAAGGGAAATGCTATAAAACATGGAATAACATGATATAAGGTAAAATTTGGATGAAAAATACCCCTGGCTGGAGATAGGGTTTTATATCATGTAAAACTTGAAGTTGCATTCATTGGTATACGATGTTAAATGTCGGTGATTCTTCCGATTTAAAAGTCTGTTCCTATTGAAAAGTCCTCTAATTGAGCAACTAATCTGACTAGACATTGAAGATTAAGATTTTTTTTTGTTCAGGAACGAGTTTACGAAAAACACTTTGGCGTTCGTTCTAGAACCAATTTTTTTTGCAAGTTGAGTTTGAAACTGTATGCCCCAAAGTTGGTTTTTTTTGTGGCGAGGTTTTGTTTGTGGTGATCCTGGTAAAGGAGTAAACTTTGTAGAAAAGCAGTGGCCGAACGAGGGGTTAATCTGGCTTAGAGAACATCAGTGATAGTTTCGTGGTAAGGCCTTTACCAAAATTTACATTGGATATTTGTATGCATGATTTTTGATTTGGCGCGTATGAGAGCACACAACATAGGCAGTCGAAGAAGACTATCATATGGTCATAAAGATTACAAGTCATATATCATGTGTTCGATAAGATGCTGGCAACACAATATTCAACAATTATGATATCGTGTATGAGAGTTCCTCTTTGCGTATGTTTGATAACAGGATAGATATACCTATCGTATAAATAGAAGTTAGTTAGATAATGTGAATCGACGCGACTATTAATTATGGTCACGACCTATTGTTGATATATATATATTTATCCAATTTTGCGGACGTAAAGTTAGAGTATTATATCAAATGGCATAGCCAATGAAGGCTGCAGAAGAGAAGAAGAAGAGAATCTACGGGAGAAGACCGGGTCCAGAAACGAATAGTTTTCCCGCTGGACTACGTCTATCAAAAGACCTTGTAGATTCATGTCCGGGATGCAAGGCCATCTTTGTGGAGACTGGGTTCTACCTAGTATATGATTGCGAGCCCATTATCATCTCCAGACAGCTCTTGGATGTTCTCATTAGTGAGTGTTGGGACGACTCATAGGAGGTCTTCAACATAAGGGGCAAAAGACTACCCCTTACTGTGGATGAAGTGGCAATGATCATAGGCTTAAGTGGAAAAGGTGTAGCACCCCGCATTTCTAATTATGTTTAGCCACCGGGGTTAGAGGTAATTAGATAACTTCTTAATGAATCTTAAACAGTTTCAAAGGTTGAAACCTCTGTAATTGAGTAGAGCTCAAAGAAACGAGCGTAATGAATTAAAGAACTGGCGAAATGGAGGTTAGGACCGGAAGTTACGACCTTCGAGAATTGTAGAAAATAAGCGGGACCCACTTAGAAAGAGCATGATTTATTGCTTTAAGTGGGTTAATATCAAAGGACTCGTCGATATAAGTCCAACGGTACCTAGAACACGCTAATCCGAATCCGGGATAGGGAGATACACGCGTTTGAAGATTGGATTATATATAAAAATAGTAATAAAAAAATTAAGAGGCGCGCGATGGGCGACCGTGGTGCGCGTAATGCGCGGTCGCCATGCGCATTACATGTAGGCGTCGTGCTGCATGCGCGTGGCATGAAATGGCATGCGCCGCCACCCGAAATAGCGGCATTGCCGTTTCTGGCGACGCGGCGCCGTGGTTTCGGCAGCTCGAGGGCCTATTTATACCCCATTTCCCCCCCTTCTTGAATCAGAACTTCCTTCTCCCTGTTTCTGAGCGTTCTGAGTCTGATTAAGGCCGTTTAAGAGGCATTCTTAAGTAAATCGAAAGTGCTCTACGCAATGGAGCGGTCCTTCTTTGAGTTGGAGACCATATAAGGAGGAAACGCCCCATGACAAGGAGAGGTCCTGCCCATTGTCATCAAGCACCAACAATCTTCTTTTTCTCTGTTTCTGAGCATCCTAGCTCCGATTTAGTCCAACCAGGAGGCATTCTTGACTAAATTGAGTGTGCTCTCCGCAATGGAGGGGTCCATTCTATGAGTTGGCGAATGTATGAGGAGGAAATGCCCTGAGACAAGGAGAAGCCCTGCCCGTTGTCATCGAGCACCGACAATCTTCTTTTTCTCTGTTTTTTAGCATCCTAGCTCTGATTTAGTCCACCCAGGAGGTGTTCTTGACTAAATCGAGCATACTCTTCGCAATGGAGGGGTCCGTTCTATGAGTTGGCAAATGTATGAGGAGGAAATGCCCCAAGACAAGGAGAAGCCCTGCCCGTTGTCCTCAAGCACCGAAGAAAGAAAAAGGAGTCAGAAGTAAGATGGGGTTCCATCCAAAGTTTCCGGGCCACAACTAGAAAAACAATCCCAAGTAGGGGAAGTTCTGTCCGCTGCCCATTGGCACAGAAAACGAGAAGAACCTCCAGCAAGGGGAACATTTATACGTAGTCTTTCAGTGCAAGACAAGGAACGTATAGAGGCTAGAGGAAGCTCCTTCTACTACCTTTGAATCCTAAGGGGAGGACACCAAGAAGGAACGAGTAACTCCGAATACCGTTATCTTATGAGACATAATGGGAGTAAGAATTTCTGACATCCTGTTTAAATTATAGAGTTGCATGTGCTAAATTAGAATGTGTGCCATAAACCTTTGTTCTCTAATCTGCTATGCTTTGATGTGACATGTTTATTTTCCGTCTTACTCTGTGATAGAGCAAGACGTATGGTGTGTGTGTGTGTTCGGTCTTGGCTCAGTGATGGAGCAAGACATGTGTAGGTGATTTTGATCCCACTCTGTGGTAAAGCGAGATGTACGATTTTGTTGGCTTATTGATTTCCTCTTTACTCTGATATATGACGAGTTTTTGTATAACTCCGACTAAATATCAGTATATACATATTTTAACGTATATGATTTTGTGACGCTTGTTGTATGTATTATGTCACGCCCCGGCAATGCCCGACCCGAGCCGAACCCGGTCCAAGGGCAGGTCAAGCGCGCGAGGGCGACGAAGGGAAAATTGAGAAACGATCTAGCGGAAGACTTAACCCTAACCACGGGCGATTAACAGAAATACGGAGTACGCACAATCCTTTGAGCAAGAGTAAATAAAAAGGGAAGAAAGAGTGTTGCTTAACACAAAGTAAACAACTAATCTCAAACCCACATGCTTAGTTAAGTAAAGCCCACACCGGCTCAAAATAAGTCATAAGCATCACAACTATAAAATGTGACATAAATCCAAAACAAAGAACCCTACACAAAGGTTCTAACATAAAGCATAAAACCCAAAGAAAATAAGTCACACAACGATCTCCACGATCATATCCAAGCCATCTCCGACCTTTTCTCAAAGATGAGATCCTGTCCGTCTGCGTGTCGCACCACGCAGCCCCAAATCAAAACACAAGAAAGAGGGGTGAGTTTAACAAACTCAGCAATGGTTTTTAATATCACTAGCAACATTGAAAATACAATAGCATAGCAATATGGTCATTTAGATCAAAGATTTACATAGTGCATCATTTTCTAATTACACATACATATCACCTAACACTGCATCATAGTGCATAATCAACCTGCATGGATGTATCTCTAACATACATATTCCCACATGCATCATATCATAATCAACCTGCATGGATGTATCTCTAATATACATATTCCCACATGCATTATATCATAACAACCTCCATCAAGGAGTAATCACAAATTTGGTGTCACACAGACGGGAACATAGACAAGGCCACGAAGGCGTGTCATGGTCCAAAATTCTACACAAGAATTAAAGAAAGATCAAGGTTGTCAATCCTTAATGCTGCTCGCCCTGGATGATCTTGGCCAAGGATGTCCCATTCTCACACAGAGAATCTAGAGCAGGGGTGTTCGCCCAGGGACATCTCCTGCAGAGGGAAGAGCCCGAGTTCTCACACAGAGAACCCTAGAACACGTGGTAGCGGTGTACACGGCATACCACACTGGATTCTCAGGGTCCAGATGACACTCATAATAACATTCTCACAATCCGCAAGACAAGTACACAACTCGTCCCCACATCATTCCATTTAATTAGACTCAACCCGGGGAGTGCACTCGTTCCACACAGGAACTCAAATCAAAACATGTCCTTTCGGACCAATCAACTTACGATTAATCCACGACCGATCAATCCGGCACGCAATTTCACCACATTGCATCCAATCGGTCAAATTCGATTAACCTCGATGAAGCCTCAATTGGAAATCTATTTTCACGATGCATGCAACATGGTACATATGTGGGCAAGGCATACATGAATCCTAATCCATGATAAGTGCTCTCATCAGCCCCTAATGCATCATTCATAATCACAATATCAAGCTTCAACATTATCATTTAACCCCCACATGTGTGTGTGTGTGTAACTAGTAGAAGTACTTCACTGAATGCATTTCAACATGCTTGAAATTAACTTACTACTACACTACACATGTGAATTTCCATCTAAACATGAATTCCAGCGGAAATCATAGAAGAAGAATCGTTGAAATTGTATCCCAATTCAAATCTCAACCACAAAGGCTAGACACATATAAGATCATTCATTTCATCATTGAGTCATGGCATTCACCAACATCCACACACCAACTAACCACACTCTATCATGACAAATCAGTCCAATAATAGGTTGTAGTCCTACTGAAATGTAATATCCCTAATTTTCCTATGTTTCAAAAATTAAATATGTGGAAAATAGGGTGTTTGACCTATTAACATTCTTAGTAAAATAACTACCTCCCTAGATAGAATTTGTGGCTGAAACTAATTTTATTAGAAAATAGACATAAAGAGCTTCGAAACGCCACTAAGAACGTGTGAATCAGAGTTCAGATGAGGGTGATACAATTGTTCGAAGTTAAGCTTATTGCATAGGGCCGTTTACCCGAATTAGATGTCCTATTCGTGTTTGGAATTGGATGTCCTACTCATGCTTAGAGTTAGATATCCTACTCGTGGTTAGAGTTGGATGTTCTACTCGTTCTTGGAGTTGGATGTCCTACTCGTGCTTAGAGTTACTCGTACTTAGAGTTAGATGTCCTACTCATTCTTGGAGTTAGATATCCTACTCGCGCTTGGAGTTGGATGTCCTAATCGTGTTAGGTATTAGGAGTCCTAAATGTGTTAGGAGTTAGGAGTCCTAAACGTACTAGGAATTAGAAATCTTAAAAGAACTAGGATTTTAAAGAGGGAGAGAATCTTAGCAGGACAAGGACTCCTAGTAAGAATAGGACTTCTAGCCCAAGTACGAGTCCGAGGAGTGTTAGAAGTGGTGAAAAAGGTTGAAGGAGGGATCAACCATACATCTAGTTGGGTTAGGACTCTTTTGGGACTGTTTTGAGCATGTATGGGGGTTGGTTTCCTATTGGTAATGGGGCAGGGATTTTGGATTCCGGGATTGTAACTAAGGATGAGAAAGACCTAGAGGGGGAGGGCACCCAATAGCTTTAAAAGAGGCAGCCTCCCTCTTCTCCATCTCTTCTCTCATCTTCCTTCTCTCAGCAAGGACCTCCATAACCAGCAATTTCGAAGGCACAAATCAGCCACCTTTGGATTGAATCAAGCACTAGAAGCGTAGGAGAAAGGGCTAGGAGCTTTGGGGATGAATTGGTACAAGTAGGTTCTTCCTTTTACACCCTTAAGAATGAGGTTTTGATAGATGTAATTCAGCCATAATGTAGCTTGGTTCTAGGGGTTCCTTTTGATGTCATGAACCAGCCTTAATTCATTCAAGCATGATGCTGATTTTTGTCATTTATCTTAGCCATATGTTAGGCATGAATAATTCTTATCCTAGTTATCATGTTTATTAATCATGATTTGGGCATACACTTTGCTGAATTTATTCCCTGATTTGTGGCCTTACTTTAGGCCATAGGTTATTGATTTTATTCCCTAGTTTGTGGCCTTACTTTAGGCCATAGTTTGGCCAACTTATTCCCTGGTTTGTGGCCTTACTTTAGGCCATAGGTTATTGATTTTACTCCCTAGTTTGTGGCCTTATTTTAAGCCATAGTTTGGCCAACTTAGTCCCTGGTTTGTGGCCTTACTTTAGGCCATAGTTTGGCCAACTAATCCGGGAATTATTTAAATTTTGAAACTCGGGAAAATTAGGGATATTACATTCTTCCCTCCTTAAAAGAATTGCGTCCTCGCAATTTGCCACAGCCAACCATTTCAAGCTCGGCCTCTAACTGAAAAACCGTTCTACCCTTTCAAACTACATCAATTGCAACTTATAATTTAAGTAGGACAAAAACTTAATAACCCCTAAAATTCAGGTTGTTACATTCTTCCCCACTTAAGAGGAATTGTGTCCCCGCAATTCTCCAAGGCTAATCTAAAATCAGTTTAGCCCTAAAGCCCACACTCACCCTCTCTAGGGTTTAGCACCCGACTCACACGAACTTCTGTTTCCACAGCGTAACTCATCTTAATGAATTACTGCAAGGCAACGAATTTCAACCCTTCCACACTAGTACTCATGTCCCATGTTAAATGTGGGTAAGGGTTTTTCCTTATCCATCCATATAGGATTCAGCCACCAGTTCTAGCCATTGATCAAGTTATTCTCACGAGAAGATCAAGGGGTCCAACACCCTAATTTCCCCGTGTACGACTTCGAAAATTTAAAAAATTCCCGGACGTTACATTCTTTCCCCCTAAAAGGAATTGCGTCCCCGCAATTCTCCAAAGCCAATACTAAACAAGTTTGGCCCTGGAGGGCATACTCGCCCCTTCTAGGGTTTCACATTAATCCCACTCAAGTGTTAGCTTCCGCTGCGCACTCAAGTTAAAAGAATCACCACTAGGTAGCATAACTCAGAGTGTGCACGTAAAAATACACCTATGTCGACCTTAGTATTCACGTCCCATACCATGAGTATTTGTGACGCCATAGAAGCAAATTTAACTAAGCACTAGCAAAACAAACCTTAGAGCTATCCATCGACAAACTACGTCCCATACCGCAAGTGTCTAATGGTTTCTCCTCGGCCGTTCCACAGCTCTTCTGCCATGAGCACCTAGAGGTTCTTCTTACCCGAAACCCATCCACCTCAACTAGATCATAAATTTTCAGACATCTTCAGATTTGCAGTTAGATAAATGGCTCCGATACCAACTGTCACGACCCGGATTTTTAAAAGCATTTTTAAATAGCACGAACGGTAGGTAAAATTTTTTTTCTTTAAATACAAAACAAACCCTTCGATTAAATATCCAGGTCATGATAACTAGGGTTCACAAATACGAATATCAAATCATATGATATTATTTAACGTCTGAAAATTCATAAAGACCAGCTCATCCATCTAAGTACAAGTCTGTCACCCGTCTGAAAAATAAATAACAAGTTGACTCTCACACTTAAGGTACACTTACGTATCGGAGTTTCAAAAATGTGGAAACCTCTTGAGCTCGCCTGCCTTGGTCTCACTTGTCGTCGCCTGGAGAATCTGTAATAAAGAAAACCAAACAACAACCACAACTACAATGGAGCATCTCCGCCTTCAGGAGAAGAGCTTCCAATGGACAAAAGGTTTTATTAGTATTTTTCGGATCGGGCCAACATCACCCGATGTTAGTTGCCTATGTACTCATCAGACAACATCTCCAATGTTTCCAACAAGATCGGATCCAGACGTAGTTCTGCCTAAAAACTATACTATACTAAGAAGCATAGCATCACCCATGCAATGCTTAAGTATTTTAAAGCAACCTACATTTTATGCAAGTCTTTTAATCGTTCCACTTGTCTAATTAACAAGCAATATCAAACAATGTTATTAATTATCTCACAACCCTTGTTCAATAATTAATGTTAACATCCTGCAAACCGTACCACATAAGGGTAATATATAGAACACATAACTCAAAAACATGGGCTGATCTTTAACCAATGAAGACCATCACAATGCACAAAACAATGGAAACCGTTCAGGAAACACTGTACTAATTGTTACCTAAAAATACCGACTCCCGCTCAAAGGAGTAAATGTATGCTAACAGAAATCCTAGCATCTCTAGAGATCCACTTGGATCAGCCATGGGCATAGAGATGTAGGTACCAGCTGTGCTCATGGACACATTGGCCGGAGGTAGATGAGCCTTCCATGATGCTCAAAAACCTGGTTTGCGCGTTTGTAGGGATCCATCGTCCCAAAGGAGCGGAGACCACAAGGGTCTAAAAGATTACTGTCATGGCTATTATCAGAAATCCTAGCATCTCTAGAGATCCACTTTTTAGATCAACTCATAGGCCTTTGAACCGGAGCCTCTAAATCAGGTAAGTGATTTTCACACGATATTTAACTACCAGGGGTAAAAAGGTTATTTCATAATCTTTGGGATTTTTCCCCCAGCTAAAACTCGGTCAGAATAATCCCAAACCTCTCCAGGTCCAATAATAATTTTTTAGGATTTTTCTGACACAATTAACCCCCTGAACTGGACCCGGTTCTGAGAATATAAATTATGTTTTTTTTTACAGGACTGGACTGGATCAGGTTTGGTTACCCGACCCGGTCCAGGGAGCAGACGACTTGCGAGGGTCATCTTCCCCGTGACCGGCCAGAGGCCGAACGGCCTCTGGCGGCGCCGTTTTTCCCCCAGGCATCCCGGCAGGTGAGGCCGAGGCCAGTCGGATCGCCGTCACTTGGCGAATTTGACGGACTCGGCCTTGCCTCCGTTCGGTGGCTGGCCAGGGACAAAGCGGCCTCTTTTTATCTCTTTTTTTTTAATCCGCCGGAGGCACTGCGACGGCAGGCCGCCACGGCCGGCTGATGGGCCTGGCCTGACCGGATCGCCACCTTCCGGCGATTCCGTCCAGCCAGGACCCGCCTCCGGCCGGAGCTGTGCCAAGCCGCCGCTCCGATCCCTTTTTTTTTTTTCTCAAGCAGAGATCCGGCGGTCTGCGCAGCGGCAATCTGCCGCCGCCTCAGCCGCCGGAGCCTAGGCTGCCGCAGCCAAAGCAAGGGCCGCCGTGTCCCGGGTCAGGCCGCTACTGTTCCGGCGACGGGAAAAAAATCAATTACTGTTCACACAATTACATGAACAGTAATTGCAGAGACCAATATAATTTTTATTAAAATTAATTAATACATCTCTATCGCTCTCAAATCGAAATTTTACCTCTACGATCGAGTTGTTGTCGATCCACCATTGCCAATGCTTCGCCGGAGTCTCACAGGGAAATTTCTTCCTTTCCGTCAAAAGCTCCCCCAATCAGGCAAAAAGACCCCCTTCTATTAACCCTAATTCTCCTTTTATAGGCATGAGATTAGGAGCCCTAATCCCATCAGAATTTGGGTTAAAACCTCTTCAATTTAGCAACCAAATTAAGCCCTAAAAACACCAATTCGGAATGCTAATTGATCGGGCCCAAATAGTGACTTAAACGGACAATTCGCACGTTCAATTCGGGTAAATGGGTCCTGCACGATATGTTCAACTTCAGACGGTCGTTTCTCCCTCATCCGGACTCCGATTCGCGCGTTCTTGGTGGCGTTTCGAAGCTCTTTCCGTCTACTTTCTAATAGAATTAGTTTCAGCCCTAACTTCTATCTAAGGAGAAAGTTATTCTAATAAGAATGTCAATAGGTCAAGCACCATAATTTCCACGTATTTAAATTTTGAAACTCGGGAAAATTAGGGATATTACATTCAAAGGGAATCAACCATTCATAATTTCAAGATGACATTTCCAACATCATGCCACAAAACATAAGCCATTCTATAAATCTTTAATCACATATCCCAACTTCACAACTTCAATAGCATGCATTTTCAGTAGCATAATATGGCTCAAAACACTCCACATTCACATAAAATTGGCAAGCTAAAGTGGAATCATCGAAATAAACATCATGCATTAGCACACAATTCTGCTGTGTAGCCATTCGAACGCCCCTCAGGCCATTCGATCGGTTAAACGTAAAAATTTGAAATTCACAGTTTTGCCGTTCGAACGCCTAGCAGGCCGTTCGATCGGCTGAATTGGAAAACTGTTGTTCCGACAGTGTTGCCGTTCGAACGCCAACAAGGCAGAACTGAATCATCTTCTTCCTTTCGCAAATCCAAACCGAAACACCATTGATAACACTTCAAATCCACATCTAACACCCTAATCATCATCAAAAGTCCTTCTTGACTTCTAGAATGTTAAACTATATCATAATAATGCAAAATGCTAAGAAATTGGGATTAAATATTTCCATTTTCTAATCATGCCATTAACACACCAATTTAAGCAACTCCATTCGAAATAAGCCAAAAATCAAGAATTTTACCATGGATAAACTGAGATTTCGAAGACCCATTACCTTAGCACTTGATTAAGCTCGGATTGGAGAGTCACCCTTCTTGAAAACCTTAAAAACACATTGAGTTTGAATTAAACTCCATTAAAAATCGATTTACCAAAGAAAATTCCTAATTAAAACCTAGATCTAGGGCTTGTTGATAATAAAAATCGAATTTTAAAGGTTAGGGTTTGTAGTAAAACACAACTCAGTAGTTTTTGATGTCCAAAAACAAATTGAAACAAAGGGGAAATGGTAGATTTGAAAGAGATTAAGAAGAAAACCATGGTTTAGTGCTTAATTAGAGTAGGCTTACCTTAAACTGCTTCTAATTCGGGCCTAATTGGGGATTAGGCCAGACCTCCCTCCTTAGCCTATTCCCAAAAATGGAAATGGCTCAAGTTTGCCCTTTTATAGTAAGGGTTGGAGTATGTATGGGTAAGTTATGGGGTATAAATAGGAAAAGTAGGCTAAAAATGAGTATTTTACAAATTTGAGCACTAATTAAGCCTAAGAAAATTCTGAAAATTTTTGTATAACCTTAGGTAGATGTCTGGGTTCATTTGACACAAAAATCGAAATTTCGATGGTGGGGCCCACAGGGGTCCCGCCAAAACCCTAATTTTCGGAAAAATAGTGAAAATTCAGAAAAATCCCAAAAATGCACATTTGTTTTAAAATCACTTAAAATCACTAATCTTAAAGTTGATTTTGGTTAAAACCATCATAAACACTATTTATTCAAGAAATCACCGAATAGATCAGAAAATGCATTAATCACACGACAGCCAATAAGTAAAGAAAACCAAAAACCGGTTTAGAGATGAGGGTCCTTACATATTAACCATTAGGCAGAACTACGTTCAGATCTAATCATGTTGGAATAATATCCAATACGTACGTAGGCAACCAACGACAAGACAACATTGGCCCGATCCAAATCATTTATTAGTATATGTTTTATTTTGTTTTACACACAACGAACTATGAAGCTTCATTGTGTGTATGTATCCGTTACAACTTGAGTCTATGTACGGAGAAGCCTTGAAGCTTCGTAGTGCATAGATGAATGTTTTACCTCTCGCACACAGACGATGATTCCTGGTTCAAGGAAGGAAAAATTTTCTATTAGTGATTTTGTGGGCTCGACTCTGGTCAGGTCGTTACAAAAGGAACATGTGTAAATTGGAAAGTAGTGATGGGAAGGCTGCCTAAGACAAGGGGCAATTCTACAAGAAGTTCTTTCAAGGGAAGTGGCTAGAGAAGAAAGGACTTGAAGAAATGTTGAAAGAAGTGGCTGCCGAAACACAGACTGTTTCAGACAAGGACTTAGCATGGTTGGCTATCGTGCACATGAGTGTCCTCTTGTTATTCACACAGAGCAACAGAGTCATATCCCTAGCTTTGTGTGATTACATAGATGAGCTATTTACAACAAATAAGCTCCAACATCGATATGGAAAAGAATGCCACTAGGGTATCACATTAACCTCCGGGGAATAACTAGATGTTATGGACTTTTTCAAAGGCAAGTTACACCAATGCTCATGGGGCACAAGATCAAATAGGTAAGAGCAGGTCCATGATACTACTTACCTGAGCTCGCAAGCGTAAACACCTACACATAAGGGGTTATACAATTGCCCACACTCTAGGGGTCTTACAGTGCGTGTTCCACTTGTGTAGAAATCATACAACGCCACTATTGGGCGGAATCATACAATGCCACTCTTGGGCAAAATCATACAGCGCTCTCAATAGAGCATCAAACGTCTGGGCTTAATTCAGCATACAAATCAAATTGAAAATGTACATCGCTCTCAACAAAGTATCAAACGTCTGGTGCTCTATACAACACATAGACAACATCCTGCAAGATATACCATGGCAAGACATGAGAAATGCTCAGCTGACTCATTATTAGCTAGCTCAAACATGAAACTTAATCCGTTGAACCCTCAGGTCTCAAACTAACAAAGATATCATTAGCTTTTCACATAATTCAAGTTTGAATTAAGTAAGTTATGCGGTACAATTATGTCAAAAAAACTCATAGTGCTCGACTGGTCAAACCGAAGTTGAGCCCGATCTGGAACCTCATCAAGGCAGCAGACTTCACTTAACTCATCCATTTTATAATATAATTTACAGTACATCAAATCCTTACATATTCATACAATCTCCGCCATCCACCTTATGGTCAAAACATCTTACTCGGTATCATCAAACTGAGCTCCTCATAGCAGATCCCCATTATCACCCTCTTACTTAATACCTCAGTTATTGTGCTTACTTTTCACTTCCTAATTTGTACATTATGCTTGTACAATTATGTACGCTCTTATTGTTTGACAATTCCAAAACATACGCTCCAATCCAAACTGACCCATTCCAATCCTTGATCGTCAAACTTACCTCCTTTGTCTTCTGTCATACGCTTACACATCCACATCCACATCCACATCCATGTCCAACACTCTGACACCTCTTACAGTTCATTGCCCAAACTTCTACCCACACACATAGTCCACATACATAACTTACCCATATACGTAATACACATACGTAGCACACTAACATATTCGCTGGCCATCACTAGCGCATACATATTCCACATGCATAAAACATGCTTACAACTCACATACATATCATACGCATTTCAACATATCATAATTTATCCTCTTACATCATGCAAACATATAATGATTTAACATCCAAAACATTGAATCATACAATCCTAGCATGTTGCTACTCATTCAAAGCATGTTATCATGAAATTACAAGTTCAAAGCTCCCCTACCTTGTAATCATGACGTTTGATGGCGAGCACATAATAATGGTGGGGTTGGCAGCAGAATTGGCGGGTAAAAGTATTGGCAAGATGAGAGGGTTGTTGTCCCGGGAGTTTAGGAAGCGCTGGAAGCAATCACGGGCAAAAGGGGTGACACAGATCAATGCGGCAAAATCCACAAACCACGATGGCACACAAGGGGTGACTTGGAGAAAGGTTATGCCAACGAGTAACTGGTGCAACTGGAAGTCGAGATGGACTAACTAAAGGTCGGTCGGTGGCTGAGAAGCACTCGGCTAGCCGCAATATGTCAAAATTGACCGCGGACAGCACCCAATGGCATCAATTTCGCATCAACAAGGGCCCACATAAGGACATAGGTCATGGGGCGACGCTTGAGGATAGAGGAGAGGTGGAGGAGAGCTCTGATGTCAACTTCATTTGGTAGCAAAGCCATTCGATGTTTAGGAGGCACAATTGCGGCACCTAAACCTTAAACCGCAAGTGTGGCTACATGCACACACGGCCCAAAGGGGTGGGGAAAGGCTAGACAGAGGCGGTCCAAGGCTCATAAAGGGCCGACAAGGCTAAGGCCCTAGTTATGACCAATCAAAATGGTGACATCGCCGATCACCACCCACAGCCAAAACCTATGGTATGGGTGGTTGTGCATCTCACATGACATAGGGAAGGGAGAAGCTTCAGGGTCGAGAAAAGGCCACAAGGCCGTCATTGGCCAAGGCCTATGCAGGTGAACTTGTCAACCTTTGGTCAAGGTAGGCCATATAGAATCTTTCCAAAAGCCATCTGGTACCGACGACATAAAATGGGCAAGAGGGGTCAACGAGCAAATATGGCAGTGAGGCAGAACTAGTTGGGGTTGCAGCCATAGGGAGGAGCTGGGGTCAAAGGCGATCAAACCGGGTCAGGTGGGGCCGAGCTAGGGTGGCCCTTGCCATCATCACTAAGTCGGGGCAGAGCCGAACAAAGGCTGACCAGCCCCAGCCAACCACCGACGACAACGGTGGCAGCCAAAAATAGAGCCTCTCGCTCAAAACGACCGAAAAATGCATCACGTTCAAGACATGGTTTCGAAGCAGAGGCTGAATTAGGGCCAGGTAAGGTGGCCCACCACCGTCATTGGATTGAGGCAGGCCTGACGGAGTCTAGCCGATCATCGGTGCCGAAAACAAAAATCAGAAGGGGGTTGTGGTGGAAAAACATGGTCGAGGGAAAAGAAGCAGGGGAGGAAGTGGAGGTGGAGCAGGCCGGTTGGGGGCTTTCCCTGGCCGTCACCAGGCAGGGGCAGAACCCACAGTGGTCGGCTAGCCACTGTCGGCCATTAGCCAGCCCACGGCAGTGGCTGCACAATTAAAACAGAGAGGGGAGAGGGCAAACCGGGGAGGAGGGCGGCATGGCCATGGGGGCCGGGACGGTGGCCCCTTGGTGTCGTACCGCCGGGGCAGAGTTGGTGGCGGCGGCCCTGTGGCCCACCGGCGGCCGGCTGGGCAATGGAAACCGGAGGGGGAGGAAAGTGCACTGTCTAGAAATTTCTGGATTGGGCTCGGTCAAGCTCGAGCCCGACCCTTTCTCTCTATTTTTTTCTTTCATTCTCTCTCTTAACCCATCTCTCATTCTCTCTCTTTTTTGCGTTGTAAGCACGCGTCAAGGCCTATGCCCTGCAACTGAACCCCACACCCAACTCTATGGGTACAAATACCAAGGTAAATATGAAAATATAAATATGCCGAAGCGTCACATTTTCCTGCCAAAAATGATAAGAAAAATAGCAAGAAAAAAATCATAAAAATCAAGGACATTACAAGGCAGCCCAAACCCGATGGTTCAGCCACACGAGAATGATCTATCGTCCCAGAACTGATAGGCTCGTCTGCCCAAACAAGATGGTTCGGGCTGCACCATAAGGTTTGGATCGAACCATGAGGTTCGGTGAGCTTGCCCTCCTTTCGTGTGTTTGAACATACGACCAATATATCTTTTGTGTGACTGAACATACGCCCAATATATCTTTTGTGTGACTGAATATACGCCCAATATACCTAACATAGTTCTAATGAGAACATGAGTTACACATATGGCCGATGATGTTGTTGTGTAATCGACAAAATGATATCTACCGATGTTTATCTAAACTGACGACATACTTTTTTTCGAATAACTTGGTGGCCATCGTATTATCGATCTCATGACAGTAGCTTAGGTTGTGTTATCATAAATACCAATATTCATAAACCATTTGGGAATAAAAAAAATTAGCATTGGTCCATTATACCAATATTCTAATGTAGACAAATAGTATTATAACTAATATTGTTCATCATATAACATTGGTCCATTACATTAACAAATACTAATATTCACAGAACATCCTTTTTTAACAAAAATGAAGATAACGATATGGAAGAACATCACTATGTGAGTGATCTCCCTATTAGATCTCTTTGCAGACTACTGGACCAAGCAATACAGATGTGACGGAACATTCACGACATTAAAATAACACAAGTGGCTGAACCCGTTACCATTATAAGCTGCTGCCATAGGCTGGGGAGAACCGCTTATAACGGGTGATGGGATCACCAAATGGTACAATACCAATGTCCTGGAGGTTATGTTGAGGTGCAGTCGATCCGTCTTGTCTTTGTCTCGTCCTCCTCTTGAATTCGGTATGCCTAGGGGTCACCGTTATATTTATAGGCAGGGTGGGAGGGTTCCGAACCGCCGGGTTATGGAAGTTATTGAAACTCCAAAATTGAGCCGATTTTTCAATAATTTAAGTGAAAAACCAAAAATTGTGCTCACTCTTCCAGAATTGATTCCTTGAGAATTTAATTGGAAACCCGAAATGTATCAAAGTCGTGTCCCATAGAATGTGGTAAGGAAATTTCATCCTATCGTATTATCAAATTCACAATAGTCGCTTAGGTCGCTTCATCGTGTAAACGACATCTTCATGGATATCATGTTTAAGCATGATGGCGCATTGAGTCGTGTGTCCTAATGTACAATTCGTATGATTACGTGTTAGTAAGCATACGATCGTAGCGTATATACTTGGAGACACCTAGTCATTGATGTTGTCGTGTATTTGATCAAACGATATATACCAATGTCGTGTCCCAGTAATTGCAATTAGAAGAATACTTTATCATATCGTCTTATTGGTATGACGAAGTCGCTTAGGTCATGCTATCGTATAAACGACAAATAGTATATCATATCATTTGTCCTACCAAATGATGCACTTCAATGCATGTTATTACAAAGACGATTGGCACATTAGTCGTTTATCAAAACAGACAACCTACATGTAATTACTCCATTGGTTTGTTTGGATAAAAAATCAATAACTGTTACTTCTATTTTTATTTACATAACCTTAGTTCATGACATCGAAAATACTATTATTCACAAAATATTTTCAAATAGAAAACCAAATAAAATAACATTTTGGACCACCACTTCAGAGGATGTTGATGACAGATAGGGCGCAAATGAGATGGATCATTCGAGACATTGATATCGCCGTCTAATGAGTCATCCCCTCCATCGGATATAGGTGATGACTGTATCTGATGGAGGGGCGATTCATCAGTTGCCGCTAAAGTAATCTCCCAAATGATCCATCTCCGCGAAGAATATCACTGTGCAAGTGATCCCCCTACAAACTCCTCAGATATACTGCAATACAACTATGAATGGGAAAAGGTAACAAACCGATCAGATGCAATGGGTTGGAACATTTGTGACATTACAATAACGCCTGAATGTGTTCTTTCCCCACCGGATGCAGTTGAGGACTGTATCTGATGGGGGAAGATTCACCATAAGGTGCAAAAGCAATCTCTAGATTAATCCATCTCGGTGCTGAACATCAATGGGCGAGTGTTATGCAATCGTTAACCCTAATATATATAGGCAGGGTGAGAGGGTTACAAACTGTCGGGTTAGGGAAGTTATTGATATAGCGGACATTGCGGTGATGCTTCTAAAATGATGCATCGGGAATTGGGTCATTATTATCATGCAATTGTCACATGTTCAAACACATGACATGACCAATATCGTGTAATGAATGGAGACATTTGTCAAAAGAATTTATTATCATTTGTTCTTATCGTGTGATTAGTAACACGTAACCCCTTTTGTATGTGTTTCCGATTACACAATACAAATATATAGTATACCCTTTATACAACATTTCTCTTTTTTTAAACACGTTAATTACATATTATGTGTTGTTGATAACACGATGCATAAACAAAAAATTCAGCTGAAGAACGGGGGTGGAAAAGGTAACCTTGGTCGATGGTCTCCTTCCTTACGTCGTTTGCGTACTCTATTATTTGACTTCCTTTGGCTTGTCGTTGGGACATCTACCACATTGGGAGGTCCCCCTTATGTGCTGGTACAACGTTTGTGGTTGTAACCCAACTGACCGCATGTGCCACATTTTTGTAGGGCTTTGACAGGCGGTTGTGGCTCAATATAATTTTTGCGTGGATGCCCTCGCTGCTTCTGTGGGATAGGTGGGCTGAATGTAGGCATAACTCCAACCGCTGCCCACTAGTGCCTACCCTTCATTGGGATTTCCTATGAAGAAAATATTGTGAGTATGAGCTCACAATAAACGAATCTATCGTGTCATCGATTACACGACATATCGTATGATTGTTACATAAATCGTATCAACATACACGATAAATGAAAATAATGTGTACACACTAACACGATATGAAGCCCTTACGCATAAACGAACACATGCTATGTACATCATCGTATGAATGAAATGTACCTGGTGATATAGCTAGTTAACCTGGAATTCATACATTGACACAAGCAATACAATCACATTCCTTGCTTCTTCTCAACTATTTTTGATGTGCTTGCGAGCAAATGGGGTTAACTCTTCCATCATATTCTGTTTGTCCATCCGACATTTTTCAAATAATTATATCTTGTGCTCCCTCGTGTGCTCAATTAATCAAGTTATAGGCATCGATATAGCTTTTTTGAACATTGCATTGGCACTTTTGGACCTATTTGAGCTGAGGGTCCCATATCTTTTCTTTGGAAATGAGAAATTGGCACAGTGCTCTGAACCTATCTTATTTAGCCAAGCATATGCTTCTGGATTATGTTCTTTAATGTTGTTCATTATTTCATCATACACATTCTGTCTAAAAGTTTCAGCTGCAACATGGAGCCAGTTCTTTATGTAGTTGTCGTTGAATCTGTCCAACATATTTGCTGCCATGTGATGGATGCAATATCCATGGTGTGTAGATGGGAAAACTGCTTAACAGCATTTGCCAATCCCTTCTGTCTATCAGAAACTATTTTATCCAACTTAGCTAGAGGATCAGAGAATATATGATTTCTAAGCAACTCAAGAAACCAGCACCATGTTTTCTCGCACGCGTTCTCAACCACTGCAAATGCAACACACAACATATTATTGTTCTTGTCCAGTGTAGTTGCTATCAATAGTTGTCTAGGATACTTTCCTTTAAAGAAAGTTGCATCAACAGTTATCAACAACCTCAGTGTTGTTCTGAAAGCTCTCGCAACGGGGCCAAATATCCAAAATACTCTTTGGAAATCATACCCACCTATAGGTCTGGGAATATCACATGATCTCACTCGAACAACTACACTTCCCGGATTTATATATTCTATCTGCCTTTCGTAAGTAGGAAGTATGTGGTAGGTTTCATCTGGGTCCCCATCTATTAAATCAATCAGTGCTTTACCTGCACAACTGAATGCAATTTAGTAACGGTTATATGACAGTGGCTTACATCATGTTCCCGAGCACACGACATTATTTGTAGTCGTGTGATCAAAATCCATGCATGATGACTGAGCATGTTCATGTTAACACGATATTTATGTATGTTGTGTGAGCACAAAATGCGACTGTAGTATAAGCATGTAAATGATAACACACTAGACTAGCATATCGTGACACTAAATCAACACTTCAATTACTCTCATGCATTACCTACGCGCCAGCATTTCTTGTAGTTCATAGTTATGCCCCAGTGTTTCGAAACATATATAACTTGTTATGCTCTTAGGTGTAATGTCCACTGAGTCTTTAAACATGCCATAACATTTTCTCGCAATCTAAAGGTGCAATGCTAGGGGATGGTCAGTTGACTTCATTTGGGTTCCACATGAATGATTCGGCGCTAACCTCATGACGATTACATGATCTCATATATTTGAAGCCCTTATGTACCAATTACAAGAATGATTGGAGCCTTTGTGGCATACATATTCCAGTTTTCATCCACAACATGGTATGTGAAATTTGCCTTTATTGCTAAGTCGATCAAGACCCTCTTTGGGCTTGCAAATTGCTCGTCATTAGCTGGCCTTCATCAATATTCAATTCCAACATGTTTAAATCATCGACTGTATCCCAATCTTCCTCTACCTCAACATCTGTGTTATTGGGAACCTCTTTGTTTCCAAATTCTTCATGGTCAGGCATACTTTCCATGCCAACTATATCATTATCGTACCACTGATCCTCACCCCACATATTTTCAACTTCTTCGCCTTCTTCCCCGTCGTAATTACAAGGGCTATATGGAGGCTCGTAGTTATCAAATGAAGTCCTTGTCCTACCCATGTTGGCAACAATTCCTCTTATCTATTCTGATTGACTTCTATTTTGGGTTCTGTACTCGTTGGATTGGTGAAAGAAGATTGACATGGATTTGTTGAGGGCAAGTTTCTCGGTTCTCCCAATCTGCATTGCACATTATCGTGTTAAAAAAATGCAACATCAGTTGACATCGTGTATTCGGTTAACACGCTTACAATTCAAAACGTGTTATCAAAACCACAACATGGATGCTTGTCGTGTTATTATATCTATGCTGCAACTCATGATTAATATATTGCATGTGTATGTCATATAATTACTAATGCGATATATTACACATCGTGTTTATTTCTTCACATGAAATGATTTGAACTTAACACGATATGGTCGATATTGTGGTCTTGAGTACACGAAAAAGTCCAATTGCATATAATCTAAAGATTCATTGTTACCTTACAGTTTCAAATGTGAACTATGTTTCATTGAATCAGGTATGAAATCCAACATTAGAACTGGGCTGAGCCATTACGTAACGCCCCAACCCAGACCGGGGGTTAGATCGGAAGACAGAATCTGAGTGTATTAAAATAAGCGGAAAAATTAAAACTGATTGACTAGGAGCTACAGACTCTGAGTGTGAGAGTCAAAACATTCTTCTACGCACTACAGAGCTATAGCAATTCGTTGCACGTAGATCAGGACAAACCTAATTTGATAACTAATTTGGATCGAGCCAACATTATTTTATTGTTGGTTGCCTACGTACGTATTGGATACCATCTCTGACATTATTCCAATACGATCGGATCCGAACGTAGTTCTGCCTAATGGCTAATACATGCATCAGGCATCACAAAAATCATATACATTAAAATACATGTATCATTATATCCGAATAATAATTCGAAATCAGACAGAAATGTTATAAATCATCGGAGTCAAACAGAAGTCAATAAATCAGTAAAATACACATCTCACATAGGTGAGCAGAACACTAACAAAAACACATGTCTCACTCTATCATAGAGTGGTGCAAAACACACTACAGAGCATGTTGGATCATATCATATCCGTTATGTCTTTTTTCGGAAATAGAGCAAATCAAATTATAACAGATAGATCAATCCAGAACTTGTCGGAATTAAAGTACCCGATAAATCACACAATCAAAATCGAATAATTTATATCGGATAACAGAATTTGAATATTATTTTCAAAGTCAAATAATTTTTCAGGATCAGAAAAGAACAAACAGATCAGACAGAATGAACAATACTGATAGAATAGACAGATCAGATAAATCAAACAGAATAGACAAATGGGATAGATCAGATAGAACAAATAGATCAAATAGATTAGACAGATTAGATAGAATAGACAGATCATACAAATCATAACAAACAGATCATATAAATCTGAACAGACAAATCATACAGATTAGACAAAACTGAAAGAAAAGACATATTAGACAGATCAGACATAACAGATAGAACATATAGATCTGACGGATTTAGACAGATTGGACAGATCAAACAAATCAAACAGAAGGAACAGATAAGACAAACCAGACAGATTAGACAAAACATACAGATCGGACAAATCAGACAGATCAAATAGAATGGATAGAACTGATGGATCAGGCAGATCAAACAAAAATAGACAAAATAGACAAACAAATAGATTAGACAAAATGGATAGATCAGACATAACAGACAAATCAGACATAGTAGACAGATTAGACATAAATAGAATAGACATTTCATACAACTTAAACAGAACAAACTAATTATGCAAATAGAATGGATAGACAGATATGACAGATCAGACAAAACGGAGCCATGATACCGAACGGCGTTCCCCTTGACACACATGGGGTAGCGAGAGGCTCAGAAGGATAGGTGTTTTCCCATGATGCTCCACACCTATATGCATGCATCAGAACCGAATTTTCGGTGGGTATCCAGACAAAGAGTGTATTGATACTTTTATGTTTTACCCCAAAACTATCCAGAAAGTGCACAAAATGCAAAATATAATGCAACATATGTAAATAATTTAGAAGATATGATAATTTTCATAAGCATAAATTTAGAATTTAAAACCCCTTACACTGCACGTTGAGTTAAAATCTAAAATAATGCAAAGCAAAAATATATGAAAATGATTATAAAGTTTTTTCATAAAATCATTTATCATAAAAGAATTATTAAGAAACAATTTGATGCAGACACATATGCACAAATTGGCGGTTCATTCGATTGACGAGAAAATCAGAGTTGTGATCCCAAACGATGTTTCCCTTGACACTCATGGGGTATCAAGAGGCTCAGAAAGTGAGGAGCTTTTCCCATGATGCTCCACACCCATGCGCGCACCAGAACCGATGTTTTTCTCAGTGGGTATCCAGAGAGTGCAAGCACTCGCGTATCATTATACGCATCAGATCAGAAATTTTTATCAGAAGTAAATGTTACTCATAATCTTTTCTCGGAATCATTCAAAATTTAAAACATCGGACAAAAAACATATAAGAAATCAATTGTTCTCTTTTCACATAGGCCTTTCATCGAAAATCAAAGCATCTGACAGAAAACAGACTTGTCATAGTTAAATAAGAACATACATTCCTGGTTCACATCACTCTTAGACCAAAATTTCAAACCAAACTTGAAAAAAAAAATGCCCACTAGCAGAATTAACAATGGAGCTATCCACTAACTCCCATTTCCATATCACGGGCGTTTGATGATTTCTCCATGGTAATTCTACTATCGTAAATTTGACAGACTTTGAAATTTAAGTTACTAAAAAAATTATGTAATGGATTCAGAACAAATATTTTTTATTGATTCAAAATAGGAATTCAAAGTTCAAATCAGGTCAAATCATTCTTGAATTATAAATTAGATTTCATAAAATCGGAGTCTATCGGGAATTTGATGTAACACATGCAACATAATTCCCATCAATTTCGATATAACAAAAGGTTCGTATTAAATCACATTCTAAAAATCACGTTCAATTAAATTTTAGAAATCATAAGATCAAAGTTCATATTACATCCAATTGCATATATATATATATATATATATATATATATATATCAAACAAAAAGTTCAAATATCAGAAGTGGTATTAATTCAAGTATCACAGTTGAAACAAAATTTCAAATTAATTCCTATCTAAAATCGGAAGATTTACATAATAACAATTCAAATGCGAAATTCGTAATATCAATATGATACAACACAAGTAAGATAGAAATTCTAAATTACTTCTAATAAATTAGAATTCATAAATATCAGAGTTCATATCAATTCCAATGTCATACTAACAACCCGATATGGCTTATGTGTAGCAAAATTTTTGATTTTTTTTAAATTGAAGATCAAAATTTATAAACGTGATTGTCATATTAAATCCATTGCAATAAATTCAGGTGGACTTTATATATATATATATATATACATGAAACCAAAATTCATAAAATTGACATTTGCATCAATTACTTGCAAAGCATGCAAGACAAAAAATTAAAATTATTTCAAAGTTGGAAGTTGTAAAGTCGAAGTTCATATTAGATCCGATGCAACACTTGGAGAACAGAAAACTTATAATCGGAATTCACCTTGAATCCGATACAACACATGTGGAAGTTCAAAAATCGGAATCCACAAATCCAATATCACAGGAAAATTATGAAAGATTAACACTAGGAATTTTCCTTTATTCCGATATAACACATGTGTCATAAAATTCAAAAATGAGAGTTAGCATTACATCTGATATCACACGTACGAAACAAAATTCAACATTGGAGTAAGCATTAAATCTGATATCAATCATAAAGAATGGAGGTTCACGATCGAAATTTTCCTTAATTCCGATATCACATATGCAAAACTGACGTTTACAATTAGGATTTTTTTTTCAATTCGTTGACACATACGTGGAACGGTAAAAACATAATCAGTGGTTATATTAATTCTGATGTCATAATTGTAGAACAACACATTCAAAATCGAAGTTCGTCGTAAAGCTGATGGCACATGTGCAAAAGAACAAAAATCATAATTGAGCATTATATTAAATCCGATAACACACTTGTAACAAAGAAATTCCAATGTAAAAATTAGAATTTGAAGCAAATCAAAATATATTTTAATATATTTTTCTCTCGCAAACAAAACAAAACTCCGATACCATTTTGTAACGCCCTGACCCGGAAAACCTGACCCGAACAGGGGGTTAGATTGGAAGACAGAATCGGAGTGTATTAAAATAAGCAAAAAAATTAAAACCAACTGACGAGGAGCTGCAGACTCTGAGTGCGAGAGTCATAACATTCTTTTATGCACTACGGAGCTATAGCGTTTCGTTGCACGTAGATCAAAATAAACCTAATTTTATAACTAATTTGGATCAGGCTAACGTTATTTTATTGTTGGTTTCCTACGTATGTATTGGATACCATTTCTGACGTTATTGCAATGCGATTAGATCCGAACGTAGTTCTGCCTAATGGCTAATACATGCATCAAGCATCACAAAATCATATACATTAAAATACATATATCTTTATATCTGAATAATCATTCGGAATCAGACGGAAATGTTATAAATCATCGAAGTCAAACAAAAGTCAATAAATCATTAAAATACACATCTTACATAGGTGAGCAGAACACTAACGAAAACACACGTCTCGCTCTATCATAGAGCCGCGCAGAACATACTACAGAGCATGTTGGATCATATCAGATCCTATCAAATCATATCAGATTTCATTTGACCATACCGATCATATCGTACTGAAGTATGCCAAATCACAATAGTGCATTTCAGAGTAATTTGGATCACAACGGAATAAATCAACGTAGATTAAATAGGAATATATCGGCATATATCAGATCAACAAATTATATATCATAATTAGTATATTACTAATTAAGATGTGCATTCATATAAATCATATTAAATTAGAAGGTCAGAAAAGGGTATTCCCCTGCAGTTCTGGAAGTGGCGATGTTCGGAGTTGCTCATTTCCTCATGGCGTCTTCCCTTTTAGATCCGGAGATGGCGGCCAGAACCTTCTCTTACTCTGGAATACTTTGCTCTTTCTGTATCCGTAGGCTACAGACAGAACCTCCCCTTAACCCGGGATACTTTTCTCAAAACACACCCGTAGGCGGCGGACAGAACCTCCCCTTACCTAGAGACACTTTACCCTTCCCGCGCCCGTAGCCGGCGGACAGAACCTCCCCTTACTCGGAGACACTTTACCCTTCTCATGCCTGTAGGCAGCAGATAGAACCTCCCTTTAACCGGAGACACTTTACTCTTCCTGCACCCGTATGCGGCGGACAAAACCTCTCCTTACCCGGAGATAACTTTACCCTTCCCGTACCCGTAGGCAGCAGAAAGAAGTTATCTTGCACTTTTAAAGTGGGTCCCGCCCATGTGGCACACTTCTCGAGGTCATAATTTTTGTTCCCAACCTCTGTTTTGTGTGTTCTTTGATTCATTGTACTCGTTACTTTGACCTCTAATCAAATACGAGAATTTTATCTCTTGAAACCCCTTAAAATTTCACTAAAATTATATAATTACCCCTTAACCCTCTTGGTTAAGCGTAATCGGAACACGTGGTGCCATACAACACGACCAGTGATTTAGCTGTATTGACTGTCTAGTTCCTTATGGATGGTGATGGTGATTTATCACCATTGTCAAGTTCTTTCATCTCGGCATACAATGATAACACCTCCTCATTCACCTTCTTATGAATGGAGAACATTGATTGGAGGTCCTCATCTTCTTGTAATTCATATATAATGGATGATTGGGAGGATGGAATTAAATACTTCAAATTGACATTACCAATGACGGAAAGTCATGCTTTGACTTGCCCCAGCAGCTCGCCGAAGCTCATCGATAGATGAATGTTCATCAATCGTGCCATTCCACCAATATACATGCCAACATTGCCTACCTCTGCGTTATAATGGATGCAAATACCGATCCTATCCATGATCGGTGTAAAAGAAGGATTGCTTTAGTGAAATGCAGCCTTTGGAGCACTCACACAGTGTCTACGGTGTCAAAAAATATTTTTTTCTTGTTCATTGACGCTTGCCGGGGAGTCACCACCGGTTACCTCCTGCAGGCAACTTCCATTTGCTGCTGATGACTTCCAGCATATCGGAACGGCACAACACTGTTCCAGTGTTCATTTATTACTCTCTACTTTATAACATATAATATAGTAGAAACCTAAGGGCAATTTTATCCATAAACAAGTGATATGACATTTTTGTTTAAAATTCAGGGAATAAAGAATTTTCAGTTCTTTGGTCCGGCAATATAAAAAAATGTTGAAGTGTTTGCCTAAACTTGCCTAGAAGGACGAAATCAACTTAAGATCATTTCGTCCTTCTAAACGACGAAATCGTCTTCAACCAAAATGTGATAAGTGTCGCAATTTCGTCGTTTAGAAGGACGAAATCAGCTTAAGTTGATTTCGTCCTTCTAAACGATAAAATCGGGTCAAGTCGTAAACCAATTTCGTCCTTTAGAAGGACAAAATCAGCTTAAACCTGATTTCGTCCTTCTAAACGATGAAATCAACTAAAAAATTAAAAAAAATACCACACAGGCACTAGCTCCTTGGCTGGTGCCTGCTTGGCAAAAAGGAACACTTGGGGAAATATTTCCCAAAGTGGTCTAAAATGGTAATTAATTTTTTTTAATTATTATTTATATAATTTTTAATTACGTATCTTGGGCTAAATTCTCTGAAGACCTAGCTATAAACATATAATTTTTTTTTGGCTATTAAGAGTTATTTTTTGCAACTTTATTAGGTAGGTTTGACTCTTTTATATGAAACTTTGCCTGCCACTATTTTTTTTATAAAACCACCTTACCTACTACTACACTTTTGTGAAACTCATGTTGACTCTGTTACACAATGTTGAAGGAAAGAGTCAAAACATATGAATATAGTCAAATAAATTTGTTGAAGCTTTACAAACAGATTCGCACAAAAGAGTCGAACTAATAATAGAATGTCAATTATGTTTCCCTCACCTAGTTGGTTTGACCCTAAAATAATAATCCCTTCATCCCACTTTTATAGTTTCATTGGATTTTTTAAAATGAATTAAAAATTTTACAGGATTTTTGAAAATAAATAAATTAATTTTAGTTTATTTTAAAAAATTAAATAGAGCTATTAATGTGGGACATTGTGAGTAATAGGTATACATGGAGAAATACTTAAAGAGGCAACGTCACACCCTCGGGTAGGTGGAGCGTGGTCCAAAAACATGAACATAGAAGAGAGTTTGGTCTCAACGAAGGGAGGTGGCTTTTTTCTATAACCAATACTACCTAGGCCAGTGGGGACCCCTACCAGTTTATTGAGAAAATAAAGAAAAGGAAAAGTATTTAAATATTATTATTTCAAAGATATTTACTATTTTAGATGGTAGAGAAAAATATTTATTAGATAGGTGTTTTGACAAGTTGTTCTGCCATGTAGGCGCCAATGTGGCAGCTAGCTTACATATATTTTTTTTGCAAATTTACATTAAGTCGTTGATAAAATTAGTATTTAAAAGAAGCATGATTTAAATAAGTGTGCTAATTTCATCCTTGGTGAAATTGCTTAATGCATATAGGATTTGATTATGGTACATAAGTATTCTATCATAATATATAGGGCTATGCACATGGTACATAGAGACTTGACAAATCACATTACCATTGAAGTGGTTATTTGAAGTGAGGATTCTACCTTTAGCTTTTGAATGAAGTCATTACTCTAAGTGACAAATTTACCTTTTAAACTAATTTTATCATTTAAGCGACGAAATATGATAACTACCACCTAGTGTTTGCATGGCAAGAGGACAAGTGTCTATACACCAATTTGGTAATTATTTTTCACTCTTCTAAAATGGTAAATATTTATTTATATATTAATATTTAAATAATTTTCTCATATTTTAATTATAAAAGATGGGGACATAAAGCTAGACAGCCTACAAAATAAAACAAATTGAAGCATTTATCTAATTATGAAGTTTCAAAGCCCTGACCAATTCAACGTGGGGATATCTAAAATTTTGTGATTAGGCAAGGCCAAATATGTGACATGCGTTCATTTTATATTGGCATGAGATGCAAGAAAATTTGCAACAGAGTTTGCCTTTCAGAAAACACGAGAGATAGAAATGGGGTAGACATTAATCAGGTCCAAAATCTTCGTCAAGATGCTACACAAATACCATGGAATAGAGCATTTACTTGTCACCATGTTAACTATTTCCACCAGGGCGGGTTAGTTGCGATGGATTTCGTTTCTACACCTTATGTGGGAAGAAAATACGCGAAGCCCCTGAAAATACTCTTTAGCTCCTCTCTCTACAGTCGTCTCTATGATTCATTAGCTAATCTTTATTTATATCTCTAATAATTTGTTCGCTTTCTTCATGTTTCATACCTTTATTATCTTTTAGAGGTGTCTCACTATCTTGCATTAATCATTGTGTTATTCTCATTTTATTTAATCTATTTACTCCCCTTTTTTGACAGCCTTTTTGTCATGTCAATGACCATGTTGACAACCCCTGCGCCTCTGCCAACACAATAATGACCTTATCGCATGCAAGAAAACCCACTATCTTCGATCTAATTAATCTCTAACGAACAACTACTTGAAAATTTCCTCTGGACTTCTTCCTTCCCTTTTCTTTTAATCTCTTTTCTTATATCATTTTGGTTCTTTGTTGACACCCTATTTGTTGGTTAAAGAGCCTATCAGTTTCTTCTAGAACCCCATCGACAACTATCTATGGGTTGAAGATGCCCGTCAAGCCCCTATCGACAACACACCTTCACACAAATCAATTGTCAATCACTTAGTTAACCTCTTAGTATATGAGATTAAATGATACTCCTCCTTAATCCTATTGATTTCTCTAATTACAGTGTCTAGTTCCCTTCAAGATCCTTCTGTGTTGGAGTATAATATATAAGGTTTAGGCATACGTGTAGCCATTAAAGTCCTTTTGATGAAACCTTGTTTCTACTAATCTTCTTCAGAATCACACAATGAGTTTCTGATTTAAAACTTGACTGAGAATAATCTCACTTAAGGCACCATATTAAAATGGCTAATGATGTATTTATAACCAAACCAGGACACCAATGTTAAGAACCTTAGAATCCTGACCCTCTATTCATAGCTCAGCCAACGGTCTAGATTTGCTTCATGTGTGATTGCATGAATGCATCTATTTATGAACTTATGAAGTTCATTGACTTATTTTCCCCTTCTGGGTATTTTCCTACTGAGTATGAAAATACTCACCCTATTTTTTTAGCCCCTTTTTTCGGAGGCTTTTGCAGGTCAATCAATAGTTGTTTGGACTAGACTTTTTCCCTATGTGGATTATTCTTCCTCGACCGGGAGTAGTGAAATCATAGTGAGATTATGTGGATTTTGGTGCTACGATCTCATGTATTAATTAAGGTGAGAGTTAAATATGTTATTCTTTTGGACTTGTGCATATATGTAAGGATTAGAACACAAACTATTGAAGAACTTGTACTCAGAAATGCTTGGGATTTGTTTGTTTTTAAAAGACCATGGCCATGGTAGGTTTTACTTTTCTATTTTCGTTTTGGGTCATGCATGAGAATGTTAGTTTTGTCGTATGATGAAATAATTTATGAAAATTGTTTTAACATGTTTTGAATTTTGTGGTTTCATTTAATTTACATATGTATTTCAAAATAAAATATTTGTAAAGTTTTTAATTAAATGCAAGGAAAAACCTCGAGCGTGACAACTTAGAAATAAAAAATACAAAGAATGGAAAGTCTTAAATGAGGAAAGAACCAAAAAGAGGAATAGAGAAGTTGGTTAGAGTTAAATCAGGGAAGAGCTTATAAAAAGAAAGATGTCTTAATTAAGGAAAATGTCATAGATAGAATGCAACAAAGTGGGAAACATTTCATGCCTAAGGTTTTTCCTTACATTTAATCAAAAAATTTGCAAATATTTTATTTCGAAATACGGATGTAAATCAAATGAAACCAAAAATTTCAAAACATGTGAAAACTATTTTTGTAAATTAATTCATCACACGACAAAACCAACATTCTCAAGCGTGACCTGAAACGAAAACATAAAAGTAAAACCTGTCATGGCTATGAGCTTTAAAAACAAATACCTCCTAGGCATCTCTGACTATAAGTTCTTTAACAATCTGAAAAATGAATCGTGCATACATACACAAGTCCAGTAAATAATACATTTCTCTCACCTTAATCAATACATGAGATCGCGGCACTAAAATCCACATAGCCTCACTACGATTTTGCTGCACTCCAGGTCGAGGAAGAATAGTCCATCACGGGGAATAATCCCATCCAAAAAGCTATCGATCAACCTGTAAAAGCCTCCGGACGAAGGGCTAAAAAAATAGGGTGAGTATTTTAATACTCAGTAGGAAAATACCTAGTAGGGGAAATAAATCAATGAACTTCGCAAGTTCATACACAGATGCATTCATGCAACCACACATGAAGCAAGAAGTACAAACAACATAAATAAAGTGTCTTACGCACATATGATCGTACTAGTTGAACTTACACTTACTCTTGTAACATACTCTTACACTTACACTTACACTTACGCTTACACTCTGAATCAGAGTCTTACTAACTTACTCGTACAATTGTAGGCTTTCTCATATAACTTAGACAAACTTGTACGACCTTACTCGTACAAACTTACTCATACAATCTTACTCATACTTATAAAATTACTCTTATTGTCTTCCTTAGAAGCTTACACTTACACTTACTCTGAATCTTGCACGTACAACTTACTCAGAATTTGAAATATACAACTTACTCTTACTATCATACACATACTACTGACAACTGAAGCTCATTACAATTAATAAGCTCCAGTGTCGGAAAGGAAGGGAATGCCACTGGGGCATCACCTTAACCTTCGGGGAGCAACTAGATACCATGGAATTTTCCAAAGGCAAGGCACACCTATGCTCATGGGGCACAAGATCAAACAGGTCAGAGCAAATCCATGATACTACTTACTTGAGCGCACAAATGCTCACTCTCTGAGGCCATACAGTGCCAACTAAGGGCGGAAAACATACAATGCCACTCTTGGGCGGAATCTTACAATGCCACTCTTGGGGCTGAACATACAGTGCCATCTGTAGGTAGAAATATATACAGTGCCCACGAAGGGCGAAAACTTATAGTGCTCTCAATAGAGCATCAAATATCTGGGCTGAAATACAACACCAAGACCAATCCCGTAGGATAATGCCATGGCTAGACTAGGAATGATGCTTTGTCAAATTACTTATCGACTGGCTCAAACATGGAACTTAATCCGTCGAAACCCTCAGTCTCACAACTCACAATGTTATCGGATTAGGTTTATTTACAATTCAAATTCATATTAAGTAACTTGTGCATGTATCATTATGGTCGAAACTACTTCTGTCTTACATTCTTCAGCCAACCAAGCTAGAACTGCACCGGTTTTAAAGCTCTAATCCACAAAGGTAGCATTCTTTACTTAGCTCATCCCCCACCCTTACACTTACAGTCTTATGAATCTCTGCATAGCCTTACTTGTACTCGAATTCTATATTGACACTCTTACCATCGTATACTTCGGCCTTACATCTTACACCATCCACCTTAAAACCGAATCGTCTTACTCGAACTCCTAAAATGAAACCCTTTAAACCTAAGTCCCGTCATCAAACCCTTACTCCTTACTCATTGTTTCCTCTTACAATTCATATTACGTACATTAGTAGGTACAATTATGTTGTCTACTCTCACTAATTCACAATCCCCAAAAACGTCTAGAACCTTGAATCTTCCAAATCCTTACATCACTTAGGTCTTCTGCTCATTGCTCCAACGTACCACTAGACTCAATCCAAATCAATTCTTCAATCACATCAAATACAACCTTTGCATGTCAATCTTACGTCTTTCCTTGCCTAACATAAGGTCACAGTTTCCACATCATAGCCCATGAAGTACCCCTTCGACAAACTTACAATCAAACTCACATACTTGTGCCCATCGATCACACACCACCAGCCCACAACGAAGATCTATCACAAGCTCTGATCACATACATAGAATTCATAACAACTTACTACCATACCCTTAGTCTTCACTAACATACGCACAATTCACTTACATAAAACATGGTCATTTAATCAGATTTATCATGCAAAGCATTAAGTTATAAACTCCTAGCATGCCACTACACAATCAATGCATGCTATAATGAAATTACTAGTTCACGTGGATTAAGTTTGATGGCGAGCACATGACAGTGCTGGCATTGAGGGTAGAATTGACGGCCAAAAGTGTTACACTGAGAGAGTTGTTGTCCTGAGGTTTTTCATAAACTCTAGAATTAATCTAGGTAAAGTCGGGCTAATTTCACTCGAAGCAAAAGATTGGGCACACTAAGGTGGCCAGACAAAAGGTCATGCCACTAGAAATGGCAAGCAACCACAAAATGGGGGGTGACTGATTGAAGGTCAGCCAATGGTTAAAAATACTTTGTTGGCCACTAGACGCTAAAATCAGCTGTGAACTACACCCAATGGCAATAATTTTTCATTGTCGAAGCCTCACAAAAGGGCGGAAGGTTTGGTTGCGTACTCACAGACATAGGAGAGACAGAGGAGGGTTTTAATAGCCATATTGCCTAGTGGTGGAGTCGTTCCATCGTCATATGCCTCAAAGGCGATGCCTTTAACCTAAACTGTATGCACAACATAAGCATGCTCAATAAAGGGGAAACCCTAGGGAATGGTAGGTTATAGGTTGGTTCCGAAATGACTCGGGCTGGTGGAAGCTGGATCCAACCACTCACATGCGAAATCGTTTGTCAAACAATGTGTGCACGTATTATCACGCCAAACCCTAGAAGGGTGGTCTATCACAAAAAAGGTGGATTGTTGTTCCCTAAACACAAGTTGAGGCACTAAGGCCCAGCGTAGGTGGCCGACAAAGGCTGCGACATTTCTAGAAGCTACCCACAACTAAATCATTGTAGGGGCGGTTGTGCATTAAACACAACTTACGGTAGAAGATATAGCCACAATAGCGGTCAAACCTTAGCTAGCCCTATGCTAGTGGCTGACAATAATCTTCCCCTTGGAAGGACAGGGAATCGGGGGCTTTCCCTTAGGTTATAGGTTGTGCGTAATAGAAAGTGGGGGTGTAGAGGTAGAATCGGGCCAAAAGTGTTGGCCCTTGCTGTCACTGGGCCGGGGCAGAGCCCATGTTGGTCGGACCTGCGGCCCAAGTCTACGTAACATCAAGCTAGACACATTAGCTTGGGTTGGAGTATGGCCCGTCAGTGGCAGCCAGAGACGTACCCCAAAGTTTAGGGGTGTCTATTGTGTGCAGAAGGCATGCAGAGGAGGCCGGAAGTGGCTGCCCCTTGCCATTATTGGATCAAGACGGCATCTGCAGCTATCCGCGGCAGAATAGCCGATCTGAGAATTGAAGAGACCCAATTTAGCCAGAGCAATAGTGTGCCAAGTTGGGAGCAAATGCACATTGCTGGGCCAAGAACGGCCAGATGGAACCGGGGGCTAGACCTGGGAGAAGATGGGACCTGGTAGTCGCCGGATTGTGGTAAGTCAAATGGATGTCGGTGCGATGACGTCCGATGTCCGACGGAGGAGAATGCATGCAGCCAAAGAAAAGGGTGGAATTTTCTCTAGCATGGGTTGGCCGATCAATTGAAACAAGACTGATTGGGAGGTCATACCTTGGCACCATGCCGTCATAGGCTCGAGGCAGCAATCTGGAGGCCGATCAGTAGGTGGAAACAAGCAATGAAAATAATAGCCAAAAACCCATAGAAAAAATTCTGTCCAGATCAGAATTGGGTAGAGGGGGTTGAGGAAGAAGCGATGATTCAGGCCGGGATAATAGCCTTGCCATCACCAGCCATGGGAAGGCCAAAGGCCATTCGGTGGCGGCCGACCACTAGTTGTATGATCGGTAACCACAACACATAGACAAAGAGAAAAATAAATGGGCGGCAAAGTTTTACCTCATGGTGGCGAAGGAGGGCCGGGGAGGCCGGGATGCCAGTGGTTAGAGGTTACTCTAGCTGGGGAGGAGCTGTGGCGGCGGTCTGGAAGCCATGCAACCAGCAGCGGTAGCGGTGGCGGATCAGTATGAAAACTGGAAATCTTGGTTCACCGAACCAAAATGGGAAAGTGGAAGGAAGATGGCAACAACGGCAGGGAGGCCAAGATAGCGGTGCTCTAACGTTGTCCTGGCTGGAGCGGAGTCATGGCGGCGGACCGGACGAAACAAAATTAGATGGGGGTCATAAGGCAGAAATGCGAAAGAGGGAGGAGAGGGATGGTGGCGGCCATCGAGACCATGTCGGGGCGACGACAGTGGTGTCGCCAGTTGAGGCTGACCGGGCAAAAGCCGACGGCTGTGGCATTTCTCGCCTCACAGAGGGAAGGGCAATGCTCTTTCCCTATTCCACCAATGGGTTGGGCGCACCGCGCCCTATCCATTGTTTTTATTATTATTATTGTTATTTTCTGTTTCTATTCTCCTTCATGTTGCGTCCTTTTCCCTCCCGTTTTTGTGCCAAAAATTTCTATGGTGCGTTGAGGCCCATGACCTGTAACTAAACACCACTCCTAACATTTACAGTCACAAATATTGAGATCAATTTTTAAAATATGGATACACCAAAGTGTCAAATTTCTCTGTCAAAAATACAAACATAAAATAATAGAACATTGCAGAAAAAATTACAAAAAATAGCAAAAAATTATAGAAAAATCAGGGATGTTACAAAACAAGAGAAGAATGTTTAAACCAGAAGACCAATTGTGGAAATGACGAAATTGAGAAGGTGAATCAATTAAGAATGTTGTAGTGGTGGGCCTCATTCTCATTGATGGAAAGACAAACTTAGGTACTTACTTGATTGAGACTTGCTCTTGATAGTATAAAAAAATATGAGATGACCTAGGGAGGAAGAGCCAATGGAGAGAGAGGGTCTGGCCATCTTCTTCCTTCAAGGAGCTCTAATGTGAAGTAAGATCAAGCTAAGAACAAATCAAAGAAGAAGAAGGAGAAAAAGAGAAGAATGAAGCTAGATCAAGTTGGCCAAGTTAGAGTTTTTATTTTCTTCATGTTTAATTTTCTCTTAAGTTTCTTTTTATCAATGGAAATTTTATTTCTTAAGTTAATGAGTAGCTAAACCTCTTTGCTAGGGCTTGGATGAAGCTATTAAATTATAAAATTTCATGATTATGAGACTTGATTAATTTTTCTTAATGGTGGATTTAATGTTAATTGTTTCTACCTCTTTAATTGATGAGATTGATTTGGATATGAGTTTAGTCACGCTTCTCTCATAATTTAAATTTATTCTCATTAGTCTCTTATTGGGTTTTGTCTTGTTTAATATTGAAATTGGGTATTAGTTATAATTTGTAAATTATTGATACAATTAATGACTTGATTTTAATCTTTTGAAGTGAGGAGAAACAAAGTATTTGTTTATTGTATATGAGAGCTTAATGCTGATATTTTCCATAATAACAAAGATTGAATTCTAGATTATTATAAGATGAATGTGGAAAAAATGATTAATGATCATACTTATGAGTTTTTATGATTTAATGAATGTAGATTCCTATGCTCTAATGTTTTATTTATTTCCTAGTGTTTTGCTTATTTGATAGTGTTTTATTTACTTTGCATTGCTTTCTTATTCTTAGATTAGAGCTATAGAATTTTGATTTAGATTGTTTAATTTCCTTTAAATTCTTATTGTTTTTGTTAGTTACGTTAGTCAAGTCATTCTCTTTATATTTGTTAACTAGATTAGGGTTTAATTTAGTTAGAGGATTTCTGATTTCAAGTCTCTATGAGATCGACACTCAATTTAGCTACTTAACTACTATAGATTCATGCACTTGCGAGTAAACAATTAAAATTTAACAACAACGCGTTAGAGACAGCTTTGGTACATATATTTTATTTATATTTTAATATTTCTTATTTCTCATTTATTATTTATATGACTTTTATTTTAATTTTTTATAGCTTGGTTTAGCACAATGAACATATACACATTTGACTGACACTGTTAACACCTATACTTTGGGTGAGGTGTTATGAGTATCATGTTAGTCAATCATCAGGAGCCATGAAGATGTCCTTCGTAGCTTGCTACTACTTCAATCGGTTATTACGGACATGCATGAACATTATCCCATCGATGAGGCAGCTCAGACATCATCGAGGCATGTTTCATACACAACATTCCATCTTCATCTGCATCACCCTTCTCTCATTTATTTTAATAAGCTTAAGCTTTGCGTAGTAGTCTACATCCATCATCTCCAGATGCTCATGCAGATGCAGCCCATCCTCAACTAGTTGAGATTCTGATTAATCCTAGAGTATATACTAGACGACAGTGGGCAGCGTGATGACCGCCATTTTATATGATATAATAATTATAATATCCTCATTTGACACATGTAATTATCATGCATGTGACCAAACGTGACGGCTGTCAATGCAAAACAATCACATATTTATCACTTCTCATCAACATGATCATCATAGAATATATAATAGAGTCATTGCACAACCAAAAATAATTTAAAAGATAAATACCAACTAACATAGTCAACAAAACATAAAATTATTACACATGCCAAGGACCTATGTACGTAGAGCTAATAGTTATATAGAGTTTATAATTCTCTAAGCATGACATGCCTTTAACATCAGTCACATAAATAATTACAAAAACGTCTAAAGTAGCAACCAAATAAATTATTTGGAAATCCCTTTCACTTTCACCGTAGTCTTGTTGCATCACCTACAAAATCTCGGGTTGGGTGAGTATAATAATACGGTTGAATGAAAATCCAAAAGTATGCTACACAAAAATCCACAAAAAATAATTATAACCTTTTCACGAAATCATTTATTAGAAAAAGAATCATTCATATGCAAGTCAATTCAGAATTGAATCCGAAAGCTGTGACACCTAATGGCCTTCCCCCGCACTCATGGGGCAATGGTGACCACTTAGGATAGGAACTTTTCCGTGATGCTCAACATCTGTGCGTGCCACTTGCTAATTATTTTTCTTAGCGAGCATCAAATCCATATCATAATTTCTGCTTCTTAAGCCAAGGAACTACCCATAGAATGCACACAACCAAAATATAACATAGTGCATGCAAATCATTTCACATGCATGATATCTTTCCAAAAAACAAAGCTCATAAACATATCAGAACAAAATAATTCAGAAGATCTAACTTATATGAGCAAAACATGGGTCTAGACTTTAAAACCACCTACCTTAACCTTGGGTATTAATTTTGTAACTGCAGAGGCCTCAGACAGGGAAAATGACTCCACCACAACATCCAGCATGCTCAATTAAGTAGAGAATGCCTCTTGAACAACTTGATTCAAACTTAAAAATGGCTTAGAATGGATGAAAAGAGGTTTGAGAAGTGAGAAACTAGAAAACAACAGAAAACTGGACCCCGGGTCCTATTTATAGATGCGCATGTGCAGGTGGGTTTGTAGTCTACGCATTCTAGTAGCAACGTGTGCACGACCCACATCACATGCATGTCGCGTGTGCCATTTGGGCACCAGTTGCGGTGCTGTTTGAGCCCCATGTAAACACACGATGTCACATGATTGTGCAAGCTCAATTCCATGTGACACGAACCTAACAAGCAGGCCTACTTGGCATCACGTGGCTGGTCCACAATCGCTTGGGCCTGGTCCCACGTGGTTCCCGCCGATTGCTCTGGCTGGTGTGACTGATGTCACCTGTGCGTCAGCCACCCATTTTTTATATTTTTTATTCTATTTTTATTTCAAATTTTCAAAACACGATATCTTTCCAACCATAAGTCAGAATTGCATGCTCTTGATACCAATGGACTCATATCAATGAGCCCTACAAAACAAGATTACTCATGGGTACGTTATTAAGCACTTTTCAAGTGGGTCCCGCCCATAAGGCATATTTCTCGAGGCCATAATTTATGGGCCAGATGTCTGACTCAAGTGGTTTAAGGTCTGCTACACTCATCTTTCATAGCACTATCACAATCTTATAATAAACTTATCACTTAACAATCTTATGGAGCATTACAGTCCAGGAGGACTAGGAGGACCTAGTAAAGCAACTTCATGGATAAGGGCATGGTCGAGGTCATAGGGGTAAGAGAGGTAGAGATAATTAGAGTTGCCATATATTTTTTTCCAAATGTAAATGTATAAGGTGTAAAATGTTTATGTGAACTAAACATTTTGGGAACATTTTATCTAATTAATATATTTAATAGACTTTCTAATTACTTGATGTGTGGCTATATAGGTATTTTATATGTTGTTTTCACATGGGTTTATCTCGGGGTTGAATAAATCTTAACAATAAATAGCTTAATTTCATCCTTTACAAGGATGAAATTAGTAAGGTCGAAAATAGTAAATATAGACAAGTAGTGTGATGTCCTCCTTTCAAAAGACAAAATCACCTATTAAGGGTGAAATCACCTAAATAGAAAGAAAAATCACATAGGCGTCATTACTTACGATGGCAAAAACCAATACTATTTAAGTAAATATTTCTAGCCCAATACTATTTTGATAATTATTTTTTTATTAATATTATTTATATAATTTTCTCTTTTTATTTTGTGAAACCAAGTAAGATTTAGATTATTTACATCTTGAAAAATCAAATTTAGGTGCTACCAAAAACACTTTTCAACAAATCTTACTAAATCCAATGAAAAAATTGTTGTCAAATGGACGCTAAAACTATTACAAAAATTTATTAAAATTTTTATTTAGTACAAGATTGAGAAATAGAAAAAAGGACGTATATTAGAAGATAAAACTTTTAAGAGACTAAAAAATAAGGTAATTAATGTAGGATAAAGTTTCATTTTAATGAGAGTATTAAAATGGGACAGCGAGAGTGTGAAATCAGGTGCGAATCATAAGATAGAACGGCAATGACACTTGGGCGAGCTAAGTAGGTAATAACCCGTAACATAGAAGGGCAATGACACTTGGGCGAGCTGAGTGGAGTAGATATTTGTGTCACCCCCTGCTCCGGCCTGGGGTGGGGGCCCGGGGGGGTTTAAGGCTATCAGAGTGTAGGGTTTTTGGAGGAGAGTGAATGAGCCGGGGGCCTGGCCGCCGGGAACTGGGAAGCAGGAAGCCGGAGTGACGGAAGCCTGGAAGGAGATGCGCACCTCTGATGCGTATCTAAATTTGCAGAACCAATATAAGCGAGAGTCATCACAGCAGTCTGTCTGCTCCTGACCATTGCCAATTGATACTAATCGGTTGTGAATTCTTTCCGCTAGGATTTAGAGCGTGATATCGACCATCTCAATATTGATATCGGTAATCTGACCAAAGCTTAAAATTTCTTTTACTTCTTTTCCCTTAATTCTCTTTGTCATACACCAGCTTCCCGTATAGCTTCTGCTCTCTATCTCAGTCGTCACATTTCTTGGTACAATTTATCTATATTTTTTTAAATGGATTTATGGCACGCATATGAACGGATTTATTCTCTTTGTGAGTTTTTAGGCTCTGTTTTTCTTCCTTTAGCGAAATTCTTCAAGTGATGGTTAGACGTGTTTATCATCCAATGATGCTTGTAATCCAAAGATGCTCGGAGCTGTTAGTTGACCCTACGTCTTCTCCATTTTCTTTTGCTGTTTAGTTAAAGAAATGGTACTGCGTTGGTGGTTGTTCTTTGTCTAATGTTCAATGAGTTGCATTTCTCATAGGTTTACTAGTCGAACTGCATGTGCAAATGCACCCGTTAGACATCTAGATATAATTAATCATAAACTTATTCAAGAGAATAATCCTTTGTACATGAGTGTCCATATACATCTTATAACGGCTTGGTTATTATCCAAGTTTTCTCTATATTTTTTTGCCAATGTTCTTGGGCAATTAAATTTATTAGGAGTGACAAGCAACATCTTCAAGAGAAGCTTTCTATCAAAATATGTGTTTTCATATTCCTACATTTAATGATTGCTAAATATCCATGATTTCCCAGTTTAGTCTACCGTTGAGTTAGGGGCCACCAGAGGGGAGTTTCTAATATGTGTGTTATGATGCACTATTGAAAATTTTAATTAGTTTCAAAACTTCTTTATGTTTTTTGTCATGACCTGCCCACCTGTTTTTGTTTGTTCTAATGCACAGAAGCAACGAGATAGCATAGGCACATAAAAATTGGACAGAAAACTGAGGAGATGATTAGCTAAGTTTTAATTCAAGTAGAACTTAGTTATAACTGCTAATAGTTCTAACAATGTACTAATTAGCCAATCTGTGTGAAAGACGGCCCCCTTCTAAAGCATGGCCTTGAGAGGAAGAAAATAATCTCTTTATGCAAGGATCAAGCTAATTCTGGACAAATATAATAGCTCAAAGTTAGGTATGCTGGTCTGTGAACCATCTAGGCAATAAACTGAATCACCCATATTTAAACGACTAAATCCATTTGTTCGACAAATATAGGCTGTAAAGCAGATTATAGTCAATCCCTACAACTAAAAGCCATCATACAGCTTAAGCAGTCATAGGCATAAACATGCTGATCCATAGTGTAAAGGGTGCGAGTTCTTACCTATAAAAGAATCAATCCAGTTTTTGCTTTGTAAGCAATGTGTGTATTAAGCTCAAAAAAAGGGAACAAGAAAAAGAAAACCCCTTCCCCGTGTATAATCTACCCACCAAAGCAGAAGTCAAACTATATAACAATATATTCAATGTATACGACATTCTTAGAGAGTGTATTGATTTCAATTTCAGTATTCTAATCAATTAGAGAAATTGAGGGCTCACCCAACACAAACTGACATAATGTCACAGTATTATGCATGTACTGTCCAAGGTTGTCTTAAACAGTATGGTTCTGTAAGACTTGTGAACCATGAGTCTACTTCAAAAATATCACTTCAGTAGTGTGGCTCATGATCTTCACTTGATGCTCCAAAGATGGAATCCGTGAAGATCTTACCTTCCTTGACAGGGGTGTTCTAAAGAGTTGTGCCAACCAACACTCTATTGGGCATGGATGATTCTTCATCAAATCAGCTGGAAAGAGAGATATTAGTGATGCCCCAGAATGGAAACCAATTGTAAACGATCCTCCTATGGCCCACATGTTGACAATTATACTCCTTATATGCTGATGGTCAGCATTGCTTCTTGGATTTCAATGTATTAGGAAACAATGGAAGCTTCAGAACATTATTTAATTACCAAACAAGTCTAACGTGGGAAGGTTCCAACTTTACAAACTAAAACATACTACCTAAATCAGACGGCTTATATTATAGGACTCTTATGTGTGCCATGCCAGTTCTATGACAAACCAGGTCGCCACCCCCCTTTTCTAATATATTCCATTTGAAAATAAAGTTTAAAAGTTATTTTTTTGTTCATAAAAAAATGTTTTTATTTTCATTTGATAGTGGTAGCAGGTTATGGAAAATGAAGAGATTGCAACAACGCATTGTAATGGAACATGGAGGAAGACTGATTTCCAACTCTGTTCTCTGGAGATCTTCTTTACAGGTATCTGACACCTGTTATAGAAAAGCTTATACATGGCTCAAAATTTATGAGTTTTAGCCATCTTGTGGTTTATAATTCTAAGTGATTGGCGCTTCTGAAGTTTGTGTTGCTCATCTTCCTCTCATGTTAAATACAGAAAATAAATATCCCTCACGAAAGGCAATGGAGGAGTATGCTGCTTGTCTGAACTTGAATTATAAGCAGGTCAACCAATGGTTTGTTGGAAGGAGGAAGAAGGAGAAAAGGGAGAGTGAAGAGTTACTTCATTCCTCTTGCGAATATATGTCTAGAGGCATTAGGGTTGGTTCAGCGTCTACAAGTGCCATTAGAGGCATTGGAGGAAAACAAAAAATGCAAATTTATACTAGAAAAGGAGTTGCCAAAAATCAAACTTACTCAACTCCTGTTGTTGACAAGTTGAAGAAGTGTAAAATGGTAAAATTTATCGGTCATCATGAAGATGGAAGAAAATCTACTGGACCAATCAAGAATTTTCAGTATGGTAGAAAGCTTATTCAACTGCAAAATATGTTAACTGCAGAGTGTATTTTGACAAAGGTATTCCGCAAAGATGGCCCTCTTCTTGGTCTAGAGTTTGATCCTCTTCCTGCTGGAGCATTTAGTTTTCATTCAGGTACTACTATTCTGTTATGTTTATAATTTGGCCTTTTATGGAGTGACTAACAGTATCAGTGTATGCTGGTTATGGTTATGAACCATGCTCATCTATTTTGTGATATTGAGGAGGCAGTTACAATGCTCAATTCCATGTATGTATTTATTCATTTATACATATGACCATGCATTAATGACCCCAGATAAGTGAAAGGTATTTGGTGATTGTGATGGGGATAAAGAATTACTTTCGCATATGATCATGCATTAATGACCCCAGATAAGTGGAAAGGTATCTGATGATGACAGTGATGGTAAATCTTTATCCCATTATTCTCCTTTTAAGGAACTTACTTCAGAAAAAGAATTCAGTTGAAAACCTTGCCTGTTATCATTTTTTAGTACTTGGACGACCTTAAATATCTGGGATGAGGCATATATGATGATGTATTTAGGCTATACTGAAAAGGGAAAAGTGCATTGAACTTTGATACAATTGTTTGTAAGTCATTGTATCTAAGCTATATTAAATGACCTCGAAAACCTGAATAACGCATGCTGCTATTTAAGGGACGAGTTTTGTCCACATATAGAGGATATCATGAAAGCAAAATATCGGTGAGCTTATTGTTAAAATGATTTTTAAATGCTTTCTGGATGGGTCTTTTGAAAATTATAATAAGTTTTCTAGATTTTACTGTGTGTTTCATATATATAGATCAATCTTTTTTTTTATTAAGCTTAATCAAATACATAAAGTTTTGGGTAAGAGTATATTTCGATTATACATAAAGTTTGTATTGTGTTGTGCCAGGTCCCTATGAGTAACTCAACCTGCTAAGAGCCCTATCTCGGTTTATTTCCTTTAGTATTTGCATCCACCAATCTCCATCTGTGGGATTGAAACGATGACTTTATATACCTCTCTTATTCTTTCTCTCTTATACAGATTGGTTTTCTAAAATTTTTGTCAGTTTATCCTATATAGTTTGATTTGTTTGATGTAATTATGAGGTGAACTCTCAGATGTTATTGTTGCCATCTTGAGACTCTCATTATACCCTCTGAAACTAAGTTTTCTGCAATTTTACCATTTCCTAGTACAGTGATCTCAGAAAAGCGATTTTTCTATAAAGCATGCATACTAGGAAGGTCAATGTGCATATTTCTTCCGTATATGAATGTATTTTACTACATTGTACTGTTTTCTGACTTTAATTTGTAATCATTTTAGATTTTGAAGGTTTTCATCTTGGATGTGAAGGTAGCCCGAGAAATTCCAAAAGGAGAAAGGTATTAAATACACCTAGTGATGCTTGGCATATTCATCTAAATGGTAGTTACCTGAAAAATAAATTTCGAAAGACTTTGCTAATCTCTGCTATTCGAACTGTTTGACTTATGTTTTGAAGGCATGTTGGCTTTACAATGGTGCTGGTTTACATCTCTTTATATTGTATGATTGTTTTAATCACTAAAACTGCACTTTGTTTCTGCATATATCATCATGAGATAGTTGATATACATTTGGAGATGTACATGATAAATGTTTTAGGCTTTAACAATGTTGTTGCTGCAGTGTTCTTTGGGAAAATGCTTTAATTCCTCCAAACCAGTCCTCTGCATTCTCTGCCTATGTGGGTCTAAACCTTGACATGGCCTGATTTGATAGACATTTCTGCTTCTGAAAGCCATGTAACAAATGGTATAAATGGGAGCGGATGCAAAGAGGACTGTGGTTGAGGATCCATAGCATCACTATGTTTCTTGGATCTTGTAAGTTCGAGGAAAATTTCTAAATTTCATACTAATGTGGTTCTGTATGTTTTTTACTTTTTCCCTACAAAAAACAGTTGCATGTTTCATTTACCCCAACTTCTATGGAATCCGGAGCTCCTAAAAGAAAAAGTGCTTCTGTGAAAAAATATGGTATGGGAAAAGGTTTAATGACTGTGTGGCGTGCAACAAATTTAGATCCCTCGGGATTTCATACGAACTTCATATCCATGGAGAGGGAAGCAAGCAATATGTTCTTCAATAGAAACCATCAAGTATTAGGCCGAATATCATCAAAGTCACAACATCAACGGCTTCCTGTGGTAATTTCCTTTAATCTTTTCATTGTTATGAGTCTGGCTATATCTGTTTGGAACTTTTGATTATAGCATTAGCAGTCCACTGATAGATGTTAAATAAATTTTTTTATTGCAGAAACAAAGAAAGCTGGGGACAAAAACACCTGAAAGAAGGAAACCGCTTGTGAGAAAAACAAAGGTTAACTTTCATGATGTCTCTTTTGGTATTGTTTATAAAATACAAAATCTTATGTTGTTTGGCAGACTTTAGTTGCATATTTGTGGCCATCTCTAGTTTGGTAAGGGCAGTATCCTTTTTCATCTTAGTTACACTTTAACTGGTGGAGTGATATAATATTTTTATTTTAATATGGTCCTTTTTAGATTGTCTTCTTTGTCAAATGTGCATATTCATCTAAAAAATCTCAACCGAACTATCAATTTTGTTTCCTGTGTTCTTAAAGTTTTTATAATTTGTTTTCTTTTATGCTTTATACAGGGTGGATTTATCAAGAATAAAAGTCAGATAACAGAATCTAGAGGTGACTGTGAACTTGCATTGGGAGCTCTGAAATCTGATGAGCCATTGGATCCATTGATGGAAGAACTGATAGACGATGAGGAGCTAGAACTTAGAGAGCAACAGGCAGGGCCAAACCCTTTGACATGTTCTCATCTAGCAAGTAAAGGAAGAAATGGATGCTCTCTCTGCAAGGGTATGCTGTGCATAAGAGTTGACTTGTATGGCAGTAATAATGAGAAAACTTTTTGGCTGGTAGCAACTAATGATTATAATTAATGGGTTTCTCCAGACTTGCTTGTCAGGTTTCCACCTCAGTCTGTGAAAATGAAGCAGCCTCTAATTGCTAGACCTTGGGATTCTTCACCCGATATGGTCAAGAAACTGTTTAAGGTGAATTTCAATGATATTGCTACTTGGTCTTTTTACGATATTAAGGGATATGGACGAGTTGACATGAAAACTGTTTCATTTGACATTTGCAATAATTCTAATACCTAAGTGTTAGTGTTCTAAATCTTTTCCTGAAGTCGAAGTTTTCTTTCTGAACAGATCTTCAGCTTCTTGTACACCCATTCAGTCCCACTTGACATGTGCTCCTTTACACTTGATGAATTTGCTTTTGCTTTTCATGAAAAGGTAAGTTAAGTGGCAATTTTATTTGACCGGAAAATGGTTGCATTTGATGGAGTACTTTGTTCACTAACCACTCTCTTTTATTCCCTCTATGATTTTTAGGAATCTTTTCTGCTTGGTAAAATTCATGTGGCACTTCTAAAGGCACTTTTATATGATGTTGAGAGGGAGTTTGAGAATGGGTACTTGCCACGGGCTCCCAAAGACAACAGATATCTTGGGTTTCTACACTTTGTAAGTCAATTATGCATCAAGTTTGTTTAATTCCATTGAACCTTGTCATGTTTACACTATTGCCCTCTTTTACTGACAAGTTAAATCCAGCCTTGCAATTATTTTAAAATTTATCATATGATACTGTATTAAACCTATTAGTTTTGAGACTGCCATTGTTGTTTTATTAATGCTGCTATATTGGCAGGTTAGGTATCAGGAATTTGATGTGAAGTTTTGGAATAAGTGTCTGAATGCTCTTACATGGACTGAGATATTGCGTCAGGTTTTAGTTGCAGCAGGCTATGGTGTAAGACAGAATGCATTTAGAAGACAATGCTTCAACAAGGTATACACAGGCATTCCATGCTTTAATATATTATCTTTCTGTGTGAAAAAAGTTGACTTTTGAAGAACTGGCTATCACATGCTATCCATAATGATTGGAAATTGCTTTGAGGCATGCCTTGTGGTTTGATGACTAGAAATCAAACTCTTGTGATGAGAACTTGAGTTTAAGCTGGCATACTTTTTGTTGTAGGCTTGTAGCTTTAACAGTGGAAGGCCCTATAGACTTTATTGGGCATATCTGGTAATCCATTGCATTCAAACAAATAATATTTAGGCCACCATCATCATTTGTTGGGGTAACATGCTCATTCATGGTATTTTAAATGAGCTATACTTCTTGAGGAAAAGTTATTTAGCATTATTAAAACTAGCAGACTTCTATCCTTCGTTCTGAAATATCTGATGTTTACCACCTGGAATCTGGGTTTTATGTCAGTGGGATCAGGAATATCGGTAAAATATTTTGAAAACAATTTTTTAAGGATTATGTCATATAACTATATGTTCCTTTTCCTTTGTTTTGGAAAATCCTTGCTAGTTTGGATTCCTTGATTTTTAATATCTTGCTTTCATCCAAAAGTTAGACAAGGCTTAAATATAATACAATCTCTAATGCCTAAGGACCATTATTCTTGTGACAAAATCATAATCATAATCAAGTAGCGGCTTTCCCCAACAAATTAGGGTCGGTGACATGGAACTTACGCCTCCATTCTAGCCTGTTTTATAAGAGATAGTATAGTCATATTCTTCTTTATTAATTCTATCCAAATTCTCTTAGGCCTCCCTCTCCCTCTTTTGACATTATTTATGTATAACTCTTCCAATCTTCTTAATGGGGCATACATTGGTATTTTTTGTACCTGCCCATACCAACATAACCTACACTGAGCTTCTCCCCTAAAGTTGCTACCCTTTAACTTCTCACATATATACTTATCTCTAATCTTATCTTTTCATGTTATTTTACATATCCACCTATCTATATGACTTTTCTTTGGCATTCAATATTCGGCTCCGTAAAATATTATGGGCCTAATAACAGTCCTATAGAACTTATCTTTAAGCCTAGTTGGGACTATCCTATCACACAAAACTCCTAACACCGCCCTCCATTTTACCCACCATTCATTAATTTTATATACCATATCACCAGTGATATCTATCTCTTTGTAGATAATGGAGCCCAAATATCGGAATTGCTCACATTTTGGCACTTCTTGCCCGTTTATTTCGACGAAAGTACTACCTATAGGTCTACTATCCTTCAAGTTAAATTCCATATAGTGTCTTCGTGGTGCTTATTTTAAAACCTTTTGATTCTAGAGCTTCCCTCCACAGTTCTAGTTTGACATTTACCCTTGCTATAGTTCTTGTGACAAAATAATAAAGTAAATTTTAGGTAATGTTTGCAGGCAACACATTTTTTTAATCAATATTTCATGATTCATGAAATGACAGTTCTTGATCTTTGAGCTTTCCTGTGCATGTGATGGTTACTTTGTACATTTGTAGAGTATGCAATCTGACTGAAGGCCAGCTTTACCTTGATATCTGAATGTGGCTAATCCAGAGCAAATTCTCTTACTGTTTTCAATATGTATGCACAGTCCTGAACCAAGAGATGGACCTAATTTAAGCAATGGCCTGCTAATGGTTTAATGTTTTGGCTACTCTTTGTTCCCTATCTATGGATTTGGACATTTTTCACATGTTCAGGCTTATGTGCATCACTATTTTGTCAGCAGAAGTACATGGAGGTGGCAATTTAATTATATTGGTGAATGTCTACATATAGTTCAATTTGCACTTGGATATTGTGCTAGTTCATCTTGTTCATGAATTGCAGTAAATATACCTGGGAGGAGTCACCGGTAGCAGCTGAGTTGTATATTTGCCTTTGTTTTATTAACCTGTGGTGGTTTATAAAAATTTCGCTATAAGTTGGCTTTACAATTCTGTGAACAGGAAAACTTGGTAATTTGTTGCTTGCTTCTGAATGGTCGGTTTCTCTTTTTCTCCATCCATTTGTTTTCTTCCTCTTTGCTCAAAGTGTAATCATCTCATTCCAGTGAGTTGTCAACAGGATTCTGTTCCTGTCTACTACCAAAAATATGTGTCTCTAAAGTTATTTTCTCAGTTACTCATTTCAGGTTTTGTCCTTTTAGACAACTTGACAAGCTGCTGAGCACCTCCTTTTAGGTGCAAGCAGCAGTCTCCTTTACGTATGTGCAGACCACCTCAAAACGCTTCTCTCTCTCTCTCTCTCTCCACACACACACACAACCATTTGGAGTAATGTGCAAAGTCTTGCCAATATGGTCTATTATAAGTTTCCTTCCCATCCACCTCAACAGTTTCAACTACACTGCACAGATCTTTTCTTATAGGCTTTCTTACAGGTGACAATTTTGAACAATTTGACATGAAAATTTTATGGTGAACCATGGACTTAATTCATGTTACACTGTCTTAAAAGTTACACCAAGCGGATGACTAGTGTGGCAATCTTTGTTTGATTATTGCAGTTTTATATGTCTATCTTGATTATTCATATATTCATAAAAGAACAACATAATAGCATATCTGCATGTGAAAATTGCTATTTTTTACTGTTACTCATGATGTATATGGAAAATGCTACGAGTCCTACTCTAGTGCCACCTCTGCTGTGTGGATCTGATAGATCTAGTGATGGGCGGTTGTGCTTTTGAATGGAAGATGGGGTAAGTGATTAAATTGGAGGAGGCAAAGCCCATAACGTACTCAGTTTTTTTTTATTAGCTTTCGGTTGTGCATGAGCACAAACTACGAAGTTGGTTGTGATATTTGTGTATTCTAGTTTTCCGTAAATAATTTTGATTATCTTGGATCTTCCTTATTGCTTTTTAGGAAGCAAATCCTATGGTGAAATTTGGCTTACACCATGGCACCTTAAAGGGAGAACTGTTTAATATTTTATATGAGCAAGGAAGCAAGGGAATGAAAGTGTCAGACTTAGCAAAAGCTCCTCAGGTACATGCTACATGGAATCTGTCTGGTATGACTGTTTAAAATGGCTATCTGGTTATTGAGGTTTTCTGTATGCATGACAAAATCTATGGATGGTTGTGTATGAAGGTTTTTGGATTGAATCTCCCCGATGCACCTTGTGTAATAGAACGTTTAATACGGTCAACACTTTCTGGTGATGTTACTTTGTTTGAAAAGATTTCTTCCTGTGCTTATCGGCTGCGGCTTAATGCTCAAATCTACAAAGCAATAGACATTGCTCATTCAGACAGTGAAGAGTCAGGAAGTGTAGATGATGAGTCAGCTGATTCTAGCAGTGACAATGAGACTCATGATTCCAAGTTCATTTCTGGGGTAGATGACTTGGAAGTGATACGGAGTAAAGGGCATCAAAATCAGAAAACCAATGGCTTATTTGAATACACAGAGATTGACGAGAGCTGCCCAGGAGAGCCTTGGGTCCTCGGACTAATGGAAGGTGAATATTCTGATTTAAGCATTGAAGAGAAGTTGAACGTTCTGGTAGCTTTGGTTGATCTCGCTGCAGCTGGATCCAGTATAAGAATAGAGGTGATTTCTTAGTGCTACTATGACTTACATATAGCTTAGTGCCCTTTACCATTTTCCTCGAAAAATAATGTTAAGTGCTATATATATTTCATGCTTTTAGTTTTTCCTTCAAACTTTTTTCATTATAGCTGCATTTGTCTCTTTGTCTTCTTTGCTTGACTCTGCTACAATGCTTTTAGGCGCAATGTATTCACATTTGTTTAGAGCTACGTTGTCTAAAAGTCAATGTTTTTTTGTTGTATAGGATCCAATGAATGCAATATCAGAAACCAGGCCTGATGTATGCCATTATGGCTCAGGAGCAAAAATAAAGAGGTCGACTCTAAGCAAACAGGTGTCAGGTAAGACATCCTGGGAGCATTTTGGGCACCACCTGAATATGAAACAGATGCAAGCATCAAAAGAAAATGATGCAGAAGCTCGTAATAAGTCAGATTATATTATTCATCCCATGCAGTCTGTATATTTAGGATCAGATCGCAGGTATAACAGTTACTGGCTTTTCCTGGGACCATGTAATGAAAAGGATCCAGGCCACCGGAGGATTTACTTTGAGTCCTCTGAAGATGGCCACTGGGAGGTGATAGATACTTTAGAGGTAGAATGTTACCGTTGATCTTTTCTAATTTAATTCTATTTTATCAGAAATGAATGAGTTTATTTTCTCATTTTGAATTGTTTTCAGGCATTATGTTCTTTACTTTCAGTTTTAGATAGCAGAGGCACACGAGAAGCCCGTCTTTGTGCATCTTTGCAGAAGCGGGAAGCTTCTCTTTGCCAAGCAATGGCTGCTCATGTAGCAACGGCCAATGAAACAAGACAGTCTGTAGGATCCGATAAATCTGAGATGGAATTCAATGGTGGAGATGGTAATTCACCTATTTCAGATGTGGACAATGGTCTGATTGTTACTGACATTGCATATGATCCTCTAGCTCCCTCTGCTGCAATAGTTCTTGATTTGGGAAAGTGTGCAGAGGAAAATAAGCAAAAATTGGATCGCCTTCAGGCCTTTGATACATGGGTTTGGAAACATTTCTACTCTACTCTTAATACTGTGAAATGTGGTAAAAGATCTTATCTGGAATCTCTGACACGATGTGAAAGCTGTCATGATCTGTATTGGAGGGATGAAAAGCATTGTAGAACATGTCATACAACCTTTGAGCTAGATTTTGATATGGAAGAAAGATATACTATCCACGTTGCTACTTGCAAAGAAAATGAAGATGGCGATCATTTTCTGTTGCACAAGGTTCTGCCATCAAAGCTACAGTCGTTGAAAGCAGCCATGCATGCAGTTGAGGTGCTTGTTTACTGTTGTTTTTTTGGTCTATAAAATTGATTTTTCTTCTCTTGCTTAAGATGTGCAAAACTTATGATGACACATAGAACTGTTGGTTACCAATTAATTGGTCAAGTAATTTTTGGGCTTTGCTTTTACTGTGTAGGCAAATATGCCTGAAGAGGCCTTGGTTAATGCTTGGAGAAAATCTAGTCATAAGCTTTGGGTCAAACGGTTGAGACGCACTTCATCTCTGCATGAATTTTTGCAGGTGCTTATTTCTAAAGTTTAGTCTTTGCAATCTGTTTTAGTTATATGTCAACAATTCTTTCATGCTAATTTTAATGTATTGGTGTTTAAACATGTGGCAGGTCCTCTCTGATTTTGTTAATGCTATCAGTGAGGAATGGTTGTGCAAGAGCAGTACTCCTATGGGACCTAACACAGCCTATGATGAGATTGTTGTTTTTTTTCCAACTATTCCGCAAACATCATCATCAGTTGCACTCTGGTTGGTCAAACTGGATGCAGTCATTGCTCCGCACTTGGAAGGGATTCAATCTGGAAAGGCACACTAGGTCAAACCACTAGAATAAAAGGTAACTATATTGTCTCAAATTTAGGAAGTTGATTGTTTATCTAGTAATCACATCTGCTGGCTGAAAATGCTGGACTACCGATTTTATTTAAAAATTCACCATCTCACTGGTCAGCAAGGTGGAATAATCGGTTGTTTGCTTGCTTTGGTCTTGGCAATTATAGTGAGAGGATGCTTAATACCGTTGAAGGTTTGACTTTGGTATAAATTCCGTACATCACTAGGTAAAGATGAATTAGAGGAAAGACTTTTTAGAAAGTAGGGACAGCAATTCAGTTGAGAAATACATTTCAAAGAAGAAGAAATTTTACCCAAGAATTGAGACTTGGGGGTGTCGTGCCCTTTTTCCATAATAAGGGCACTCTTTCAGCTGACGTGGCAATCACTCTGGTTTTAGCATTTGAGAAGATCCTTACAAAGCTTGATATACAACTAGAACTAATAGAATTAAATCTTTAGAATCATAATCATAATCAAGTAGGTAGCGCCTTTTCTTAGCAATTTGGGTTACGACATGGATCTTATACCTCTATTTTAGCTTCTTTTGTGCCTTAACTCTTTTGTAAGAGATAGCATAGCCATATCTTTTTATATTAACTCAATCTAACTTCTCTTAGGTTTCCCACTCCCTCTTTTAGCATCATTCACATAAATCCCTTTTAACCTTATTACCAGGGTAGGGCATCTATTGGTCTTCTTTGTACATGCTCATACCAACACAACTTACACTCCTTGTCCCTATCTATTAAAGGTGTTACCCTTAAATTCTCACATACATACTCATTTCTAATCCTATCTTTTCTTATTATTCCACACATCTATTCAGCTATATTCAATTTATCTATATGACTTTTCTTACGTGCCCAATATAATGCTCCATAGAGTATTGTGGGCCTAATAACTGTCCTAAAGAACTTACTTTTAAGCCTATTTGGGACGCGCCTATCACAAAAAACTCTCGACACCACCTTTTATTTTACCCAGCCCACATTAATTCTATGAACTACATCAGTATCGATATGTCCCTCTTTATAAATAATAGAATAGAGCCCAAATATCGGAATTGTTCACATCTTGACACTTCTTCCTCGTCTATTTCGATTAAAGTTCTACCTTTAGTTCTACTTTTCTTAAAGTTAAATTTCATATACTTTATCTTAGTCTTTATTTTAAAACCTTTTGATTCTAGAGATTCCCTCCAGAATTTTAGTATGACATTTAAACCTACTTTAGTCTCGTTAACTAAAACTACATTATTTCAAAAAAACAAGCACCAAAGTATCCTATTTTGTATATAGACAATTAGTTCATCCATAACTAAAACAAAAAAATAATGACTTAAACTGACCCTTGATATAAACCTACTGTGACCAGGAACTCCTTGATTTCTCCCTTTAGTTGTCCATACACTAATTAGTACCCTAATGTAGATATCTTTAATAATATTGATGTAGCCTTTTATAACTCACTTTTTGGAGTTCTCGAGGCACTCCATAATAAGCTTTTTTTTAAATAAATAAAGGTCATATAGATGTTTTGTCTCTAAACTTAATACTTCTCTACTAATTATTGTAACAAAAAGATAACCTCAATTGTGGGCCTCTTTGGCATGAAACTAAATTGGTTTTCACTTACTTTTAGTTACTTTCTGCAAGCATCCTTCTACCACTCACTCCCATAACTTCATAGTATGACTCTATACCCTAAAGTTTGTACATCTTTGGATAAATGCTTTATTTTTATATAGAGGTATAAGGGTGTTCCTCCTTCACTCCACTCCTCTCACATCTTCTTTGACTCCCAAATATTTTTAAACAAATTCATCAACCAAGTTAACCCAAACACCCCTAAGACACTTCCATATTTTTATAGGAATTCCGTCAAGTCTTAATGTTTTACTTGTTTTCATCTTCTTTGATGCGACTTCTACTTCTTTTATAAATCTCCTAAAATAGGTTACATCCTTAACAGAACTAGACTCACTATCATGACCACCACCATAATCTCTATTCAATAAATGCTTAAAATACCCTCTCCATCTCTCTTTAATTTTCTCATCTCTTACTAAAACCTTTTTATTGTCATTCTTAGTACACACATAACTTGATTTTACTCCCTGCTTCTCTTTTCTCTTAACTTAGCTATCTTATATATGCCCCTCTCCCACTCTTTTGATCCTAATTTATCATACAAGTCATCAAACGCTTTAAATCTAGCTATACTCACTATTTTTTTAGCCTCTCTTCTAATTTTAATCTCTCCTAACTCTCCCTACTTTTACATTTTTGCTGTTTCTTGAGAACACTTTAAACTTCCTCACACTACCACCATGCTTCTTTATTTAAATTCTTTCTCCTCACTTCCCCAAACACTTCTTTTCTCAACATTTTAATGCAATTAACCATATTACTCCCCATTGTTATTGGTTTTTCATCCAACTTTTAGTTTCCTTCACTCACAATGTCTTTGCAAAGGTATTGAGTAATTCCCTCATCAAGTTCCACCACCTTGATCCTACGCTCAACTTTTTCATTCCTTTGATTTTTCTATCCCTTTATGTGGACATCTAAAATAATTAATCTATTTTGTAGTGCTAAGGTTCACCAAGAATAACTTTACAATTTTGCAATTCCTTTTATCCTCACTTCTAACTAAGAAAAAGTCTATTTGAAGGTTACTAAAATATATCTTCTTAAAGTATTTGCAATGCCTAGCCATTTGCTATTGAAAACTCAAAGATAACTTCTCCTATCTCATTTCTCTTCTTAAAACCATATCCTCCATGTACCTTCTCATATCTTATGCTCTACTCGCCTACATGCCCATTTAAATCTCCCTATATAGTAACCTTTACCCTGTTTAGGTATCCCTTGCATTACTAAGTCAATTTCTTCTCAAATTTATTTTTTAAGGTTCTCTCCTAATCCTACTTGTGGTGTATAAGCACTAATAACATTAACTACATATTCCCTAGACACTAGTTTCACCAATATAATCCTATCACTAAATCTTTTGACACCTACTAGGTTTTCCCTCTAAGTTCTTGTCTACCACTATACCTACCCTATTCTTATTTGACTCTTTACCAACAAAAAATAAATTAAAGCCCTCACCTAGCACCCTAGCCTTCTTTTCTGGAAACTTTGCTTCTTGTAGGTAAGCTATATTAACCCTCCTACGTCTAAGCATTTCCACTAACTCCAAATCCTTATCCTTTAAGGTCCCAATGTTCCAAGTTGTTACTCTAATCCCACACTCTTAGACTAGCTTCTTTACCCACGTTTGTCCAGCCCAATGCGAGAACTCTTGCGCACTTCTCATTGCAACTGGGTGTTCTTGCAACATATCGCTTTCAGGGGATGCCCTAGCCAACCTTTCCCCACTTATCATTTCACCCAGGTTTTGCACAACACATTGCTTCCAAGCAATCCTTTGACAGCAGGCTATAAAACTTTTGTCCATTTTTATGGATTTTACACCACATATTCAAATGGAAATCAGACATTCATCTCCTGATTAGGTATGGGTAATTGCATATGTGATAGATCACTTATGAATTAACTCAAAAAATTTACAAGTTGGTAAACTACTGTTGATCTTTTTTGGCATAGGGTATGTACCTTTGTACAAGGAAATGTAGCTACAATACCAACAGCAATGTTGTACTTAATATTTTGCAGATATGTTACTAACAAGGGCTTATAAGCCCTAGGAAGTTGTTTTTATTTAAGCATCCTCCTAACCTCTGACTAGGTGGCAACATTTGGGCTAAGGATTGTCAGATCTTTGGATCTGATGGGTCTCAGCCCATCTTCTCCAACCCATCTCCCCCCGCTATTGGGGAAGGTCTTTGAAGCAGAGGCACGGGAGGAAATACCTCCCCTGCATGCCAGCCGCCATGTATGCTTCACCCTCTGCATTTGGATGACAAGGCCTTAAGCGCAGGTAAACTACTCAGAGCTTAGTTTTTTCCTTTATTTAATAGAACACTTGAAACTAAACCAAATGCTTCTCCTAATTAGGCATAAATATGGGAATGATCACTTGGAGTCCCTTATTTGTACTGGAAATGGAGGGATGGTCAAAGTGGAGTGTAAAATGAGAAAATGACCATTTCTGCATGTCAAGCGTTAGTGACACATTTCATTTCTGGAATCTCTGACAAAAAGGCAAAAATGGGAAAAAGGCCAAAATTTCAGCCCTGCATTGTGACCTCTAGAGGTTTGAAGTGCTCATAAATTTCTGTTTTGTGTTTTAACCCCTCAAACTCCCAATTGCTGTTTTCTATCCCTGCCATCAACCACAGCCTCTTTGCCGCTGGCATAATTTGCCACCAGCATTACTTTGCTGCAGATGTGCCATCATTATTCTCTCTCTCTCTCTCATTTTGTTCTAGAAACCTTGCTCATGTCCACAACTATCACCTCACTATCTCTTTGTCAATTTGTCACCTATTGTTTGCTAGGAAGTCTTACCCTGCATGTGGTTTTTGATTCTCTACAGCATTAACCAGTCATTAGTTTCTAAACACATGTGTCCGAGTATCTGAGTCGCAAATATGCCTTGTTTTCTGTTTTCAGTTCCTGAAAGATTTGCTTTATACTTCAATGTATCACTAGAATCTCTGAAATATTTTTAGCAAAAAAAAAAAAATCTCGGAAGATGGAGTTGATCACCAAACAATTTGGTGTGAAAATCACAAACCCAAGTAAGCCAAATTCCGCTAGAAATGAATAGCTAGATATGGTGTCCACTTGTTCTTTTGGAAATGGGCTTATTTCCATGTCCAACGGTGTCCACTGCAGCAAGGAGCCCTATGATGTAACTGAATATCTATAAGTTGTTCTACAGGTAAACTCTTTATAGCTGAGGGTTGTTCCTTTGTAGATATCTACATCACTACAATGGCATTGTAGCTACAGTATCTACAGTGATAGTGCTTATACATCAACAAATACCGAGATACAGTGGGAGAGAGTCTGGATACTATTTGTTTCTTATTTTGGATCCCTCTAGTTAAAATAGAAAGGTTATTTGTAAGTCATCTTCTTTAGCCATGCTTATTGATTCTTCCCATACACGCATCTTTTTCATCACATGTTAAACATTTTATGCATGAAGATCTGCAGGGATCCAGATCCATGACAAACCCATTTGCTTGCACTTCAGGCCCGCTGGTCAGATGCGGCCAGTGGCGGATCTATAATATGGGCTAGGTGGCCAAATGACCACCCTGTTTTTTTTCTTTTTACCAGCCCTTATATTTCATTTATAGTTGGGCAAGGGAAAGTCTTTAAACCTTTACGTTGACCCCACACAGAAAAAACACGTAACCACTTTATCCCAACCGGACCTAACAAGAACCCGGGTCGTAAAAACCAAATCTCAGGTACAGTTTTTTTAGTGACCCATTCAGAACATGATGCGCTTCTATTGTGAAAAAGAAACGCTTATCCGCTTCTTTGAAGACAAAAGTGTTATCAAATCTGATATGCTTCTTTCATCCAAATAGAATAAGTTCTAATGTGGTGTCATTTTTAGATTTAGTTATTTTAAATTTAATTAATGTTTTACCACCCTGTCTGAAAATCCTCCACTGGATGTGGCTCCTATTTCAAATCTACTAGGTCTGGATTTTGTATTTAGGACCCGACAGTCCATATAGTAAGCGTATTCATTAGATATTTATCAGTATGTCAGGTAATTTATTGCTTTATTTATGTATTCTATTTATAGATTAAAACAATGTCTATAAATTTGAGTAAAGTTATGAAAAATGACATATATGGGATGATCCAGATCTGATCCAGGCTCTTGCATGTGTCACATTTGTCGATTATTTTGAACGTTATGAATTTCAGAGGGAGTACTGTTCCAGTTAATGCATCATCGTGACATTGAGGAAGTTTACATCTATTTGTGCTACTAAATGCTAAGTTCATAAATGGCAACTAATTACTCTTGCTGTCAAACAGAAAATAACCAGTCATTGGGTGAGCAGTGGATCCGTCTTCTGGAGGGCCTAGTTAGCCGATGCTATTCTTATTTTTGCCAGTCATACATCTCCATTTGTCTGCAAATCTCAGTCAGGTTTGTAATGATTTTTGGACTGATAGGAACGGATTCCCAGGTTCACTGTAGTAGAATTGCTTAACTAGCAAGTCGTCGTGAATTCAATAATTAAAGACGTCAAACCAAGAGGAGTTTATTCTATTTTGTTACATACGCATTTGGCTCCAGAAAGAGTTTGCAGGCTACAGGTCCTTTCCCTAAAAATTTTGAAGAAATTCTTCCCTCAATAAAAATAACAGATGGTGTTCATATTAGGCATGATTCTTTTGACTACATTGCGAGACAGACTGATCTTTTGTCCTTTACAGTTATGTAAGATCAAAGAAATGATGTAACTATTGGGGGTTGAGTGGGAGAGAGTTCTTTCATATGGGGAGGACTAGTGTTCTTGACTACTGCATGTGTAAGGGGAAATTTCTCTATATTTCTTCGAAATTTCAAATAATAAAAGAATGCTACTTGTCCAATTTCCATGCCAAGAAATAAAGTTGTAAGAATCTAGTGTATTGTAATTTTGAAGTTTGCGGACTTACAAAAAAAACGTTGATTTTTTTACACTCAAATTTGGTTAAATTAGGATGAGACTTTTATTTACATTCTTTCGATTTTGTGTAGTATCCTCTAACAGCCAGTGGCCCTGTCGTGGGGAAGTTATATCTGCAAAATTGTTCCCATTTTCTTTATTTCCTTGTTGATTTTAGTGAATACTCTTTAGTATCCTACATTAATTGTCTACTTGAAAAAAGTGATTATTTAAGTAATTTTATTAACCTTTTACTCCATCCATTAAGCAGTACGAGAAGGATAACATGAGATAGGCTAATTAATATAGGACAAGTTTTCTTTTTAAAATTAATCAAGATTACATGGGATGGAGGGGAACGAAATGAACCCCCAATTTGGTTAGGCCAACAAAGATTTGGGTCTAGAATATCCAAATCTGTTATTTCAATCTGCAGGCTTGTGGATAGAAGAACGTAGATAATTTTTTTGATTCAATGTTTGAAAAACCAATTTTTTTGTTAGAGAGATGGGGGTGAGGGTGGCCATCAGCTCTCGCGTTTTACAGTTCACCACCTCCCTTCATTGCTGAACTTTGCAAGCAGTTGTCCTCTCCATTTGAGAATTCCTGTGAGAGAATTGAAAGCAGTGATTATTCCATTTCAATTCTTCCTCTAAATAGGAGTGTATGATGTATAATTTAGGGATTATGTGATCCCATCAAATATTACAAGAGGGGTTACGTGATCCCATCAAATATTACAAGATCTATTTAGAATATAACAAGATATGTGAGAAGATTATAAAAATATTCTATTTGAGCAATCGTAGAGACTTGGTCTCATATCCCCCCTCAAGCGCAAGGAGGGTTAGGCCGAAGATTGAGCTTGCCATGAATATCAGTAAACCGAGGACTAGGTAAGCTCTTGGTGAAGAGATCGACAAGTTGGTGTGCTCTAGAAATATGAGAAATTTAAATGGTGCCACGAAACACATTCTCTAATGAAATGAACATCAATGTCAATATGCTTGGTCCGGTGATGAGCTATCGGATTTTTAGACATATGAACGGTGCTAAGATTGTCACAAAGAAGTGTCGGTGGCAAAGCAAGTGATATGTTAAGCTGTCGAAGGAGATGCAGGAACCAAAGAAGCTCAGTAGTGGTGGTAGCAAGAGCACAATACTCAGCTTCAGAAGAGGAGCGAGATACGGTGACTTGTTTCTTAGCACCCATGAAAGAAGATTGGATCCAAGGAACATGGCATAACCAGTGGTAAAGCGTCGACTGTCTGGGCAACCCGCCCAATAAACATCGGAAAAACCATGTAGAGAGAGACAATCACCACAGGAAAAGTGTAGACCCTGGGTAATAGTGCCTTTGACATAGTGAAAAATACATTTGATAGCCTTGAGGTGATGAGCACATGGATGTTGCATAAATTGGCAAACATGGTTAACAATAAATGAAAGGTTCGGACGAGTCATGGTGAGGTATTGAAGAGACCCCACCATTTGGCGATATAGAGAAGGGTTCGAAAGAGCCGGGGACCCACAGGCTGATAGATGAACACTAGATGACAATGGCATTTTAGCGGGTCGAACACCAGTAAGATCAAAACGCTCTAAAAGTTGCATAGCATACCGAGATTGAGATAAGTGTAGCGTATGATTCGTGCGGACTACTTGCATGCCAAGAAAAAGATGTAGAGGACCAAGGTCACTCATAGCAAATTGTTGTGAAAGAGCTTCAACCAACTGTTGAAGGGATGATGGAGAAGTCCCTGTCAAAATAATGTCGTCAACATAAATAAAAAGAAGCAAAGTCTCTTAGTCCCTTTGACAAATGAAGAGAGATGGGTCATAGATGCAGCCCTGAAATCCCTGTGTCTCAAGAAAGGAAGTGATTTTATTAAACCAGGCATGAGGAGCTTGTTTGAGACCATAGAGTGCCTTATGGAGGCGACAAATATGATTTGGCTTAGAAGCTTTTATGAAACCAGGTGGTTGTTGTAAATAGACTTCTTCCTGTAAATCACCATGTAAGAATGCATTTTTCACATCAAGTTGTCTCAATGGCCAACTGAAATGACCTGTTAGAGAAAGAATGAATCAAATAGTGCCTGACTTGACAACGGGGCTGAAGGTTTCTTCGAATCAAAGCCATGATGCTAATTATAGCCCTTGGCCATGAGACGAGCCTTATAGCACTCTATGGACCTATCAGCCCGTTGTTTTAACCGATAAACCCATTCGCACCTAATTACATTCATATGAGGAGAATAGGGAACCAAGGTCCAAGTATGATTGCGATGGAGAGCATTTACCTCTTCTTCCATAGCCCGTACTTAGTGTGAGTCAAGAGCAGCCATAGTATAGGAGGTAGGCTTAGTGGGAAGTTGGAGATGAGCTGCAATACTGGCTACAAGCAATGGATGGCGGGTGGCGAGGAAGAGCTTTGGCCGGCGAATCCCATGTTGGGACCGTGTGACCATGTTATGGCGGGGCTGGGACATTGGCGGCAAAGGTTCGACATGAGAGACAGTAACAGTAGGGGGCAATGAGTTGGGTAGCGGGCTTGCCAAAGGAGAAGAAACCAACGGTGGATCATTTGCAGGTGGCGGATCCTCCTGACAACGAACAACTCCTGGCAAAGCAACAAGGAATCATTAGGCGGGCTGTCCCCGTTTAGGGGGAGAAGGGTTGTGGGAAACTTGTGAAGTTTGAAGGCTAGTGGTGGTTGGGAAGATTCCAGGGGAGAGGAGACAACAAAGGGAAAAGTGTGTTTGTCAAAGGAGACATGCCATGAAATATACAGTTGCTTGGTAGGGGGATAAAGGCATAAGTAGCCCTTGTGACGCCCACTATAGCCAATAAAAACACACCGGATGGATTTGAAATCCAATTTTCCATGCCCAAAAGGTTGCAAATAAGGATAACATGCACATCCCAGCACCCGAAGATGAGTATAAGATGGTTAGAGCCCATAAGAAGTTCATAAGGTGTCTGCCCGTTCAAGCACTTAGAGGGTAGCCGATTTATTAAATAAGTTGCTATAGTTCCAGAACTTTTTGGGGAGATGACCATAAACAATCATGGAAAGTCCAGTTTAAGTGATATGGCAGTGTTTCTGCTCGGCTATACCATTTTTCTCCGGAGTTCCAGGACAGGAGAAAATGTGATCGATGCCATGAGCAGTAAAGAAGTTTGTAGAGCATGGGCAATGTATTCCCTGCCGCCATCTATTAAAACAACTTTGACATTGGCAGTAAATTGAGTGCAGACATGCTTAATAAAATCAATAAATATTTAGGCAACATCCGATTTCCGGCAAAGAGGAAAATACCAAGTGAATCGGCTATACTCATCGGTAGAGTCATCGATGTGTCGATGATGCTACGATGCGGAAGAAAGAAGGTGATGGAACGGTGTTGGTAAACCAATGGTACATCGTGACATACCGATGGGTCACCGATAGTAATGTCAATGTGTCGATGAGGATGTCGATGCGATTCATTTTTCTATTTCATTCCACTGTTGGTAGGGGGTTTGATGCATTGATGAGTTACCAATGGTCATCGGTGACTCGGTTGACACATCAATGAGTCCACCGGTAATATGTCAATGTTGGGTACTTTAGGAGAAAATTGTTATGAATGTTAGACTATTATTAAGAGTCTTAAATAGCATAGTATTCTCTTTATGAAGTTGCAATTGTATGTAATGATGTATGTACTTTTGTGTATGAATATCCTGTAATAGATTGCACCCCAAGACTGATGTCTTTCGACATTTGAGGTTAGAAGAACCCTCAATGCCTTGATTCCTCAAGTGAGTCTTTAGCCATGTCGACAGAAGGGTAGGTATGAAAAAAAACCAAAATCTTCCAGCTCCTTAAAAATAAGAGTTATGTAGAACCGCTTCCATGACCAAGGAGTTGTGTTTGAATGGACTAGAGCATTAAAAGATGATTGATCCTGCACAATGCAATACAAGAGGTTTTGATGATCATGGAAGTCAAAACTTCAACCACTCGAGTCCATGCACCCTTGTGAGTCTTAGCTTCATAGTGTGGATGGGGCGAGCAGACTCTAGAGTATCTCAAGTTAGAATTCAGGTAGTTCATAGTCTAGGGAGGCAGGACTATACTCCAAGATAATGATTACCATGTCATAGAAAACATTTGTCTTTTATTTAAGAGTTGGAGACTTCTAAGTGGGAGTCACGTTATGTTTGAATAAAATTGATGATGCATGCTTAATTTACATGTTCTTGATGATTGAAGTATAATGTACTTGGAATAGAATTTATATGATATTCTGGGATTCTTAGACTATTATAGTTCTTATTTAGCCATCCCACTAGGTAAATTCGTATACTCAATATCCATTCTTGATATAGGTTCTTAAGAGGAATAGTGGGTGGGATACTTGTGCTAAGGAAGGACGTGAAGATCATAGATCTATGTAGGACTTTTATGAACTTAATAATGAATTCTAGTTGATTTGTATAATTTCTAAGATATAGACATGAGAGTGTCAATTACATATAGTTGTGTATATTATGCTGATTGGTATGTACACATGTAAGACCCTATGAGATTTAGTTGTGATTTTATTATATCTTATATATTTAAAAACATGATGATTAATTGGATATATGTTCAAAAATAAGTGTGTCACACCTTGGAATGGTGTATTTGTCAAAGGATTGACATATGATTTTATAAAAACTTTTTGTTTCCGCTGGATTTCATTCAAAAATGACCTTGAAAAAATTTTGGGCGTGACATGACATTTTAGTAATTTCTTATCTTTAGATTGATGTTTATCAGTGGAAGACAATAAAAATATTTAAATATATGTGAAAGACACAAAGATCATCTATTTTGTCCAAGAAGTATAGGGAACAAACATGTCTCAATGCATTCTTCTTTATATTCTTGACAAATAAGCTTTGAGTCTTTAATCTGTTGCTCTACATATATGAGGACATTTTATCATTTACGAAAAATTTTACACTTATCATCAATTTATCCTATTGAAAAAAGTAGTCAATTTGTTGTTTTATGGTCATTAATATCAATGTCAATCATCACATACACTTCTTTATCAGAAGCTTGACATATATTGAATCTTAATGGACATTGACGTTCTGAAATGACCGATGATAAGTGTAAAAATTTTCATAAAGGGAAAACTACCCTCAAATAACCAAAACAATAGATTAAAGACAAAGTTTGCTCATCCATAATCCATGGAAGAATGCATTGAGACTGATAAACAATAGATTACACTTCTTAGCTAAATCAAAATACTTTTTGTCTTGCGCACATAGTTCTTATTGTGACTGATAAACAAATTTTAAATGCAAAAAATAATTTTAAAATGAAGAGGTTGAACTTAGCAGCGGCACATATGGTTCTTATGGCCCTGCTTGCATGATAAGTAATGGTTGTCCAAGGCTTTCTCAACTGGAACATGGATTCATTCTTACATATAGTGATGATTGTGAGAGTATAGTATCTATCACATATCTAACAAATCACCACAATGCTTATAAAATTAGTACTTTAAACAAAGTAAGAATTAAGATATATGTTCTTTTTTTAATATATAATTTTTGTATAGCTGAAACTAAATCAAAATTCTAAGCACAACCGATGATGAATTTATCAATCAATTATCCAAAAAATCATGCATGCATCCCCCCAATTAGGATAAAAAACCACGATGACTTCAAAAGGCCAAATCAATGCACTAGATAACAAGAACATACAAGAACTAGAACAACCAAGTAACATCTTAACTTGACACAAATGAAAATGCATTTTTCTTGTTCAATCTTCTTTTGTTGTTGGCATTCAAGTTTCTCCTCCCTTAAATTCTTGAAGCTTTCTCTCTTCGTGGTCTATTGTTGACTTCTTTTAACTTATCAATTAGGGACTTCTTCTTTAATTTTTGATCTTCCTTTGACTTTCATTAATCTCTCCTTGAAGAAATCTACGACAACTCTTCAAGTTGTTGTGTGATGTCAGGGGCTGGCTTCTTCCCCTTTAGAATGGTCTTCTTCTTACCCATCTAAAGTTCAAAAAAGAATCATAGGGCTAAGACTGAGACTAGGGAGTGGAATATTAAAGCTCTCAGAAATTTTTAAATTGTGAAAATTAATAAAATTCGCCCAATTTTTGAAATACGCAAAACAGATTTGATAAAAATTGATCCCGATTGATCCCAAATTTTAGAACATGGAAGTTATCAGTGAATTACACAAGTTTCATAACTACACCTACATTCAATTTGCATCATAAGTCCACGAATTTCAGAATCCCCAATTTTAGATGTTTTTCAAAGAACACAATGTGAAAATCTTTGAGAACTTGAGATTTAACAAATGAAATTGCATGAAAATTAAAAGAAATGTAGATCTAGTTATTTTAAACGATCCTATCATTCAAATTCATTGAAAAAACTTTGATAAAAATCTAAAAATAAAAATTTGAGTTTCATGGTGTAATATCCCGAATTTTCTTAGGTTTCAAATATTGAACAAGTGGAAAATAGTATATTGACCCTCTGATCTTCTTAGTTAAACAAATTCCTAAATAGATAGAATTTATTCTTAAAACCAAATTGGTTAGAAAGTAGAAGGAAAGAGCTTCGAAACTCCACCAAGAACGCAAAAATCAGAGTTCGGATGAGGGAGTTACGACATTTAAGTTATTTTTTGTACCCAATTATTGTGTGACAAGAATTATTAAAATATAGCCCAAGTAGTCTACCTTGGCCCAACGTCTAAGGGGATTAGGGTTCCTAATCCCCATGTTTATAAAAAGGCCACCTAGGGCTTATTTTGGGGGAGCTTTTGGCCTTCAGGTGGGGGAGAGAGAGAGAGAGAAAGGCCGAAAGAGTTTTTGGCGAGTCCGGTTAGCGACGAAGATGGGTAGGATGAGCAAGCTCGAGGACCGGTGGTGGCAAGGTAAGAATTGTAAAATAAACCAATTCTCTTAAGCTTAATATTGAATTAATATGGTGCCCATATATACAAATTGTATAGAGATGAAGGGGTGTAAGAAGAATTGTTGTTTTCTGGCCACTGCCATCCAACCGCCTAGTTACCGAATTCTGCCTCCCAAACCCTTTCATCTTGGAGGAAGCTCCGCCGCATCGCACCTGAGGTGCATGGCTGTGGCCATGTAGCCATGTCACCCCTTCCCCTTTTGATTCTAACAGTCAGGTCTGTTGAAGGAGGGGGCCACGCAGGCCTTGGCCGGGATAGCCTTGGCTATGATGACTTTGGCCATTAAACTAGCAGAGATCCTGTAAAAAAACATTTATGGCTGACTGAATGGTAGGGGAAGGAGGGCTGCCAGCCATCGGACAATGATGGGACTTGCCCCGTTGGAATTGCCACTGGAAGGTGATCTGGAAGGGTTACGCCCTTGCCTTGACATGGCCGCCAGAAACTGTGCCGTTGGAGGCCAGCAGGCCTCTGACCGGTTGAAAAAAAAAGGGCCTTTTGGCCCATGGCCGGCCAACAAACGGCAAAAGGTCAGGACCATCCGAATCGCCGCTCGACGGCAATTCAGCCAGGCTTGGCCCTCGCCCCACCATGGTGGCTAGAGTTGGTGCTGCCAGAGACTTCCTTGCCTCTGGCCGGCTGAGGGAGAGATGTCCTACGAAGCGGGTTGTTGGGTCGGGCTAGAGTTAGGGCCCGTTTTAAAAGAAAAGAAAAAAACACGAAGATGGGGCTGAACTAGGTCCAGTTCAAGTGGTTTTAAAGGCCCAACAAAATTAGAAAAATTAACAATGGACCTTAAGAGGTGTTTGAGTATGCTATAAAACAACCATTTTACCCTTGTAGCTAAGTTGTTGTTCACTTACCTTGTTTAGGGGATCCAGTTCAGGGGCTTTTGAGTGGGTTTAAAAATTAACAAAATCCTAGTGATAGGTGTATGTGTACCCTAATTATAGTCCAATGCACAAGCTTGGGAAAATCCTAGTAAATAGATAATTAATTGTTTTACCCCTAGAATTAAGGTAAAACTGTAAAATAAACCAAGGGGTGTACGGCCCCTTCAAATGACAAGAAAATTACCGCGGCTCCATAATGTTAAGGAGTACCCTTGAGATTAGTTGTAGAACTATTAGGGTTCAGGGAAGCCCTAAACGAAATGATGGAGATACCCTTATGAGTGGACCGGCCCATAATCTGATTCAATTTAATGGAGATCACGGAAAATTATTTCAAAACATAACAAGAATATATGTGTAAAAAGTATTTTACCTCACCAATGCACCAATCTTCACTCTTGCTCATCCCCACCTCCATCGCCGGCCATGCTCTCCTGAATATCCATTAGCAGCTCCTCCTCCTTTGCCTCCATAATTTCCCAAAGCCAAAGTCTCCCTCCCAAAAGCCCTAATTAGGTTTTTATAATTATTGGGATTAGGGATCTTAATCTCCCAAGACTTGCGCCAACACATCTCTCCTTGGGACACCTAAATGGGCCCCTAAAAATTAATTTCCATCACTCTAATTAATTGGGCTCGTAGAGCGACATAAACAACGCACATATACGTGAAATTTGGGAATTTTAAATTATCATATCTCCCTCATCCGAACTCCGATTTATGCAATCTTGGTAGCATTTCAAAGCTCTTTATGTCTAATTTCTATCAACATAGGTCTCAATTATAAATTTCATTTATTGAGAAAGTTATTCAATTAAGAAGACCGAGGGTCAACATAGTATTTTCCATATGGTCAACTTTAGAATTTTAGAAAATTTTCAGTTGTTACAAGTACATATTTATATTATATTCCTATTTTCTCATACTACAATTGTACTGTATTGACCTTTATCGAGAGTTATTTTTTTGTTAAACCTAGAGTTGGGTCAAAACAATGAAAGGTGGTTGGTATCATGTATCATTTTAGTTGACATATGATGTCTCGATCTATCAAAGGGATTAGATGGGGTTATTAATTATTGACATAAGGTTTTAAGATAATTAATAACATTTCTTGATATTGATAGTTAATTAGAATAAGTAGAATAATTAAAGAACTTGCATAAAATGTAGGTTGGTTGAAAACACTTAAGCATTGCATGTTTAATGCTATGCTTCATGCAATGGTGTAATTGCTAGGCAAAACTTCGTTTGGATCTAATATTGTTGGAAATAACATTGGAAATTTTGTATGATGAGTAGTACATAAGTAACTAACATCTTGGTGATGTTGACTAAATATGAAAAATATTAATTAATCCTTTTGTTATGTTGGAAACACTTCTTAAGAGTGGAGAGGTTCCATGATTGCTTGGTTTGGTTAGTTGCAGATTCTTCAAGCGAGGACTAGTAAGACCAAGATAGACAAGAGTAGGATGTAGTTCCTTATTTTTGCAATTCTGGTAAGTAATTGTATCTTTAGCATGAGAGCCAACTTGATTATTATTTTTTATATTCATGACAGACTTGTACTTAGATGGATAGCCTCCTATTCGTGGATTTTAAGACGTGTAGTAATATCATATATTTTGATATTCACATTTGTAAACCCTAGTTATCAAAACCCAAATATTTAATCAAATGACTTGTTTTATATTTAAAAAAGGAGGAAAAAAATCTTCGTGACTTACCATTTGTGCTATTTAAAAAGGGTTTTAAAAATCCAAGTTGTGACAGCAACAACTCTTCAAGTTGTTGTGGGATGTGTTATGAGCAAAGTGTTACAACTTGTTTTCCGATTATGACTAAACCGAGAGGTTATGAGTAATTATATAATTTTTGGATAATCTTAGGTGGTTTAAAGGGATAGAATCTTCATATATGGGTAGAGTTCAAAGTAACAAGCATAACGAATTAAAGAACACATAAAATGGAGGTCAAAAATGAAAGTTATGACCTCAAGAAACGTGTTACATGGGTGGGACCCACATGAAAAGTGCAGAATAACCTACCTATGTAGGTTTAGTTTTGAAGGGCGCATTGAAACGAGTCCATCTGTACCAAGAATGTGTGATTTTGACTTCGGGCTAAGAAGATATCGCGTTTTGAAGTTGGGTTTGTGTTTGAGTTAAAAATATATAGAGAAAATGACAAAATAGATGATGTCAGCTGCCAGAGCCGCTCTGAGTTGCTATGCGTCACGCAGAACTGCATCTATGCTCCACACAGTGGGATTTGCGACATCACTTCAATCTCCGCGCATAGCACGCGCCGTCCACGACATAGCATCATGGATGCATGACACATGTAGAGCGCACGTGTGCGCGTGTGTATTTTTCCATCATTCGCTCTCATGCCTTCCCTATAAAATCGGATTTCCATCCAATCTTTTAGGAGAGTTTTCTAGTTCATTTTGAGTCCATTTTCATTCATTCAAGAGGCGTTCTTAGCTAATTTGATGGTGTTCTACGTAATGGAAGCATCCATTCCTCGAGTTGGTGACCATATAAGGAAGGAACATCTCAGGACAAGACGAGGCTTTGCCCATCACCCTCGAGCCCCGAAGAGAGAGAAGTGGCCTGGAGCAAGAAGAGACTTCATTCTCCGTCATCGGGCCACAACATAAGAAGTAGAAGTGGCCCAAAGTAGGGGAGGCTTTGTCCTCCACTGAAGGGCCACACAGTGAGAGAAACATCCTCGGGTGGGAGAGGTTCTGTCCGCATCTTACAAGCGCAGAAAGAAGAAAGTCTCTAGGTAAGGAGAAGGCCCGTTCATCACCTATGGGTGCACAGTGAGAGAAGTGTCTTCGGGTAGGGGAAGTTTTGTTTGCCACTTATGGGCACAAGAAGTGTAAAGTGTCCCGGGTTGAAGGGAGGTTATGTTCTCTACCTTTGGGCCACAAAGAGAGGAACTTCACGGGTTAAAGAGAGGGAATGTCTATCTGTCACCTTTAGGCTCAATGAGAGAAAAGTTGCAGAGCAAGAGGAGGTTTTGTAGCTGTCTCCGAACCTGAAGGGGAGGACGCTCTGATGAAACGAGTAACTTTGAATGCTGTGACTTTTTGATTTAATATGACTTATATGCATGCACTTCTTAATTAGTAATATTGATATATTAATTAAGATATATGATTTACTATGATCTGACAAATTTAGATATATTCTAATTTGATATGCTTTGATGTGATATATTTTGATTTGATTCGCTATTATATGCTCCTATCTAATTTGATATGATCTGTTATAGTTTGATGAAATCTGATGTGATCTAATGGGATTTGATACGATCCAATTTTTCTTTATTGTTTGTTTTGCTCCGCTCTGTGATAGAGTGGGGTGTATGATTCCGTTGATTTATTGGCTTTCGTTCGACTCCATGATTTATGAGATTTTTATTTGACTATAAATGATTCATTCGGATATAAGGATAAATGTATTTTAAAATATATAATTTTGTGATGTCTAATGTATGTATTAGCCGTTAAGTAGAACTATGTTTAGATCCGATCATATTAGAATAATATCGTAAATGTCATCCAATACCTACATACGCAACCAACAACAAGGCAACGTTGGCCCGATCTAAATTAGTTATAAAATTAGGTTTGTTTTAGCCTATGTACAATGGAGCATAAAAGCTCCATAGTGCATAGAGAAATGTTATGATTCTTGCGCACGAAGTCCGCCACTCATGGTTGGTCTCGTTTTAATTTGTATAAAAAATTAATTAACTCCAATTTTGTTACACAAAGTTTCTCCATTTTTCTTCTAAATTAATGCTTTTCCTCCTCTATATTTTGTCAATGCTTAAATATTTTATAGTCACAAAATGGCTAGGATTAAAGGAACCCAAGTTAGAATGGATTCTATTCCAGAATTCTAAACTAGGCAATTATTTCATTAAATGATCAATCGTTTCCTGAGGTGATCTATTGTTCATCCTTTTTGTTTGAACGAAATCACGGAGTGATCAAACTTTTACCCAGGAGATCGAAAGTTATGTCCCTAATGTAGAAAATCTAAAATTGAACCATTAAGCCATCAATCCTTGAGAAAATGTGTTCAAAATTGATCAATCTCTTATGTACAGTTTTTAGATTTTTCACCATCTTTTCTCAAAACACTTAAAATCACTCCTAAGGATTATCCTATCAAATTCTAAGTGATTTGTGTAGATGATTGTGTAAAATTTACCGATAAACTTTGACACTCATATTGGTCTTCATCCCTTGAAACTTCAGAAAATGTCTACTCCTATTTTTCAAGTTTTTCATTTCAAAATATGACTTGATCACAACACTAATTAAATCAAAATTTAAGACTAATAATGTACATGGTATTTTGACATTGTTTTATTCATCGAAATCAGCCAATTTATAACACATATGCATTATATGTTCTTTCATATTGTAGATACTAGATTGTCATATGTATTTAAATAAAATTTCAAATTTACTCTTGTAGTTGCATATCTTTGACTCAAGATTTATGATGTCTTGCATCTATGTGTTCAATAGATATGTACAAACGTGAAAATATTTTAGCATATGCGTTAAAACATTTTTACATGGATGCCCAAACATTTTGATATGTGTTAAGATGACATCGAGAAAAAGTCAAACTTATTAAACTTCTCATAAAGTTTGTGCTTATGAATCACAACAAGTGTCTCTCTTAAATGAACTTGATGTTCTTTGATTGAAGGTAAGTAAATAAGTATGTCATCGACAAAAAACAATAATAAACTTATCCAAAGCAAATATGTAAATGTGATTCATTAAGTTCATAAATATTGTTGGGGCATTGGTGAGCCCAAAAAGGCATCATCAAAATTTCATAATGACCATATCTTATACAGAAAACAGTCTTAGATATATCCTCCTCCTTATTCTTAATTGGTGATAGCTGAATATTAGATCAATATGAAAGAATACCTTTGCCATTTGAAATTGGTCAAACAAATCATCCATTCTAGGTGGTGGATACTTGTTTTTTATAGTGAATTGGTTAGTTATTCTATAATCAATATACAACCTCATTGACCATCCTTTTTCTTGAAAAAAAAGTATCGGCGCACCCCATGGTGAAACACTCTGTCTAATAAACCCCTTCTATAATAATTCCAGAAGTTAAGTTTTAAGTTCCTTTAGCTCTGTCGGTGCCATTTTCATAAGGAGCCTTTGAAATAGACAAGGTGTTAGGAATCAAGTCTATGTTGAAGTCCATATCCCTCCTTGGAGGTAGACATGGTAATTCCTCTAGAAAGACATTCGGGAATTCTCTTACTATGGGTATCTCTTCCAACTTAGACTTCTTTTTACTCACTTCCACTATGCTAGCTGTCACAGGGGTGGAGCTTTCTCTAGCGTCCTCAGCCTGTGATGGCCTGGCTGTCTCGCACAACCAGCAGCCAACTCTCCGTCCTTCCTTCTCGTATGCGCAGGGGGAAACAAGTACACAACCTACTCAGCCTTCTCTGGTGCAAAGGGGCTCCGCCCAATGGTTGTAAACACAGTCCGTCGATTACAATGGCAGGGAGAAGGGGCGGGACTGACTAGCCAAAACGCAGGCAGAGAGGGAGCACCTTCTCTCTGGTTCGTCCTCTCTCTTTCTCTCTGGTTTTCTGGGTTTCTGTTTATACCCAGGTCGCCCCAGCCTTCTCCCTTATATAGACTCAGCATACGAGTCCGAGTCCCACTAGGAATACAATCCCAGCCCAAGCAAATACAGTGTCTCTCCCTGTCCCAACTCTTCCCAGCCTATGGTTGTCCTAGCCAGCCTAGGAAACCTGTGAGGAGTCCGACTTCGACTAGGAGTCCAGCGTCCATCAGCTTCTAGAGTTCTGTCATTCGAGGAAACCTGTGTATCATCTCCTATCCGTACTAGGAGTCGAGCTGTGCTGCCTCCCTGTGTCCTAGCGCTCGTAGGAGTCCGTCCCTAGGGTGTTGTGGCGCCCAGCACACCACTAGGAGTCCTGCCCGCGCAGGGACTCTACCTCAGCCTGCTCTGCAAGGCGAGTGCTCATCCGGAACCGCTCCAACGCTGCTCCCAACATCCAACCGTGCCCAAGGGGCTGCTCAGGCTGTCCGTCGCCCAAGCTTACTTGGCTGTCCGCTGCCAAGTATAGGGGGTAGCCGCTCCCTTGTCTAAGCAAAAAGTGGAGGGGCTAACAGGCCTCCCCCAACCAATCCCTTCGACGTCCCCGTCAAAGCTAAGTACTCTCGAACCTTGTCTTCGAACTGCCACAACGCGACATCTCGCTCCCAGCTGTTCTCTGACTCCAGAAGACCTTACCACTTAACCAAGTAGAAAATCCTCCTATTCTTCCTGCTCATCCCTTCAACTATGCTGTCCAGGATAGCGTCAACCTCCTTCTCAAAAGAGGTTCTAATCGTAGGCGGTGCTCTCTTCGAAGTACCTCTGATGGAATCTTCTAAGTCCGAATGAAACGGCTTCAGAAAACTGACATGAAAAACTGGGTGAAGTTTGAAGCGTTCAGGCAACTCGAGTTGGTATGCTAGCTGGCCAACTCGTCGCTTCACCTCAAAGGGCCCATCGTAGCGCTGTATCAACCCTTTGTGCACGTCTTTCCTTCGCAGCTTCTTCCAAAGTCGGGGAGTAAGTTTCAGCATAACTCTGTCCCCAACCTAAAACTCAAGAGGTCTCCGGTCTCTATCCGCATACTTCTTCATATGCTTGACTGCCTTGGCCAAGCAGTCATGCGCTTCCTCCATTCTCTCAGTCCGCCCTCTTGTCAAGCAATAGGCAGCGGGACACCTGCCTCCTGTCCGCTGTAAGGCCACATCCGCTGGTGTAAGAGGTTGCTGGCCGGTGGCCAACTCAAAAGGATTGCTCCCCGTGGCTGAGCTCGTGTGTAGGTTATAGCAAAACTGAGCGACCTCCAGCAAGTCTACCCAGTTTTTCTGGTTCGCTGTAACAAAGTGGCGCAAGTACTCCTCCAAGATACCATTCACCCGCTCCGTCTGCCCGTCCGTCTGAGGGTGATTGCTGGTCGAAAAGTTAAGCTGAGTGCCTAACATCTCGAACAGCTGCGTCCAAAACCTGCCTGTGAATCGAGTGTCTTTGTCGCTTACGATGTCCACAGGCAGTCCCCAATACTTAACAACGTTCCAGAAAAATAAGTCAGCGGCCGTCTCAGCGCTGCAAGTCTTTGGGGCTGCTATGAACGTCCCATACTTGGAGAAACGGTCTACAACCACCATGATCGATCCGAATCCCTGCACAATCGGCAAACCAGTTATGAAATCCATGGACAAGCTGACCCAAGGTCGGTCTGGGATAGGAAGGGGCTGCAGCATGCCCGCTTCCTTCTGCCTCTCCGTCTTGTCCTGCTGGCAAACCATACACGTCCGTACATAATGCTCAACATCTTCTAGCAGCTGTGGCCAGAAGTAATTCCGGGACAAGAGAGCATGTGTCCGCTCTTGCCCGGGGTGACCTACCCATGCAAAATCATGGGTCTCTCTCAGCAACCGGCGCCTCAAACCGCCAGCCAAGGGGATGCAGGGTCGTCATCCCTTCGCATACAGCACCCCCTGCTCCAACCAAAATCTCCGTGTAGACCCATCCTTCACAGATTCGATCAGCCTAAGGCAGACTTGATCGTTCTCTGTAGCTACTCGTATCTGGTCCAACATGTCCCTTGCAACCTGCACTAAAGCCGCCATCGTAGCCTCTGGGTCCGTCCATCGGCTGAGGGCATCAACCACAACATTGGCTTTGCTCGGCTTGTACTCCAACACAAAATCGAATTCAGCCAAAAATTCCTGCCAACGTGCCTGCTTGGGAGAGAGTTTCTTCTGCATCGTGAAGTAGCTCGTGGCTACGTTATCTGTCCGGACTAGAAACTTCGAACCCAGCAAGTAATGTCTCCACGCTCTAAGGCAATGGACAACCGCAGTCATCTCTTTCTCGTGGACTGAATATCTCTGTTCGGTCTTGTTGAGCTTTCGGCTCTCATATGCAACAGGGTGATTAGACTGGATCAGCACACCTCCAATCGCTCGATCGGAAGCGTCAGTTTGCACCTCAAAGGGCGCATCGAACTCTGGAAGTTTGAGTACAGGCTCAGAGGATATGGCATCCTTAAGCCGCTCAAACGCTGCCTGGCACGTCTCAGCCCAGCACCAAGGCCTGTCTTTCTTCAGAAGGTCGGTCAGCGCTGCTACCTTCTTCGAATAATTCCTGATGAACCTTCGATAGTAGTTCACAAGTCCCAAGAAAGACCTCAACTCTGACACCTTAGTCGGGACTGGCCACTCAGCAATGGCCCTGACCTTCCGCCCATCCATCCTTACGCTACCATCCGCTATGCAATGCCCAAGGAACTCGATCTCCGTCTGTGCAAAGCAGCACTTCTCAAGCTTCAGAAATAGCTTGTGCTCCCTTAGTCTTTCCAACACAATCCTGAGATGGCCAACGTGCTCATCCAAGGTCGCGCTATACACCACTATATCATCAAGGTAAACAACCACAAACCGGTCCAAGTAGGGTCTGAATACATCGTTCATCAGCGTGCAAAAGGTGGCTGGTGCGTTCGTCAAGCCGAAGGGCATAACCAGGAACTCAAACAGCCCATAGCGTGTCACCATCGCTGTCTTTGCCTCGTCACCCACAGCTATACGTACCTGCCAATAACCCAACCTGAGATCCAGCTTTGTGAAGTAGGAAGCCTTCGCCAAGCGGTCGAACAAGTCAGCCACAAGAGGGACTGGGTACTTGTTCTTTACAGTAATCTGATTCAGTGCTCGATAGTCCACACATAATCGTAAGGATCCGTCCTACTTCTGCTGAAATAGGACTGGGGCTCCAAAGGGAGCCTTAGACGGTATGATAAAGCCCGCCTTCAACAGCTCGTCAAGCTGCTTCCGGAGCTCTGCTAACTCTGGTGGAGCCATGCGATAAGGGGCTCTGGCTGGAGGACGAGTCCCTGGAATCAGCTCAATCGCATTGTCTACAGCCCATCATGGTGGGAGGGTCTGCGGCAACTCTGGTGGCATCACGTCCGCAAACTCGCTCAACAACATCTCCACCTTCTCTGGAACGTCCAGGGCTGTATTCTCAGCTTCCACCATCGTGACCAAATAGGTCTTATGGCCCTGCTCAAGGCCTTTCTTCAGCTGAAGCGCAGACACAACCTGCACCTCTGTCTCACCTTTGTTCTCAGCAACAAAGCATGGTACCCTCTCGTCACCGATGAGGATTCCCCTAAGGTGTGGCATCACGGACACCTTAGCCAATCTCATGAAGTCCAGCCCAAGGATCAACTCGAAATCATCCAAGGGAACAATGGTGAAGTTCACTCTACCCGTCCAACTGCCAATCCGCACCGGCAAGTCATGGACAACTCCCAGGACAGGGGCTGCCTCTGAGTTCACTGCCTTGATCCGGGCTTGAGCCTTCTCCGTCTTCAGACCCCAAGCTTTCACACACTTCTCTGCAAGGAAATTATGGGACGCACCTGTGTCAACCAGCGCCCGTACTGGCTGTTTGTCTAGGACGGCTTCAATGTATATCAGCCTGCTATGATCTGCCTTCTCCTTTCGGATAGTGCTCACAATCTGCATCGGGTTCATACGGGCAGTGACCTCCTCTCCCGAAGAAGAGTCATCCTCCACAACCACAGCGTTCAGCTTCTCCCTCTTCGGGCACTCCTTGGCACGATGAAGACCTTGGCAGATGAAGCAGGCTATCCCCTTCGATTTGTTGGGTTCAGCCTGTTCACTGCGCCTCCCCTTAGAGTCATTCCTGCGTACCTCACCGTTCCCACCAGTCCGTCTGCGTCCGCCCTTAGAGGAAGAGGCCCCCTTGTCTCGTTTCTGTGTGGCTGGTTCAGACTTGTAGTCGACCAGCCTTTCACCCGCTGTGATGGCTGAAGGAAGATCTCGTACGTTCTGCCTCCTAACTCATTCTGCGCCCAATTCTGAAGACCGGTCAAGAAGTTAAACAACTTGTCTTCCTCTGTCATGTGTTTGATGTCCAAGAGGAGGGACTGAAATTGTTTAACGTACTCCCTGACTGTCCCCGTTTGCCTCAGCTTCCTGAGAGAGTCTCGTGCAACCCACGCCGTGTTCGTGGGGAGGAACTGCTCCCTGAGTTCCTTCTTCATCAACGCCCAGGTCTGGATAGGGGGACGCTCAGCAGCAGCGTCGTCTTCCAGCCTGGTTCGCCACCAAAGTTTGGCATCTCCTGAGAGATACAAACTCGTCACCATAACCTTCTCCTCGTCCACAGTATGGGTAATCACGAAAAACTGCTCCATATCCCAAATGAAGTTCTCGATGTCCTTAGCACTTCGCGAACCAGAGTAGGACTTCGGTTCAGGTACCTTTGCTTTCTTCATGGACTGCCCTGTCTTGGACCTGGTCTCCGCCTCTGATCCTGCAGGCGATGAGTTCAAAACAGTACGCTCAAGGAGGGCTATTTTGTCCGTCAATTCCTGCACCTTCTCATCAGTTTTGGTCCTCAGATCTCGCAGTTTTTCCCTCGTATACTCCTTCGTAGCAAGGGTGTCTGCAGCAACTCGAGCAGCACCTCCGGTGGAAGTGCCTTCCCCAGCATCATCCGCATAGGCACCTATCTCCAGCAAGGAGAGACGCTGGTCAAAGGCTCCAATACGTTCCTGGACAGAACGCAAGGTAGCCTGGACATCAGCCAGAGTCCCTGGAGCCAACTTCAGAGCTTCCAGCTTTGCCTCCACCTCCGTCAACCGTGTCAACATGGAGCCGGTCATGGTGTTTCCTTTGCTGTCCGATTCAGCAAGGAAACCTGGGATCTAGTCTCGTCAAATCCCTTAGAAACGTTTCAGAAACGTACTTGGTTCGTTCGTATCCCGGCAATGGAACCAACTGTCACAGGGGTGGAGCTTTCTCTAGCGTCCTCAGCCTGTGATGGCCTGGCTGTCTCACACAACCAGCAGCCAACTCTCCGTCCTTCCTTCTCGTATGCGCAGGGGGAAACAAGTACACAGCCTACTCAGCCTTCTCTGGTGCAAAGGGGCTCCGCCCAATGCTTGTAAACACAGTCCGTCGGTTACAATGGCAGGGAGAAGGGGCAGGGCTGACCAGCCAAAATGCAGGCAGAGAGGGAGCACCTTCTCTCTGGTTCGTCCTCTCTCTTTCTCTCTGGTTTTCTGGGTTTCTGTTTATACCCAGGTCGCCCCAGCCTTCTCCCTTATATAGACTCAGCATACGAGTCCAAGTCCCACTAGGAATACAATCCTAGCCCAAGCAAATACAGTGTCTCTCCCTGTCCCAACTCTTCCCAGCCTATGGTTGTCCTAGCTAGCCTAGGAAACCTGTGAGGAGTCCGACTTCGACTAGGAGTCCAGCGTCCATCAGCTTCTAGAGTTCTGTCATTCGAGGAAACCTGTGTATCATCTCCTATCCGTACTAGGAGTCGAGCTGTGCTGCCTCCCTGTGTCCTAGCGCTCGTAGGAGTCCGTCCCTAGGGTGTTGTGGCGCCCAACACACCACTAGGAGTCCTGCCCGTGCAGGGACTCTACCTCAGCCTGCTCCGCAAGGCGAGTGCTCATCCGGAACCGCTCCAACGCTGCTCCCAACATCCAACCGTGCCCCAAGGGGCTGCTCAGGCTGTCCGTCGCCCAAGCTTACTTGGCTGTCCGCTGCCAAGTATAGGGGATAGCCGCCCCCTTGTGTAAGCAAAAAGTGGAGGGGCTAACACTAGCCAAGAAGGCAATGCATCCCTTCAATATTAATCTTTGTGCTCTTGTAGCTGAGATAACAAAGGAATTCTCCCTCCCAATCATTACTTAAATTTTTATCACTCTACCTTCTAGTAAGCACAAGCCTATCTTCTTCAACTTACAATCTACCATTGTATTGTAAGTTAAAAGCTAACTCATACCCAAGATAATATCTTAATCTACCATCTCCAAGATGAGTAGTTCGGCAAAAAAAAAATCCTTTTTTCCCAATTCTATTAGCACACCCTTCAAACATTCATCCACTAGGACCACCGTTCCTAGTGGAGTGAACATAGTAAATAGTACATCTAATCTACTTTTAGGATATTCTACATCTTTAACAAACACTTTAGAGATGAATGAATGTGATGCACTAGTGTCATACAAAATTAGAGCAAATTGATTAAGAGTTGGGAGAGTACCTTTCAAAATAGATTTGCCCCTAGCATCATCAACTGTCAAAGAAAAAACTCATATGCACATCTGCTACCTCCCATCGTCACTTGAATTTCCTTGAGGTCTTTGTAATGTCCCATTTTTTTATTGTGTCTAACCTAAAGGGTTATTATTAATTATGAATTTTTGGTTAAGATTTATGGGTTTTTAATGGATGAAATCCCTATATGTATATAGAGCTCAAAATAACGAGCGTAATGAATTAAAGAACAAGCAAAACAAAGGTCGGGAACAAAAGTTACAACCTTAGGAAGTGTGCCACATGAACAGGAACCACTTGAGAAGTGTGGGATAACCTACCCATGTGGTGTCTAATTTCGAAGGGCTTGTCAATTTGAGTCCATCGGTATGAAGAACGCACGATTTCGACTTCATGGTAGGAAGTTATTGCATTTTAAAGTTGGAAATAGAAAAAGAATTAAATATAAGGAAAAGATAAAACAACTAACGCTGAATTGATGCCAATGGCTGGTGTTAACCATTCCAGATGGCACATGGAGCTGTGCCACTTGTGATTGTCCCAAGTGATCTCAGGGCACTGCTGAGTGATGCACGATGGTCTATGCATCGTCCTATGAACAATCAGGATAGGCCCCGCATGTTGTGAGTGGGCGCATACATCATATGCGTGCTTGGCTGCGTCGTATGCTTCACAATTGCATGACGCATGGCCTACACACATGCATGCTTGCATCCACTAGCGGCTCTTCCCTATAAATAAAGAAGAGCAATTTAAATTCTGGTAGTTTTTCTACCCATCTAAGTCCAATTTTGCCTGCTCAAGAGGCATTATTAGCTGATTAGAGGGTGTTCTACGCAATGGAAAGGTCTATTCCTTCAGTTGGAGACTCTAGAAATGACCCAAGGTAAGATGAGTCTCTGTCTAATGCCCCCAAGCCCTGAAGAGAGAAAAGCAGTCTGAATAAAGAGGAGGCTCCACCTACGCCATTGGGCTGCAATGAGAAAAGTGGCCCGGGTAAGGGGATGTTCCATCTATTGCCGACAAGCCGCAGAGAGAAAGAAATGTCTCTGGGCAAGGGGATGTTCCGTCTTCCGCCTTCAAGCGTACCAAGAGAGAAATACCCTGGGGAAAGGGAGATTCCAACTATTGCCTTTAGGTGCAAAGAGAGAGAAACGACCAAGAATAAGAGGAGGCTCCATCCTCCATCATCGGGTTGTGAAGAGAGGAACATCCTAGCTTAATGGGAGGCTCCACCCACCACCTTGGGGCACATAGAGAGGGAGAAACACCTTGGATAAAGGCGAGGTTCTATTCGCTGCCAACTAGCACAAAAAGAGAGACACACCCTTGGTAAGGGGAGGCTCTGCGCATTGCCTACAAGCGAGTAGAGAGAATGAGAGAAGCCCCAGGAAAGGGGAGAATTTGATTGTTGCCTTCGAATGCAATGAGAGAAATGCCCTCAATGAGAGGAAGTTCTATTTGTCGCCATCGGGTGGGATAGGGAGAATGTGCAGAAGAGAAAGAAGGCTCCGCTTGCCATCTCCAAACATGAAGGGGAGGACGCCCCGAAGGAAAGAGCAACTCCGAATGCCACTATTTCCATAAATCTTAGGGGAATAAGCATTTCATACTTTCTATTTCAAATATGAATGCATGTGCATCTTATTTAGTAAATTTAAGAGGCTAAATGAGATATATTCTCTGCTATGATCCAATCTATTATGATATACTTTGCTCTGATCTAATTTGCTTTGATTGGATCTGAACTGATACGTTCTGATATGCTTTGATATATTTTGCATTGTTTTGTGATAAAAAGATATATCTGACTCTGATTTGTTTATTATATCTCATCTGATTCTAAATAATTTATCCGATGTATGACTTCAATGATTTATTAGCTTCCATTTGACTCCAATGATTTTTGTCTAACTCCGAATGATTTATTTGGATATAAATATTTTGAATTATATGATTTTGTACTGTCTTATGCATGTATTAACCGTTAGACAAAACTATGTTTTGATCTGATCTTATCAGAATAACATCATGGATGCTATCCGATAAGTATGTTGGCAACTGACGTTACGGCAATGTTGGCCCGATCCAAAGTAAGAATAAAATATAGTTTTGTTCTGGTCTACAGGCAATGGAGCGTTGATCTCCGTAGTACATAGAGGAATGTTACAACTCTCGCACATAGATGCCGCTCCTAGATAGTTTTGAAATTTTTGCTCTGATCTAGTTTTTTGAACCCCGGGGTTGGGTTAGATTGTGGCTCAGGGTGTTACAGTCTTTGAGGACAATAACGAGCCATATGTCCTGGCTGCTTGCAAGTGTAACATAATTTTATCTCTCTTGCAACAGTCTTGTCTAGATGGTTCTATCCACACTACATGCACTTCCATTCAACTCTCTTGTTTTCAAATGGCACATAGTTCATCACCAAAGTTTTAGTATGCTTCACTAGTTTGAAAGGCTGATTGTCATTCATATTATTGCCCTTACCCTCTTACTGTCACCTCCTCTACCAAAGTTTTTGTTTCGATCGATATTCTTCACAAGCACTCGAGATTGATTAAAATCTTCCTCCAAAATGGAGGCTTGTGCCACATCAGAAAAAATAGGTCTCGGATCTAAAACTTTGGACCTCATCCCAGTTTAGATCCCACACAAAGTGCTCCACATTTTTTTCTTCAGTAGGGACAACATATTGGGTAAACCATTGGAGTTGAACAAACTTATTTTCATACTAAATCACAAATAGATCTTTCTTCTATAGATCAAGGAATTTCATCTCTTTACGTCTCCATATATGAGGAGGAAAATATTGTTGATTGAATGCAACCAAGAATTCCTCCCACGTGACTGTCTATTTGTCCTTGAACAATGAATTCCTTACCATCTTCCACCAAAAGAAAACTTCTTCATTCATAACAAAGGTAGACATACTCACCTTATGGCTGCGCTTTACTGACATAGCTTCGAATACCTTATCCAATTCTTGAATCCACTTTTCAGCCTCCTCTGGATCACCTTCTCTATTAAAAGCCAGAGTCATTTTTTTCAAACCTTTCCAATGTAATGGAATTAATGTTCTCATGTCTAGTCTTCTCTTCCTCCTTTAAGCTGTTTAGTTTGACATGGACTTGAAGCTGAGTTTGAATAACTTGGGTTTGAGCTTGAAGGGTTTGAGTAACATTATGGAACATACCATCTCTATGGGAGTCAAGTTGGTATCGGCGACTCCCAATGATGATGCAGCAAAATTATTTCCATGGTTCCCTTCCGGCATACCCCTAGCCAGAATAGGTATTGCAGCCACAGTCATAGCAATAGAAATAGCTACATTTGTAGCTAAAGGATCTCTGGCCCGACTTTGTTTTGCCGTTGCCTACCATACTCAATTTGAGTTGTTGGGTGCCATTGTATTTTTGCAAGTTTAGAGGTACACACTAAGTAAGTTGCTAATTCTACCCCATTCAATCATTTACATTTGTAGTACATTATGTTTCCAAATATGTAGGCAAATTAAACCTGATTGTGATACCAAGTTGTCACACCCTCATATTTTAAAACCCATTTTTCATAAATCAAATAGTGAAAATGAATTTATCAAACATTTTTTCAACCTTCAAAAAAATATCTCGGGGATATATGATCTACTCATTTTCAAATATAATCATATTCAAGTTAGAATACTATATTAACAAGGTCAAATAACAACACAATTAATAGGGTCCAACCTGACTACATGTCATGGATCTATAATATATAATAACCATAAGTAAGGCACTCACGTCCTAAAGTCACATACACACATACTAAAGAGTTCAACTAAAAGAAGAGTTCTACGTCAACTACACAAAAATCTTGTCATCCTTTCCATGCACCAAAGTCTCAACTTAGTCAATCATCATAAGAACCTACATCAAAAGGATGTTGAAAATACCTAGTGAGATGGCTAAACAAGTACTAAGTAATGGAAATACAACTAGTGTTCAAATGTAAAATAGAAACATAGTAGCATTCAAATGCAAAATAAAAACATACCAAGAACATTAATTCGATAAATACATCCATCATGACATAGTGAGTGTTCAAATGTCATTGTCCCTCTTCCTTTGGACTTGATGTACCGTAATCCTTTGTCTTAGACTCAAAAGTCAAGGATTCTGAAAGATTTTGGTCAAGGGATATCAAAGGTATTTATATGAGGAAAAATAACTTAATTCAAGTGCTTAATTGTCATACAAACTAAACGAAAACGCTTCTTTGTACAATTTTGAACCTATCGGCAAGTCATACTTAGGACATTGATGCGTTGACGATTCATTGACAATGAATGAAATAACTGACATGTCAAACCTTACTGATAGCGACTAGAAATTGACCGGCAAAGACATTGGCTTGTCGATGCTTACCGATAGAAACTTTTTGTTTACATAATTTTAAAATACTCAAATTTATATTTACCATTGTTGCTGCTTCCTAAGTTTATTACTCAACAACACTACCATTATCAAAGAATTTTGTCAACGCATCAAAAGTAACATCAATGAAATTTGACACAAGAATCACAAGAAAACAACTAATAGATTATTGATTGAATAAATGCACACAAAAATTCATGGGTGTCACATCGTATCCCATAGATAATTGTCCATCTCCTTGGTGCCTCGCTTACATGAATATGCCTTCGGTTTGGATGCCTTTGCCTCCCTTCTCTACCACCCCTTGGAGTTGTATTAATGACTTCCCTCTTCAGCACCAACATTTTGTCCATCAACTCTTGGAACTTCGTTGCCGCATCATCCACAACCTACTGCACTTTCTACATAAGGAAGTCTGACATTACAACCATATTTATAGCCAACATTGTGAATCATCTACTCCTCAAGCATTACCTTCCTTGACTCGTCCACCAATGAGGCGATCTCTAGAATTGGCAAACGCTAATCAAAAGCACCAAGATGCTCTTGTATTTGTTACAAAGAGGCTTGAACTTCATCCAATGTACCATTCCTTGTAGACATCACAACCACCTTAGCTTCTAGCACTGACATTCGAGTTAACATCGTGTTGACCATCTCTTAGCAACATTATTCTTTCAGTAACCCCCCGCTAGGTTTGTAAAACACTGATGAATTTCCTTCAATTTCTCGCAATGAGTCCATCTAAGAGCTCTCAAACTCCTTTGGAGATTCCAACAATAGAACCAACTATCATGGGGACAAACTCTTGGCTAAGAATATGACCCATGATGGCCTTGTAGTATCGTGCAACCAGCATTCAGAACTTTGGAATTGATATTCCCATCTAACACTTTTTTTCAGATTTGGTTATCAAAAGCAATATTCATTTGATCTCACCTTATTCAATCTCAAGAAACACTGAACCCTCTGTGTTATCAATTTGTGATGTTGGCAGGTCTATGGGAACAAGAGGTTATGTAGATTTCAATCCCAGTACTTCTACTTAGAACTTGTAGTCAGTTCATGTATCTTATCCAAGAATGCTTCATAATGGATGTTGCATGGAACTAAAATAAGCTTTGAAACTACATTATCAACATTGTATTTCCTTCCATTTGATTCTCAATAACCATCTCATACGCAAAACACATGCTCTTCCATCAATTACCAAATTGCATTTGTAGTTCTATTCTGGTATATGGTATTCTAATAGTTTGTAGCCTAGTATTTGCTATTTAGTAATCTTGTAGTTGGTAATCTGGTATGCTGCTCTTCTTCCACCCTATAGCAACTCTTCATCGAAGTTAGGCATTAGCCAATGGAAAGTAGCATATCCCTTTGAGATGGCACTAAATTTGGGACTAGGGTCTATAATAAGCAACTTATTGGCAGGGTATTTTCACTTGGAGGGTCTAAGAGGCTAGCGCCAATGCCACTTAGAACAACGTCGTGGCTGAGGACAACACCTCTAATACTTTGGACTCTTTCGTAGGGAGAGGGAAGCTTCTACTACATAAAGTGAGGGGTTGCAGATGGCTAGAGGGAGAGTGCAACACTGGCGTGTGCAGGGCAAAGACAGCGTGTGGAGGAAGAGAGAGGGCAACACCAGCATTGGAGCACTCTGTGGCTAAGTACAACGCCCAGAGAAAGAGAGAGTGCCGCAATGCTATGTTCAGAGCTATGCTTCTGTTGAAAAGGCACCCACCCGAATGTATTTGCTCACAAGAACACGAGGATGAGGTTGGGGTAGCTCGGGTCATTTTCCCACATGCACGGGCAAACTCACGTGTGCAACCTAGCGCACGTTTTAGATATTACCTCAAGGTCTCTATTGGTAAATCCTTCTTTCGGTTAGTGGACTCCGCTCCTCTTTTATTCTCTACCGGTCCGACATAAGTTTTGAGCTTAACATTTCAACATAATATGTGCATGTCTCAATAGAAAAGCAAAACAACGCTATTTAACATAACTAAGTAAAAAAAATAAGATAGATGAATCTATAACCAGAAACTAAAAAATTTGCCATTTAGATCTGCCTAAAATGGTAATCACAAGGAGATACTTAGAGACTTGTATCTACAGATGAATACGCATATCGCCCACAACGGTCACATGCCTGGGCTGGTGTTTTAATCGCATCTTTTGGCATCTGTTTCTGCATCTTCGGTAAATCAAGCTCTAATACATTATATAATGCAGTTGATGCTTCATAAAGCTCCTCCGTACTGAAACACCACCATATAAAATTATATCAATCTAATAACCAGTATTAATGATGAAAGAACTGAGCAATTAGATATTAAGAAAGCTTACAGGATATACTCGCCCAGTCAATTATATACTCAAACCAAAGTACACATAAAATTATGTCATTTCATTTTGCTTCAATGCTTTGATTTCCAAAAAATATAAAATTTTATAGTCCTTACCTTACTGATAGTGGAGGAGCTAATCGGATGATAGTATTGTGTGTTGATTTAGCAAGAATTCCTCTCTCCTTCAGTTTCAAACAAATATCATAAGCAGAGACAGGGAAAAGGGCTCTTCTGTACAGCTCCACTGCATTGAGCAGTCCTCTTCCTCGCACTTGTCTTATAATTTGTGGAAAGGCCTCCTGCACTTCTCTGAGCTGCTTCCTGAAATCCAGTCCCATGCTAACAGCCCTGTGGAAAATAAATTCTTTATATAGTGGCTTTTCCATCTCTTTAACTAAGAGAAGCCTATGTAAATTAAATATTTGTATTCTTGGTACTAAATGGTTTTGCAGTTTGATCTCTTATAATGGCGCACATATCTCAAGCAAACCCATCTGAGTCAGCTGTCCCGTACATGCATCACAATAAAAATTTATTTTCTGAGTGTGAACCAATATTAGATTAAAACAACTCACAACATCGTTTCCCAATGGGTTCTTTCATCCAAGTCCTAGGAGAAATTATCCAATATCTAGCATTCCCTCATGCTTGGTGGGTTTTGTTATCATTTGAGATGGAAAAAAAGAATGTTTTCAACATACATAACACAAGCAAATATGTAACAATAGCAAGGCACTTGGAGTTGAATAAAGGAAAAATATGAATAAAATGGCATCGGTAAATGCAAGACATAGAAAAGATTTCTTTGATAAATACAATATCTTAGGTAGCTCATACATGTATAAGCTTGCAACATCTCGGAACAGCTATGGTTTACATTTAGCAATTTGGAGTGAGAATACAATTTACCTATCTGCAAGTTGCTCTTCTCTTATGACATCAAGTGACGCAACCGCAACTGTACTTGCCAATGGATTTCCTCCAAAGGTACTGCAAAGATAGACTTCATAACATGTAAAAAGGCTGTAAGTTCAAGTGAGATATGTATCACCCCAAAAATATATGGACAAACACAATAATCACATCATTACGGTCACTTATTCTCTCCATAGAATCATTGCTATCATATCACCACAACATTCTGATCAACTAGGACTGGCCATATGGATCCTATCTTACCATCCCACTCAATCACGAGGCATACTAACTTTCAAACTAATTATCTGCATGTTTTATCTCCCGGACCATTTGCAATCTTCTCAACTTCCACATCCCTCTTAAAACCCTTCATGAGATTTTGGGTATACCTCGTAACTGGCACTGTCATTGATATCCTATACAAGTGCACAATTATCTCAAACGTTCATCCCAAAACCATATTTAGCAAAAACAGTGCATCACCCACACATAGCAGATAAGGGTGGTTGCCAATACCAACACAACCTTGTACCATTGCTCATCTTTGGACAAACAATAACATACTTCACCCTTAGTTATGGTCATCAATGAGGGAAGTTATTATATTGCAAGAATAATTGTTCCCCACAGAATGACACAAGTGTTCACTAATTGCATGATACAATATTCATAAATACAAATTTGGGGAAAAAAAATATAGCAATGGTTATATATCCAAAAACCTTCCATGCTCCCCTGGTTGAATGCACAGCATAACATCCTTGTCAGCCAGCACAGCACTCACAGGAACAATTCCTGCCCCCAATGCTTTTCCAAGTATCTATTATTGAAATTCACAATTATGTCACAAGACCTTAAAAGAAAAAAATGTTGGACGAAAAAGGAACATGGGAAGAATGCAATAGCAAGATTCAACTTAACCAAAAAAAAAAAAACAATTAAAAATCTAGCTGACAAATTTAAACAAGCAACGCAGATATAATTGAATTACAGAAAACATATAGGCATACCACAACATCCGGCCGTACATTTTCCCAGTCACAAGCCAGTAGCTTTCCTGTGCGAGCTATGCCAGTTTGTATCTCGTCAGCAATCATCAAAATATTGTAAGTTGAACAGAGGTTCCTAACAGCTGCCAGGTATCCATCAGGTGGAATAATAACCTGGAAAGATATAACATTAACCATAAAAAGAAAAAAGAAAGAGGAAAAAACAAAAGCAGAAAATTCAAGACTCCCCAGCTATAAAAATGGACGCATTATGCATTTTATTCAGAGAAGATGTAATCCTGGGGGGCATGCTATGTCATACCTAGCCTAAAGGACATAGGAAAAAAACTCACGACATATTTAGTGTAATTCCCAATCACTAAACTTGACATTTATGCTTCAGAGGTTAGTTTAGGTTGCATCTCTTTAAGGATTCCTACTTGAAATCAGAAACTGTTCAGATGTTTCTGGTTTAATACTATGTTAGATAATCAATGTAAACATATTATGAATGATCTGGTTACATACTCCTGCCTCTCCTTGGATGGGTTCAAAGAGAAATCCAGCTATTTGATCTCCATGTGCTGAAATGTATATCATAGGTAACCAAATTAATGTTATTACACCCCTGAAAAGCTGTCACAATAAAATGCCCCATTTGGGTGAACAAAATATGAGCCCTTTCACTATTAACAATGATAGAAGATATTTCATCTAAGAAATCATAATGTCAAGCTCAAAGCAAAAGAATATGCATCATTTAAATAAACCTTTGAAGATGCTCTCAAGGCCATTCACATCTCCAAAATCAACTTTAATAAAACCAGGCAATTGAGGCCCAAAGCCACGAGTAGCATCATTATCACAACTCATTGAAATCGCAGCCAAAGTCCGACCATGAAAACAGCCACAGCAAGAGACTATGATAGCCTGCATACAAATTTTCCTTTGTTCTTACTTCTTCAAATATCTTGTGAGAAAAAGGTTAAAGAGAACAGCTGCTTACTTTGTTTAGGGGGATTTTTTTCTTCAAATAACCCCATTTTCTTGCCAATTTAAGAGCAGTTTCCACTCCTTCAGCACCGGTGTTCATAGGAAGCATCATTTCATAGCCAAACATGTGAGTCAGACGTTCAGCAAAAATTGGGAACTTATCATTATAAAAAGCTCTAGAACTTAGAGATAGTCTTTCAACTTGTTCAACTAATGCTTTAATGATTTTTGGATGACAATGCCCCTGCCAAGTAGAGAGAATGAGGTTCAAAACCCAATAATCAGATGGAATTTTAATGCGAAAAAACAAATGAAGCTGTCTTGATAAAGAGAATACTTACCTGGTTGACAGCAGCATAAAGCAGGAAGATAATACAAGATGTTAATGCAAATAAACAAATGTAGTTGTTGAAAATGAGAACACTTACCTGGTTGACAGCAGAGTAAGCAGAAAGAAAATCTAAGTACTTATGACCTTCAGGATCCCAAATGCATGTACCCTTGGCTTTGGAAAACACCATGGGAATCGGATGGTAGCTGCATGTCATCCACAGAGGCAGACTTAGTTTCAAGTATGTATGTAGCAAATTCTGTAATTTGATCGACCACAAGGAAAACCAGGAAGCTAATTAAATACCATTGGTAGTCATATTGGGCGAGGTATTAAACAACAGCTAACTACATGCTGAAGAAGGAGATCTGACTGATATGATCTAGACCCTAGAATTTCATTAGATGAATGTACTCATGATGGGTTTGTCAGACCAAGAGGATAACTAGCTCCTTTAATTTTTTCTCTCTCTGACAACTAGGTTCTTTAAGCTGCTAAGCAATATACATGGAGTCATTCTAAAATGACTTAAGACGTTAATGCAGTCAACTGCAGGATACAAGGCATTGAGGATACTTTGTCAACTAAGCGTAAGATCATTTCAAAGCCCTATTGTAACAAGCAAATTGACAAAAGATAATTCACTGCAAGTAAGTCATACTAATCTCATGTTTTGTTAAAAACTTTCAGATTTATAACCCATGGACAAAATCACCAAATGCTAACTATGGCAACCATATTATGCTACATTCGACTCATTTACAAGGTAAGAAACAATTGGCGATCTGCATAATAAGTAAACATTATGTCAAATGAAGATAAGTGGGAACAAAGAAGAAACTGAAGGAAAATGAAACATCAGAAGGGCATATATTAATGAAAACAAGAAGCTAAAAAATGCAGTTGACAACAAAACAGAAATAGTTAGCTAAAACTGACAATGGCTATGATGATGGCATAGAGTCAGCCTCTTTTATCACATAGATGATGAGCGGATATTCAAAATCCAACAAAGACAAAGGAGAACTTTGTAATTACATGAACGAAACCATATTCATAGCCTGAAACCAACCCACATAAACACAAGGTGAAGATCCCGTTACTGCTAAAATTATATTTGAGGTCCTCATCTTGCCTTTTGAGCCCATCGTTGTATCTCTCTAACGTCCTCTTCATGTTGCCTATCTACAACAGCATATATTTTGTCTTTACAGAATCTTGAAGATCATTTCCACACTTACCCATATTATCATACAAATGGGGATGTCTTCACAAAAATACCTTCAACCCAATGAGAAGACTATTATTTTATCTTTATATAGAACCCAGAACCATCACCCAATAATAGGAACGAATTTATAAAAGAGTAGCTGGCCGATAAACAAGCCTAACAAATGTGCGAAAACCACAGACTATACCAACAGAGTGACAAATAAACGATACGTAATGCTCCCTATTTCAGGTTGGGTATTTGTGCATGTGGATGGAAAAAAAAGAGTGAGCATCAAGGAAGTCGGTGCAAACGAAGGGACAGCGGAAAAAACTTTTTTCTTCCTTTAATTTTTTGGAGGACGAGGAGGACCGAAAGCGGGAAGTAATCAGAGATGATACAAATAAACAGCCATCAATTGTAATGAATTAATGATAACACTTAGTTGTATCTTTCTAGAAAAGAACAAGGAAAGCGGAAGGGGAAGCAGGGGAGTGGAAATACGGACTTATGGGCACTGTGCTCGCGTTCCAACTGAATGAGCTCCTCCGAGGAAAGGCACTGCGGCGGCGGAGAGAGATGTGCACAAAAACTCCGACTCCACCGCATCCGACTGGACAACCGCCAGAGGAGGGTTGCAGCTCTGGTTGCTATGACCATGAGGGGGTTGATGAATTCTCCCTGCGGTGTTGTGGATGTGTCAGAACTCAGACGGGAATCAGAGATGATGCGAACGTCGTTCTGTTAGCTTGTTTTTATATTAAAAATATCGAACCGCCCATGTGTCTAAATTGATATAATTTTCGGCGTTTAAAACTGTTTCGGGCTCGAGTCTCAATACCTATTGTTTTCAATTGGTAAATTTAGATCATTAGCTATTAGCTCACCTTTCTAGGGTTCTTAATAACAATATTTTAATTTAATTATAAATTTATTATTAATTATCTTACTATGATACCTTAGTAAGATTATTTTGAGTTAAATTTTAAATTTATTTAGTGATTTAGAAAAGGATTAGCAGAGATAAGGCTTCATTAAGAGGATTAAACTTGGTTGAAGGTTCTAATAGCTACATGTATGCCTATATTTTGTATATTATATTTTATCAATTAAGATATGGTTTTATACAAGAATTTTTTTTTTCCAATATGCCATTGTTGTGACAGGGCAATGACTGTTCGGTGGACAACTACTGAACTATTGGCCGAAGTAGCAGCGCCGATTGGAGCCGTTGCCGCACCATGTTGGGCTTTGGCCGGTGCTGCGCTAAACCTCCAGATCCGTTCCCACACTCTCGCGGTAGCAAAAAAAAGTGATTTTTCTTTGCACTATGCGCCGACTTCAGTTTTTTGGCTGCTAGGGGCCTTCAACTGTCACCCTTGTCTTTGATTATGCCTGGCACTAGCCGGCGCCGCCGCCTCACCGTGTCTAAGTGCTAGCTAGAGCCGCTGCTGTTCTCTTCCTCTATTTTTATGCTGCCGGTTTCGAGTTGGAACACCTGCTGCCGGATGTTGTTGTTTGTAATAGGGGCCGGAATTAGATCATACACTGTCGGGCAGATCATTTTCCGGTCTCCTGGGATGCCAGCAGACATTGCACACAGTCATCAGAAATTTTCTCTCCCTGTGCGTTTTTCTGATATGCCTACTACAAGCCAGCGCTTTTGGGATTATTGACGGATTTGTTTTTTTCCAGTGTCCGACAACACATTTTCCAATGAGCCCCTTTTGGATGGTAGTATCGAGAGGTTGAAGACACACCCCTAGTCATTGTTGACTCGCTTCTATGGCTCATACAGGGCCTCGACCTGCTTTTGCGGGTAGTCATTGACCCGTGCTAGGTACGGGTTTGTTCTAACCCACGCCCGGGCAGGTTTTCACTGACCCGGGTCACGGTCGGGTGTTGACCCGGCCCAAACATGGTCACGAGACTCAGTTTGGTCCATTCAAGGTAAAAAAAAGGAAAGAATTTTTTTTATACAGTTATGATTGCATGTGGAATTGTGGATGTATTTTTAATTATCATGTCAAATGCTTTATAATGTTATGGGCCTGCCAGGGGATTAAATTGCAAACATATGTTTTATCAATTTTTTAAAATTGTTGAGTGCACCACTTATGTAACTTTGAGAGAGTGTGTACATAATACTTATTGTAAGTGACACCAGAATTCAAAGACCACGTCTGGAGGCGGATGCAGTCATGAAGAATTAATGTAACATTTTTTCTATTTTAGTGGCCTAAAGCTTCCAATTTGTACATTTTTTATTTTATTTATTGATTATTTTTTTTAAGGACAGTACATGGACTTTAGACTATATTTTTTAATTGTGGTGTGTGGTGATAGAACCCCTGACCGAGTTCCCAAAGCCCGATGACAAAATTGACAAAAAGGCCCTTGTCAATTTTGTATATGGATATTTTTTTATTGTTTGATAATTAATTACATTCATTTTGTTATATAAATAGGTAATAAGCACAAATTCAGTTCCCAAGTCCATTGAGATGACTTAGGAGTGGCTAATGCATTCTAAGTTATTTTTCAACATGTAAATCATATAAAATGCTACCATGGGGTGCATAGATTCATATATATAATAATTATTATGTTGTCATCAAATTTTGATTATGTGATAAAAATTATCATCCGGCCCCAAAGGGAGGTATTAGTTAGCGTCACATAATCAAGATAGGGTGGAGGGTTATATATTTTAATATGGGTGAATCCCTAGGCCCAAAGGTGTGAGATTTTCATCTAATATTTTATGTATAACCCACTAGCCTTATCATGAAACAAAATGATTGTTTGTTTCTATACAGCTTAGTAATTTTGATGCAGATTGCAACCTTTGCCCAAAGGGAGGTTTACAATTTTACTAAATGATTATAGCATTGACTATTTCATACTAATGTTATTCTTTCATGCCCTTATTAATTGTTTACATGTATCTATTCTTTTATTACAGCTTATCCATATTTATTTCTAACCCTAATCAGCACCTTCCATTATTGTGTAGGGACAATTTTATGGATTGCAAGGAAAAGATTATTTTACTATTAGGGTGCATGGACTTAGATTTGGTGTTTCATATAGATGTACCCACCACTCCTACGGAAAAAAGTACTCCAAGTAAGATAACATCTTTTAAAAAGTGGGAGCAGTCTAACCACTTAAGTATGATGCTCATGAAGTCTTACATAAATAAAAACATTAGGGGATCCATACCAGAATGCGCTACAGTACAAGAACTTTTAAAAGCTATTGAAGCTCAATTCAAGAATTTTGATAAAGCCTTGGCCAGCACTTATTGTCCAAGTTGTCATCCATGAGGTTAACAAATGATAAAGGGGTGAGAGAGCATATCATCCAGATATGTGATATTGCTAATCAGTTGGACAACATGAAAATAAAGATTGATGACACTTTTTTTGTCCACTTTATTCTGAACTCCCTGCCTACTCAATATGGGTTATTTAAAATCTCTTATAACACACATAATACTCAATGGTTAGTTAATGACCTTTTGAGTATGCGTGTACAGGATGAGGGGAGACTTAAGCAAGAAAAGCTAGAAAGTGCCCATCTAGTTTCTCATAAAGGATAGAAGAAGGGAAATCATGGTCTCCAAAGAATAAAGCTAGTAAAGGTGTGCCAATGTACTCTACTGGCATCACCAAGGAAACCAGATGTTTTTTCTGCAAGAAGAAAGGACATATGAAGAAATATTGCCCTAAATACCAGAAGTGGCTTGCTAAGAAAGGAAGTAATTTCATGTCTTTAGTGTGTTATGAATCTAATTATATTGATTCTCATCATAATAACACACAGTGGATTAACTCTGCTTCTATAATCCATGTTTCTATTGTCATGCAGGGGTTTTCAGTCTAAGGAAACCAAATGATGGGGAGCACAACATCTATTCTGGAAATAAGATGTGTTCAAAGGTTAAAGGTGTGGGAACATATAGGGTTGTTCTTCATACAAGATACACCTTAGATTTAGAGAGAACTTTTTATATTCCAAGTTTTTCAAATAACTTAGTTTCTGTATCAAGACTAGTGCCTCATGGCTTTAATTTTCAGTTTATGAATTCCTTATTTTTGATTATTAAAGATTCAGTTACCATTGGTTCTGGTTCCTTGATAGATAGATTATATTATCTCTCTTTGCATGTTTCCTTTGAACAACCTAAGATGTTTATACAAAGATGTGTTATTAAAAAGAATTCCTCTATGTTATGGCACAGGTGGTTGGGGCATATCTCCACTAACCACTTAAAACAATTAATAAGAGGAGTTTTAAAAACTCTTGATTTTACTAATCTTGAGATATGTATAGACTGCATAAAAGGAAAGTAGACTAACAAGTTTTCTAAGGGTGCTAAGAGGCATAATGAGAAATTAGGCATCATACACACTAATATATGTGGACCGTTTAGTATTCTCTGTCTAAATGGTTAAAGGTATTTCATTACCTTTATAGATGATCACATCCAATACATGTATTTTTATTTCTTAGATGAAAAGTTTGAAGCATTTGATGCTTTCAAGACTTATAAGGCAGAGGTAAAGAAACAATATAAATTGAGTATCAAAATTATTAGATCAGACAGAGGAGGGGAATACTGTGGTAGGTACACAAAGAGTGGACAAAAATATGGACCATTTGCACAATTTCTGTAGGAACATGGTATTGTTGCACAATACACGGTACCAGGCACACCACAACAAAATGGTGTTGCTGAAAGAAGCAACCACACTTTAATAGATATGGTGAGGAGTATGATCAGTACCTCTTCTCTTCCTCTCAATATGTGGAGTGAAGCCTTAAAAACAGTCATGTATATTTTAAATCGAGTTCCATCTAAAGCCATTCCTAAAACACAATTTGAGCTATGGAATGGATGGAAACCTAGTTTAGAATATGTGCACATCTGTGGTTGTCCTATTGAGGTTAGGATGTATAATCCACTTGAAAAGAAGCTTGACCCTAAGACTATCAGTGTTTTTTTCATTGGTTATGCAGAAAGGTCTAAGGGTTATAGGTTTTATTGTCCCTTGCACACCCCTACAGTAGTCGAAGCTCAGAATGCACATTTTCTTGAGCAAGGCAACTTTAATTGGAGTATTTCCCCCAAACACATTGTGTTTGAGGAAATGCGGGTTCTAGTTGTTATACCCACATCTGGTGGAGGATCACATGCTATATCGCCTGTGGTGATTACAGAGCAACCTATTATTCCTCTACCATCCCTTAAGAACAAGTTGCTGAAGTTCCTATTATACAGGTACCTCCTCCTATTGATCAAATAGGACTTCGAAGGTCCTCAACAGTAAGAAAACTTGCACTCCCTTCTGACTATGTTGTATACCTCTAGGAGTTTGACGAGAATGTTGAACTCTTTCAAGATCCTATTACGTATTCATAGGCCATGACTGGAGATAGCTCTAGCAAATAGTATGATGTCATGCAGCATGAGATGAAATCTATGACTGATAGTCAAGTCTGGGATCTCGTAGAGTTATCGCAAGGCATGTGGCACCCCATGTTCCTATTACACTTAATTTTAGTTAAATTTTAAAGGGTTTTAAGGGATAACATTCCCATAACAAACCAAAGAATGAGCAAAAAGGAGGTCGGGAGCGAAAGTTATGGCCTCGGAAAACGTATAATATGGGCGGGACCCACTTTCAAAGAGTGAGATAACCTACCCATGTGGGGTTTAGTTTTGAAGGGCTCATCGATACGAGTCCATCGGTACAAAGAACACATGATTCCGACTTCGGGATAAGAAGTTATCGCGTTTTAAAGTTGGAATTGTATTTGATTAAAATAATATTAAAATATTGAATAGATGACGTCAGCACACTGGTGCCACGCCGCTTGATCTAGATCGTCCACGAATCATGGGACCACCAGATCGCACTGCACAGCGTGTGACGCACGTCACATGGCGTTGCCTGGCGCAGCGCGCAGCACATGCAGATGCGCGCGTCACACGCTTGTCGGTGCACACCGTCCATGCATGTGGTCCAGTAAAATGGCACCACGTGGAGTGTGCGTGTGAGCATGTATTCCCCTTCCGTAGTACATTCGCATGCCATTTTCTTATAAATTCTCATTTCGTTCATTCTTCCGGGAGAGTTTCAGGAGTTGTTCTGAGTCCGTTTTCTTTCATTCAAAAAGCCTTCTTAGCTAATTCAAGGGTGTTCTACGCAATGGAAACATCCATTATTCGAGTTAGCAACTCTATATAAGGAAAACATCCCGGGGCAAGGGGAGGTTTTGTCTGCCGCCTACGGGCATGGGAAGGGTGAAGTGTCTCCGGGCAAGGGGAGGTTTTGTCTGCCACCTACGGAAGCGGGAAGAGTGAAGTGTCTCTGGGCAAGGGGAGGTTTTGTCCACTGCCTATGGACACAAGAAGAGTAAAGTGTCTCTGGGTAAGGGGAGGTTCTGTTCACCGCCTACGGGCACAGGAAGGGTGAAGTGTCTCCAGGGAAGGGGAGGTTCTGTCTGCTACCTACGGGCTCGGGAAGGGTAAAAGTGTTTCAAAGTTAGAGGAGGTTTTGCCTGCCTTTTTGGGACCTGAAAGGGAGGATGCCCTGAGGAAACGAACAATTCCAAACATTGCCACTTCTGGGACTGCAGGGGAGTACGCTTTTCTAACCTTCTAGTATAATATGATGTATATGAATGCACATCTTAATTAGTAATATACTAATTAAGATATATAATTTGTTGATCTGATATATGCTGATATGTTCCTATTTAATCTACTTTGATTTATTCTGTTGTGATCTAAATTACTCTGAAATGCTCTATTGTGATTTGACATACTCTGATCTGATATGATCCAACATGCTCTATAGTGTGTTCTGCTCCACTCTATGATAGAGTGGGACATGTGTTTTATTAGTGTTCTGCTCACCTATGTGGGATGTGTATTTTACTAATTTATTAGCTTCCGTTTGACTCCAACGATTTATAAGATTTTCATCTAATTCTAAGTGATTATTCAGATGTAAAGATATATGTATTTTAACGTATATGATTTTGTAATGCCTAATGCATGTATTAGCCATTAGGCAAAACTACGTTTAGATCCGATCGTATTGGAATAACATCAGAGATGGTATTCAATACGTACGTAGGCAACCAATGGTACAATAACATTGGCATGATCCAAATTAGTTATAAAATTAGGTTTGTTATGATCTATGCGCAACGAAACATTATAGATTTGTAGCGCGTAGAAGAATGTTATGACTCTTGCACTTAGAGCTTGCAGCTCCTGGTCAATTGGTTTTAATTTTTCCGCTTTTGTCTTACGAATTAACCCCCAGTCTAGGTCGGGTTTTCTGGGTCGGGGTGTTATAGGGCACAAGGAGTCTTGGATGCAAATGGGTCAATAAGATTAAATTAAATCCATCTGGTAACATTAGCTGATATAAGGCCCGACTTGTAGCCAAAAAATTTCTTTAGAAAGATGGTGTTGACTATAATGAAACCTTCTCTCCAGTTTCTATGGATTCATTGAGAGTTATCTTGGCCCTTGTAGCTCATTTTGACTTGGAGTTATATCAAATGGATGTCAAGATGTTGTTCTTGAATGGGGATTTTAAGGAGGTGTATATGACCCAGCCTAAAGGATTCACCTTAGATAAAGGAAGTCATCTGGTTTGTAGACTCAAAAAGTCAATATACCGACTGAAATAGGCCTCCTGACACAGTGGTGTTTAAATTTCAACAATGTTATTACTTCATTTGGTTTTCAGAAGAACATTGTTGACCAATGCATATACCTTAAGGTTAGTGGGAGTCATTACACATTTTTGATCTTCTATGTTGATGACATTCTACTCATAAGCAGTGACTTAGAGATGTTGCACGAGACTAAGTAGTTTCTTTCTCAGAACTTTGACATGAAAGATTCAGGAGAGACATCTTGTGTCATAAGGATTGAGATCTATCGTGACAAATCCAGAAGGATCCTTGGGTTGTCTCCACAGGCCTATATCAATAAAGTTCTAAATTACCTAGTGCAGCTCCTATTGTGAAGGGTGACAAATTTTGCTTGTTCCAATGTCCAAAGAATTCTTTAGAGTTGCACAGCATGAAAGAAATTCCTTATGCATCGACTGCTGGTAGTATGATGTACTTAGAGGTTTGCACAAGACCTGATATTGCATTTGCAATGGGAATGTTGGGTAAATACCAAAAAAATCTAGGGTTGGATCATTGGAGAGCTATAAAGAAGGTTATGAGGTATCTATAAGGAACAAAGGATTATATGCTTACATATAGACATTCTAATCATTTGGAGCTATTTGGATACAAATCTTATGGATCTCCACATAGCCTTACATGTCAAACTCATACTCCATACTAGCATACTCTTTCTATCTCTACTTACAACCATACATCCCACACCATCCACCTTAAAACCAAATAGTTTTACTTGAACTCCTCAAATGAAACCCCTCATATCTAAATCCAATCATCAAACCCTTGTTAATTCCTTACTCATTGTTCTTACATTACAATTTATATTACATACATTATGCTTGTACAATTATGTTGTCAACTCTTACCAACTCACAATCCCCCATAGACGCTCCGAACCTTAGGTCATCTTAATCCCTAAATTCCCAGAGTCTTCAGCTCATTGCTCTAATGTACCATCTGATTTAATCCAAACCAATCCTCCAATCTCATCAAATCCAACCTTACCTGTCAATCTTACACCATCCATCACCCAACACACTATTGCAATTTCTACATCATAGTCCATGAAACACCTCTCCGACAAACTTACTATCAAATGCACATACTTGTGCATATCAACCACTCACAGCCAGCCCACATACGAAGATTTATCGAACACTCTGATCGCATACATATACTCATCAAACAACTTACTATCATAATCCTTATTCTTCTCTATCATATTTATAGTTCATATACATAGAACATGCTCATGGTTTACATGCATTTCATACGCATAATCAAACTTACCAAATTTCTCATTTCTCATGCATACATCTGTCATTGAATCATCATTTATTATGCAAAGTGTTAAGTTACAAAATCCTACCATTCTGCTACACAGTCAAAGCATGCTATCATGAAATTATGAGTTCAAGGTCCTCTACCTCATAATCTATGCAAGTTTGATGGAGGGCACACAACGGTGGTGACATGATGGCAAAGTCGGTGGCCAAAAGCATCGCGTTGAAAAAGTTTATGTCCCGACGATTTTTAGAGATGCAAGAATTAATCTTGGCAAGGCGGGGCTAATTTTTCTCAAAGCAAATGATTTGGCACATTAGGGAGGTCAAGCACAAGGTCGTGCCACTATAAATGAAAAATGCAACCACACAATGGGGGTGATTAATTGAAGGTCAGCCAACTACTAAAAATACTTTGTCAGCTACAAAAAACTAAAATCGGCTATAGACCACACCCAATAGCATTGATTTTGTGTTATCGAAGCCTCACAAAAGGGTGGACAGCTTGGTTGCATACTAATGGACATAGGAGGAGGGTTTGGTGGTCAAATTTAACTAGTGGTGGTGCAGGTCAAACATCAAACGCCACAGAGGCTGTGCCTTTAACCTAAATTGCATGCGCGACCACATGCATGCGTGGCAAAAGGGTAACCACAGTAGAGGACATGTTATCGGTGCATCTCGATGCGACCCAAGCTGATGGGAGCAGGATCCAACCACTAGAAGGAGGGGTCAACTGTTGAACAACATATGCATGTGCTATCACAGGCAAACCTTAAAAAGGGTGGCCTTTTAGGGGGTTGGGGTGGTCGGACACGAGAGAAGTAGGGTTCACTAGTGGTTGTCCCCCAAACAAAAGTTGAAGGCACTAATGCCTAGAGAAGTTGGCCGACAAAGGCAACAACATCTCCAATCGCCACCCACAACCAAAACCATTAGTGTAGGCCACTGTGCATGAAGCACCGCATAGGACATAGGATTTGGGCATCCCAATGGCCAAGCCTTCACTTGCCCGAGGCCAATGGCTGACAATGATACTTCCCCTTGGAAGGACCAGGAACTGGGGACTCTTTTCCCGTAGGTTCTGGGTCATGCATAAGGGGAAGTAAGTGGGGGTGAGGAGTTGGAATTGGCTTAGAAGTACTTGCCCTTGCCATTGCTGGGCTGGGGTAGAGCCCATGATAGTCAAATAGGAGGCCCAAATCCATGTGGTGCCAGACTGAACAGGTTGGCTTTGGGCTGGGGTGGGGCCCATGATGGTGGTTAGAGATGTACACCAAAGTTTAGGGGTGACTGGTTTGGGAAGAAGGTGTGCTAGGCAAATGAGAGGAGCAGGGGAGGCCGAGAATGGTAGCCCTTTCTCATCATTGGGTTGGGGAGACGCAGAACCATGGCTATCCGCTGGCAGGCAATAGAACTACCGGTTAGAAGAAACAAAGAAGGGTAATCAATTGGCCAGGGGTGACGACGTACCAGGCTGGGGAGACGTACATGTCGCTGGGACAAGAACTGTCAAATGGGGGCCGGGGGCCAGACCTGGAAGATGGTGGCAATCCAGTAGTTGTCGAACCATGATGAGCCAAATGGACATCGGCCTGATGTTGTTTGATGTCCGGCGATGGAGGATGGTTGCTGCTAGAGAAACAGAGGGAGACTGAAGATCTGTCCAGATCGGGATAGGGTGGAAGGAGGTGAGGGGCTTAGGGAGACAGCGATCTAGGCCGGGGTTGTGGGTCAAAGGATAGCTGGTAGTGGCCGTTGACTAGCGGCACCGCCTCTGGTCGTAACTCTCGAAAAAATAGGAAATAAAGGGCATAGCCGATTCTTATTTTGTGCCGGTTAAGGAGTGAGGAGGCATGTCTAACGACCTGACCCGAGCCGGGTCCACAAAATCACTAATAGAAAATTTTTCTTTTCTTTGAGCCAGGAATCATCGTCTGTGTGCGAGAGGTACAACGTTCATCTATGCACTTCGGAGCTTCAAGGCTTCCCCGTACGTAAACTTAGGTTGTAACGAACACACACACAACGAAGCTTCATAGTTCGTCGCGTGTAAAATAGAACAAAACATATAGTTATAATTAATTTGGATCAGGCCAACGTTGCCTTGCCGTTGGTTGCCTACGTACGTATTGGATAGTATTCCAACATGATCGGATCCAAACGTAGTTCTACCTAACGGCTACTACATGCAACAATCGTCACAAAATCATATACGTTAAATACGTATATACTGATATTTACACAAATTCGTCATATATCAGAGTCAAGCGGAAGTTAATAAACCAAAAACGTACATCTCGCTCTACCACTGAGCGGGATCATAACCACACATACACGTCTCGCTCTATCACTGAGCCAAGGCCGAAAACACATATTACACTTCTCGCTCTACCCTAGAGCGAGACCACACACATCATAGCATATAAGCGTACATCGTGGCATATAAATCACACATCATGGCATATAGGCACACAACATGGCATATAGACACACAACATGGCATATAGGCACATAGCATAGCAACACATATAAATCGTAGCATAACACACATCATAACCGGCACATGCCATTCTATAATTAAAACAGGAGATCAAGAATGCTTACTCCCATCATAACTCGTAAGGTATCGATATCTACGGACAGAACCCCGTCTTGGTCCGGGTCTCTTTTTCTTATTCCGGTGTTCGGGCAAGGCCTCTCGTAGTCTCGGGGCATTTCCTCCTCATAAGATCGCTAGCTCAGAAAACGGATCCCTCCAATGCGAAGAACATACTCGATTTAGCTAAGAACACCTCTTGGATTGACTAAATCGGAGTTAGGATGGCTAGAAACAGAGAAAACAAAGCTGGTCGGTACAGGTAGAACCTCTCCTTGTCTTGGGGTGTTTCCTCTTTATACGATCATCAACTCAGAAACAGAACCCTCCATGGCGTAGAACATACTTGATTTAGTCAAGAACGCCTTTTGAATTGACTAAATCGGAGTTAGGATGGCCAGAAACAGAGAAAACGAAGTTGGTCGATGCTCGAAGGTAACGGGCAGAACCTCTCCTTGTCTTGGGGCATTTTTCCTCTTTATATGGACTCCAACTCAAAGAAAGGACCACTCCATTGCGTAGAGCACACTTGATTTAGTAGGAAATGGGTATTAAACGGCCTTAATCGGCCTTAGAACGGTCAGAAACGGGGGAGGAGAAGTTCTTGTAGAAAAACTGAATCGAAATGGGGTTTATATAGGCCCCGGCGTGCCAAAAACCGCGACACCGCAAAACCGTGGCGCCGCGCCTCACCAAAACGCGGCACCGCCAGAAACAGTAACGCACGCCATTTCCCGCGATGCGCGCGCAGCAACAGCATGTCATGGCTGCGTGTTACGCGCAACGCGGTTGCGCTCATGGCGCGTGTCTGTCACATGCGCGACACTATTTTCTTCTTTTTTAAAAAAAATTCAAATCTTTAAACGCGCGTATCTCCCTACCCCGGATTCGGATTCGCGCGTTCTTGGTACCGTTGGACTCGTATCGATGAGCCCTTCGATATTAACCCACTTAAAGCAATAAATCAGACTCTTTCTAAGTGGGTCCCACCTATATTGCACGTTTCTCAAATATCGTAACTTCCAGTCCCGACCTCCATTTCTCCTGTTCTTTGATTTGTTACACTCGTTTCTTTGAGCTCTACTCAAATACGGAGGTTTCAATGGTTAAAACTATCTATAATTTATTACAAAAATTACTAATTACATCTAACCCCCTTGGTTAGATGTAATCGAAAAGCGAAGTGTTACAGCATGGATAGTGGTGTCTTGCCATCGTTGTGGCTGAGGCGAAGCCACAATGCCGCCCTGGAGGTCAATGGGCAGGTGGCGACAGTGGATTGGGCGAAGGAACAGAAAGAGGGTTTGTCGGGCTGAAATAGGAAAAGAAAAGAAAGGGGTGGATGGCCAGTGGGGATAGATAGGGGTGGGACAGCGTCTCCAAGCCAAGGCCGGCTAAACGGAAGCCGGTGGTTGGCAGTGACACCGCCTCCAGCCTCACAAAGGAAGGGGCTTTCCCCTCATTCTATCACGGGTTGTGCATACTAAGAAGCGCCCAATCCCATTTTATATGTTTTTTCTTCTTTGTTTCTTTTTTTTATTCTTTTCTTCTTTTTCGTTTCTCTTTTTTTTTCTCTCCCGTTTTCGCTCCGAAAGTTTTTGTGGCATGCCAAGGCCCATGACTTGCAACTAAGCACTACTCATGGCTCTACGGTTACAAATACCAAGGTCAAATAGGAAAACAAAGAAACTAAAACATCAAATTTTGAACAAAAAAATACAAGTAAAAAATAGCAAAAATTTTGTGGAAAATGGCAAAAAAAATCAGGGATGTTGCAGCCTTCTCCCCCTTCACATATGCTTCAAACATAGCCTTGTAGGTCCCCGTATTGGGCCACATCTAGACAGTCATAATCTATAAAAGATACACCTCTTGCTGAATGAATTGTTTACTAGAGGGAGCTTTGATGGGTGAACAAGCTTTTTACTCAGTATTTTACCATTGTTGTTGTCAGAGTTGAGAAGTTGAAAGAGATAAGGTCATTGATATTATAGCTGAATCACCTTCTACTGAATGCTGAGGAGAAGAAGAGAAAATGATTTCATAATAAATAATAATATCAGCTAGAGACAATGTCTAGGAGAATATGCCCATAAAAGAAGTAGGAGAATAGAAGAAAAGGTCAAAGTGGAATTTTTAAGAAATTATACATAAGATATCGTGAGGGTAACGTATTAGACAATGGGAGACGAGAGATTTTATGAGGGCAAGAGAAAGAGATTATACAAAGTGAGACGAGAGGGTGAGGAGAAAAATATCAAAAAACTACGAAGTTGGAAAATAGAAATTTTTAAGAAAAATACTGAAGAATAAAATTTCTTTGCAAATAACTTGAACTGCGGTAAATCACTCAGTTGTAGGTTTTTTTGTTGTGTGAATCTAAAATAAAAATTTCGGGCCTCTGAACCCAAAAGTCGGAGGGGTTTGTCCATCTAATTTTCATCCTCGGTCTCTTCAAAAAGTAGTAGGACCCAGGGGGTGGCCCAGGTGGGGTTGTGGGGGCAGGTGTGGTTTGGACGAGGCCAAGGTAGGAGCAAACCTAGCGTGAGGAGGACATGATAGAACATAATATACAAGGTCTCGCATACCTGTAGCTATTAGAGCCTTCAACCAAGCTTAATCCTCTTGATGAAGCCTTGTCTCTGCTAATCTTCTTCTGAATCACACAATGAGTTTCTAGTTTAGAACTTGACAGAGAATAATCTCGCTTAAGGCACCATATTAGGATGGCTAATGGTGTATTTATAACTAAACTAAGACACCATTGTTAAGAACCCTTCGAACTGTATGTGGTAACTTTATACTCTTACAAAATGTCATAATTGCACAAATCAAGGCGGTTATGTCCTCATAGGAGAACATTCCCTTCCATGTAACACAATGCAACTAATTCATTTTGTTTGAGTGTTATATGCGGCAAAATGTATATATGAGTGATGAAGGCATTCTCCCATTCTTTTTCCAAATATTGTCTCATCCTTAAGTGCACAGAAAATGAGACAACACGAGAAAAGAAACTATAAGTGCTATGACAAATGAAAAAGTCCAGAAGTTTATAAGCAAAATCAAATGCACGATGAGCTAATAAAACCCATACGATCCACATGACTCTTAAACAGAGAAGGGGTAAGCCCTTAGTCATTGGATCAGCCATAAGCTCAGTACCTATATGCTCAATAACAACTATCCCTTCTTTAACACGATCCTGAGCAACAAGATACTTAATGTCGATGTGCTTACTCTGACTAATTCAGCAACATTGTTATCACAAAACATTTTTGATGGCCTAGATATAGAATCCATAATAGTAAGTCCTGTGATAAAGTTCATCAGCCAAGTAGCATGTGACGTGCCCTCATAACAAGCAACAAACTCTGCCTCCATAGTTGACAACGCTGTAAGGGTTTACTTGATACTTTTCCAAGAGACAGCACCACCTACCAAAAGGAAAATAGTTGGCTGAAGAATGTAAGATTGAAGTAGTTTCGGGCATAAGCATAAGCTACATAATATGAACTTGACTTGTAAGTAACCCTAATTCAATAACATTGCGAGTTTGAGACTAAGGGTTTCAATAGCTTAAGTTCTATATTTGAGCCACCTAATAAGTAATCGGCTGAGTATCCTTCTATGTCTAGCCATAGTGTTATCTTGCGGGATTTTGTCTTAGTATTGTATTTCAGCCCAGACATTTGATGCTCTGTTGAGAGCGACATATGATTTGTCAGTCTTGTCTTGGTGTTGTATTTAAGCCCAGACATTTGATGCTCTATTGAGAGCATTGTAAGTTTTTGTCTTTTGTTGGCATTATATGTCTTTCTACATATAGATGACACTATATGTTCTACCCAAGAGTGGCATTATAAGATTTCTGTGCAAGAGTGACACTGTAAGATTTCTGCCCTTAGTTGGTACTATATGACCCTTACTTGGCATTGTGTGGCTCAAGAGAGTGGGCATTTGTGTGATAAGGTAAGTAGTATCATGGATCTACTCTTACCTGTTTGATCTTGTGCCCCATTTGCATAGGTGTGTCTTTTCTTTGGAAAAGGTCATGGCATCTAGTTGCTCCTTGGAGGTTAAGGTGAAGCCCCAATGACATTCCTTTCCTTTGACACTAGAGCTAATTAAATATTAATGAGCTTTACTTGTCAAGAGTTAGATTGTATGATTATATGCACGTCTGGAAGAGTAAACTGTATGTAAGCATTTGAGTATGAGTAAGATTGTATGAGTAAGGTCGTATGAGTATGTGTAAGTTATATAAATAAGTGCATGATTGTATGAGTAAGTTGGTAAGACTTTGATTAAGAGTGTAAGAGTATGTTGTAATAGGAAGTGTAAAAGTAAGTGTAAATGTAATTTCGACTAGTGCAATGGTTTGTGTGAGATACTTTGTTTATGTTGTATGTATTTCTTGATATATGTAAAGTTGCATGAATGCATACATGTATGGACTTATGAAGTTTATTCATTTGATTTCCCCTACTGAGTATAAAAATACTTATTTTCTCTATTTTTAGGGCCTTTGGTTCGGAGGCTTTTGCAAGTTCGACTGGAGCTTTTTGGGAAGGACTTTGTTCCCTATAGTGGATCGCTCTTCCTTGGCCCTGGTGTGTTGTGGACTCATAGCAACTCATAGCGAAGCTCTGTTATTTTTTATTGCCATGATATTATGTATTGACTAAGGTGAGAGTTAAATGTATTATTTTTTCTGGACTTGTGCCTATATGTATGATTTAGAACTCATACTGTTGAAGAACTTGCACAAGAAGATGTCTGGGATGTATTTATTTTTGAAGACCATGACTATAGAAGGTTTAACTTTTATGTTTTTGTTTTGGGTCACACTTGTGAAAGTTAGTTTGGTTGTATGATGGATTAATTTATAATTATCATTTTCACATGTTTTGAATTTCATTGATTCCTTTGATTTACATTCGTATTTTGAAACAAAATTTTAAAGAAATTTTAATTAAATATATGGAAAAAACATAGGCATGACAAAGGCAAATTATGTGCTTGGAGTAGGCACAATCGGCACCTAGGAGATCTACACAGGGAAAGGGGAGAAGTAAGGAAGAAAGGGGAGAAATATGAGTAATTCCAATTGCATACCTTCAAAACAAGAGAAGATCAACCCATATAGGGGACGACCAGTCCCCTAGGGAGTCGTGCCAACCCAACCCAAGGCCGGTCTGTTTCCCTAGGAGCGCACGCCAGTTAGTGGTTCGGCTAGCCCGGGCCACTAACTGAACCAATATGGTTTACATCCAAATACCCAAACCAAAGCAACTACTAAACTATTACAATAATAAATAGTTCAATGCAACTAAGTAAAAGCAATAAAGTAGAGTTTGGGGAAGTCCTCTGAGAGATTGGTCATCGTGCACAACACTCCACCATGCTTCTGCTATTTGCCTTGTCCTCAAGGCGACCAAGCTGGAAAGCGAGCTATAAAATCATCCTCAGACAACCACATAGAGTCCTCAAGCGGCTGCCCCTGCCAAGAAATTAGGACCTCAGTAATAATGTGACCAGAGCGATGAACCCAAAGCTTTTCAAGCACAGAAGCAGGGACAGGGTCGGAAGGCAGAACTAGACCCATCAGGGGAGGAGGAGGAGCACCCATAGCCAAAGACTTGTCACCCACAAATCGCCACAGACGAGACACATGAAAGAATAGGTGAACTAAGGAGTCAGGGGGCAAAGCTAGTCTGTAGGCCACAGGACCAATAGGCTCCTCAACAGCATACGGACCATGGAAACGGGGAGCAAGCTTAGAGTTCTCCGGCTGAAATAAGGAGGTTTGTCTATGCGGGAGAACTGACACATAAACCAAATCACCCACTGCATACTCACGATCCGTATGGCGACGATCATAGATCTGCTTCATCCGGTTCTAGGCAGATGACAAATTCTTCTTCAGCTAGCGTAAGACCTCATCACGTGTCTGTAACATATAGTCCACCTCTGCCACAGAAGAACGGTGAGGGACATATGATAAGACTGTCGGAGGTGGACAGCCATAGAGCACCTCAAATGGCAAGAATCCAACATGTGCATGATAGGCAGTATTATAAGACCACTCAACCCAAGGAAGAAGCTGGAGCTAACGACGAGGCTGTGTCATAGTAAAGCATCGAAGATACTGCTCCAGGCAACGGTTAACCACCTCCGTCTGCCCATCCATCTAGGGGTGATAAGCAGTGCTCATATGGAGAGATGACCCCTGTAGAGTGAAAAACTCTTGCCAGAACTGCGAAAGGAAAATCTAATCATGGTTAGAAACAATCGTATGGGGCATACCGTGAAGTCGAGCCACCTCGCAAACATAGAGCTCAGCTACAGTCTTGGCAGTGAAGGGATGACCCAAAGCGCAGAAGTGAGCATACTTGGACAACCGGTCCACCACAACCATAATAACAGACTTACCCTACACCGCGGGCAAAGCCTCCACGAAGTCCATTGAAACATCCTCCCAACCTTATCCGGAATAGGCAATTGTTGCAGCAACCTTGCAGGCGAGGTTGTGGCTGCTTTAGCCCTTTGACAAACATCACAAGTAGCCACGTAGTCATGGACAGCTCGACAGATGCCCTGCCACAGGAAACTCTGGTTGACCCGTTTGTAGGTGTGGAAGGCACCCTCGTGACCAGCCACAAGAGTGTCATGGAAGTGCGAAAGGATGCAGCAGCGGAGGTCAGAAACATTGGGAACCCACAGGCGGTCCTTCCAGAAAAGAAGGTCATCCCACCACACAAAGAAAGGCCGGGCAGCAGGGTCAGTTTGTAGGGCGGCAATCACATCCTGTGTCCAAGAATCCATACCATAGGCATGTCGTAACTCCTCAATAAATGGGCAAGAGAGAATGGAGATCTCCAAGAAGGAGCCCAGTGCCGAACTGCGAGAGAGCACATCGGCCACTATGTTCTCCGATCCCTTTTTGTACACGACCTTGTAGACATATCCTAGCAACTTGCTCACCCATCGCTGCTGAGAGGGAGTAGACACTCGTTGTTCCAAGAAGTACTTCAGTGGTCAGTATTACACCTCGTGTTCCGATTATGCTTAACCTCATAGGGTTAGGGGTAATTATATAATTTTAGTTAAATTTTTTAGCGTTTTAAGAGTTAAAATTCTCATATTTGGTTAGAGCATGAAGTAACGAGCACAACGCATCCAAGAACACTCAAAACAGAGGTCGGGAACGAAAGTTACGACGGGAAGCATGCCATATGGGCGGGACCCACTTTAAAAATGTGAGATAACCTACCCAGGGGTCTAGTTTTGAAGGGCTCATCGATACGAGTCCATTGGTACCAAGATCGTGCAATTCCGACTCTAAGATAAAAAGTTATTGCATTTTGAAGTTGGGATTGTATTTGATTGAAATAATAATAAAATATTCAAAAAAGGACGAAATAGCAGACATCAGCCAGCTGAGCCGAGCCGCCGCGACCGCATCGTGCGATCGCAGCTGTTCGCGCAACACGGGTCCTGTGTGATCTCGCGGCTGACCGCGCAACACGCGCGGGACATGCGGTGGACAAGCGCGTTAGACGCGCGATGCGGGCACGCACACCGCGCGTAGCGTGGTGACGTGTGCGTCACGTGCACCGACCACATGGTCGGTCCATTCAGCACGTGCCACATGGTGTGAGCACGTGCGTGCACATTCCATCTTCCTCTGTTCACTCGCACGCCAATTCCCTATAAATAGTCATTCTATCATTCTTCCAAGGGAGTTTATGGAGTCATTCTACGTCTATTTCCTTCCGTTCAAAACGCGTTCTTATCTAATTCGAGGGTGTTCTACGTAATTGAAGTGTCTATTCTTTGAGTTAGCAATGCTATATAAGGGAAATATACCGGGGTAAGGAGAGGTTATGTCTGCTGCCTACTGGCACAAAACAGGTAAAGTATCTCCGGATGAGGGGAGACTCTCCCACGTTTTCTCATCTTCTGTTCTTCATTTCGCACTCATTTTAAGTCTGATTTGAGTCGTTCAAGAGGCATTCCTAGCTAATTCGAGGGTGATCTATGCAATGGAAGTGTCCATTCCTCGAGTTAGCAATGCTATATAGGGGAAACATCCTAGGGGCAAGGGGAGGTTATGCTCGCTGCCCACGGGCACGGGAAGGGAAAAGTGTCTCTGGGCAAGCGAAGGTTCTGCTCGTCGCCTACAGGCACAAGAAGGGTAAAGTGTCTCCGGGTAAGGGGAGGTTCTTTCTGCCGCCTACAGGCATGGTGAGGGTAAAGTGTCTCCGGGTAAGGGGAGGTTCTGCCAGCCGCCTATGGGCGTGGTGAGGATAAAGTGTCTCTGGGTAAGGGGAGGTTCTGCCTGCCACCTACGGGCGTGGGAAGGGAAAATGTCTCCAGGCAAGGGGAGGTTCTACCCACCGCCTACGGGCGCAGGAAGGGAAAAGTGTTCCCGGGTTAAGGGGAGGTTCTGTTCGTAGCTTACGGGCACGGAAAGAGAAAGTATTCTGGAGTTAGAGGAGGTTTTTCCCACCATCTTCGGACCTGAAAGAAAAGACGCTATGAGGAAATGAGCAACTTTGAACGTCATCACTTCTGAAACTATAGGGGAGTACGCTTTTCTGATCTTCTAATTTAATATAAGTTATATGCATGCATATCTTAATTAGTAATATACTAATTAAGATATATACTTTGTTATGGTATGATATATGCTTATATGTTTCTATTCGATCTATTTTGATATATTTTGTGGTGATCCGAATTACACTAAAATGCTCTATTGTGATATGATATACTCCGATCTGATCTGATGTGATCAGTATGGTCGGACGAAATCTGATATTATCTAATAGAATCTGATATGATCCAACATGCTCTGTTGTGTGTTTTGCTCCGCTCTATGATAGATTGGAATGTGTGGTTTTGCTCACCTACGTGAGATGTGTATTTCATTACTTTATTGACTTTTGTTTGACTCCGATGATTTATAAGATTTCTGTCTGATTCTGAATTAATTATTCGGATATAAAGTATACATATTTTATCGTATATGATTTTCTAATATCTGATGAATGTAGTAACCGTTAGGCAGAACTACGTTCGGATCTGATCGTATTGGAATAACGTCAGAGATGGTATCCATTATGTACGTAGGCAACTAACGATTAAATAACGTTGGCCCGATCCAAATTAGTTATAAAATTAGGTTTGTTCTGATCTATGCACAACAAAACATTATAGCTTTGTAGCGCATAGAAGTATGTTATGACTCTCGCACTCAGAGTCTGCAGCTCCTGGTCATACGGTTTTAATTTTTTTGCTTATTTTATACACTCTGATTCTGTCTTCCAATCTAACCCGCGGTCTGGGTCAGGTTATTCGGGTCGGGGCGTTACAGTTGGTGATTGGTATGAATCAGAAATCGGCGACCCAATAAGTAAGGATGCCACTTATCAACGGTGAGGATGATAGCCAACATCTCCTTCTCATACACTGACAAGGATAGGGAGCGGCCAACTAGAGCTTTACTGAAGTAAGCAATAGGGCGCTCGTCCTGCAAGAGAACTGCTCCCAAGCCTGCCTCTGAAGCGTCTGTCTCCACCACAAATGGCCAGCTGAAGTCCGATAAGAGCAAAACCAGGGCAAAAGCCATAGCCTGTTTAAGCCCCTCAAAGCCGTTTGGGCCGCAGCCGACCACACAAAAGCCCCCTTCTTTAGTAGCTCTGTAAGAGGGTGAACCAAATCGCCATACCGATGAATAAACCGGCGATAATAACCTATAAGGCCCAGAAAACCCTTGAGTGCCCGGACACATGTGGGTGGCGGCCAAGAGAGCATGGCAGCCACCTTGGCCGGGCCAGTAGCAACACTGCTCCAGGCCTAAATAATCAACTTGTGGGCTACCAAAGGAACACTTCGAATGTTTCCGGAGTAAGGAGTTAGCGCGCAAGATAGAGAAGACCGACCTGAGATGCGTCAAGTGTTCTGTCTATGATCTGCTGTACACCAAGATGTCATCAAAGAAGACCAATATATATCGATGCAAGAATGCCAAAAGATATCATTCATGAGGCACTAGAAGGTGGAGGGAGCGTTGGTCAACCCAAAAGGCATCATGAGAAACTCGAATTGGCATCATGAGTTCGGAAAGCGGTCTTGTGCATGTCCCCGGGCTGCACACAAATCTGGTGATATCCTGAACGTAGGTCAAGCTTACTAAAGACCGTGGCACCTGTCAACTCATCCAACAGCTCCTCTATCACTGGTATGGGGTATTTATCATTGACGGTGATTGCATTCAAAGTGTGATAGTCAACACAAAATAGCCATGACCCATCCTTCTTGTGAACCAGCAGCACTGGGAATGAGTATGAGGTCGTACTAGGATGAATAATCCTGAACTGAAGCATGTCTGCCACAAGCCGTTCTATCTCAGATTTTTGTATGTGAGGATAATGGTAAGGGCGGACATTGGCTAGAGCCGCCCCTGGAATTATAGGAATTTGATCGTCATGAGGCCGGACAAGAGGGAGACCCTACAGCTCAGCGAACAAATCCTGATGGTTGGCCAACAACTCCTATAGATCTGAAGGCATCTTGTCCTAACTCACCCCGATAGTGGCACACTGCTGCAAGAGAACTCCTTGGGGAGCAAACCAAAAGAAGGAGCTCACGGCCTGGGCCAATAGGAGATTGCCTGGTCATGAGCCTTCGATCCGAACTTGCTGCCCATTAAGCTCGAAATCCATCACCATATCCCGGAAGTTCCACACCACATCACCCAGCTCCTGCATGCCCAATACGACATCCGCCCCCTTCATAGGCAGCAAGAATAGATCAGTAACGAACGTGTGGCCTTGGAAAGAGAGTGTAACTTGGGCACACACCCCTGCACTCCGGAGATGCTTGTCATCGCCAATCAGCGCGTCAAATGATTTTGAGTCTGATACAAAACAACCTAGCCGATTGATGTGCCCGATGCAGGCACGATCGGTATCTAGGAGGATTGCACAGGGAAAGGGGAGAATTGTTGAAGAAAGGGGAGAAGTCTAAAATCACCAAATTGCATAATCAAAACTAGAGTACAGGCCGCCCCTTATGGGAGACGACCTCCCCTAGGGAACCGGACCAGCCGAACCAACCCAGCCCGCCCGGTTCATACAATTTAATCTAAGACCAGCTAAACCAATAATTAAAAGACTACAATTCAATTAAATAGTCAAAGCAGTAAAGTAATAAAAAGAGTCTGAGCATAGTGTGCAATTGTGCACAACACTCCACCACGCTTCCGCTAGTCGACTTGTCCTCAAGGCGACCAAGCTGGATAACGAGCCAAGAAATCATCCTCAAGTATCCAGGTCTCATCCTCCAAAGGCTGACCCTACCAGGAAACCAAAACCTCAGTAACAATGTGTAACGACTGCGAATTTTTGGTATGTTTTCTTGCCTCTAATAAAACTATTTTATAAGTTTTTAATTATTTTAAATTATTTAGAGGCAGATATTTGGAGATTTTTTTATTGGGTTATGATAGAGCTCGGTGAGACGAGCGTAATGAACCTAAGAACGTATGAAACGGAGGTCAAGAGCGAAAGTTACGACCTCGGGAAAATGTCACCACTTTGAAAGTGCGAGATGACCTACCCATGTGTGGTCTTATTTCGAAGGGCTCGTTGACAAGAGTCCATTTGTAATAAGAATGTGCAATTCCAACGTCAAGGTTGGAAGTTATTGCGTTTTGAGGTCAAGATATTATTTTAATAAAATAATATCATTCTGGATAGGATCGATAACGCAGTGGATAAGACTGACGACGAAGCGGATAGGATTGATGATGCAAGTGGATAGGGTTGATGATAAAGTGGATAGGATTGCTGACAAAGTAGATAGGATTGCTAACGAAGAGGATAGGATTGATAGTGGATAGGATTGTTGACAAAGCAGATAGGATTGATAGTGGATAGGATTGCTGACAAAGCGGATAGGATTGATAGTGGATAGGATTGTTGACAAAGCGGATAGGATTGACAGTGGATAGGATTAATGATGAAAGCAAATAGGATTGACACATGTCAACCTCACATCTATCCAATTCTTCTATAAATAGCTTCCTTGACATCCAGAAAGAAAGAGGAGAATTCTCTCCCACGCTTTCTCATTTCTCTCCCACGTTTAGAAACTTCTGTTCTTCATTTCTTACTCGTTTTAAGTCCGATTTAAGTCGTTTAAGAGGCGTTTCTACCTAAATCGAGCATGCCGGACGTCATGGTGGAGTTATTTTTCTGGTTGGAGACCTCCAAAACCCAAGAAGTGGACATCCAATTTCGTGGTGTCCGATTTATCGTTTTCGAACTCGTGCGAAAAGTGAGGTAGGGGCTTTTATCCTTTCTTATGGCATGATTATAATATTTGGTTGTGTTTTTAACTTATTATTTATATAAATCTCGCATGTTATGTGCTAGAGATTATTTTCAAGATATGATTTATGGTTTCTGCACATATATCCGATCTGTTGAACGGTTAATCGTTGAGATAGAATATGATTTATATAGCGCATATTTATAATGTTATTATGTATATTCGAATAGTCGAATGATTTGCCGCTGGAAGCGGATATGTTTTATACTACATGCATTATGATTGCCTCATACATAATAGTTTGATCGAATATTTATTCGTGGATTTTAATATAAATTATACACGGTGAAGTGTGTGAGATAGAGACAAACTAGCTTCGCCACTGTTTTTATTGCGAATGAAAACAGTATGTTTAAATAACGGTTTTAGAGGACTCGTCCTTTTTGAAAGGAGGATACTCAAGATTATTTTTGAAAAGACGTATAAGCATGGTGATCGAGTCACTGAAGCGGGACAAAGAAGGGGTAACTGTCTCATTGGAATGAGCGACCAACCTTGCCTTTGTAGTCGTTGATAGTGACGCTCCCATGTCTTGTAGAGGCGAAGCTAGGATTTTCAAAAGGATAAACATTGGGATAGAATGTTTTAAAAGAAAACAACTCTTTTTGGAGTCTGGGAACTCTAGGATATTTCGATTGAGTCTGGGACTCAAGACTATGAGTCTGGGACTCATGAGTGTTTTGGTTGTCCGGAGTTATTGTTGGGCACCCCGATAGAGCTCCATTGACTAGATGAGAGCACAATTAATCCGGTTCGGAATCGGATGCACGGTACCTAATTTAGCCTGGTGAGCCCCTAACGAAGGGCAAGATCCCTGATTTGCCCCTAACGAAGGGCAACTATCAAGGCTACGCGCGCTAGAGTAGAGAGTATCATGGGAAGACTCTCTACTCTCTAGATCCCGGCACCCCATGAGCACAGGTGGCTCTTCTATCCACAAGCACGAAATGTTTTGAGATGATCTGTGGAGAAGTAAGAGGTCGCTGCTTTGTACCTGCAGCAAAATTCTTATTAATATATATATGTCTGGGACATTTGTAGTGAGCCGTGAGAGGTTGCAAACCCTAGTAGCATCTTCGATACGTAGGAAGAAGCTCTAGGGGTGGTTTTGGGTGAGAGGCACACCCCGTTTTCATGGAAAATACTATATATATATATATATATATGTGTGTGTGTGTGTGTGTGTGTGTGTGTGTGTGTTGTGAAACTGTCATGTGTTTATTCATGCCTGATAGTATAAACTCCCCTACTAAGTATTTTAAAATACTCACCACCCCCCAGACTTTGTAGGATTCAACAAAGCTAAGTGTGCGGGTAGACGGGCCTACTCCAAAGTTTTATCGATTGATTTAAAGGATTTCAACCGCACCGAAACGAGTAAGAACTCATTATTTTTCTCTTGTGTGTTTGTACACGGATTGTGGTTCCTGGGGATACTACTATTTTAATATCGCATATGGTGAGCGGCTCCCGTCGCGGGCCCGAGTAAACTCCGATATCTTTATGAAAAGAAAATTTTATATGCTTTTAAAATCCCGGGGCGCAACACAATGTGACCCGAATGACGAACCCGCCTCTTCTCAAGCACCGACACAGGGGCAGGATCAGGGGGTGGAACAGGACCCATTAGTGGTGGAGGAGACGCATCCACGGCCAAGCTTCGATCACCAACAAACCTGCGAAGGCGGGACACATGGAACACAGGATGAACCAAGGAAGTAGGAGGCAAGGAGAGACGGTAAGCAACCAGACCAACGCGAGCCGCCACCGGGTATGGACCATGAAACCTGGGAGTGAGCTTGGAGTGCTCGGGCTGGAATAAAGAAATCTGACGCTGCGGTAAGACAGAGACATAGACCAAGTCACCAACTTGGAACTCCCGATCAGTGCGGCAGCCATCATAGAGTTGTTTCATCTGATTCTAAGCCTCGGCAAGATTCATCTTCAATTGGAGCAATACCTCATCACGAGTTTGGAGCATATAATCCACCTCAGCCACCGAAGATCGATGCGGCACATATGACAAAATAGTAGGGGGAGGGCGGCCATACAACACCTCGAATGGAGTGAAGCCCACACGCGTGTGATAAGCAATATTATAGGACCACTCTGCCCACAGAAGAAGTTGCAGCCATCGGCGGGGCTGTGACATCATGAAGCACTTCAAGTACTGCTCCAAACAGCGGTTGACGACCTCCGTCTGCCCATCCGTCTGAGGGTGATATGTAGTGCTCATATGAAGGGACGTACCCTGTAAGGCAAAGAACTCCTGCCAGAACTGAGAAAGGAAGATACAGTCACGATCAGACACAATGGTACGAGGCATACCATGAAGCTTCGCCACCTCCCGAACATACAAGTCAGCCACCATTTTAGCAGTAAAGGGGTGACCCAATGCACAAAAATGAGCATACTTAGATAGACGGTCAACCACCACCATGATCACCGACTTACCGTGCACCAGCGGCAAGGCTTCCACAAAATCCATCGATACATCCTCCCATACTTTGTCCGGAATGGGTAGGGGTTGGAGCAGCCCAGCAGGAGAAGTGGTGGCAGCCTTGGCGTGCTGACAAATATCACAAGCCGTCACATACTCTGGCTGACCCGCTTGTAAGTGCGGAAAACCCCCTCGTGACCAGCAACCGGAGAGTCATGGAAATGAGATATGATGTGGCGGCGAAGATCAGCGACATTTGGAACCCACAAACAGTCCTTCCAGAACAATAAATCATCCCGCCAGGTGTAAAACGGACGGGCAGCCGGGTCTTGCTGAAGGGCAGCTATCAACGTCTGTGTCGAAGCATCAGAACAGTAGGCCTGCTTTAGCTCATCGATAAAAGGACAAGAGAGCATGGAGAGTGTGAGGCACAACCCTGAGGGAGGTATACGGGAAAGAGCGTCGGCCACTGTGTTCTCGGACCCCTTCTTATGAACCACTTCATAATCATAACCCAAAAGTTTACTGACCCAACGCTGCTGAGATGGGGTGGACACCCGCTGTTTGAGGAAATACTTCAATGGTTGATGGTCAATACGAATCAGGAACCGCCTACCCAAGAGGTATGGCCGCCATTTGGTGATGGCATGGATGATAGCCAGCATCTCCTTCTCATAGATGGACAGTGACAATGATCTGCCCACCAATGTCTTGCTGAAATATGCTATGGGACGCTCATCCTGTAACAAAACCGCCCCTAAGCCAATGTCCAAAGCATCCGTCTCGACCACAAACGGGCTGCTGAAGTCAGGCAAGTTCAAGACGGGGGCGGAAGCCATGGCGTGATTCAGCCCGTCAAATGCTGCCTGCGCCTCCGGAGTCCAAGCAAAAGCGCCCCGTTTGAGCAGCACTGTCAACGGTCTAGCCAGTTCCCCATAGCGACTGATGAAGCACCGATAGTACCCAGTGAGGCCTAGAAAACCATGAAGTACTCGAACACTTGTCGGAATAGGCCAAGACAACATGGCGGTTACCTTGGCTAGGTCGGTGGCGACACCATTTTCTGATATAATGTGGCCCAGGTAATCCACCTGTCGGCTGCCAAAGGAGCACTTCGAACATTTAAGACAAAGAATTATCACGCAGAATGGATAAAACTGACCTAAGGTGTGACAAATGCTCTGCCCACGATCTGCTGTATACCAGAATGTCATCAAAGTAAACCAAGATATAACGGCACAGGAAGGGACGGAAGAGGTCGTTCATGAGGCACTGGAAGGTGGATGGTGCATTAGTCAAACCAAACGGCATCACTAGGAACTCGAAGTGGCCGTCATGAGTCCGAAAAGCTGTCTTGTGCACATTGGCAGCACTCATACGAATTTGATGATAGCCCGAACGCAAGTTGAGCTTACTAAACACCGTCGCACCGGTCAACTCATCGAGTAACTCCTCAATCACTAGAGACAGCATTGAGGGCGCGATAGTCCACACAGAAGCACCATGTACCATCCTTCTTACGCACAAGTAACACCGGCAATGAATAAGAACTTGTGCTGGGCCAGATAATCCCTGCCTGAAGCATATCGGCTACCAGCCGCTCGATCTCAGCCTTCTGAATATGGGGGTAGCGGTATGGGTGCACATTGGTTGGGGCAGTACCCGGTGTAATCGGAATCTGATGATCATGGGAGTGGCGAGGCGGAAGGCCCTGTGGCTCAGCGAATAGGTCTTGGTAATCTGTCAATAGCTCACTGAGGTCGGGTGGCACTATATCTTGAGGAACCGCAATAGCTACACGCTACTGTAAGAGGAGCCCTTGGGAGGCGTACCGGTACAAGCTGCTCGATGAATGGCCGAGAGAAGAGTGCCCGGCCTAGAACCTTCCAACCGGACATGCTGCCCCTGGAGTTCAAAATCCATCCACATCTCCCTAAAGTTCCACACGACATCGCCGAGCTCCTGGAGCCACTGCACACCCAATACAATGTCCGCCCCTTTGGTCGGCAACAGGAAGAGATCAGTGACAAATGTATGGCCCTGTATAGACAAAGTAACCTGTGCACACACCCCATTGCTCCGGAGGTGTTTGCCATCGCCAATCAGTACATCAAAAGGCTTGGAGTCCGATACGAAACACCCAAGACGGTTGGCGACCCTGTCATTAATAAAATTGTGAGTAGAACCACTGTCGATCAGGATAGCTACCTGTTGGCGCTTGAGGAGCCCCTAGACACGCATCGTGCGAGGTGTAAAAGCCCCAGAGAACGCATGCACCAAGATCTCTGGCAAGAGCTCATCACTGGCGGACAAGGCCGGACCATCACAAACTGCGTCGCCATCGTCCACTTCTTCCACTAGAAGACTGCCCTTAACGGAACAGCGGTGCCCAGGCACAAATTTCTCATCGCAGCGGAAGCATAACCCCTTTGAACGGCGTTCCTCCATTTGAGCCAAAGTTAAACGTCGGACAATCGGACCTGCAGGAGAAGGGAGCTGATTGGTTCGGCTAGGAATAGCACTGCTGGGCAGCGGCTGAGCAAGAGTGGCGCTAGGGGCAGAGCGGCCCAATGGTCCAAGCCGCCCCCCTCTGCGCTGTCTGGCCAGTTTCTCCTCTTTGATGTGAGCGTGGCGTACCACATCCCGCATATTGGCACATGGGAAGTGACGCATCTCTTCAGAAATTTTGGGCTTGAGGCCGCGCTTGAAGGTACCAACCAAGGCGGCAACCGGCCAGTCGGGCAACCAGTTGGCCACCTTCATAAACTCAGTGTAGTATGCACGGACGGTGGTAGTCTGGCGCATGGAGGACAGCATCTCATTGAAATCCTAGAATTCGTTTGGCCCAAATTGAACACAGAGCTCATCGGAAAAGGCTGCCCATGTTGGGTAGCGTACTTCTTTCTCAAAACTCTGGAAGCACACAGATGCATCGCCATCAAGGTGGAAGGCTGCGATGCGCAAGCGCTCTGCCTCTGAATGAGTGCCTTGGTAGGCGAAAAATTTGTTAGCCTTATACAACCATTCAACCGGGTCATTATCCCCGTTGTAGCGAGGGAACTGCAGTCGAGCCAGACGGGGTCCAGCGCCCGCTCTTTGACCCCCACCATGCTGAGGGAACTCGTCCCAATCCTCCTCAGCATCCTGGAAGTGGTTAGGATGGGGCGGCATCATAGGGGCATTTTCACAAACACCTGGTGTGCCTCGCGTGTCCTAGGCCTGGCGCCCCCCTCCCAATGCTGTCTGACCAGCGCCATAGCCTGCAAGATAGGCTCGGCCTCCAACATCGACGCTGGCAGGCACTGGGGTAGCTGTTAGGGTCGGTTCCGGGGCCTGTGAGGGCTCGCCCTTCTCCGGGATAACAACGGTCAGTGCAGGCAGAACAGGCATGATGCACGCTGCTAGGGCATCCTACTGTACCTTTACTCTGGCGAGGTCGACTGCAAGAGCTTGCACCGTTGTGAGGATCTCTGACAACTTGGCATCGCTGATAGTGGAATTGGCTTGCGGACTGTCTGTTGAAGTTGGCGCTGGTGCCTCCTTCTCTGACGCCGCCTCTTGCACCATAGCCTGTTTGCCACGCGCCATGGTCGAGGATCGCACAAGCTCCGATACCAATGATGCGCCCGATGCAGGCACGATTGGTATCTAGGAGGATTGCGCAGGGAAAGGGGAGAATTGTTGAAGAAAGGGGAGAAGTCTGAAATCACCAAATTGCATAATCAAAACCAGAGTACAGGCCGCCCCTTATGGGAGACGACCTCCCCTAGGGAACCGGACCAGCTGAACCAACCCAGCCCGCCCGGTTCATACAATTTAATCTAAGACCAGCTAAACCAATAATTAAAAGACTACAATTCAATTAAATAGTCAAAGCAGAAAAGTAATAAAAAGAGTTTGAGCATCGTGTGCAATCGTGCACAACACCGATTAGCTACCTTGTCGTTAAAAAAGTTATGAGCAGACCCACTGTCGATCAAGATAGTCACATGCTACCATTTCAGATAACTTTGTACTCGCATCGTGCGTGGAGTGAATGCCCCTAAATATGCATGGACTGAGATTTTGGGCAAAATGTCCTCCCATGCAGACGAATCAGCCCCGACCCCTCCATCACTGTCCTCTTCTACCTCCTCCACGAGAAGACTACCCTTAACCGAATAGTGGTGTCCAGGAACAAACTTCTCGTCACAGCGAAAACACAACCCCTTTGACCGGCGTTCTTCCGTCTGGGCTGGAGTAAGACGTCGGACAATCTGGCTAGCCAGAGCGTTCTATTGGCTAGGTCGGCCTGCTGTCGGGTTGTTAGTAGTCGCCGACAGTGGGTTGGCGCTCAAGACAGGCCAGGCCATAGGTGCAAGCCACCGACCTCTGCATTGCCTAGTCAGCTTCTCCTCGATGCGAGCATGGCGCACGACGTCCCTCATGCTGGAGCAAGGGAAGTGGCGCATTTCCTCAGAGATTTCAGGCTTTAGACCATGCTTGAATGTGCCCACCAAGGCAGCCACCGGCCAATCAGGGAGTCAATTGGCTACCTTCATGAACTTTGTATAGTATGCACGGACGGTGGTGGTCTGGCATAGGGTGGACAGCATCTCGTTGAAGTCCTGGAATTCATTCAGCCCAAACTAAATGTAGAGCTCATCGGAGAAGGCTGCCTAGGTGGGGTAGCGCACCTCTTTCTCAAAACTCTGGAACCAAATTGATGAATCCCCATCAAGGTGGAAGGTAGCAATGCGTAGGCGCTTAGCCTCAGAGTGCGTTCCCTGGTAGGTGAAGAACTTTTCCACCTTATACAGCCATTCCACTGGGTCATCATCACCATTATAGCGGGGAAATTGTAGGCGAGCCAAGAGAGGTTCAGCCCCCCCTCGTGGTCTGCCACGATGCCCGGGATACTCGTCCCACTCCTCTGCATCTTGAAACTGATTTTTTTTTGGGGGGGGGGGGGTATCATAGGGGGATTTTCTCGAACACCTGGTGTGCCTCGCATGTCCCAGGCCTGGCGTCTCCCCTCCGGCGCATGAATGCCAGTGCCAAATCACACTGGGCCAGGAAAGGCTCTCATGTCACTATTTGTAGGCGTTAGAGGGCAGGGGAAAACTAGCTCGGGGTTTGTGATGGACCGCCCCTCTCCAGGACAGCAGGAGGCGGCCCTGGTAGAATGGGCGTTGTGTGTGCTGTTTCCTCACCCTTTGCAATGCTTGCCATATACGTCGTTAGGACTTCCAATGCAGCCATGATTTTGTCAAGCTTGATTTCGCTAGCTGTCGCAGGAGGATCTGCCTTCGGGCTGTTCGCAGTTGCTGAAGCCGGAACCTCCTTCTCCGGAGTAACCTCGGGGACAGCAACAGCTTGCTTACCTCAAGCCATGGCCGGGGATCGTAAACGCTCTGATACCAATGATGTGCCTGTAGTAGGCACAATCAGCACCTAGGAGATCTACGCAGGGAAAGGGGAGAAGTAAGAAAGAAAGGGGAGAAAATATGAGTAATTCCAATTGCATACCTTCAAAACAAGAGAAGATCGACCCATATAGGAAATGACCAGTCCCCTAGGGAGTCGTGCCAACCCAACCCAAGGCCGATCCGGTTCCCTAGGAGCGCATGCCAGTTAGTGGTTCGGCTAGCCCAGGCCACTAACGGAACCAATATGGTTTACATCCAAATACCCAAACCAAAGCAAATACGAAACTATTACAATAATAAATAGTTCAATGCAACTAAGTAAAAGCAATAAAGTAGAGTCTAGGGAAGTCCTCTAAGAGACTAGTCATCGTGCACACCAGCAAATGAGGGGAATGAGCTATTGGAAGAGATGAATGGCAAGGTTTTTTTAGAAAAGATTTATTTTAGTTTCAGTGTATTTTGATAGATGTGTTAAAAATGTATGACCTTTTTTCAAATCGTTTGAATAATAGGGTTAAAAAGTTTAAATATTTCTGGTCAAAGCTATTTTTCTGAAAGAAATTGATAATAAGATTTAAACTTTAGAGACAGAACTTCAGTATGTAAACTTTTTAAATTTTGTTGTTATAATCAAAATGTTTGCACAATAGGATTAAAATATTTTAATTATTATGCTAAAAGGTTTTCTATTGAAAAAAATTATCACAATATTTAATTCTATGAGACAAAACCTGTATGTGTAAATTTTTAATTTTGATGTTTTCAATAAAATGACCTAAGAATAAGGGAGGCAGCAAATTGGGCAAGCCCAAGGGTGAGGGGCAAGCCCTGCACAGAGGACCATAGGCTAGTCCACCCACTTTTTTTTTAAAAAAAAGAAAAAAAGATAGCCTCGGCTCTTGTGGGCTGCGTAGTCCCCTCTGTCCCGTCCCAATGACAACCCACATAAATGTCATCCCTACCTAAGAAACAACTATATCAAAACGTTTTGACAACAATGTTAAGTAGTTTTAAATCATGTCAAAAATATTTTAACAACAGTGTTAAAACATTTTGACAACGATGCTTGAGGCATATGTGATGGGGGAGAAGGCGGAAGAGGGGAAGGAGCTACTAGAGGAGATGAAGGGCAAGGGCTTTGTGTCAAACAATAAGACTGTGAGGGAGCAACTCGATAAGCATGGCCCTATGTATGAGGCATCAATTGAGGTTCTATTTCTGGTTGAAAAGCTCATGGTTGGTTGTTTAGCTTGTTGTAGTTAGCTTAATCTAGAATTTTTTAAAAAAAATTGAGTACTAATTTCTTGGAAACTTAAAAGTGTTTGCTTGTACATTGCATTGTTCCTAGTTATAGAAGTGTAATACTAGCCCTTGGTGAAATATGGAACTATAAAAATTGTGTCGTACATATAAAGCACAAGCTGCCCTTTAGCTTAAAAGAATTAAACTCTTGACACCAGTTTAAGACCAAGTGCTCTAACAATTGTCTACAACATGTTAACCCCATCCCTACATAAATTTTGTATAAAGGCTCAACCTTCATCTTCTCTCTAGCTCGCACGCATGACACCACTATCATCTTGGTCTTTTCGTCTATTGTTTTCTCATGTTCAAGTCTACACAAAATCCAAACAAAGTTAAATGATTTTTACCAACCAAACAAAATATTAAACTGGTATAACATTGTTTTTAAAATGATTTAACATTTTTGTCAAAATATTTTAACATTATTATTGAAATGTTTTGACACAATTGTTAAAAGTATTTATTGCTGTGTTATTTTTTGTGTCATTTTGACATAATCGTTGAAATAAAAAAGTATAAATAGAGAGAATCTATCATTGAGAATTAAATCTTGTGTTTGATTCTTATAAAAGAAGTTTTAACAATGGTATTACATGATTTTAACAACAGTGTTAAACATTTTGACAAGAATATTAAAACGAAGTGACATTATTGTTAAAATATTTTACGCTATTTTTAAAATGATTTAACATCATTGTCAAAATGTTTTAACTTTGTCGTTAAAATATTTTGACACTATTGTTAAAACTACTTAACACCATGTTGTTTCTTAGGTCATGTTGTCATAAGCATCAAAATCAAAAAGTTTAAACACTGTCTTGGGCACAAAGCCCATCATGAAGACACTTCTTACCATCCCCCAATTTCTCATCCTAGGATTGGTCCTTAATCATGAGTATGATAGAACTTTGTACTTTTTACTAATATATCCTAAAAATATATATTTATTGTAATAACCCTATTTTCTAACACATTATTTTTATAAATTTTATTATTTAAATTTCCTAAGTCTAGTTATAACTCATTCAGACGAGTGTAATAAGTCAAATATACAAAAATTGGAGATCGGGAACAAAAGTTACTGCCTCGGGAAGCGTGTTCTAAAAAACTGGTGGGACCCACTTCTTAAATGTGGGTAAACCAGTCCATGAGTGGTCTAGTCTTGTAGGGCTCATCAATACGAGCTCAATGGTACCTAGAACGTGCAAAACGGAGTTCAGGATAGGAAGTTACGTTTATTTGAAAGTTTTAAAAGAAAATTTGTCGGCTCGGCACGGCACGCTGCTCAGCAGCGTCGCATGCGCCAAACGCGCAAGTGAAGAATGTGCATTTGTCACCGCGTGTGTGATGAACGTGCATTCGTCACCATGCTCGTGATGAACACGCATTTGTCACGCGCGCCCGTCGATTCAACAGTGGCACCGCCATTTTTGGCGGCGCCCACCTGTTCCGTGGGCGACACCAGTCGAAAACCACCGCCTTCCTCCCCTTTTAACCCCTTCTCCGTCCATAATTTTTCACCCACATCCATTTCTTACCCTCTCACTGTTTTCACCATTCCCAACCCTTTTTAAGTCCGAATTACACGATCAAAAACCTATTTCCTACTAAATCGAGGGTGCTCTACACACCGGAAGGGTTATTTTCTTGAAATGACCTCTCTAAAATCTAGAAAACCCTACAACATCCCTAATCCTCCCCTTTCTCCTTTTTACTGTTTCCGGACCGTTTGAAACCCTTTTCAGCCCATTCAAAAGCCGTACCCCAATAAAGCGAAGGTGTTCTAAATCGAAGGTGTTCTACACGTTGAGACCGTTATTCTGCCGAATTTCCCGCTCGAAGGAAGGATCTTCTTTATATTCTATGAGGGAATTTCTTATACTCCACACACGTTATAGGTAGGCGGCTTTAAATTCTAATCGTATGCCAAGATTTTGACTTGCCAAAGCTTTGCTAAATATTTTTCTGAAAGAAAACTCCATCTTTAAAAGCTTCTCCTCTTTTCAAAAAATTCTCCGAGTTTTGGGTAATCGTACCCTCTGGATAATTCTTGGTTTCTAGAAACTAAGGATTATTATGATGATTCTAGATACTGCCAAATTTGGCTTCCAGCGCGCACAGGACTGGGATATCATGGGAAATTCTCTTTCCTTCCATCTCCCGTTGCCTCATGAGCGTGGGTGTAAGTCATCTAGTATCGCGACATTCTATGACGATGTTTTTAGACTTATATCATTTTGTTTGAACAATTTTGAAAGAAAGATGGCACGATATTTCTACGTGCATATTTTTAGAACTTAACTCAGCCTACTAAGTATAAATTTACTCACCCACCCTTAAATTCTGCAGGTGTGTGATTCGAATATGAAGAAGTCGACGAAGAGCTTTTTTAAAAATTACAGTTTTGTACTTTTTTGTATTTTTTGTAAATTTTGTACTGACTCATGTATAAAGGCATGTTATGCCCAATTTTGGAAATCTTTGTATAATACGAAGTATGTTGTAATTACTCTTTTGGTACAGGTGATCCTTGGCAATTGTATTTAAAATTCGTTATGTTTTCAAAAATCATTATGAATATGAGGGGTGTTACATTTATTATCCTAAAAAATATATATTTATTTTGAATATACCCTCAAATAATTATATTTATTCCTACTTATATTCTTGCTTTGAGTAAAAGCGTTCTGTATGCTCATTCTTTGAGGAACACAAGTTCTAACTTAATTCTAAAATGAGACAACATGTTTGGTTTGACTATATTAATTTTGTTGTTGGCATCCAATCATGTTACTTTCCATGAAACTTCGGAGTAGTTTGCTTAAGGTTTACTTAAAATGCATTTAGTTATCAAAACATTGGAAATAACACGAAGCTTGAAAAGCATAGTCTAGTTAATATAAAACTTAAATAAACAGGAGTAGTGTAAGGAAACAATAAAACAGAATTTAAAGAGAGTTCAATTCAATTAGGAGAGGCGAACCCAAAAAAAAGAGTATATTTAAACATGTTCATTGCAACGGTTCGATAGTCATACACTAGAACTAGAGGTTCCCATATTACTATGGACAATCCCGATTAGTCAATACACCAATGACTATTATTGTTCCCTTGGTAATGCCTTCCATCCCTCAGTAGAAAAAGCTTTCTCTCAGTGTTCAACATAGTGAGAAAAGGATCAAGAAGACGCCAACGACGACAAAGTGATACAATATCAAGTTATGGAAGTTTTCATTGGTAAACTTCATTGCTTTCAGATTTCAATGTGTGTGAGAGTCTAATGTTTGAAAGAGCAACGACCAAGGGTCCATTTGTTTGGTGTAATTCAGACCTAGACTAAAGAAGTTACTGAAAAGCCACTTAAAAGTTGGCTTTTCAAGGTATTTGTTTAGCACTGAATCAGTCCCCAAATTCAGATCTATGTTGATAAATTGAGGTCAACAGTTAGATGCCTTTCATTCACTGAATGCCTCTGAAATCGTAAAGCCCGACCCCAACTTCTTACCTCGTCCCACCTCCTCTTCTCTCGTCCCCTCCCCCGTTCACTTAGCTCCCTCCATCAATTCCATACCTTCTCACCGACGTTGCCTCTCCTTCCCGCTGGCCTCCTTCATTCCTTCTCATGTCCACTTTCCCTCTCTTCATCTCCCTGTCCCTCTCCCAGGCTGCCACCAGGAGTGATCACCACTGATTTCTCAAGCCACTTGCCCGGTTCGTTGATCAAGGTAAAGAAAGGTTGGTCTTTTTATGCTTCTTGTTGTGCATTTATGATTGATTAATATGTGATTCTAGCTCATGTCTTAAATCTTCATAAATCATTGTTTGCATATTTGAATTCATTCATGTCGTTGGTATAACATCAACAGATAAAATTGGTGGTAGTTCTGATGGAACTGGTTTCCACATAAGCTTGTCGAATTCAACTTTTTCACGCGATCATATATTTCCATGTAGAGAATCTAAGGGAATTCATGGATCGCTGTGTTGTAGGTGTTTCTTGTCAAGCAAGTGTAGTTGTTCTAGATAGAAAAAATGGGTTCCTTGTTGTAATTTTGATGCAGTCTTCTTGGTTGTCTACTATACATACTGAATGAATCACTTTTTCATATATCTTATGTGCTTCACAATCTCATCTGATTGGCAGTAAATGGGGAATTTTACCTTATTTCTATTTAGTGTTCTCTTAACATGTCAAAGCTGGATTAGTTGTTTGTTTAGGAGTTAATTCAGATGATATCATATGGGTATAAATGGGAAGCTGTAAATAGAACATGTTTAGTTTTATGGAATTCTTCTTTGTAATAGAACTTAGTTCTATGTTTTGAGCTTCTGCTCTGCAAACCCAACTTTGGTTAGATCTGTGGATTCAGATCATTCTTTTGTTTTCTATTCAAAATACAAATACAAATTTCTTTCCTGTCCTATTTTTCCCTTTCACTTTCTGCCAGAGATTTCAGCGGCATCATCTTTTGGTGCCGTCTGTGGGAAAACGAGATTGCAATGGTGAACGAGAGTGATGATTTGTTCCAATCTCAATTCACTCAACAACTATTACAGTGTCAACAACAGATGTAGCTCCAGATTCAACAATTGGTCTAGCAGATTCAACAGTTGATTGTAATTCTTAAGCCTCTGCAAAATGAGGGAGTTCATCTGCAAAAAGCGGAAACAGGAGGAAGACGTCCATAAATGGTTGTTCTCGGTGGAAGACGGTATGTTCAACCTTCAATGGAGATTGCTCACATAGAAGATTCTAGTGAGGATGAAATAGAAGAGTTGGTGCTTCCTAGCCATGATGTGGAGCCGATTCAAAACTGAGATTGAGATTTCAAGATGAAAATGGATCTGCCTTCTTTCCATGGACAACTGCAAATAGAAGAATTTCTTGACTAGCTACCTGAAGCTGAACAATTTTTTTATTATATGGACATTGTTGAAGAGAAGAAAGCTAAATTCGTAGCTTACAAACTCAAAGGAGGAACTTCTACTTGGTGGGAACAACTTCAAGTCAATCGTATGAGGAAGGGCAAGGCTCCAAACAAAACCTAGTAGTGTATGAGACAACTAATGAGAGCCCGGTTCCTTGCCTTAGATTATGAACATGTATTGTTTCAACAGTACCATAAGGGTCTGTTTGGATTGGTAGAAATCGGGAGAAAGGGAAAGAGAAATAGAAAGAGAAAGTGAATCCATGTGAAAGAGAAACTAGGAGATTCCTAAAACATTTCCATTGTTTGGTTGCATAAATGATGTTAGAGAAAATTGACGGTGATGGTAGTGGTGGTGATGGTGATGGTAGTAGGGATGATGGTAATGGCGATGGTGGTGGTGGAAGCGGCAGAGGTAGCGGCGGTAGTGGTGGTGGCAGCAGTGTTGGTGGTGGCGGTGACAGTGGTGGTAGCGGTAGCAACATAGATGGTGGCAGTAGCGACGGTGGTGGCTGTGGCAATGGTGGCAGCGGTGGTGGTCGCAACAGTGGTGGTGATGGTGGTAGCAGTGGCGGGGGTGGTGATGGCAGCGGTGACAGTGGTAGCAATAGTGGTTGTGGCAACAATGGTGGTGGTGGTGGTGGCAACAATAGTGGTGACAGTGGCAACGACAGTAGTGGAGGTTGTGACAGTGATGGTGGTGATAGTAGCAACAAGACATAAGTCTTTAGTATGCTGATTTTCTCCCAAAATCCATGGGTTGATGGGTAGAAAGTTTTTAGGCCAATTTGTCATCCATTTTCTCTCAATTTTCACTCTAGTTTTTTTAATTATTTTTAATGCACAAAAAACTATTCATGAATATGCATATGAGTTTAATAGACTGCCGGCTCGAAATGTTTTGTTGAAATTGAGGTTCAGCTGGTAGCTCAATTCACCAATGGACTTAGAGCTAATATTCAAGATGGAGTGTCTATGCAACCAATGTTTATTTTGTCAGATGCTATTCAGATGGCTTTGCGAGCTGAAGCTCATTTGTACAAGATGGGAAACAGAGTGGCTATGAATGTTAGAGAGAGTGAACTGGTTCAAGGTCTAATTTTAGTCAAGTTAAAGCAAAAGTGCAGACTCTAGAGTCTTTTCAAAATAGATTTGTTAACAACGAAAGGGCTGATCCGTATGCTCCACCAGGGCCTATCAAATGTTACCAATGTGGTCAACCCTATCACAAGTCCAATGCATATCCCGGGCGAAAGGTAAGTCATCTCACTCAAGCTAAACAAGAAGAAATTATACATGAGTCAGTCGAGCTACTTGAAGATGAGTCAGATTTGCCTGTTGAGTTAGTTGAAGAAGATGATGGGCTTACTTGTGAAGAAAGTCCATTGACTATGGTGGTGTGAAAGTTACTCTTTCCAAAAACTGCAGAATCTTCTCAACGGCATAATATCCTTCACACTAAAGGTACTGTTAATAGTGGGATTTGTAGTGTGATAATTGACGAATGTAGCAATGAAAATTTGATTGCCAAAAGTATGGTGGATAAACTGAAATTGAAGACTAAACCACACCCTGTCCCTTATTCTATTGGATGGATTAAAAGTATTGGGGAGACTAAAGTTACGGAACAATATAGAATACCCTTTTCTATTGGTCAATCTTATCGGGCAAACATTCTTTTGATGTGGTTTAAATGGATGCATGTCACTTGCTTCTTGGGCGTTTGTGGCAGTTTGATGTAAATTCAGATCATCATGTTAGAAAAATACTTACACTTTTCTTCATCAAGGAACCAGGGTTGTCTTATTACCTAGTTGGGCCTTTATTGCCTCATAAGATACCATTGGATAGAAGATCCCTATTAGTATTCTGTGACCTTCAACGGGAACTTAAATAGGGAAATGAACTTTTGTTTCTGATTGCTAAAGAGGCTAATTGCACTGCTGCTCCAATTTCAAGTTCAATACACCAATTATTGTAGGAGTTTCAATCTCTTATGAGTGATGATTTGCCTAATTAGCTTCCTCCTATGCGAGAAATACAACATCAGATTGATCTCATCCCTAGTGTTAATCTTCCAAATCTACCTCATTATCGGATGACACCTCAGGAACACCAAGAACTACAATGACAGGTTGAAGCATTACTGGTAAAAGGTTTTATCCGGGAAAGTCTCAGTCTGTGTGCAGTCTTGGCTCTATTAGTTCCTAAGAAGGATGGTTCATGGCACATGTGTGTTGATAATTGTGCCCTTAACAAAATAACCATCAAATATCAGTTTCCAATTCCCTGATTGGATGATATGTTGACATGTTAGCGGCTCCAAGGTGTTTTCCAAGTTGGATTTGAGAAATGGGTATCATCAAATTAGAATTAAGCCCAGCCCAAGGACGAATGGAAGACTGCTTTTAAGACTAAAGAAGGTTTTTATGATCGGCTTGTCATGCCTTTTGGATCATCCGATGCGCCGAGTACTTTTATGTGACTAATGACATAAGTATTTAAGCCTTTATCTGGAAAATTTGTCGTCATTTACTTTGATGATATTCTTGTGTATAGGAGAATAACATTTAAACCATTTGCGGGAAGTTCTTCAAGTTCTGCAACTGAATGCTCTATTCGTCAATCTTAAAAAATGCACATTCTTGACTGATAGTTTGACTTTTTTTGGATATATTGTTGGAGCTGAAGGGATAAGTGTTGATCAGTCCAAAATTTAGGCAATTTGAGATTGGCTAACGCCTTAGACAGTTGGGGAGGTAAAAAGCTTTAATGTCCTTGCTACTTTCTATAGGGAATTTGTTAAAAATTTTAGTACTATTTCTACTACACTCACTAAATGTCTCAAGAAAAATCAATTTGAATGGAGTTCAAAGGTAAATGCTAGCTTTGAGACATTGAAAGATAGATTGTGTTCTTCACCTATTCTTGCATTGCTAGATTTCAGCTAGGTTTTGAAATTGTATGTGACACCTTATGTGTGGGTATCAAAGCTGTGTTGTCACAATAAAGCCAACCTGTTGCTTACTTTAGTGCTAAGCTTAATGACGTGAGAAGAAAGTGGCCTGTATATACTTTAGAGTTCTTTGCTCTTGTACAAGCCCTTCGTCATTGGCACCATTATTTACTCCACAGAGAATTTATCCTCCATACTGATAATCAATCATTACAATTCTTGCACAATTAGACCAAGCTTAATCAAATGCATGCTCATTAGATTGAGGACATACATGAATATAATTTTGTGATTAAATATAAGTCTAGCAAGCTGAATCGTGTGGCTGATGCACTCAACCGCAAAGTCACTCGATTGAGTACAATGAAAATTGGTGTTTTGGGTTTTGATTTTATAAAGGAGTTGTATAAGGATGACAAGGACTTTTGTCAAGTTCGGGCTGCTTTACACAATAATTCTTTCAGTGGTGATACTTTTACTATTCATGGTGGATATTTGTTCAAAGGACATTGTTTGTGTATCCTAGTATGTTCTCTCAAATTACAGTTGATGCAGGAATCTCATTGCAGTGGATTAGCTGGACATTTTGGCAGAGATAAAACCCTTTTGATATTGGCAGATCGTTTCTTTTGGCCCAGATAGAAGAATGATGTTTAGAAATTTGTTAAATAGTGCTTTATATGTTAACAAGCTAAGGCTGAGGGACAAAACATAGGTCACTATACACCTTTACCAGTACCAGATGCCCCTTAGGTTGATATATCCATGGATTTTATCTTGGGTTTGTCATGCACACAACAAGGAGCAGATTTGATTTTTGTAGTGGTCGATCGGTTTTCCAAGAAGTCCCACTTTATTCCTTGCCGGAAGACTATGATGCATCTCAAGTTGCTTTCATTTTCTTTAAAGAGGTGGTCCAGCTTCATGGTATTCCCAAAACCATTACTTCCGATTATGATAATCGATTTCTTAGCCATTTTTGGCGAACTCTTTAGAAAAGATTAGATACTGGCTGATCTCCATTTGAGATTGCCTATGGGGGAATTCATTTTCATCCTTTTAATCTATATAATCCATCTATTTCTCCAAGTGATAATCTGACTGCTTGTCATACACTTCAAAAGAAGGCTGATATGCATGCAGAGTCAAACAACAAATGCAAAATATGTTGTTTCTACCAACGGACATCGGCAAGAGAGAATTTCAATGTGGGTGACTTAGTGATGGTGTATCTCCGCAAAGAAAGGGTTCTTCTAGCCAATATAATCAATTGTTTCATAAGAAGATGGGTCCATATAAGATCCTACAACATGTTAACAACAATGCCTATGTTGTTGATCTGCCATCTGATATGCAGATTTCTACAATATTTAATGTTGCCGATTTATATGAGTTTGTTCCTACTAATGATCTTGCAAATCGACCACAGCTTGAGGTTATGCTTTTTCAAATGGGGAGGGAAGCTGATGCAATCCTCTTGGTTGTCTACTGTACATGCTGAATGAATCATTTTTTCATATACCTTCTATGCTTCACGATCTCATTTGATTGGGGGGTAAAAGGGGAATTTTACCTTATTTCTATTTAGTGTTCTCTTAACATGTCAAAGCTAGATTATTTGATTGTTTAGGAGTTAATTCAGATGATATCAGATGGGTATAAATGGGAAGCTATATACAAAATGTGTTTAGTTTTATGAAATTCTTCTCTATAATGGAACTTAGTTCTATGTTTTGAGCTTCTGCTCTACAGGCCCAACTTTGGGTAGATCTATGGATTCAAATTATTCTTTTGTTTTCTTCTAACGCCCGAGATTTTTCACACATTTTCCTTAAAATTCACGGAAAATTTTTGCAATATAACGTCTGTAAATCGGAGGAAAAATGACGAAATCAAAACCTAATAAAACAGTTTATAATTTAAAACACTAAACATCAATTTTTCATCAAAATATTTTCATCATAGGGTCAAGCATCGTACGGCCAAAGCAAATATCCTCAGGCGCTACTCGAAAACACACGTACGACTAAACTGCTATGATCATAGACTTTAAATACAAATCTCTCCCAGGCATCCTTGAGTGCAAGTCCCAAACAGTCCACAGACTAATCCAAATGAAAGTCCAGAATATATAAACATCTTAACGTCTCGTCTCACCCAATACATCGGATCATGGCACAAATAAACTCGCAGTGAGTGAAGCATATACCTGAGTCCAAGGGAAACAATCCACCTCGGAAGCGAGCACCCATCTCCAGGAGCTCCCTGCACAACCTGCAAAACCTCCCGTACAACGGGGTTAAAAAGTAGGGTGATGAGTATTTTCATACTCAGTAGGAAAATACCCAGTAGGGGAATCCAAAACATTGAACTCACAAAGTTCAGAAATACATGCGTTCATGCAACTCAAACATGAAGCAGATAGGCATATCAATATCATGCTCATACGCATACAAACATACCAAATGCACCATCGTGCCAAAGTCATAACAAATGCACCATTGTGCCAAAATCATACTATCAAATCAAACTTACACAAACACCCTTATCCAGGGTCTTACAAACTTACTCGTACCATCGTACACTTACTCATACAACATACTCATACTTGTACGACCTTACTCATACAATCATACTCGTACGACCTTACTCGTACAGCTTACACAAAATCACACTTATTGTCTTACTCAGAAACATACTCTCACAATCGTACTCATACACATACTCTTACAGTCGTGTTTATACACATACTCTTACAGTCATGTTCATACTCTTACGATTACAGTCGTGCTCATACACATACTGATATTCATGATTTTTATATATTTTATATGCCTATTTACCTTATTTTCTAGTGTATGATTAGGTTAATTACGAGTTAATTAGGGTTTATTTATGTTAAGATAGATATTAGTAGTATGATTTAATTATTAGTTAATTTAGGTAATGTTAATTGTTTAAGATTGGATTTGAATAAAATCAGTGTTCTTCAAATGTCTTATACGTTTGAATTATGACTGTTTATGTGATTTAGGTAATGCACATTTCCTAAGGTATGTGGACGATGTTTAGAAAAATTTACAATACTCTATACAGCTTAAAAGTGATTTGGACAATTTTCTGGACTTGTGGACAGGTTGAAAATATATATGGACATGAACAGAAGTGCTTAATGAGCAGAGAAGAAATCTGGAAGAGTTCTTGGACAGAAATTGAACAAAAACGTACAGATTGCAGTTACTTGATTTTGAGTGAAATTGAATACGAATTTGAACAAATAAATTGGGCATTTCAATACCCATTTTAACTTAGTTAATGAATAACGTGTTCAAAGTGTAGAATTGAAGAATGAAAGTTGATTTTTGTAGTTACCATTGTCAAACACGAAAAGAGAGAATGAAGAAAGGAAACCGGAAATAAAGTGGGAAAGAATTGAGCAACAAGAAAGCTTATTATAGGAATGTTTAAACATAGCAAGGAGCTCTTATTTTGGGGCGGAATTAAGATTTAAACAAGGAAAATAGTTATTGTCCAGAAATTTATTTAAAGGCAGAGAATTGCAGAGAAGGAGAGAGGAGAATAGAACGAACCAGAGCCAAATTCCTTGAATCTCATCCTCCGAAATTGATGATAGAACACTTTGAAAGTAATAGAGTTAAAGTCCCAAGCCAGAGGAATGAAGAAGCAGAAACAAAATTTTCAGTTCACGGATTACTGTAGCAGAAACTGTTCACGGGTTTGAGGTTGAAGATGATGAACAGTAACCCCGTAGTTACTGTTCACCGGTACTGTAGCGGTTCTCAATTTTTCTTCTAAATTGTAAGCCTCTTTTTATCTGTTCTAATGAAGATTTTATTTTTTTAGATTAATGAGTAGCTAAATTTCATTGCTAAGGCTTGGATGAAACTTCATTAAGTTATAGAATTTCATGATTATGAGACTTGATTAATTTTTCTTAATGGTGGATTTAATGTTATTTGTTTCTACCTCTTTAATTAATGAGATTGATTTGGATATGAGTTTAGTCATGCTTCTCTCATGATTTAAATTGGTTTGCATTAGTTTCTTTTACTTAGTTTTGTCTTGTTTAATATTGAAATTGGGTATTAGTTGTGATTTACAAATTGTGGATACAATTAATAACTTGATTTTAATCCGTTGAAGTGAGGAGAAATAAAATATTTATTTATTATAGATGAGAGCTTAATGATGATATTTTCCATAATAACAAAGATTGAATTTTAGATTATTATGAGATGATGTGGAAATATGATTATGATCATGCTTATGAGTTTCTATGATTTAATGAATGTGGATTCCTATGCCTTAGTATTTTGTTTGATTCTTAGTGTTTACCTTATTTAAATAGTGTTTTGTTTATTTTGCTTTGTTTTCTTATTCTTAGATTAAAGTTTTAGAATTTTGATTTAGATAGTTTAATTGCCTTGAACTCTTATTTGCTTTTGTTAGTTACTTTAGTCCAATTATTATTTTTATATTTGTTAACTAGATTAGAGTTTACTTGAGTTAGATTAAATTTAGTTTTCTGATTTCAAGTCTCCGTGGGATCGACACTCGATTTAGCCGCTTAACTACTATAGATTCGTGCGCTTGCGAGTAAACAATTAAAATTTAACAACACATACGCTTACAGTCGTGCTCATACTCATATGCTTACAGTTGTGCTCATACTCATACGCTTACAGTCGTGCTCATACTCATACGCTTACAGTCGTGCTATACTCATACGCTTATAGTCGTGCTCATACTCATAATCGTACACATACTATCGACCACTGAAGCTCATTACAACTAATAAGCTCCAGTGTCGAAAAGGAAAAGAATGTCACTAGGGCATCACCTTAACCTCCGGGGAGTGACTAGACGCCATGGACTTTTTTGAAGGTAAAGCACACCAACGCTCATGGGGCACTGGATCAAACAGGTAAGAGTAGATCCATGATACTATTTACCTGAGCGCGCAAACATAAACACCCACACATAAGGGGTCATACAGTTGCCCACCATATGGGTCTTATAGTGCCATAGAATTGCCCACCGTAATGGGTCTTATAGTGTCATTGCCACTCTTGGGCAGAAAACATACAGTGCCACTTGGGCACAAACATACAGTGCCACTCTTGGGCAGAATCATACAACGCTCTCAACAGAGCATCAAACATCTGGGCTTATACAGCACACAGACCAAATCAAAAACATACGTTGCTCTCAATAGAGCATCAGACGTCTGGGCTTCATATAGCACATAGATAAAGTCAGAAATGTACATCGCTCTCAACAGAGCATCAAACGTCTAGGCTCATACAGCACACAGACCAAATCAAACATACATCGCTCTCAATAGAGCATCAGACATCCGGTGCTCTATACAGCACACAGACAACATCCCGCAGGATAAACACCATGGCAAAACATGAGAAATGCTCGGCTGACTCATTAGCGGTCAGCTCAAACACGAAACTGAATCTATCGAACCCTCAGGTCTCAAACTCACAACGCTATAATTAGTTGCGCTTATAATTCAAGTTTGAATTAAATAAATTATGCGGTACAATTATGCCACACAAACACTCAAGCATACCGTGCTCCACTAATCAAACCAAAGCTGAGCCCGATCCGAAACCCAAGTTCGTCGGGGCAACAGACTTCACTTAATCCGTCCACATCAAGATCATAACACATCGTACATCAAACCCTTACAGTCTTACATACTTCGCCATCCATCTTATGGCCAAATCATCTTACACTGACATCATCAAATGACGCTCCTCAGAGCCAACCTAGTTGTCGCCCTCTTACTTATATCTCACTTATTATGCTTACTTTTCACTTCATAATATGTACGTTATGTTTGTACAATTATGCACACTCTTACTATCTGACAAACCTCACCTATCATACCCATATCCTCTGTCATCCGTCATACGCTTACACATCCATATCCAAATCCAAACAAAAACCTCTATCGCCTCTTACTGTCCATCGCCCATACCTCTGCCCACATACACTTACACATATCCATATCATAGACAAATAGTCATCATACATACATATGTCTATCACACATACATATAACATACACAACGGTCATATATACGCAGCTTACAAACATGCTCACTAGTCATTATTAGTGCATACATACACATTTATACATAAGTCAAACATACACGCTAGCCATCACTAGCACATGCATAATCCGTACATACTCCAAACATGCACGCTAGCCATCACTAGCACATGCATAATCCAAACATACTTCAAACATGCACGCTAGTCATCACTAGCACATGCATGCATACTTCAAACATGCACGCTAGCCATCACTAGCACATGCATACATACGTCAAACATACACGCTAGCCATCACTAGCACATGCATACACATACGAAGCTTACCAACAAACACGCTAGCCATCACTAGCACATACATACATCCAACGTACTTACAGCTAACATGCATGTCATATGCATTTCAACATACCATATAATCATGCTTACATGCACATCATGCAATCGGATCGTTACTTAATATCCAAAGCATAGAATCATACAATCCTAGCATGCTGCTACTCATTCAAAGCATGCTATCATGAATTTACAAGTTCAAAGCTCCCCTACCTCGTAATCTTGACGTTTGATGGCGAGCACACGACGGTGGTGGTGTCGATGGCGGAGTTGGCGGTCAAAACCTTTGCCAAGTGGAGAGAGCTACTGTCCCGAGGATTTTAGGAAGTGCCGAAAACAATCATGGCCAAACAAGGTGTCAGAAATCAATGCGGTAAAATACGTGATCCACGGCGGCACACTAGGACGGCCGGGAGAAATGTCGTGCCAACATAAGTGGCAGTGTGACTAGAAGTCGATGGTGTACTCACTGAAGATCGGCCGGTGGCTAAGACGTACTCAGCCGGCCACAAGACATCGAAATCAGCCGTGGACAGCACCCAATGGCAACGATTTCGTGTCAACAAAGGCCCACATACGGGCGAAGAGCATGGGGCAAAGCTTGAGGACAGAGGAGAGGTGGTGGAGGCTCTAGTGGTCCACTCCACTCGGTGGCAAAGCCAACCGATGGTCAGGTGGCACAAATATGGATCCCAAACCCAAAAACGCACACATAGCCACAGGCACATGCAGCCAAAAAGTGCCACTCTAGGGGGAGATGGGTCGGACGGTAGCGGCCCAAGGCCCGCAAAGGGGCAACAAAGCTAGGGCCAGAAAGTGGTGGCCGATCAAAGCGGCGACATCGCTGATCGCCACCCACAACCAATGCACGTGGTGCGGGCAGCTGTGCATCTCGCATGGTATAGGGCAAAGGCAAGCGGCCCACTCCTAGCGGAGGTATAATTGGGCCAAGTGAGGCTAACCCTCACTGTCGCCGAGCCGAGGTAGAGCCCACGATGGCCAAATGGCACATGGCTCGCCGATAGCAACGACCCGAGATGCACTCAAAGCGTCTAATCGGGCGGAGCAAGGCAATAAGGCGAAGCGGGGTAGGAAACGGCAAACCCCTACCGACACCGGGTCGAGGTAGGCTGGATGGAGTCCTACCAGTGGCCGAACGATGACCGGAAACACACCGGCGTCCAAAAAATCCCACGGACAGTGAGATGGAAAATGGGAACAAAACCCGATCAAAGTGCCGGTAGCTCACCACGGAGCTAAGAAAGCATGGCGGCGGCTCTATCCAACGCCTATGGGTTCCTAGCGGCCAACTAAACATAAGTCTAGTTGAGGGCGGCCGCAAACGATGTCAAAATCGTACACCCACAGTTCAAAAAAGGGATTGAAGGAGAGAAAACCCCGAAGAAAAGTTTGGTACCTCATGGAGGAGCGAAGAGGCCGTGGCGGCGGTCATAGCTAGTACCTACGGACTCGTGGCGGTGAGGCAAAGCTGATCCTGACAAGAACCGTTGAAATCCGATGACGGAGGAGGGAGAACGGAGCGACCAAAAATGGGCTCGGGTTTTCTCTTCTCTCTGGACGTCGAAACTTTCTTCTAGAACGAAACTTAATGGGCTCCTGTTTAAAAGCTGTGATTTCACTATTCACTCTTTTTAATTTTTATATCCATGTCCCTAACACGCGTTCACCTCCCGGTTACATTTTGTAGCTCCAAAATTCACGCCGTAAGCGCGCAACGAGGCCCATGGCCCGCGACTAAGCCCCACACCCGACTCTACGGGTATAAATACGGGGGGAGATATATAAATATGAATACACCGTAGCGTCACATTTTTCCGCCGAAAATGACCAGAAAAATAGCAGGAAAATCACAGAAAATCGTAGAAAAATCAGGGACCTTACATTTCTATTCAAAATATAAATACAAATTTCTTTCCTATTCTATTTTCCCCTTTAACTGTCTGCCAGAGATTTCAACTGCATCGAATTTGAGTCATCAATAGTTGGCCTATTTTCTCACGGTCTCGCCATCATCTTTTTTTCGGAAGACTTTGTTTCACAGACCACTGAATTCCATCTTTTTGTTCATCTTTCTTATCTATTTAGCCAAGCCCATAGATACCTAAATACTCCCTCTTTCCTATGTTTATAGTTGTATTCAGTTTTTAAAAATTATTTAAAACTATTAATGTGGGTCCAATGGAGGAAGATATTAGCTGATTATTTAAAACTATTAAGGGTTTGACATTCAATTATGCATGGTGATTTGGGTTTATTTTAGAGATTTTTACTCTTGATAATTTGTTGGTTTGAGTTTATTTTAGATATTTTTATGGTTGATTATTTCTTGTTAACATTAGTTTATTGTGATTGATTATATGTTACATCTATTTGTGATGATATGGGTGTAATATGAGGTTTGGTATGGTTGACGATTTGTTGCTATGGCTACTTTTTTGAGATATGTTGATAATTTGTGATGATATGGGATTATTATAGGAAAATATTAGCCAGAGCTACTGAAGCTGCAGCTCCCTAACCATGATCTGATGGTGAAGGATAGTTATGGCTCTGGATAGACATCCTCCTTTAATTCCCATATATTCAAATACTCTTGTAGCAAGGTGCTAAAAGAAAACCCAGTTAAAATCTAGGGTGATAGGCCTTGTGATATTGGATGGCTTTTTAACAAATGATGATCATAAGAAGGGCAAGGGAAGGAGTGTGGTTGAAGCAGCTAGAATCCCCACAAGAGAAGCACACTGACTTTTTCTACTGATGTATTGTGGCTTTCAATGAGTTCTTTTTCCGAAGCCTTGTGATTTGCAAGATGGTTTTGGCTCAATGTGGGGTTGATAGTCAAATGCATGGGGTTTTTGATGCTTTGGTTGAGGACAGAAGATGTCCTTGGTGATGTTGGAACTTCTTAGACTACCCCAATTTTAGTGTCTCTTTTATATTTGACTTGAAACTTGGAAAAACTCTCTAAGAACCAGAGAAGTATATGAAAAGAGAGTGACAAAGAGAAAGCCAAGTGGGAGAGAAAGAAAGAGGTAGGCTCAGCCTCTTATGTTTTGTTTCTGATCAGCTCCTAATATCTAAGTGGCATGATGGTGAGGAGAGAGGGGGACTTGTAATAGTTATTATTCTTGAACTCCTGTGATATGCCTTGGGTCATGTGAAACCAAACATATGTATGCAATATTGTTTTTCTTTCATTTTGTTGATGGAGATGAGGAATGCCATAATGGGTTTTCTGTTTAAGTTGCCTTTCTTAGAATACCCAAAATTAATGATGCATTTTACTTTCATTAGTGTCACTCTATAGAAGGTATTTGTTGAATTCAGCACATATACATATTGTGTTTCTTTCATTTTGTTGAGGTCTTGATGATGCTGGTAAACCTGGTGGTTGATATGACAGCAGTTGTGGTCTATGGTTGTCTTGGACTTTATCCAAATCAAATTAGGTCAAATATATCTAAAGAACATGGATTGAGGATATCACACATGCATAGTATTGTTACGTCTGAACCAAGATTATGAAGTAGTCAAATTTAGATTTTTTTTACTTACCAATTTTAGTAGGCAAGGTCAATCTACAAGGAAAACCTTATGCAACAAAGAAAATGATTACGAAAAAATAGAGAACGAAGGTAAATTAGGGAATAAAGGACAATCAAAGAGAAAATATTAAGGCATCAAAAATCCACTTGTAATCATTCTCTAATGTATATTTGATTTAAACTATAACTCAATTAAAATTGAATAAAAATTCATCTCAATCGGAAAATTTAACTCTTAAAGGAATTTGAAATAGAACAATAGTAATTAATTGTTTAATACGCAAAAACATTAAATATATAATCACAAGGAATTTGAAGCATTTAGCGTGCCTTTTGTAAATGCCGAATCAAAAAATTATATAGATTATGAACTCCTTAGATAATTAAAATTAAGTTAAAATGATAAAGAACTTACTTGAATTAGAATAGCCGTTAAACATCAAGTACAAGCTTTACCCTTAGCCTTAACTAAGAAGCTTAGAAAGTCATTACAATAAAACTAAAAATAAAACTTACAAAAATAGAGAAAAAAATAGGAGAAGAAAACTCCAAAGAGGAGGGAATGATCCATCTCCCACGTCTACCCCTCTATTTATAGGAGTAGAAGGGGTTGCTTCAAAAGGGAAGGTCTAATCATATCTATTGATTGTATCTTGATTGATTGCTTTATTGGTTGCTTCTTTGGCAATTATTAGATTTTATATCAATCAAATAAATTAATAATTTATTTAGAAAATACGTATCTTTTAGTCATCCTTTAGTTATCCAATCAGCCTCATTTATCTTTCCTTATGTATATCAATTACAACCAGTGAAAAAATCCTCCATGTGTTGGCCTTGAGTTAATTAACTAGTTGTCCCTTTGCATGTTAGTTTTGACCCATATATCTTTAGAATTATGAATTTCTTCTTAAATAGTGATTATAGCCACGAAAGTCTTCTTTCTAAGGCTACCAGAATCATATCAAACCGAATTATATATAGAAATATATGACCGAAATACTAAGGCTATGCCAATTTATCCAAATCAGCTTCTTCTCAAATATCAAATCTAGTGGGTCCACAAGGTTGTGTTTGACCATTCAATACATTCTTAGACCATTATGAGTCCATTCTTAACCCTTAAATTCTTTTAGATAGTTGGGCTTCACTTCCTCTTCCACTTAGATCCTATAAAAGCCCATTTGGACATGTAAACACAATAGAGGTCTAACTCACCTATTCAAAATATAAATGGCCCAAATAAGTAGTAAATTAACAAAAATAGGATTATAATTCAAAATTTCAAATCGTATAATTAAACATTATTCCAATGCATCAGATTGGCTTCTTGAGAGTAATCTTTACTTAGATGGCCATCATTTGTGTTGCATCTTTCATTTATTGAGTCTACAAGTAAAATAGTAATTTGTACCTTTCAAGTTGCAAAAAGTATAGCTGATTGGTCTCTTTTAGTTGAATTGGTGTCAAATCATTGGAAGTACAAGTGACTACCATGCAATGTAAATAATTGTGTACTGTATATGTCGCATTTCATAGAGAAATCTCTTTGTACAATGACCTCTTGTATTCTTCCTTTTTTTTATATTGTTATCTACTCCATCTCTCCCGTTCAAATAGCCTGATGGGTATCTGATATATCCAACTAACAAACATGACCATTTAAATGCTTGCACACATGATACATATGCTTTGACATCAAATATAATATAAATTTGTCTCTTGCATATTCCCCTTGAGGACAACATATGAAGATCCTGTGTTGTTAGAATAAAAGATATGTGATATGACTTATCTTCCTTTGCATATAAGACTTCTTCATTGCATGTTTTTGAGATATACATATATACTAGAAGATGTTTAGACTATAATGACTGTTTTTCTCACTACCAATGGAGAGGGGACAATAGAGTACTTTTGTTAGTTTAGATTAGAAACCAAAGATAAATAACTTACTTTTGCATTTGAAGCTATTGTCTCATCTACATTGTTGTGTGTGTTGCAATCTTCAACAGGACAGTCAAATGAATTGTTGGGACTAGATTGCCTCTACTGGTGCACTTTTCAAAATTGAATCCTAGCGTGCCGCAAGAGCTTTTTTTTTCTCACCCACTTTTTTTTTCAATATGTGTTTTTCTGATTGAGAGAGATTGGAAGAAAAATCCTTTCGAATTTTGTTTTCCAATTATCCATCTTTAATATGACTGATGTTAGAAATTATGGCTTGGGAGAGCCCCTAACATCATTCTCTGTACAACTTGGCTAGTAGCCAATGGTCATATCCTAAAACGGGTATCTAATTGTCTTGGCAATAAAAAGCGGAGATACAATCATCTTGTTGGAATTTGGTTGCAACCCCTCACAAAGTTACTCCCATGTTAAACTTATACTAACCTGCGTTAACTCATGCGCCATCAATCTTGAGGATCAACGGCTCATTGTACCGTGGTATTACTCATAGATCAACCCATAATATCTCCTTCAAACATTCCCTTTGGCGGTTTAAAGCGTTCATTTATCAAGTGCCCGAAGATGGGAGTAGCAATTAGTTAGAATATGTAGTGTTATAATGATTTTTTGAAATTATCTTGGATGTTCTTAGATACTCTCCTGTGAATGTAAAAGCTTCAATATATGCTTGGGGCTTCATGTTGCATGTGCTTATTTTTTTAACAAGGAAAGAAAAACCAAGGATGCATCTTGTGTCGGGTTAAGCCGGGTTGAGAAGAGTACAACTGGAATAGAACCTGTGTTCCTTTCAGGTACCCACCCCAACCTGACCCCAAATAGAGCCCAATCCTCCCCTCAAAACTGAGGTAGGACCTAAGATATTTAATTGAAACATAAAAGTGCTTTTTTTGGCAAAGAAAATTAAAAGATGCACCTCTTGTTTTTTGTAATCTTTTGCCAAATGTTCAATGAAAGAAGCAATTTTTTGTTTGCGATGAGTGTTAAGCACGAACACCCCAATAGTGAGGATGTGACTCAGGAAAAGAGTTAATTTGAACCTTTTCTATGCATATTATATAAAGTTTTTTTAGTACAAAATGGAAAAGAATTTATTTTAAAATTTAAAAAAATTGAATGTATTTAGATTCAAATTCAGATTTAGATTTAGATTTAGGGGTAGTTTGGGTACTTAATTAATTCAGTAACGAATTAATTCAGTAGGAATTAATTTAAAAAATTCACTGCTGAGTGTGAATTACGTTTGTTTAGAGAATTTGTTAGAATAAATTTAGATATCGCGCCAAACCCAATTTTAAAACTTTAAACTAATATAACTTTCTCAAACTCGGATATGTATGTTCTTCATACTATTATGCTTCTAAATTCGAGCTCTATCAAATAAGATCGCACAAGGGTAGGTAATTTTAAACTTTTAAAGTGGGCCCTACCTATATAGCACGTTTTTTGATACTCAAATCGATATAAAAAAAATCGTTGAAAAATAATAGAATCTGTAATTTTTAAAACAAGGACTAAGAAACTGAATCAACTAAAGAGGTGATTCAGGCCGATTCAGGCTTGAAACAGCTTGAATCTAACTTCAGTACTAAATTTTTAATTCTTCGCAGTTTCTACACACAAACAGGATTTTAAAAATTCAGTACTGAATTAAGGCTGAATTGACATAATCTTTTGATGATTCAATACCCAAACGACCCCTTAGATTTAGATTTAATTCATATTGAGATTTAGAATGAATTTCAGATGGTAGGCTTTTCAGAAATTTCAGGTGACTTTTCATATTTAGATTTAGACGAAACAAACTAACTCTAAGTAGAAATCAACAACTTTTTTAACAATTTGTAGGACCTTTAGAACCAGTCATGTTACTCTATGTTAGCAATGAATTCAAGCACAAAATAGAGAGAAGTACAAGATGAAGAAAGAAAGCATGGAGGGCACTGATGTAGATCACACAACCGTCACTTGGACAGGCTCCAGAGGAGTCACTAGAGTTAGGCTAAGCCGCCCAGGGCTATCCTTGGCCATCAAAGGCCCACCCAACCATCTCACCATCTCAAGTCCAGAACAGAGCACAAACATGATAGAAGTTGAAGACGACTAGAGCTACAATGCACAAATTTTCCCGGTCTGGTCTAGAATTAAAACCAATGCAATTTTTTAATTATCATATATTTTTTCAGTTTATGGTATTTACGCCCTGTGTGGTTAGCAGGGTTATAGTGGTTCTTTCCCTTGTTTCTTGTAACTAGTATTTAAATGATCGAATTTCTGATTACACATTGCTATTCGTTACAGAGCAGAGTTCGACTTGTGAGATTGTTAAACCCCTACACGGCTGACACAATTGTTGGGTTTGGTAAGAAGGGAGTGAAAAGGCTTCTTGCAATCTCTATTGTGTCAATATTTTATACCTCCCTTCTTTTTATGGATGAACAATGTCGAAGCCCACAACACAAACCAAATAAAACAGCAAAGCAGCATACACCCAGAGCGGAAGAAAAGCAGGAGAGGAGACCATCACTGCCCATTCCTATCCACAGCAAGAGCCATGGTGAGAAACCTAGGGACCTCCTCCACCCACACATGATGCCTATATGCAAGTCAAGCTTGCCGCATCAGATATCTCCAGGAAAAGACTAGCACGCTCCACACGACGGGAGAAGAGCAGCACACTCCACACGATGATCAATGAAATACCTAAGAATATCTAGGAAGCCTCTCTCAAAGAGAACTTTCCTAAACCCTCTCTCAGCACACACAACAATAGCATGGCAGGCCGCCCATATCTCCATTTCCAGCGCCGAGGCCATGGTCAGATCCGGGATAGAAATCTAGGATAGAAATACACAAAAGAACTGAACCCTCCAAATTGCGATAGCATATTCCCTCTCCCAATCTCTCTTGCTGGTAGAAGTTGCCCTCTCAAAGTCGCACGGACCCATGCTGCTGGCCCCGGGGAAAGGGGATCAGAAAGCGGTGGATTGCTGCTTACTGACCAAGTTGCCATAAACTCCACCTCATCTAGGGCCTGCGAGTCCATAAGGGGGGAGCCCACCAACAACGAATTGTACCTATACTACATAAACCAGAATGAGACCAAGAATTTATTCCACTCCTCCCTTCAGCCTTAGACAAAATAATGCCCAAGATGTCCACCGATCAGATCCCCGATGACTCCACCACCACCGGAAACTAAAGCTTGTGACACCAAAAACTATGCACCTTCCTAAAGCCCTACAAATCATGAACTGTAGACTCGAAATGCATGCCACACAAAGGACAGTGGAGATCCACTCTCTCAATATGCCTAGTGCCTAGCCAGATTCCCATTGGAGGGGAGGATATCCTTTGCCACCCTTAAGCCCAATATTGATTTTGGTGGGCAGCTTAGCCCTCAAAATGGAACACCACATTTTCCTAACCTAGAGAGAGGAAGAGGACTCCCCTTCCCCTTCCCCTCCCCCCGCAAACCTCCTATCACACGTTATGTGCCAAATAATAGTCTATAGGCTAGGAAGGGCAAAGCGGAATCCTCTCAATGATTACCACCTCATTAGGCAAAAAAAATCCTTGAGAATGTCCTCCCTCCAAATTCCATGGCTTAGTCAATGAGGTCCACCACCCTACCGTCAACATCGTGGCCCCTCCTTGGAGATTGCACCACGAAGGAAGATAGAGTGGGAAGCTATTTATCTTACCAAATCTGGATATTCTTGTCATTTTCTACCCTCCACTAGCACCCCAAAGCCACCACCATTGGCTTGACTGCCATAATGTTGCGCCAAAGGTATGACATTACCCTTTTAGGGGAAGCCTCAAGGAATGTTTTATCACTGAAGTACTTAGCTTCCGTGACCCTGCAAAACAAAGAACTCAGTTTAAATAAAAGTCTCCGCCCTTGTTTAGCTAGGAGGGTGAGGTTAAATCTCCAAAGGTTCCTAAAACCCAGCCCCCCATTTCTTTGGGCCTATAAATTTTGGCCAAGCTGATCCAAGTCATCTTTCTCTCGCTCTCTCCCCACCAAAAGTTCTGGACCAAGGGAGAAGGAACAAACTCATAGCATTAGTAGGGATGGCCTGAGCTAGCGATTTGAGGAGGATCTCCACCCCCCTTACCACGACAAAAATTTCTCCTCCCAAACTCTATCCTGAAGGGGAGGTAAGACATTTCCTTTAGTTTTACCGAAGCTCACTAGAGCCCCAAGTACCACTCGTGGGGACCGGTCTCCCCCACTTGGAGCGAGCCTAATATGTCATCCTTCACCCATGGGCTCATATTAGGGCTAAAATAGAGGGAGGTTTTCCTGACATTGACCACCTGCCTTGAATCTTCCTCGTAATCCTTAAGGATGTCGATCGACCATTGCATGTTGCAACATCCTCGGCAACCCCTCAACGCATAGGAGGAAAAGGTACAGTGAAAGGAGGTTCCTTAGATGAAGTCCCCGGGAAGGCACAAACGCCGTCGTGGGTCTCCCATCAAGGAGGATCCTATAAGAAACTGTCATGACGCAAGACATGATGAGCTTCACCCAAAGAGTAGCGAACCCCATTTTAATTATGACATCCTCAAGATGCTTCCACTTAATACAGTCATGCGCCTTGTTCATTTCTAGTTTCACAACTATGCGACCCCGGTTCCCTCCCCTCTTTAATCCCATAGAATGATAAGTCTCAAATGTAATGACAACATTATCTGTGATAAGTCTACCTAGGATGAAGACACCGCTCCTTGGAAATGACGGAAGGGAGACATGCCTTTAGCCGGTTTGCCAAACCCTTCACCATCAACTTATACACCATGTTACACAAACTAATAGCCCGGTACTCCTCCAAACCCGTCAGGGAATTCACCTTCATAACTAAAACTAAGAAAGTCTTATTAGTAGTTGGGCTAGTAGAGCCCCCATTCAAAGGCCCTAAAACCACCTTGATGACCTTATCCCCCATAATCTCCCAGTACTATTGGAAGAAGAAAACTGTCAACCCATCTAGACCGGGTGCCTTCGAGGGGTTCATTTGATTCAGGGCTTTGAGTACCTCATCCTTCGTGAACCTCTCAGCCAGTTTTCAGCTCATTTCCTCTGTCACCACACAACTAATACTTCTCATCACCTCCTCACTGCCCCTTGGTTTTCTTAAGACGACTGATGCCACACAAAGGAGTCATAGCACATGTAAACTTGTCAATTTTAAATTTCTCATAAGCACTATTTTTATTGTTTGAAACAACTGACAACAAAATTGTGCATTGTAGCTCTAGGTTTAATTTTCTTTTTATGTGCCCCTAAAAATGCAATTTTGTGAGTCAGTTGGCCTAGCTTAGCTTTTTGTTTGATCGTGAATTTCTTTTTATATTTTAAGCAAGCATTGTGCTACATATTGTGTTGATTATTAATTGATATTATCTAAGCCTATATCCTATAGAATATGGACTACAAATAAACTTGAATATGTTTATGTGTATAAATATAATTTCTAAATTTTCAGTGTGTAAAATGTGTGTTGTTTATGTTATCAAATTAATATACATACAAAGTAAAGTCTTGTATCCGATTGCAACCACCCAAGTGGAAGAGTGCTTCAACTAACAAGGAGTTAGTCAATCTAGATTTTAAAATGAAATGTTTGAATTTAAGAGTTTTTTGTTATGTCATTATTGATTTGTATAGTGATATTACAATCTAGCTTTAGTATATTAAGATTTAGAATGCTATATTTAAAATACAATGTTAGTTGTTTGGCCTATATGAAAAATTTGGAATCCAGAGTTATTCAAAAAATGACAAAGTTTACAATGATTGGAATTGAAAACAGTCTTTATAACATAACTTTTGGATTTTATTGTACCACCTCTAAGCTAGTTTTATGAAATCTCTAGCTGGTCTCATGAAATCCAATTGAGCTGGCTTCTCTTCTCCTTTCCCAGGCTAGGGTAAACTATTTTGGGTGAGGGCTGGCCCATCAAAGGTGGTGATCTTGTAACACACAAGAATTTTCAACATATTTTCTTAAAAATTCACAATTTTTTTTTGCAATATCACAATTGTAAATCAGGAAAACTAATACATATAAAACTTGTAAAAATAATTTTATAATTTAAAGCATCACATATTAATTTTTCCCATATGAAATGTTCATTTTTATCAAGCACAATACGACTACACCAAACATTCCCAAGCACTACTATAAAACAAACATACAAAAGAAATTACCATGATCATGGACTTTAAATATAAATCTTTCCTAGATATCCTCAAGTACAAGTCTCATAAACAGTCCACACTCTAATCCAACTTACAAGTCCAAAAAAATTAAATATTTCTGTTCTCATATCACCCAATACATCAATTTGTGGCACAAACCAAAGATTTGCAGTGAATTAGAGGGTATACCTAAACCCATGTAAGTTGATCCTCCCACAAAATAAGTGTCATCTCGAGGAGCTCTCTATCACAAACTTACAAAAGTCTCCTGAACATTGAGAATAAAAAATAGAAAAATGAGTATTTTCATACTTAGTGGGAAAATACCCGTAGGGGAGTTCTAAACAGTGAACTCTGTATGCATTCATGCAACTCAAACATGAAGCATATAAATGTACAAACACATCAAAATCGTATAATATAACAATTATGCACAACATATACCATCTTACCATTATTACCCGTACTCTTACACTTATGGTCTTACTCATACCATTCTTACACCTACAATCTTACTCATACCATTCTTACAGTCTTATACCATCTTACTCGAATTCTTACTCTTATAGTCTTGCTCAAGACATATGCTTACAGTCTTGCCCAAAAACATATGCTTACAGTCTTACTTATAAACATAAGCCTATGGTCTTGCTCAGAACATACCCTTACAATCTTCTCAAAACCCACTCTTCCAGTCTTACTCGGAATCTTACACTTACTTAAAAACACACATACTCATATAGTCATACACGTACTATCGACCATTGAAGCTCATTATAATTAATAAGCTCCAATATCAAAATAAAAAGGAATGCCACCGGGGCATCACCTTAACCTCCAAGGAGTAACTAGACTCTATGGACTTTTCCAAAGGCAAGACACACCTATGCTCATGGGGCACATGATCAAACATATAAGAGTACTTTGATGATACTACATACTTGAGCAACCTAACACCCACTCTAGGAGCCATACAATACCAACTAAAGGTCATGCAATGTCAACTAAGGGCAGAATCATACAGTGTCACTCTTGGGCCAAAATATTATAGTGTTACTCTTGGGCAAAATCATACAGTGCAAACTAAAGGCAAAAATGTACAAGCTCTCAATAGAGAATCAAGTATTTGGGCTTAGTACAACACACAAACAAAATCAAAACATACATCACTCTCAATAGAGCATCAGACATCTAGGCTTAGATAGAGCACACAAATAACATCCATCAGAATAAACACCATGGCAAGACATGAGAAATGCTCAGCCAACTCATTATTAGCTACCTCAAATACGAAACTCAATTCATCAAAACCCTTAGGTCTCAAACTCACAATGTATCATATTAGTTGTGCTTATAATTCAAGTTTGAATTAACTAATTTATATGGGTACAATTATGTCATACAAACTTTCAATCTTACAGTCTTTAACTAACCAATCCGAAGCTTAGCCTATTTCAAAACCCTAGTTTGTTAGGGTAACAAACTTCATTTAACCCATCAAGCTCACAACATAACTCACTTTACACCAAATTCTTACATATTCGTACAATCTTCGCCTCCATATTTGTAACGACCTAATTTTGTAGGATTTTGATTATTTAATTTCTTAATGTGTGCTACTTAAATTATAAGTTATGATTGATGTGGTTTGAGGGGGGAAATGTAATATGGGCAACCTAGTTGATTTACTGTTGGTTTTGGGTCTCAACTTGACCTTTCACTTAGGCTAGGAGAACAACATTGGGTTTAAAATTCAATGTTTTAGGAGTTATTTTCCCTTATATATAAATTGCTTGGGTAAGTAGGAGCCCGACCATGGAGCACCGAATGATGCAGGTCTAATGGATTAAGTCATATGAGAAGATATGCTTCCCATGGGAAATTTTGTTGAGTATATGATCAAAATAGAAACCCTAGAGAGGGCAAAATGAGTTTTTGAGTAGAAGGCCAAGCTTGTCAAAGATTGGTGGCAAATTGCTAGGACACAATTCTTTTAAGGGGGGAGAATGTAATATCTCATATTTTCATAGGTTTCGGAAATTAAACATGTTGAAAATAGGGTGTTTTACCCATTGAACTTCTTAGTATAATTACTTCCTCAATAGATGGACCTTGTAGCTGAAACCTATGAGGTTCAAAAATAGACAGAAGTAACTTCAAAATGCCACCAAGAATGCATGAATCGGAGTTTGGATGAGGGAAATATGACCATTCGAAGTTGAACATAGTGCGCAAGGCCTATTTACCTGAAGTAGACGTGCAAATTATCCGTTTATATAAGCCTGATTAATTAAGTGACAAATTAATTTTAGAGGCCCAAATAGGTTGCCTAAGGGGGAGGTTTGGGCCAACTTCTAAGGGATTAGGAACCAGAATCCCTATGCTTATAAAAAGATATTTAAGGCTTATTGAGAGGAAGCTCTTAGCAGTTTGGGCCTTTAAGGGAGGGAGAAGGTGATGGACGGCGAGGCTCCAATAGAGGTGGATCGACAAAAAACCAGAAACTAAGGTAGGATCATTGTCTTAATCTTTGAGTCGAGATTAGTGAGGGTTTTGTTGATTAGATCTAAATGTAATTTACATGAACGGTGATTTTTATAACTACTATTCCTGTAATTTTAATGAACAATGATTTTTGCAATCATTGTTCTCATAATTGTGATGCACAATGATTTCCACAATCATTGTTTCTATAATTTTGTGGAACAGTGATTTTTTATTGTACACATGCCGGTAGCCATTGGTTGGCCGATCCTTTTTCGATGGAGGCTGACCAGTCACCGGCTGGACTCAGGCCCTGGTGCAGTCGATGGACCGACTGGGGCCTGTGCCCGGCACCGCCAAGGCAGCTACAGTGATAGCCGACAGTGAGTAGTTCGTTACAGAGAAGAGAAGGCAGAGCCGCTGGGCACCGGACGGAAGCAGAGCAGTCACCCATCGATGGTGGGGATTAGTCCACTTCATTCGCCGCTCATTGATGAACTAGATAGGCCCAGTCTCGAGACTGGCCGGGGCTGCCATTGCAATTGTCGAAGGCCAGCAGGCATCCTGCCAATTGAAGAAAACAAGGGTCTTTTGGCCCCCCAACCGGCCACCAGACGGTGGAAGGCCATGTCTATCCGAATCGCTACTTGACTAGGCCTAGCCCTCGCCCTGCCGTGGCTACTAGAGATGGCGCCACCAGCTGGGAAGACGACCTGCAAAGCAAGTTGTCGGGTCCCTGTTTTGGCCGGGTCTGGTCTCCCGACCCATTTGGCCAACAAGGCTAGTTAAAAAAAGAGAGTATTTGAACCAGATCTAGTTCAGAGCCATTTTCTTGTCAAAAAATAGAAAAATTAAATCCTATGGGCTATAAAATTACCATTTTGCCCTTGTAGCTCAATCACAGTTCACTTACCCGGTTTAGGGGCTTATGAGTGGGTTTAAAAATTAAGAAAATTTTCAATGATATATGTATGTATACCCTAATTATAAACCAAAGTAAAAGCTAGAAAAAAATCCTAGTAAATAGATAATTAACTATTTTACCCTTAGTATTAAGGTAAAACTGTTAAATGAACCGGGGTCGGTTCAAGTGGTTTATGACCCCATTAAATGGCAAGAAAATTACCTCGGGTACATAATGTCAAGGAGTACCCCTAAGATAAGTTTTATACCCATTAGGGTTCAGGGAAGCCCTAAACAAAATGACATAAATACCCCCTATGAGAGGATCGGCCCACATTCACGTGAATTTTTATTAACGGGCCAATTTGATAATGGAACCTCTTGAAAGGTTAAAGACTTACCCAGAATAGAGAGGACTGTGTCCAGTATGAGATAATTACCTTAATGCCCTTAGGTGAATGATGACCCATTTTCATAAAAGTTTAAGTTGCTAACCCAAGGAGGGTTGGGGCACAAGAGCGCGAACATTTCTAATATCATTATTTAATTTGGTTATTGATATTACGATATGCTTGGACTTGTGTTGGTCTGATTGTTTATGTTGTTTATTATTTTGATCTCACTATTGTTGTTGTGTTAGTAATTTATCACTAGCTTAAGATTAATGAAAGTTTAATCAATGGGCTTAGATAACTTTGGATTGCGCGGGAACACCTAATCAAGATAAAGACTAAAACACTCTCAGAGGGGACTGGGACTAGTTCATAAAGTGAATAAGGTCTTTGACCTGACAATTTGCCTTGGTTAATGAATCGATGGAAATTTTGAGTTTTAGCCCTAGTTTGAAAGAGATTGATAGGGTTTGGGCTAGTCATTCGGAATCCTTGCTTGTTGGTGAACAAGATAGGGTTCATAATGGTTTTTTTAAATCTTCACTTTATTGAGGAGCTATTGATTTGATCATGAAGTTGCACCTCCCAATTGGAGGGAACTCTACGTGAGCTAGGCTCTCCACGGATCTATTGAGGATCATTTAGTGTACACATAGTCAGAGTCGCTGACATCTTACTTGGTTGGCACCTCTCACTACTTCTATTCAGGTGCAATTGTGGGTCATGCCCTTCCACTCTAGTCAGGTCCTTAGGGACTAAGTTGGAAGATGGCACTTCCAGGTGGATTCCAGGGTTTCATCGTGGATTTACCTTTGCGGGTGGTCTATGGTGAGTGTATTATTTGTCACTTAGATTGATATCTGATGTGTTTGATTGTCTTTGGGATTATACGGGGATATTAATTATCGAACAATGGTTCAAGAGATAATTAATAATATTGTTTGTTATTGCTTGTTTAATTTGAACAAGTGGAACGATTTAAGGACTTGCATAAAATGTAGGTTGGTTGAAAATACTTAAGCATGTGTGATGCTATGCTTCTTTAGATACTGTAGTTTCTAGGCAGAACTACGTCTTGATCTGATCTTGTTATAAACATTGGAGATGTTGTCTGATGAGTACATAGGCAACTAACATTGGGTGATGTTGGCCCGATCCGAATATATTAAACAATACTTTTGTTCCTTTAGAAATGCTCTTTAAAGGAGAGAAGATGTTTTGTTGTTGTTTAGTCTTTTTTGGTCGCATGTTCTTTTGATGAGGACATAGTGAGATCAAAACATTGATGGGCGATTAAAGACGACATTGCACTAGTGGAATCTAGTTTCTTACTTATGCAATTTTGTAAGTAATTGTAATTACTAGCATAAGAGCCAACTTTACTTGGTTATTTATTTTCAAACAGATAACAAACTTGTACTTAGAGGGTTAACCTATTATTTATTAAATTTTGACACTTGTAATAATATCATATGTTTTGATATTCGTATTTGTGAACCCCGGTTATCATGACCTGGATATTTAATCGGAGGATTTATTTTTTATTTACAAAAAAAATTTCCTCATGATTTATTGTGTGTCCTTTATTTGAAAAGGTTTTTTAAAAATTGGGTCATGATAGTTGGTAGCTGAGGTATTCCTTTAATTGCAAGTCTGAAGTCATCTAAAGGTTATAACCTAGTTAGAGTTGATGGGACAACATAAACTTTATGTGTTTCTTAAACCCTAGGTAACCTAGTCTGAAGGGTTGTCAGATGGCTAAGGAGAAACCCTTACACACGTTTAACATGGGACATGAGTACTAGTGTGGAAGCATAGAAATTCGTTGCCTAGCAGTAATTCATTAAAATGAGTTATGTAGCAGAAGATGAAGTTCGAGTGGGATTAGTGTTAAACCCTTGAGAGGGCAAGTGTGCCCAGGGTCAAGCTTATTTAAGAGTGGCCTTGGAGAATTGCGAGGATGCAATTCCTTGTAAGAGGGGAAGAATATAATGACCTAATTTTGTAGGATTTTAATTACTTAATTTCTTAATGTGTGCTACTTAAATTATAAGTTGAGATTGATGTGGTTTGAGGGGGAGAATGTAGCCACCTAGTTGATTTACTGTTGGTTTTGATGCTCAACTTGACCTTTCACTTAGGCTAGGAGACCAACATTGGGTTTAAAATTCAATGTTTTGGGAGTCATTTTCCCTTAAGTATAAATTGCTTGGGTAAGCAGGGGATCGACCATGGAGCACCGAACTTATTCCTCACTTATTGTTTTTACTTTCCCCTTCATAATATGTATATTATGCTTGTACAATTATGCAGCACTCTTACTGTCTGATAGTCCCCCATAAGTCACCAAACTTAAGCCCACTTATTTACTGAACCCCCAAAATATGCTCCAAAACAAATCAATCCATTCCAATCCTTACCTGTAAAACATGCATCCACCATCTTTTGTCATATGATTGTCAATCCACAACAAATCCATACCAAACCATTTGTCACTTCTTACCATCCATCACTCATACATCTGCACACACACATGCATATCCTTCATATATGCATATATTCATCATACGTATGTATGGCTATCACACATACATATAATATACACATAATTCCACACATAGCTTACTCACATACTCGCTAGCTATCAGTAGCATACACATGTACCACTTCCTCATCCTCTGATGAGCTAGAAACTTCTTCCTTGACTTTTCGTTCGCTGGATCAAGTTTTGTAGCCTTATCTACATCCCTAACCAATTGCATAAACCCAGGTCACCTCTTGCACCTCGGAGTACATGGAGGACAACTTGATGTCCATATAGATGTGTTCTAAAAAAACCACACCTATGTTAGCAAAACAATCATGTTACCAGTGCTCCAATATAAGGTATGTCGTGTTAAAGAAAAAATGTCACTATAAACATCATGCAATCAATAACATGCTTATTAAACATATTGTATCATTGATTACATGAAATAAATACATTGTGTTATTGAATATACATGCCACTGAATCTATCGTGATATCACAAACACGATAATCAAATTAGCTTGTTATAAAAAACATGCAAATCAAATTAGTGTGTTATAAAAAATGCACTAGTAAACTTGGCGTGTTATTGAAAACATGATAATAATCTTAGCATGTCATTGGAAACACAATAATAAAATTAATGTGTTATCGAAAATATGATAATAAAATTATCATGTTATAAAAAACACGATATTCCAAAAAATACTATTTATGAACATGCCATGTTAATTACTTGTGTTATTGACTCTATGTTTATATGACTAAACATGTTAGGTCTTCATCAGAGACAACATGCTTCTTATTTGATACATCTTTCAAAATTTCTTCAATATGGGTCTTCTTCGGGTTCTTCTCAGCAAAGAACCTTTTGAAAATTTATCCCTTGCCTTGGGCAGCCTTCTCATCTCCATTGTCCAACTTCTCTAGGTTTCCTTTGTTCGTCAAAATTGTGATGAGTGCAATGTCTTCCTCCATGATTTGTAGTATTTTCCCTCGGATGTTAGATATCACTTGTGAATCATCTTAGCACTCACCTATTAATATGTCCAATAAAGGCTTGAAGATGAAGACTTTCTCACATTTGTATATTGGGTAGAACCTAGTCTCCTTTAAGATTCTTTTGCATTCTAGCCAAGATTTAACCAGGTCCTTCAAAAGTCTCAGTCCACCAGTGAAGCTATTTATTCTCACCCCCAGTCTCCTCCCATAAATTCTCTTCTTCTAAGGCCACTAATTCCACCATTCGACTGCCTTCTTATTGCCTACTTCTGTCAAAGGTGTGTGTGTGTGTGTGTGTGTGTGTGTGTGTGTGTGTGTGTGTGTGTGTGTGTGTATGATGGGTTGTAGTATTAAGTCAACTTGATAAACTCTATCTCAGGTTGAATTTTTTAGAGGGTCCATTTTCGTGGGCTACGTCAATGGGGGTATGAGGCCAAGGGGGATGCATGACAAACTATGTGGAAATGAGATTAATACATTTTGGGCTAATTTTGATAAGTGAGATCCACTCATCAAGGCCGATCAAAGTTTCAACATCAATTCAATGGCTTAAATTTAATGTAGTTTAAATAAATAGTCCTACATATTGAAAAAACCCCAAATTTAGTAGACCCACATCTTCAAATCAGATCTTTAAATCCTAATTGGATCCACTTTACAGCTCTAAAGACCCAAATTACAAAATGTAATCTCAATTGTTAATTTGATCGTGAGATTGAAGTGCCATGATGAAGGAGGCCATATGTCCAAATGGACCTAAAACTATGATCTCCTATTTTTTATGATGCTCTTTTTATTTTCTTTGGTCCCGCGTTGAATAAATATCAGTAAGATCTATATTTTAAAAATCAACTTGATAAACTATTTTATCAAGTTGACTTGGGCTTACCTTAATTAGCTTCTTTTCGAATTTAGTTATTTTGATGCAAATATGAAATCTAATAGGTCCAAAAGGTTATGTTCAACCATTCCATGTATGTTTAGACCATTAGGAGCCCATTCAAGACTTTCAAATAGCTTTGGGTAGTTGGGCTTTACTTCCTCTTCTACTTGGATCCTATTGAAACCTGTTTAGACATATAAACACAACTAAGGTCCAACTCACCTATTCAAACATAAATAGCCCAAACAAGTAGTGAATTAACACAAAATATGATTGTAATTCAAGATTTCAAATCATCTAATTGAACATTATTTTAGTACATCAGTGTCTCTACCACACAATCTACCATGCAATAATTATCACATTTAACTTGTATGAGAAATGCCTCTATCACACAATCACATCATGCATATTTATCACATATAACCTGCATGAGAAGTGTCTCTACCACACAATCATATCATGTATATCATCACATTCAATCTGCATGAGAAGTGTCTCTACCACACAATCATATCATGCATATCATCACATTCAACCTACATGAGAAGTGTCTTTACCACACAATCATATCATGCATAATCATAATCCATCAACTTGCAAAACAAGTATCTCTAACACACAATCATAACCATTCAAGTCGGTAAAATCAACTTTGCTTAATCGGCCGAAGCATAAGCAGCCCTTACTCACTCCAAACAATTCCCAATTGGAAAGTCTAAATGAATTATGCAGTTTGGGTAAATTCCTTAACGGGGAAGAATACCCCTTAATAAGCCTATGCACTCAGCTACACTAGCCTAGATTCTCAGGGTCCAGATGGTCTCAATAATTCTATCTCCTTATAGTATTGCAGTTCTTCTCAACCCAAGAAGGAAAACCTATCCTCAAGGGATGTAAAACCCTGTCCTTTCAAACGTAAAACTGAACTGATAAGCCTTCGATCAATTAATCCGGTAAGCAATATCATACAATTGTATCCAATCGATCAATACAACTAAGCTCGATAAAATCTCATTTGTAAATTCATCTCATGATGCATGCAACATGGTACATACATGAGCATGACTACATGAATTCTAATTCATGAAACATGTTCCCCATCAGCCATACATGCATCATTTTTAATCATAAGCATCAACAATCACCATAATTACCCCCACATATGTGTGTACATAGTAGAAACATTACATTCTAAGCATATGGACATGTATTATAAAATACTCATCAACATACTACATACATGCTCTTTAACATCTAGTCATGGCTCCTTGAAATCACAAGTGAAAACTATCGGAAAACACAATTCAAATCAAGTGCAACCTCATGCTAGATTTATGTAAGCATATTTATACCACACTTAAATCTAGACATGATACTATCATTCACCCATAATTCAAGCATAATATGTGAAAAACATACAACTTCATTCTCATGTTATAACCTTGCTAGAATCATATTCAAAATATGAGAAATCATTCAACATGTATTCAAGACAAGAATATATAACATGCTTAACCGAATAATATGTAATTCACATGATACTTAGGCATTCAACATAGCTTCCAACATCAAATTCATACCCTTTCAGTAGCTCATCCTAGCATAATTTACTCATAATAATCATAAGAAATGCTATTTAAGAGAAAATCATGAAAAATGAGAAAATAATCAAAACCACAAAACTATTGTGGCGTTCGAACGGCCATGCATGCTGATCGAACACCAGAACAGAAGTTCTGGTTCATCTTCCCCAATTCGAAACCAAAATCGAAACTTCACATAAATGTCTTAAACCTTCAAATCTCACTCCCAATCATCATAATAATGAAATTCATGCTTAAGAAACAGTAAATCTATTCATTTAAAATAAAAAATATAAAGAAATCATAAGAAAGATTAAGTTTTCCTAGATCCGCCGTTAAAGCTCAAATCCATGGAAACCCATTTCAAACTCCATCAAAACTCAAATCTGAAATCACAAATACCTTTAGGACAAAATCACTTACCTTCAAAAAGCTTCTTAACTTGAAATCGATCCTACAACACCTCCAAATCCTACCTCATAAATCTGATTTAAAATACCTAAATCTCTTGAAAACTAGTAGATCTAGGGTTTATTGAGTTCAAAAACAAAATTTATTTCATAAGGTTTAGAAATAGAGGTTCAAATTAGTAGCTTTTTGGGTAGAAATTGAGATTAAACCTTGTCTAAAGAAAGGATTTGAAAAGTTTAGGAGAAGCCCTAAGAAATTTGTGAAAGATTAGGCTAATCCTTACCTTAATCATCTTTCCTTCCGAGGATTAGAGCTCTTAAGCTCCAGATTTTTAGCTCTTCCCAATTGGGAAAGTGGTTGAGCCTTTCTATTTATAGCAGGCTTTGGGGTAAACCTAATAGATATGTGGGGTATAAATAGTTTTACACTAAAAATGAAAAACTTGCTTATTTTAAGCCCAAATCGATATCTAAAATTTTTGAAATATTTAACTATTGTCTTAAGAAGTTATTGGGGTCATTTGAGACCTATCATCTCAATTTTACATGTGGGGTTCATGGTGGGCCCCGCCCCTTAATTTTTCAGAAAAATAGTCAAAAATTCTAGAAAAATCCCAATTAACTTATATTAGCATAAAAACCATCAAAGTGAATGAAAATTTTGTTTAAAACCTTTATTAACCATCTTAATTTTAAAAATTATCAAAACCGATCAAAGTTAACATTAAACCACACAATAATTATTAAATTAAATAAATGAACCACTTAGAGTTTAGAGGTCTTACACGATAGGTATGCTTTCCCAAACATGATAACATGACTTGTCAATGTCGTATATCATATTATCGATAACATGATATTTATTGTATTATTGATAACATGATCCATGTCCTATGTAATATCCAAGATTTTGCTAGATTTCAAAACTAAGACACGTGGAAAATTGTGTGTTGGCCCCTCAACATTCTCAGTTGAATAACTTCCTTAATATATAGAAAATATGGTTGCCTATATGGATAGAAAGTAAACAAAAAAATCTTCAAAACGCTACCAAGATTGTGCGAATCAAAGTTTGGACGAGGGAATTAGGACCATTCAAAGTTGAACATGTTGCATAAGGACTGCTTATCCATATTAGACGCACTCTATGGCCTGGTTAACTTAAGCGACAAAAATTAACAAAATGGCCCACTTAGGCAGCCCATATGGCCCTAATCCCTATGATTATAAAAAGGGCTACCTACGGTTGCAATGGGCTTTTGGGTGAGAGGGAGAGGGAGAGAGAGAGAGAGAGAGTGGAAGAGCTGTCGAGAGAGCACACACAAAGATGAGAAGACATAATGCTAGGATGCCTAGCCTTCACCCAATTTTATTTACATTGTCTTCCATAAAATCACTCTCCTTCTTTAGGACAAACTTCTATCTATTTTGAATAACTAAACAATGCGATTAGAAGGATTATTGTGCACATGCTAGTGCAATGATTTCAATCACCCTATGTCATAGAGACATGAACATAATCACGACCACAAGTGATCCAAAACTTGCCCGATCGGTGAAGTAGAGGAGGCGGGATGGACTGCTCTTGTTGAACTAACCGGCCAACACAGGACTATTTGGCTAGCCTTGGCTAGCCATAGGAGGAGCCACCACCATAGCTTCAGCCACTGGCCAATGGTTGCACCTAAGCCAAGCAAAGCCGAAACGGTTCTCCTCCTTCTCTCTATGAAATCGATCAACACTACCTCCACCTTCCGCAGGAGTAATTTAGGGTCAATTCCAGCCCCATTTTCTTGCGCTACTTGAGCAAGCCATGCCCACTTCAATGTGGTGGGACTGTGAGGTTTACACACGAGGGCAGCCTTTGCTACCTACCTTGAGGAGCTCTGCCGGTGGCCAAAGCCATGGTGGTGACATTTTTTTCACTAAATTAGGTAATTTTGACATCTTTGGCTAGATAATAAGAAAAAATATTTTATAAATAAAAAATTTAACCTTAAGGAAAATAAAAAAACTCTTAAAGGTGGTAAGTAAAAAATAAAAAGCCAATGTTTATATGAGCCCGATTTTAATCTAACGGTATAGGTAACTCCAAGGGGTATATTAATTTCTGCTAGAGGTGTTAACGAGTCGAGTATCATCGAGCTTTAGAGTGTTCAAGCTTGAGATTAAAACTTCAATTTCGAGCTCGAATCGAGTTGAGCTGCTATGCCTTATAATCATTGCTTAGTTTTATAATTGGTGACCTAAAGATATTTTAAAAAAATCACTAAAACGAATATGGTTAGTAAGTGGTCCAATGTGCTAGATTAGAAAATCAAATAAACTAATCTTTGTTAAATTTGATTTTTCAATTTAATCTATTAATACATGGTGAAGAGAGTAAAGTTTCATAAAAAATAGTCCTAAATCTTATGAAAAATATTATATAATTCTTTTAATAAAAAACCTTATATAATTGTATATGAAAAGAATAAAAATAATATATTAAATTAAAAAAATTAAAATTTTGGATGACATAAAATTTATATATAATATAATATATACATATATATATATATATATTAAAAAATTAATATACTTAATATAAGTTTAAATTTTTATTAATTTTTAAGCTAAGCTGAGCCAAAGCTTAACTTTACCAACTTCAAATTTGAGTTTCGAACGCGAGTCGAGCCGAATTCGAGCCGAATTCGAGCTTTAAGGCTTACTTTAACAGCCCCATAATGTAACGTTCTGGAATCAAGTGCACTTCGGCGGGAGCCAGGGCTCATACCAAAATCTTCCAAAACAAAAGCCAAATGACTGAGAAAGATTGTGTGAGCGCTTCCTGGAACGAGGCCTAAAAAATAGACTAGGGAGGTTGGGGAAGGTGAGGTATTGGGGTTTTAGAGTGGGATTAATTTCAAAGCCGATAAGGCGAGGAGACGAGGACTGAGGCAGCAGCGTCCCAAGTGCAGCCGCACGCTGCTTTCCCACCATACGCGATAGATATGGAAGCCATTATTCAGTCTCATTCCTTGCTCTCATTCTCCTCCACTCTCAGGTTCCTTTTCCCCTCTCTCAATTCAATTCCAAGTTTCTATTTCTAAGATGTGGTTGTTATTGTTGTTTGTAATTTTTTTTTTTGGCCGGGGTTGCCATATTTAGTAAACGGAAAGGAGTCGGTCATTCACATGCTCTCAGTGCTAACCTTAAGGGGAGAACTGAAATAGTTTCTCTGGGCATGCTGGCCCCGAGGAAGTTCATGCAAAGAAGGAAGAAGCAGGAAGCCTTTAATGATGCTGCTGATGAAGCAGATAAAAGGAATTGGAGGAGGCTGATGAAAGAAATTGACGAGGTAGGGTCCGCTGTTTCCGTCCTGAGGAGCCAAAGGAACCCATCCCAAGCTCTTCCCAGGGACCTTGTGTTAGGTACTCTCTTAAGGTTCAAACAGCTGAAAAAATGGAACCTTGTCAGTGAGGTAGGTACTTAAAAAATTTCGTAACTGTTTTTTTCGAGTTTACCTTTTTGACGCGCCCCTTAGCCCTCATTACGGATCCTTTCATCTCCAGATTCTTGAATGGCTTAGGACCCAACACTGGTGGGACTTCAAAGAGATGGATTTTCTTATGTTAATTACAGCCTATGGAAAGCTTGGTGATTTTCACAAAGCTGAGAAGATTTTAAGGTACATGAACAAGCATGGCTATCCCCCCAGTGTCGGCTCTCACACAGCTCTGATGGAAGCATATGGTAAAGCGGGCCAGTACAACAAGGCCGAAGCAATATTCCGAAGAATGCAGTCATCTGGACCTGAACCATCAGTATTAACGTATCAAATAATTCTTAAAATTTTCGTTGAGGTATTCCATTTGCTCTTTTGTTAACATCAAGTGACAAAAAACTTATCAAGACATTTGTTTCATCCCACTTCTATTCTTACTAAAATTATTGTGGTAGCTAATGCTATGATGTTACCTTAGGGTAACAAATTTGACGACGCCAGATCAATTTTCAACACTCTATTAAATGATGAGAGACCAACTTTCAGGCCAGACCAAAAGATGTTTCACATGATGATCTACATGCATAAGAAAGCTGGAAGCTGTGAGCAAGCTCATGAGCTGTTCAAAGAGATGGCTAAGCGAGAAATCCCACAAACAACAGTCACTTACAATAGCTTGATGTCATTTGAGAACAATTACAAGGAGGTCTCTAGGATCTATGATCAGGTAATATATTGTTTGTCAAAGTAGACTTTTTCATATAGCCTCTCCTACATTTCGTTTAATTTATATGGATTTGATTTTTTTTAATATAGATGGTATACAGACAAATTTTCAGAGAATTGCTTGAATTCTACATGTCTACATGGTCACCATCTAAACATCCTATCTGAAGGCTGTAAACACAAATGAGCTATGGCTCAGCAAATTTCTGCACCATAAAAATGCTAAAGTTACTACATAATTTTTATTGCCCTTTATTTTTTCACAAATGAATATTACTCTTGGGGATGATAATGAGTCAAGCCAGCTTGCAAGATGAACTTGCTTGACTCCATCAGCTTGACTCCTGGCCTGAAACTAAGTTCATTGAGTCATCACTCAAATTTTAATATCTTATATATCATTATATTTTAGACATATCTTTATGTGATAAACAACTTTTTGTTATGTTTTTCATTCAATATTTAATTTCTATAAAAATTTGTACTCTAAAAACATATACTCCCTACGTTCCATATTAAGTGTCCTATTTGCCTTTATAAAATAAACTAATTTTAGTTCATTTACAAAAACAAATGGTTCATTTTTGAAAAACCAAATAGGGCACTTAATATGGGACAGAGAGGGTATTTAATGTATTCCTTGGAAAAGATGAAACTTTGAATCATTAAAACATGTTTGTAATGTTCAATAAGCATGCAAATTGAATATAACCTGATAATGGTGAGCGATCTCTAACTTGGCTCGCAGCAGCTGAGCTCGAAACGAGACCGAACTCAAGTCAATTTGTTATCACCCCTATGCAACTCTTGGAGCATCTGTTTTGTTTCAAAAATGTAAGGATGGTTGTCTAAAGAGTTTTCTTTTCTAATCTTATGGATGTAGATCTCCAAGTCCTTCTTTCTAGGAAAACTCGTAGTACCTTAAAACTATCATGCTTTTCTTGAATTTCATCTCAAAAAATGAAATGTATGCGTCATTTTGAGTTGATGATTTGCCTTTTGAACCGCTCAAAATAGGCTGCTTCCCAGGAATTTCAGCAAGTTGTTTGTTTCCCTGTTTTAAATTAACCTTATTTAGAGTTTTTAATAGAGATCTAATCCTATCGATGTAGATCTCTGAGTTCTTCTTTCTAGGAAAACTCATGGCGCCTTAAGAATATCATGCTTTTCTCAAATTTCATCTAAAAAATGAACTTCATACATCGTTATAAGGTGATGATTTGATTTTTGAGCTGCTCTAAATAGGCTGCTGTTCTGGAATTTCAGCAAGTCATTTGTTTCCCCTGTTTTAACTTTACCCTTTTTTAGAGTTTATAATGAGCAAAAAAAATGAAGGGAAAAATCTGAAGAATATTCTCATATTGTAGATGCAAAGAGCTGGTCTTCAGCCTGATGTTGTGAGCTACACCTTATTGATTAATGCTTATGGGAAAGCTAGAAGGGAAGAGGAAGCACTTGCAGTTTTTGAGGAAATGTTGGACGCTGGAGTCAGGTAAATAGCTGCTTCCAAAAAGAGAGTCTAGTGGCATGTGGATGCTCTAGCATAACGGGAGATAATAAGTGGTTGAGTATGAATACTTCACAGGCATTTGTCTATGTTATGGCTTTAGTATTAAATAGGCGGAAAATGACTTTATGTGATTCAGTGCGATCTCTTGTCTTTAATATTAACGTGCAAATAGTGAAGTGCTTTGGCATACAAGTAGTTCTCATCAAGTTTTTGCCTGTCAGAATGATCATGACTAGTGGTGAAAAAGTGCTAATGTCAGTATCTCACCAAGTTTTAAAGCTGAAAAAGAAATCATTATAAAAGTGATTCTGCCTACTAAGCAGACTTACAACTGTGAAACCTATAATCTTGTGGGACATCTCCTGCCATATTTAGCAGTGACATGGTCAAGTTCGCTTGATCAAGTATCTTTAGTTGTAAAATATATTTGTTTTTTGATGTACTATTTACTTTGTTATTTTTGAACAGTATAGGAAGTGGGTTACAATCTAAACAAAGATGGAAATCAATATGAAAGTGTGAGGCTTACATTAGATGTATAAATACATAAATTGCTATCTTCTGTATTGTCTTCCATAATACAAAAGGATTTTTGCTTGTTTAAGTCAACTTCGGGAGTGGCATCCTATCTGATGGTCTGTTTTCATGAAACCCTGGTTTTGGTTACTGAGCTATCAAATCTCTTTCCTACCGTGACAAGATGGTTGCCCAAGTTTCTATGGTTACAACCACGCTCTTTTCTTTGAGGGCACCAAATGTCCATACTTGGTGTCAAGAAGTTAGTAATCATAAATTTTGACTTATTTCAGTCGCTATTATATCTAGAAAATTCTATGGTGAAAGCCCTCTGGTGGTCTCCTGCATATTTTTTCATGTCTGCCTCAATCATTAATTTCTTTTTTTTTTCATGCTTGGTGATCTCCTTGCTTCCACCTTGGCAGACCTACAAGAAAAGCTTATAATACTCTACTTGATGCATTTGCTATATCTGGAACGGTGGAGGAGGCCATGACAGTGTTCAAAAGCATGAGAAGAGACAAGTAGGGTGTATTTGTATCTTTTAATTTTAAGCTCTAGCCCCCTAATAATTGCTAGAGAAGTGGAATCTGTCTAGTGGCTTGTTTACCATGGACACCTGCACCAGTAGTCATGTTAACAGTAAAAAAAACTGTTCCAATGGTTTATTTGTTTTGCAGGTGTTCCCCCGATTTGTGCTCTTATACCACAATGATATCTGCTTATGTGAATGCATCTGATATGGAGGGTGCTGAAAAATTCTTCAAAAGAGTTAGACAAGATGGATTTGAACCCAATGTAGTGACCTATGGTGCACTATTGAAGGGTTATGCCAAGGTGAATGATGTTGAGAAAATGATGAAAGTATACAAAGACATGAGGATACAAGGAATTGAACCTAACCAGACCATATTGACCACTATAATGGATGCCCATGGCAAGAGCACAGACTTTGGGAGTGCAGTGATATGGTACAAAGAAATGGAATCATGTGGGGTTTTTCCTGATCAGAAAGCAAAGAATATTCTCTTATCTTTAGCAAAGACTGCTGAAGAACACATTGAAGCCAATGAGCTCGTTAATACTGCATCCCATCTTGGCAAAGAACCTCTTAGTGAGACTACCGAGCTGTCAGATGATGAAGACGATGATGCGGAAGATATGAATGTACCTTTGAGGGACATGACATAAAAAATGCATCTAGTTCATTTTATGCGAAGAATATGGAAAGTTTTAACGATAAGAAAGTTTTAACGATAAGCATGATGTAGTCCGTCAAATTATTTGTTGTTAACAAAAAAATGGATGAATAAGCTACACCAGTGCCCACCAGCTGATGATATACACTCCAGAGAGTCACTTGTTCTTCTTTTATTGAGTTTGTTCATTATATGGAAAATCTCAAAATTAAAGAGAAAATTCTTGTTGCTTGAAACTTGTATTTATGTAAAGTAAACCAAAATAGGACATAACCAATAATTATTAACCCTTTCCGCAGATTCGTCTGAAGATATGTAGGTATGTAGGTAGAAAGGCTTGAACTGATTTCATTGTCAAAAGAAAGCATGCAAATCCCGGGAGTGCATCAGAAACGTCAGTATCTCCAACCACCACCAGATTATGTTTGACACACTATGTCGAAGTGAAGCCCTTCTGGCTTGAAGTCGTAGTCAACCAACTTCAGGAGACTGGTTAGTCCGTTTAAGGCCTCATAAATCTCCCCTGCCCTGAAATGTCTCTGGTCCGACGAATGGAACTCGATGCTGCCATCATTTACCTCTATCAAACTGCAGCCGGGAAGCTTTTTGACGCCCACGTCCTTGATCATCAGTTTCAGCCTAGCCATTTCTTCCCATCGGCCAAGAGCTCCATTCATGTTGGAAAGGAGGGCATAATTTGCGGTATTCGTTGGTTCAAGCCGTATTAACTGTTTCAGTGCAAACTCTGCCAACTCTAAATTTTTGTAAACTCGGCAGGCTCCAAGTAGAGCGCTCCAGATAACCGAATCAGGCTCCATGGGCATGTTCTTCACAAAGTCCATGGCCATGGGCAACAATCCCGCCCGACCTAAAAGATCAACCATGCATCCGTAGTGCTCAATCTGAGGAAGGACAGAATAGTGATCAATCATCAGCCGGAAGTAGGTGAACCCAGTTTCCACAAGGCCCATATGAGCGCAAGCAGACAAGACACCTACAAATGTGATGCCATCAGGCTGCTCTCCACTGCTTCTCATTTCATCGAAAACATCTAAACCTTGTATCCCTCTCCCGTGCATGGCCAGGCCATTAATTATGGAATTCCACGTGATCAAATCTCTGCGTTCCATTCCCATGGCCTTGAACACATGAAGTGCGGCTTCGATGCTTCCACACTTGGCATACATGTCGATCAAGCTGTTGTTCACGTAAACATTGTCTCTAAAGCCGTTGCCTTCTGCATAAACATGGACCCATTTTCCAGTGTGAAGAGCGCCCAACCGCGCACAAGCTGATAACACAGTCACCAGTGTGGTGTCATTGGGTGCGACATCACGCTCAGACAGCATCCGATTGAAAACGCCCAGGACCTCCCAAAATCGTCCGTGTCTCGCATACCCACCCATCAGTCCGTTCCAGGAGAAGACATTCTTATGGGGCATCTCCGCCAGCAGCCTCTCACTCTCCTCCAACTCGCCGCCGTTGGCATAGCCAGTCAATACCGTGTTCCAACACATGACATCCGTATCCCACTTCGGCATGGCATCGAACAGCTGCCTGGCACATGCCATGTTACCGTTTGCTGCATAGCCGGAAATGATGGTGTCCCAGAGCACGACATCCCGCTCGTGCGTCTGGTCGAAGATACGACGGGCAGACACCATATCGCCCGATAAAATGTAGCCCGCCACAAGAGCAGTCCGAGCAAACACATTCCTCGCGGGCATTTCCACGAACAAAAGATGAGCAGAGTCCATGTCTCTGCCTCTCGAATAGAGGTCGATCAGCGCCGTCACGACGAATTCGTTCCACATGAAGCCGCTTTTCAGGACCAGAGAATGGACCCCTTTCCCACCCCCTGGAGCGGCGGCAATCTTACAGCAGGATTTGATGAGAATGGGGAAGGAAAACTGGTTGGGTCTCACGCCGCGCTGCTGCATGCGCCGGAAGGTAAAGATGGCATCCCTGTAGTGTAGGTTATCTGCGTAGCCCTTGCACATGGCATTCCAGAGGAAGACGTTTGGGTGGGGAATTCGATCAAAGAAATGGCGGGCGTAAGGCACGTTGCTGCAATGGACGGCTGCAGCGACCATCTTGGGAGCCACATACTGGCTGCGCCCCAGGCCATGGGCCACGATCTGGGCGTGGATCTGAAGGAGGAGTTGGAGACGGTCACATGTTTGGAGGAGGGAGATAAATCTCTCTTCCAGGTATATGTGAGGTGGTTTATGGAAGCAGTTGACTAATCCTGGAGCACCAATTCTCCCTAATCGTAATTTTCTGTGAATAACCTCAATCTCTGCTATGGGATTCGAAATGGGAAAACACACGCAACGCAATTACGCCGACTAGTTTAGAACAAGTCGCTCCGTCTCACAACTGCGGCAAAGCAAAGCATTCCAGTTCCCTCCTCCACTCCCAGTCAGTCCGACGCTCTCCCCCTTGTCCAACGCGTGTCGAAGATTTACATGAGATTAGGCTCTAGTAGGGGGGTTTTGGTCGAATCGGCTGTCAAGTATTCCCACCCCATGGGAGTGCCCAACGACACGTTACTTGAGGAGACCGGAGTAACTGGTAACCTAGGTGAAGTGCGCCTTGGATCGGCTCGGGTTTATCAAGCAACCGGGTGGAAAATACTTCGCGGAGCCCAGCCCTAAACTGCTGCTCCTCTTGGGTGACCAGGTGATCGATGCTGGAGAAGATTTTTCCGGCTATAACTTTTTCAGGGCAACGCCGGAAGAATCCAAAAAAATTTTAAGTTACTATTTTGCTGATCAGTGACTAGAGACAGGAGCATCCACCCAACTCAAGGTCCTCCCTATTGTGACTAGTAGCTCCAGCTTAAAGCTTCCTTTGACCAGAGGCATCCAGCTCTTCCGATCATCATCAGGGACTCTTCCTTCCTTAAGGGACCGCGGAGCACTCTTCTTCAGTCCTTATTCGATCGATTTATGCCCTAACTCCCTCTTTTAAGTCTCGACTCAATTATGAAGGTTTATTATTTCGTCTTTCTAAATTGGAGTAGCCCCCTCAGCAAATACGACATTATAAAGTATAGCTTTCTTATTATACTTGTATCACGAAATTGGTCGGACAATACTAATCCAAATGGATGAGTGATCTGAGTTGATTGTATTTGTTTTTATTTTCTTCTACAATTCGCCAGTCTCTTAATGAACATGTTGACTCTATGAAGAAACAAATAACTCTAAATGTTGCCGCTTCTGATGTGTCCTATAGGTAAGTATGCCTAATCTCCTGTATAAGGATACATATATATCATAAGTAGTTAACTTAGGATGTTAAATTATTTATATGCTTATATATCTTAATTAATGATAATAATGTACTAATTAAAATGTATAAATTGTTATGATTTAATATGTTCTTATTTGAATTACTTTGTTATGTTTTATCTGATATGATCTGAAGTATCTAGCTATGCTTTGATCTTTTGTGTTTTGATCTATTATGCTTTGATGTGACTTATTATGTTCTATCTCGCTCTAGGGTAGAGCGAGATGTGTGGTGTGTATTGTTCGATCTCGGCTCAATGATAGAGTGAGACATGTGTATGTACTAGATCTGCTCTGGGGTAGAGTGAGGCATGTGGTGGTCATATGGTACTCGACTCTATAATAGAGCAAGATGTGTATTGCCGGTGTTTATCGGTTTCTATATAACTCTGATTAAGTATTAGTATATACGTATTTTAAAATATATGATTTTGTGATGTCTGATGTATGTAGTAGCCGTTAAGTACAACTACATTCAGATCCAATCGTATTGGAATAATATTATGAATGTTATCTAATGTGTACATAGGCAACCAACTATAAGGCAATGTTGGCCCAATCCAAATTTATTATAATTATAAGTTTTATTCTGATTTACACACGACGAACTTTGAAGCTTCGTTGTGTGTAGATGATTGTTACAACTCGAGTCTACATACGGGGAAGCTTTGAAGCTCCGTAGTACATAGACGAATGTTGTGCATCTCGCACACAGATGATAATTCCTGGCTTAAGGAAAGAAAAAAATTTATTGAAGATTTTGTGGGCCCCAGGTTGGGTCAAGTCGGGGCGTTACAGGCGTTCTCAGTATCATTGGACTTGTATCGACAAGCCCTTCAATACTAGACCACTTAAAGTATTATATCCTGCTCTTTTAAGTGGGTCTCACCTATTTATAGTACGCTTCCCAATGTCATAATTTTCGCTCTTGATCTCCATTATACGCTCGTTTCTTCGAGCTCTACACATATATAGGGGTTTTAACCTGTGAAACCTTCTAAGGCTTATCAAAAAATTATCTAATTGTCCCTAGCCCCTTACATTAGATGTAATCGAAAAAGCGGGGCGTTACATTCTTCCCCCTTTAAATGAATTGTGTCCTTGCAATTCACCCAAAAATACTCTTTAAAATACATAAAAATCAAAATAAATATCTAACAAATTCCGATAGTTAATCGAATAAGTGATCGTAAATAGAATTTGACATATTATGATAAGATAAATCATATATAAACAAAATCCAATCTTAAAATTGGATAACACATTCACAAACAAAAGCTAATAATTTGTGAATGGATAAAATATTTTAAACAAAATCTGATTATAAATTTAAAGTTGGATAAATAATATCATGCAAAATTTAGTACTTAATTCAAAGTTGAATAAATAATCATTTAGAAATTTGATATGTCATTTAAAATTAAACATATTATTCTTTCAAAATTCAATAAATTGATCGTTCATCAAAATCTGATAAATTGTTCATAAATAAAATCCAATAGTTAATTTAAAATAGGATAAGTCCTTGTTCAGAAATTTTGATATGTCATTCAAACTCAGACATATCATTCTTTCAAAATTCAATAAATCAATCTTCAATCAAAGAGTCATGATACCTAACAGCTTGCTCTCACATTCATGGGGACACAGAAGATACAAGGATAGGAGCTTTCTCATGACGCTCTACACCTATGCATGAGTTCTGCTAGAGCCATATGATAGGGAGCTTTAGAAATAAGATTAGTGCCTGGAATGAGATCAATATAGAACTCTATCTCCCTCTCCGGTGGCAAACCTGATAAGTCACTAAGGAAAATATCAGAAAACTCAGTTACAACTCGAACGGAATCTAAAGAAGGCAACTTTGTGTTCATCCCCAAGACACTCGCAAGAAAAGCCTTGCATCCCTTATCAATCCACTTCTTGGCTTTCGACGAAGACACCAAGAACTTGCCACTAGGACGCTTAACCCCTTAAAAGATAAAAGGCTTAGCTCTTGACAAATCGAACATCACCTTTCTCCCTCGATAATCAACATGCACATGATATCAAAAAATCACATCAAAGTCAATTATCGGTAATAGAATCAAATCAATATGCAACACATGTCCATCAATCACCATGGAAACCATCTCAACATACTCCTCTGCCCGAAGTGATGATGAAGGTGTAGACACTTGCAATGGGACAAATAGCAATTTATGACCAACACCAATCTCATTAGCAAAATGTGGAGAGATGAAAGAATGAGAGGAATTGGTATCAAATAGTACTATAGCATAGTGAGAGGCAATTAGGATCATACCTTCCACCACGACCGAGGAGTTGGTCACCTGCTGCGACTATATCACAAACACTCTCCCATCATTACCTGGCTTCTTCCCCTTGGCATCCTGCTGCCCAAATGGTGGGTCTAGCCTATGGTGCTCCCTGCTGCCTGGGACTGGCATTAGGTGGCACCGGTGGATGTCTCAACACACCATCAGCCCTCTGAGGACACTCGCTAGCATAGTGCCCCTTCTGCCGACAACCAAAGCAAGTCACCTTAGCACGGTGGTCAAGGTGATCCTGCTGCACCTGGTGAGTGTTATGCCTCACATGGTGACCATCCTGATGCTTATGGTCTCAATGGTTATGAGCAGGTATTGGCCTCTTGGGCTGCTACCCCCTCTTTCGCATATAATCATCTGAATCCCTCTCCACTATGATGGCAGACTTGAGTACCTCTGCTAGGATCTTGTGTCTGAAGGGCACTACTCAGCCTTTGATGAAAGGCTTCAACCCATCCTCTAACTTCCTCGCACGCCCGTACTCATCACTAAAGAAGCGAGGTGCGAAGCGCTTGAGCTCCACGAACTTAGTCTCATAAGCTAAGACTGTCATGGATCCCTATTGCAGGTTCAAGAGCTCCTTCTTCTCTTCTTGCACATGGAGAGGAAAGTACTTGTCATTGAAAGCAGACAAGAACTCCTCCCAAAGGATGTCCACTCGACCTTGGAATCTCTGTCGCTCCATCGACAACCACCACCTCTGAGCCTCACCCTCGAATGTGAAGACCGCAAGTCAAGTCTTCTCCTCATCAAGGCAACATTGAGCACTGAAGATCTTCTCCATGTGAAGTCTCCAGTTGTCCGCTTCCAAAACATCTAACCCACCCTTGAAGCTAAGAGGGTTAAGCTTCTTGAATCCCTTGAGTGAGAGAGACTCAGATCCACTACCACCAGTGTGCTTAGCTTGGAAGACTTGTGTTAAGCCCTCTATGGCAGTTAACACGTCATCGACCCTCGGGTCTTGGGCACCCTGATGGTTATTAGCGTCTGCATGATTAGAGCCAGTCATCTACACAATAACCAGACATTAATCATATAGCCTAATAACTGAAAGTTACACGAGCAACCAAGCAAAACAAACAACACAAAATAAAGCAAATAAGCATTCAAGACAAACAACTAACGGAATTCCATATCGCTAGTTAACTCTAGACCTTGATCATCTCACAACCCATTAACCCTTTAGTCTCACCACCTAAACCTTATTTACTCTTAGACAAAGAGGTGCCTTGATACCAAAAACTTTATGTCATGCCCCGGCGCCTGCCCAACTTGAGCCGAACCCGGTCCAGGGGCCAGTCGAAGCACACAGGGGCGACTAGATCGCATTACGAAAGACTTTAACCCATTAAAGCGGGTATTTAACACAAACATAGAGTCGTGCACCTTTAATCCTTTGAGTGAGAGAAATAAGTTAAAATAAAAGAGGATAACAACTCTAAAGTAAATCCTCACACACAATGCACAAGCATAATATCTTGAGCCGACGCGTGGCTCGAATCAGAAAATCTAAGACAAGTTTAAAAGTAGAAGATATACACAAGTCAAAAACATAGTAACCCATACAAGGTGTTGTATGATCATAATATCATAAATTAGAAGACAAAATTACATCCAGTAGCATCCATGCTTAATCCCACACATATCCCGGTCGTCCCTCATATAGGAAATCCTGATCAACTACATATTATACTATGCAGCCCCAAAACAAAACACAGAAAGAATGGTGAGTAAAACTCGGTAAGGTTTGAAATACGGTAACATTAATCAAAAAACAACCATGACACATCAACATGGTAATTCAAATCAACATCTCATATAATATCCCCATTTTTTATTAATCTCCTTACCACACCCCTAATTCGATAGATAACCAACCTGCATATAAGTATCTCATTCATACTAATCATTGTATGGATAACCACATCATGGCATAACTCATCATGCATAACAAGTGATTCTCACACAATCACATTCACAATCATGCATATCAAGTCATTCTTCTTCATAGCATTCAACATGCATAACATGTGTACATAACACGTACTCATATAATGCATATTCATATCATTCATCCATAGATCATTCACCCTGCACGATGAGAATCTCAATTACATGAAACTAAATGATGCATAATAAATCATAATCACATGTGTCACATAATCTCAATTATCACTACATAACTTGTGTAACATGTGCATAATATTATCTCATACACATGCATTATCAACAAATGTTGAATGTCTTCATCATGGAGAGAATACAATCAAGCCACATAGGTTAGACATAGTCTGGTTTCCACATAGGAAACAAAAAGTGTTTGGGGTAGTTAGCCTCTAAATCTGCTTGCCCTGGACAATCCTAGCCAAGGAATGTCTGAATCTCACATAGAGAACCTAGAGCAGGTGTGTTTGCCCTGGAACATCTTCTGCAGTGAGAAGAGTCCAAATTCTACACAGGAAACCTAGAACACATGGTAGCTGATGCACAAAGGCATACCACTCTGGATTCTCAGGGTCGAGTTGACTATCTCAAGAAATCTCAACCGCAAGATAAGTACACAACTCATCCCTATTTAACTCAACTCAATTCAGATTGACTCAACCCAGGGATTATCTATGTTCCACATAGGAACTCAAATCAAAATCATGTCCTTTTGGACTAACCAATTTTCGAAAAGCCAATGATCAACTAATCGGTTACTCAATCTTACATCATTGCATCCAATCAATCAAACATGGCTAATCTCTATAAAGTCTCAATCAAAAATTCGTTTCATGATGCATGCAATATGGTACATACGTGGGCAAGACATACATGAACCTAATTCATGATAAGTGCTCTCATCAGCCCCTCATGCATCATTTATAATCATAATACTGAACATCATCATAATCATCCCCCACATGTATGTGTACATGGTAGAAACATTAAACTTTAAGCATATGAATATGCCTTATAATTAACTCATCATCATACCACGCATGCACATAAATATCTAATCATGGTTCCAATTGAAATCATGGGTAAAAACCATCGAAAACCATCAATCAAGTCAAGTGTATCCTCATGCTAAACCTATGCAAGCATATTCACACCACAGTTGAATCTGGACATAGTATCATCAATCACCCATAATTTGAGTACATGACATATTAGTTCATTCTCATGCTATGATCTTGTTAGAATCATACTAAAACATAAGGAATCATTCAATTATAGAATCAAGATAGCAATTCTAACATGTGTAGCCAACAACATGCAATTTCACATTTTACTCAAATATTCTTCATAATTTTCAACATCAATAATATACCCTTCCAGTAGCTCATTATAGCCCAAACTACTCAACGTGAATATTGGAAATGGTATTGAAGAATAAAAACATCAAAATAAGCAAAGGGTACAAAAGTGGCCAAATTGCAGTACTACCGTTCGATCAGCCTGCAAAGCCGTTCGAACGGCTGGCTTACAATCGGCCGACAATGTCGTTTGGCCTTACAATCAACCTGCAATGCCTTTTGGCCATTCTTTTGGGAAAATGGTGATTAGGCTCTAATGCTCTAGGTCTCAGCCCTTTCCCAATTGGGAAAGTGACTGACCCTTTTCCTTTTATAATAAAGGGTAGGCTAGACCTAATTAACTAGTAGTACAAATATGATTTTACACTAAAAATAGTAAAACTTACTTATTTGAAAACCAATTTGATGTCTAAATTTTTTGAAATAAATACATAGGGTCTTAGGTTGATGTTAGGGTCATTTAGGGCTAAAAATCCTAATTTTGACCTTGGGGCCCACAGTGGGTCCCGCCAACCTTAAATTTTTGAGAAAATAGTGAAAATTTCAGAAAAAATCTAAATGACTTAAATTAACTTAAAAACTTGAAATGTGAAGAAAGTTTAGGTTAAAACCTTTGTTAACCACTTTCATTTCGAAAATAGTCCAAAATCAATTAGAATTAACATTAAACCACACAAAAATAATTTAATATAATAAAATAAACCAGTTCAACTTTAGGGATCTTACATCCTTCTCCTCTTAGGAATTTGGTCCTCCAAAATTCACTAAAGGTCGACGTCGAATAGGTTGGGGTACTTCTCTATGATCTCATCTTCTCTCTCCCATGTAGCGTCTTCAACCTCATGATTACGCCACAACACCTTCACTAGTGGGATCGCCTTCTGCCAAAGAATCTTCTCCTTCTGGTCTAGGATCTGACGGGTGTCTCCACGTAGGAAAGATCCTCTCATAGCTCCAACGGCTTGAAATCCAACAAGTGTGTCGGGTCTGGCTCATACTTCCGAAGAAGCGATACATGAAACACATTATGGATGTTAGCAAGCCGAGGTGGCAAAGCTACACGGTAGGCCGTAGCTCCAACTCGCTCTAAGACCTCAAATGGTCCGATAAACCTGGGAGACAACTTGCCCTGTTGGCCAAACCTAACTACACCACTGGATGAAGAGATCTTAAGAAAGACATGATCACCAACATTAAACTCCAACTCTCGCCGCCGCCTGTAGCATAGCTCTTCTGCCAAATATGCACCGTTTGCAATCTTTCCCTAATAAGTCTGATCTTCTCCACCAATTATTGCACAATATTAGTGCCGGTAAGAAGTTCTCCAACCTCACTCTAACACGGGGGAGATAAACACGGACGCCCATAGAGTGCCTCAAATGGAGCCATCTTAATGCTCGCCTGATAACTATTATTATAGGCGAACTCCACCAAAGGTAGGTGTTGCTCCCAACTGCCCTTCTACTAGAGAATACAAGCCCAGAGCATGTCCTCAAGGGTCTAGACAGTCCTTTCTAACTATCCATCAGTATGAGGATGGTAGGCTGAGCTAAGGTGTAAAGATGTACCCAAGGCTTTCTGAAAGCTCTGCCAAAATCGAGGATCGCGGACAAACACAATGGATGCCGGAATACCATGCAACCATACCACTTCCTTAAAATATAGGGCAGCTAACGTATCGAGGGTACTAGTCATCCTTATTGTGAGGAAATGCATGGACTTGGTGAGTTGATCGACGATAACCCACACCTAGTGACCTAGGCAGTCCGAAAACAAAATCCATGGCTACATTCTCCCACTTCCACTCTGGAATAGGAAGTGGTTGTAGTAAACCGCTCAGATAATGGTGCTCCACCTTGACTTGTTGGCAAACAAGGCATCTGGACACACAGGATGCAATGTCCCTCTTCATCCCTTTCCACCAAAATGTTATCTTCACATCGTGATACATTTTTGTTCCCCTTGGTTGGATGGAGAACTTAGAATGATGTGCTTCCGATAGGATACACTCCTTTAGCTCAACGGAGTTTGGCATGCGCCATCGTCCCTTATATGTCAAACTCCCATCGGACTTCTCCTCGAAGTCAATCACTTTCTTCTCCTTCATCTTAGCCTTAAAGGCTTGAGTTTCCTCATCCCTCTTTTGAGCTTCAACCATGATGTCAACCAAGCTAGAGCTTATGGAAAGGTTGGCAAACCAACTACATGTGTCCTTCATAGCTAACTCCGTCTTAAGCTCAATGGCATCCTCATACAAGAGCTATTCTCTAACACGCATGTAAGCTATCGATGTGGCTAATTTTCTACTCAAGGCATCCGGCACCACATTAGTTTTACCGGGATGATATGAGATAGTGAAATCATAGTCCTTCAGGAACTCTAATAATCTTCTTTGCCTCATGTTCAAGTCCCTTTGAATGAATAGATACTTCAAACTCTTGTGATCAGTGAATACCTCAAAATTATCACCATAGAGATAGTGCTACCAAATCTTCAATACAAAGACCATGGCCGCTAACTCTAAGTCATGACTGTGATAGTTCTGCTCGTGCACTCTAAGCTGTCAAGATGCATAAGCCACCACTCTCCCGTGCTGCATAAGAACACAACCCAAACCACGAAGTGAATCATCACTATAGACCACATATCTACCACTCTTGGAAGGCAAGGTTAAGACTGGAGCAAAAGTCAATCTCATCTTCAACTCTTGGAAGCTTTCTTTGCACGCTTGGTTCCACTCAAAATTCTCATTCTTCCTGGTCAACTTGGTCATAGGGCTTGCAATGCTAGAAAAACTCTCAATGAACCGGCTGTAGTACCCGGCAAGTCCTAAGAAACTGCAAACTTCTGATGCACTCTTCGGTTGCTCCCATTTCAACACAGCTTCAACTTTTGTGGGATCAATTGCGACACCGTCCTTCAATATAACATGACCAAGGAAATACACCTTCTTGAGCAAAAACTCACATTTGTCAAACTTTGCAAAGAGCTGATGCTCTCGTAAAGTTTGCAGTTTCTTAGCACAAAATTTCAAATTACTTCAACTTTTTTTTTAAAAAAAAGTTATTAAACCCGATGAAACATATTCAAAGGGAATTTTTAAAAAAAAATCACCAAATCAATGTTCACGTCAAATCCTAAGCAACACATGGCGAACAGAAATCTTGAATAATTCTTACATGAAAATTCGTTTTAAACTAGAAGCAACACATGCAAAGCAAAAAATTCATATCTATTCTAATTCAAGATCGGCATTTGCAAGGTCTAAGTTTGCCTTCAATCCAATACAACACATGCAAAATAAAATTTTTAAATTACTTCAAATTAAACAAATTAGAATTTATCAAAATTAGAGTTCAAAGTAATTTTAACATCACACCAGCAAAACTGCATTACAAGACAAATCTACTAACACTTAATTAGTCATACCGACATATTCAAATCATTCTTTATTTAAGATTGAAATTCATAAAATTTATGTTCATAGAAAATCCATTGCAAAATATGCAAACAGAAATTTCAATTCAAAATCTACTTGAGAATCGAAGTTCTTAAAATCGGTGTCCATATTAAATTCAATATAAAAAACTTAGAATGAATAGTTGAAAATCGGAGTTTGTGTTAAATCCAATATCACACATGCATAACCGAAATTTCAGAATTGAAATTTATTTCAAATCAACGACAACACATCTAGAACAAAATTTATTTAAAATTTAAAATCAAAATTCATTTCAAAATAATGGCAACATATTTAGAACAGAAATTTCATATTAGTTCAAACTTAAAATAAATTTTTTTATTAAATTAATAAATAAAATATTATACTCTCATAGATAGATCAATGTTGCAATACCATTTGTAACTCCCCAACCCAAGCCGGGGTCTAGAAAATCTCGAATAAAAAAATTCTTCCTTAAATAAGGAATCATCATCTATGTGCGAGAGGTACAACGCTCATCTACGCACTACAGAGTTTCAAAGCTTCCTTTTACATAGACTCAAGTTGTAACATTCACATAGACACGATCAAACTTCAAAATTTGTTGCGTGCAGGTTAGAATAAAATTTATAATTAATTTGGATTGGACTAATGTTGCATTGTCGTTGGTTGCCTACATACGTATTGGATAACATTCACAATATTATTATAATACGATCGGATCTGAACGTAAATCTGCCTAATGGCTATTATATACATCAAGCATTATAGAATTATATACGTTAAAATACATATATCTTTATATTCAAATATATCATTCAGAGTTAGACTGAAATCTTGTACATCATTGGAGTCAAACGGAAGCTAACACGTTAATGGAATTACACATCTCACTCTATCATAGAGGAGAGCATAGCACAATAAAGTAGATTGGATCACATCAAATCCTATCAGATCATAACAAATCATACATCTTAATTAGTATATTATTATCACTAATTAAGATGTGCATGCATATAAGTTATTTAACATCGTAAGTTAACTACTTAGGACACATATGTATTCTTAAACTCATATTAAAAATGAAGATAAGAAATACTTACTCATAGCAGACACCAGAAGTAGTGGGCGTATCATCCTTTCACTTGGAGATGCTCCTTACTTTCCGTGCTCGGAGGTGACAGATAGAACATCCCCTTTTTAGAGATGTTTTTCTCCTTCCATGCTTATGAATTGTGGACGGAGCCTCCCCTTAGCTTGGGGATGTCTCTCTTACTAGGTGGCTCTTTGGCGGAGGACAGAGCCTCCCCTACTCCAAATTGCTTCACTCTTTGTGGCCTAGCAACAACAGACAGAATCCTCTCTTGTTCTTGACCGATTTTTCTTTCTCTGGTGCTCAAAGACAACAGGCAGTGCCTCTCCTTGTCTTGGGGCGTTTCCTCCTCATATAGTCACCAACTCAGAGAACGAACCCTTCCATTGCATAGAACACACTCGATTCACTTAAGAACGCCTCTTAGACAAGCTAAATTGGAGTCAAAACGATCAGAAACAGAGAAGGAGAAGTTCTCTGGTGCTCGAGGATGACGTGCATAATCTCTTCTTGTCTCGGGATGTTTCCTCCTTATATAGTCTCCAACCTGAAGAAAGGCCCCCTCCATTGCATAGAGCATGCTCAATTTAATTAAGAACGCCTCTTGAATGGGCCAAATCGAACTCAAAACAATCAGAAATAGAGAAAACAAAGTTCATCTCTCAAAAATACCTGAAAATGGACATTTATAAGCCTCCAAGCTGCCTTTTTAAACTGCGGCACGGCGCCGCCAAAAAATGGCAGTGCCTGTAGTTGCGCGCCTTGCGCATGGCATGACACCCCATGCGTAACACACATGGCCGCATGTTAAGTGCACTATGGTCGAGCGTACCACACATGCATCTATCGTGTGCGACTCCTTTTTGCTTTTTCTTTTGCTTTTTTTAATGTTTATTTTCAAATGCGCGTAACTTTCTATCCTGGACCCAGATTTGTGCGTTATTGGTACTGTTTGACTCGTATCAACGAGTCCTTCGATACTAGACCAGTTAAAAATAGTATATCCCACTCTTTCAAGTGGGTCTCACCCATATAGCAAGCTTCCTGAGGTTGTAACTTTTGCTCCTGATCTTTATTTTGCGCGTTCTTCAATTTGTTACCCTTGTTTCTTCGAGCTCTACATGGTTTTAACCTGTGAAACCTTCTAAGACTTATCAAAAAATTATTTAATTACCCTTAACCCCTTAGGTTAGACATAATCGAGAAAGTGGGGCATTACACAAACATCACGTGATGTTGTAGCAATCTCACCTCAGATAACGGTGGCCCTCATATTATCATATCAAGCGATATTGTAAGATCTCTAATTTATTTCTTTTTTGATTTTGTGAATTTGCTTGTTTCTTAGTTTGATTTGATTTTCATAGGGTAATAGGTTAGGTATTTATAAATTTCTTAAAGTTTAATTTTATTTTAGTTTGGAGTATTAATGTCAAGCTTGATTCACCCAATTTATACCTATTTAATGATATTTTCTTTCTATTTTTCCTTAGTCAAAGGAGCGGGCCCCACCTTGGGTACCCACATCCGTGTAGGATAGCATGCTACCCATTTTGGCCACCAACATTCTATTAATTTGTCTAAGTGGTCTTGTGTGTGATTAAATTCGTATTTGAGTCAAGGGTGCACTTGAATGGTCATTTAAGGACTTTTCACTTATTTTTTAGCCCATGTTCCAATTCCACAGGCAAGTGACAAGCTTTTATGAAAATCAAACGGTAATGAGACATTCCAATTGGGGTCTTAAAAGTGGTATGGTAAGCCCAAAGGGCATCGGTTAGCTATAAAGACCAATCTTTACCATTTGGATTTACTGTTTTCTGCAAAATATATTTAATTTTTCAATTAGAAATTTCAACTTGTCCACTTGTATATGGGTGATAGAGGGTGGCTACTTTATGGGTAATCCCATAGTTCCATATCAAAACCTCAAAAGGCTTATTGTAAAAATATGACCCCCCGTCACTTATGATGGCTCGAGGTGTTCCAAACCATGAAAATATATTTTCCTTCCAAAAATGCATAGCGACTTTGTGGCCATTGGTTTTGTACATAATCGACGGCAACTAAAATGTAAACATAGCCAAAAGAAGGAGGAAAAGGTCCCATGAAATTGATGCCCAGACAATAAAAAATATTAATAGTCAATATGGGGTTAAGAGGCATCATATTTCGATCAGATATGGCTCCTAACTTTTGACACCGTTCACAAGTTTTGCAAAATTCGTGAATATCTTTGAAAAGAATCAGCTAGTAAAAACCACATTGCAAAATTTTAGCAGTGGTCTTTTTAGAAGAGAAGTGACCACCGCATGCTTCAGCATGACAAAAAAAGATGATACATACTTGTTCAGAATAAGACACACATCACCTTATTATTTGATCTGGACAATTCTTAAAGAGATAGGGGTAGTCCCAAAAGAAATTCTTTACCTCAGTGAAGAATCTCTTTTTATCTTGATGAGACCAATGATGGGGAACTTTACCTATCACCAAGTAGTTGGCAAGGTCATCATACCATGGATGATGTGAGATGGCAAAAAGTTGCTCATCGGGGAATGTGTCCTGGATTGGAAAGTTTTTCGAAGACTCAGAAAATTCCAATCTTGAAAGATGATCGGCTACCACATTCTCTACTCCCTTCTTGTCATTGATTGTGAGATCAAACTCTTGGAGTAGGAGTATCCACAAAAACAACCTAGGCTTTGTATCTTGTTTGCTCAAAAGGTACTTCAAAGTTGCATGATCAGTAAAAATGATAATTTAAGAGCCAATCAAATAGGATCTAAATTTGTCAAGGGCAAATACAACAGTGAGAAGATCTTTTTCAGTGGTGGAGTAGTTCATTTGGGCATTATTTATAGTTCTACTTGCATAATGAATTACACAAGGTTTTTTATCTCTCCTTTGCCCTAAACCAACCCCAACGGCATAATCACTTGCAACAGACATAATTTCAAAGGGAAGGGTCCAATCAGGGGGCTACATGATGGGTGCGGAGACTAACATGTTCTTCAGCTTTGTGAAAGCTTCTTCACATGTGTCCAACCACTCAAGAATGTTCTTTAGATAGAAGACTACACAATGGTCTAGATATCACACTAAAATTCTTAATAAATCTTCTATAAAAACCGACATGTCCCAGAAAGGACCTAACATTTTTTATGGATTTTGGACTAGGCAAATTAGCAATCAATTCAATTTTTGCCTTGTCCACTTGAATTCCCTGCACAAAAATAATATGACCAAGTACTATTCCAATATTAACCATAAAATGACACTTTTCCTAATTAAAAACCAAATTTTTCTCTTCATATCTAACCAAAACTTTTTTCAAGTTATCAAGACAGTCATCAAAAGAATCACCAAAAACATAGAAGTCATCCATAAAAACTTCTAAAAACCACTGCACCATGTCACTAAAGATGCTCATCGTGCACCTTTGAAATGTGATAGGAGCATTACATAATCCAAACGGCATCATTCGATATGCAAAGGTACCGAAAGCACATGTAAAGGTCATTTTTTCTTGATCTTCAAGCGCAATCTCAATTTGGTTGTATCCTGAATAACCATCTAGAAAATAATAAAATTGATGACCGACCACCCTCTTTAGGATTTGGTCCGTGAACGACAAGGGGAAGTGGTCTTTCCTAGTGACAGAATTCAATCTCCTATAATCTATGCACATCCACCAACCAATGGTGATTCTAGTGGAAATCAACTCATCATTAGCATTCTTTACCATCATCACTCCAAACTTTTGGGGGACAACTTGGGTGGGACTCACCCATGGACTGTCAGAAATGGGGCAAATGATACCCACATCTAACAATTTTAGGACCTCTGCTTTCACTACCTCTTTCATATTGGGGTTTAACCTTCGTTGCATTTGTCTCACAGGTTTTGCATTTTCTTCTATGAAGATCCTATGGGTGTAAATTAAGGGACTAATCCCCTTGATATCAGCAATGGTCCACCCAATGACATTCTTGTGATTTCTAAGGACTTCAAGCAACTTGTGTTTTTGCTCATTATCCAACTTTGAAGAGACAACAACATGAAATGTCCCTCCCTCATCAAGATAAGCATATTTAGTTTAGTAAAGAGAGGTTTCAAGTCTAACTTAAGTGGTTGGACACTTGAGGGGAGAGGATCTCTATTAGAAGGAGGTAACTCCTCAAAGCATGCCTTCCACCTATCGGTATCCAACAATGGAATTGACTCCAACAAGGCATTTACATCATTAATCATAGCATCATCTTCAAAGTTAAAATAAGAAAGGCAGGCTTTAAGAAGGTCAAAAAATGAAGAAATAGTAGTCATGTCATCAACAAGACTTTCTAAAAGATTCACTTCATGCACATCCTCATCATCATCTCCAAGTTGCCTGCAAATATTAAAAATGTTCATTTCTAAAGTTATATTTTCAAAAGAAAGCTTCATAACACCATTTCTACAATTAATATGAGCATTAGAAGTAGCAAGAAATGGGCGGCCTAATATGACATGAATTTAAGTACAAGCATTCAAAACTGGTTGTGTGTCCAAAACAATAAAATCAACAGGAAAGTAAAACTTTTCTACTTGTACTAGCACATCCTCAATAATTCCTCTTAGTGGTTTAAGTGAGCCATCTGCAAGTTGAAGTGTAATGCTTGTGGGCTTCAATTCACCAAGTTCCAATTGTTCATAAACAGAATAAGGTAAGAGATTAATACTTGCCCTAAGATCAAGCAAATCTTTTTCAATTCTATAATTCCTAATTATATAAGATATGGTTAGACAACCAGAACCTTTATATTTGGGTGGGGTATTTTGTTGCAAAATTGCACTTATTTGTTTTGTCAAAAATATCTTCTTTCGTACATTTAGTTTATGCTTGATTGTACAAAGGTCTTTCAAAAATTTTGCATACGATATAATTTGTTTAATGACATCTAAATGAGGAATGTTAATTTTAACTTATTTAAAAATTTCAAGAATGTCACCATTTTGCACTAATTTAGAAGAAGATTGTAATCTTCAGGGAAAATGAGGAGGAATAGGGAAAACACAATCAAAATTGTCAAGTTCATCACTATGCTTTAAATTGAAAGACTCTTTAGGTTCAACAACCTTCTTTGGAATGTCTTTGTTAATGACTTTTCCACTTCTTAAAGTGGTGATGGACTTAGCATGCTCTTCTTGTGAACTTGAAGAATTTAAATTTTTAATTACAAATTGACCTTTAGGATTTAGTTGAGGTTGAGAAGGAAACTTCCTTTTTTCTTGAGTGCTTAAAGCTATGGTCAACTAAGTGATAAAAGTCTTCAAGTCATTGATGGCTTGCATTATTTGGCTATTAATTGTTGCTTGACTTTGCAAAAAAATTTGCAATGTGTCTTCAAGAGTCTTCTTGTGTGGTGGAACATAATTTAAAGAAGAAATAGGTACTTGTACATTAGACTCAATTATCCAAATAAAGTGAGGATGATTTCTCTAATTAGGAGTATAAGTTTTAGAATAAGGAGAAGAGAAATCTTTTTTACAAGCATTCATATCATTCGCTTAAGTACGCAACACCTCTTCAAAAGCATAGATTGTTGTACAATCTTGTGTTTGGTGTCCATCACTCTTATATATACTACAAATATTTTATGCTTTTTTAGAAGCTTTAGACATATTTTCCTTATTAATTTCCATAGCCTCAAATTTTCTAGTTAAGCTTGAATTTTTGTTTTTACATCATCCTCTTCTTTAAGAAAGTACATGCCCCCTTAGTTGTCATATTAGATTTTGTCTTATTACTAATTTCAAATTCATTAGAATCTTCCCATGATTAAGCATTTTCAGCCAACACATAAAAATAATCACTTGCTTCCTCAGGTTCTTTACTCAAAAATTCTCCATTACACATCATTTTAACAATTTTCCTCATTTGAGAAGTTAAACCATTATAAAAAAAATTAATTGTATGTCATGTTTCATATCCATGATGTGGGCACAACAATAAAAGTTCTTTAAATCTTTCCCAACATTAAAAGAAAGTTTTATTTTCTTTTTGTAAAAAATTCATGATATTCTTTCTAAGTGTATTAGTTCAATAGGTGGGGAAAAACTTTTTTTAAAATTCTTTTTGCATTTCTTGTCATGTTCCAATAGATCTTGGTTTCAAAGAATTCAACCAATTTTTTGCATTTTCCTTAAAAGAAAATAGAAAGAGTTTTAATCTAATAATATCATTAGAAACATTTTGGTTTAGCAGAGTTGCAAAAACCTCTTCAAACTCTTTTAAATAAAAATATGGGCATTCCGAATCTAAGCCATGAAATTTAGGTAGTAATTGAATTACACCTAGCTTGAGTTCAAAACCACCCGCACTAGTTCGAAAAATCATGTAAGAAGGAGAACTTAATCTAGTTGGTTGTAAATAATCATGCAAGGTTTTAACTTGTTAATTATTTTACACTTTATTAAAACCATTATTACCTATATCATCATCCATAGTGTTCTAGAAAAGAGAAAACTCAAAAATATTAAGAGCAATATCAACACTTTTTAAGCAAACACTTTAGTCACATTGCCATGAGCGCATAAAAAAATGAGAATTTTTTTTTTAAAGAACAAAAAGAAAAGAATCAACAAAGTAAAATTAAAAGAAAGAAGATCTATGAATTAACCAAAGCAAAACATGCAATTCAAACTTAATATCTAAACAAAAACAATTCTAAAAAAAATTTAAGAAATAAAAGAAATAAAGTAAAGGAAGTGGAATGAAACTACCCAGATAGCTTCAAGTGGTCTTCTTTAATTCTTTGTGCAATGACAAGTCTAAGAGATATTTCTGGTTGAGCTTCTTCAATGATTCTTCTTCCCACTACTCTCACTTTCAACAAAAGAAAAAGAAAAAAAAGATAAATAAGAAAAAAAAAATAAGAAAAAAAGAACGAATAGGGAGAATATTTTGTAACTGGCGTTATTGTCACACGTTGTAATCCACGGCAATAGCGCCAAAAATTTATTACACCTAAACTATTAATTCATCAAATTGAGCCAAAGCTTAGGGTTATATTACATGTAAGTGCACAAGTGGATGTCGTCTTGCAAGGTAGAATCCACAAGGATTGCCTTTGTGTGACTATCACAATGATTGTGAAAAAAGAGGAGTAAAGAAAGATTAAGAGAGAAAAAGTAAAACAGTATTAGTGTAATAAAGAGTTAAGAAATCAAAAAGATAAAACATTAAGGCATTAAGGGTCATTGTACATCTAATGATATTCTTCATGTATCGTGTTCTCTCAGTTAGAATTTAATAAAGATTTTATCTAACCGGAAGATATGAACATTAAAAACAAAGATAAAAAATACTTTAGATAGATGAAGAATAAAAACAATTATCTCTTCAAGAGTTCTACGTATCAAAACCACAAAACATCAAGAATGAGAGCCTCCAAGCATCTTATATATTAAGATCACAAAGAAATAGGAATAAGAATAATATTAAATAAATATTACTTCAAATAACCAATACTTACTTGAACTATTGACGAAACATGAATAGAACTTCATTAGATTGTTACAAATCACCTCTAACCTTAGCTAGAGAGCTTAGAAATCCATTACAATAAAACTAAAAATTTAAACTATAAAATATGATAAAAATAGGAGAAGAGAGTTCCAAAAAGGAGCAGATGATGCCTCTACCATGTCTAGCCCTCTATTTATAGGAGTAGAAAGGGTTGCTTTAAAGGGGAAGGTCCAATCATATCCCTTGATTGCTTCCTGATTGATTATTTGATTAAATGATTATTTGGCAATGATTAAATTCTAAATCAATCAAATAAATTAATAATTTATTTAGCAAATAAGTATCCTTTAGTCTTCCTTTAATTATCCAATCAGCCTCATTATCTTTCCTTATGTGTATCAATCACAACCAATGAAAAGATGCTCCATGTGTTAGCCTCGGGTTAATTAACTAATTGTCCCTTTGCATATCAGATTTGACTCATATATCTTCAAAATTATGAATTTCTTACTAAAATAGAAATTTTAGCTATGGAAGCCTTCTTTCTAATTCTACCAGAATCATATCCATCCAAATTTTATATGGAAAGATATGATCAAAATATTAAGGCTATGTCAATCTATCCAAATCAGTTTCTTCCCAAATTTGGTTCTCTTAATGCAAATACAAAATCCAACGGGTCCACAAGGTTGTGTTCAACCATTCAATGCATGTTTAGACCATTAGGAGGTCATTCTTGACTTTTAAATAACTTTAGGTAGTTGGGTTTCACATCCTCTTCCACTTGGATCTTGTTGAAGCATGTTTGGGCATTTAAACACAATGGAGGCCTAACTCACCTATTCAAGATATAAATAACCTAAATAAGTAATGAATTAACAAAAAATAGGATTGCAATTCAACATTTGAAAATATTTAATTGATCATTATTTTACTGTATCAGTTTACACGTAACCTTAGGGCCAAAATGGTCAATTATCCACTGACTGGGGATTTTCCTCACTAAGTGGTTTGGCCTATATTTAGGTTACCCATTAAACTCTCACCGAGAATTTTCCTAATTTTTTAAGTTCACTCATACACACCTAAACCGGAGCCTCTAATTCAGGTAAGTGAATGGCGACTTGGCTATAAGAGTAAAATGGTCATTTCAAAGACATTGAGATTTTTCCCTAGCCCGAAACTTAATCTAATGCCCCTCCTATTCCTAGGGATAGTCTATAATTTTATTGAATTTTCCCCACGTTTAAGACCTACTGAACCAGACCTCATTCAGTAGAGTTTTTTTCTAACTCGGGCCAGGTCTACAGTTCTAGCCCAGAATCGGGCCAAACCCGCAAACCCACTAGCAGGACGTCTTCTTCGTGGAGATACCCTACAGGCAGCAGCTGGACTGTGTGTCCAGCCACCGCTGGGCCGACTCTCCTGCCATTTGTGGGGTCGCCTGATTTGGGGAGGCCGGGGTGGAAGTCCAGGTGCTAGTGCCCCACCCAGTGGTGCCCCGAAACACCCGGCAACACCCAAATCTGCACTGCAGATATGGGATCATCTGCATGCGACAACCCAAGGCTGAACAATGGTGGATATTTTTCGGAGTGCGATGGGAGCAGTGAAAGTATGGCGGCGATTACAACCCGACGGTCTAGATTGGAAAAGGAGAGCTTGGGCTGCCACAAACCAATTGTTTGTGGCTGCCGGCAAAAACCAACAGCTCGTGGTTGCCAGCAAAAACCAAGCTCCTTCACAAGCGTAAAGCTGGAATCTTTTCTAAACACTGGCCAACTGTAACAAGTCATATCCATGCCAGCAAGGCATAATGGTCATACCTATACCGGTCGACCGTAGCCAAGCATATCCATACAGGCTAGCTGACCATATCCTCATCCTTAAAAAAATATATATATTCTCACAATCAAAGCACATCACGATAAAGTAATTAACAATTCATCATTAAAAAGGTTAAGCATCTTACCTTACTAAAACACCGATCTTCGAGCTCACTCTTCCCTGACTCCATCACCGATCATCTTCGCCAGAAAATCATCTTCTTCTCCCCTTCAAGGCCAAAAATCTCTCCCCATTTGAAGCCGTAATTAGCCCTTTTATAGGCTTGGGGATTAGGAAGCCTAATCCCCTAAAAAGTTGGGCCAAACTTCCCCACTTAGGCCACGTAATTGGGCCCCTAAAATATAATTTCATAATATTAATTAATCGAGCCCATTTAGCAACTTAAACGGACAATTCGCGCATCCAATTCGGGTAAACGAGCTCTACATGTTATGTTTAACTTTGAACAGTCGTATTTCCCTCGTACAAACTCCGATTTTGCGTTCTTGGTGGTGTTTTGAGGATCTTTTTGTCTACATTCTATCCATATAGGACTCAGCCACCAATTCCAACCAATAATCAAGTTATTCCCCCAAGAAGGTCAAGGGGTCCAACACCCTAATTTCCAAGTGGTCGACTTTGGAAATTTAAAAAACTCTCAGGTATTACATTGGCGGCAGTGGATTGACAGCAAATAGGCAATTAAGGTAAGATTGCTAAATAAACCTAATTATGCAAAGAAATTAGTATGAGTTATTGTTGGCTGCTTAATTAGGGTTGGGTAGAAAAACCCAATTATTCCTTATGTATTAATATTAAAAAGGGGGGGTGAAGGAGAGGGCTAATGTAACGCCCGAAATATTTCATACATTTTCCTTAAAATTCACAGAAATTTTTTGCAATATAACTTCTATAAATCGGGAAAATTGACAAATACGAAACCTGTGAAAACAGTTCAAAATTTAAAACATCACACATCAATCATTTTCCCATCCAAATTGTTACTCATTAAATTAAACATCGTACGGCCAAACCAAACATCATCAGACGCTACTCAAAAACCAACGTACAAATAAATTGCTATGATCATAGACTTTAAATACAAATCTTTCTTAGGCATCCCTGAGTGCAAGTCTAAGGGAATCAATCCACCTTGGAAACGAACATCCATCTCCAGGAGCTCTCCGTCACAACCTGCAAAAGCCTCGCAAACAACGAAGCTAAAAAATAGGGCAATGAGTATTTTCATACTCAATAGGAAAATACCCAGTAGAGGAGTTCTAAACAGTGAACTCAGTAAATCCATACATAGATGTTTTCATGCAACTCAAACATGAAGCAAACAAGCATATCATAATCATGCTCATACACATACAATCATGCATATCATCATGCCAAAATCATGCCATCAACCACAGATACACTCTTAATCAGAGTCATACAAACTTACTCATACCACTGTACGCTTACTCAAACAACTTACACATATATGTACGACCTTACTCATACAATCATATGCTTACACTTACTTGTATGACCTTACTCATATAGTTATACACTTACTCATACAGCTTACACATACTTGTACGACCTTACTCGTACAATCATATGCTTACTCCAATAATTTACACATACCTGTACAACCTTACTCGTACAATCATATGCTTACACTTACTTGTACAATCATACTCAAAATCATATACTTACAGTCTTACTCAGAAACATACTCTTACAATTGTACTCATAGTCACACTCTTACAGTCATACTCATACTCAATACTCTTATAGTCGTGCTCATACTCATACTCTTACAGTAGTGGTCATAGTCATACTCTTACAGTCGTGCTCATACTCATACTCTTACTCAGAAACACACATACTTATGCAGTCGTGCTCATAATCATACATACCAACTCACATAGTCGTACACATACTATCGACCACTGAAGCTCATTACAAATAATAAGCTCCAGCATCGAAATAGAAAAGAATGTTACTGGGGCATCACCTTAACCTCTAGGGAGTGACTAGACGCCATGGACTTTTCCGAAGGTAAGGCACACAAATGTTCATGGAGCATTGGATCAAACAGGTAAGAGCAGGTCCATGATACTACTTACTTGAGCGCGCAAACATAAACACCCACACATGAGGGGTTATACAATTGCCCACCATAATGGGTCTTATAGTGCCAGTGCCACTCTTGGGCAGAATCATACAGTGCCACTCTTGGGCAGAAATTATACAGTGCCACTCTTGGGCAGAAACATGGAGTGCCACTCTTGGGTGGAAATTATACAACGCTCTCAATAGAGCATCAAACATCTGGGCTTATATAGCACATAGACCAAATCGAAACCATACATCGCTCTCAACAGAGCATCAGACGTATGGGCTTCATACAGCACACAGACAACATCCTGCAGGATAAACACCATGGCAAGACATGAGAAATGCTCAGCTGACTCATTATCGGCTAGTTCAAACATGGAACTTAATCTGTCAAACCCTCAGGTCTCAAACTCACAATGCTATCATTAGTTTTCTTATAATTCAAGTTTGAATTAAGTACATTATGCGGTACAATTATGCTACCAAAAACTCTCAGACATATTGTGCTCCACTAATCAAACCGAAGTTGAGCCCGATCCGAAACCTTAGTTCGTAGGGCAGCAGACTTCACTTAATCAGTCCATATCATGATCATAACTCATCATACATCAAATCCTTACAGTCTTACATACTCCACCATCCACCTTATAGCCAAAACATCTTACACAAACATCATCAAACTAAGCTCCTTAGAGCCAAACCCAATTACCACCCTCTTACTTATACCTCCCTTATTATGATTACTTTTCACTTCATAATCTGTACATTATGCTTATATAATTATGCACACTCTTACTGTCTGACAATCCCCCAATATGCACTCTGATCCAAAACAATCCACTCCAATCCTCATCTGTCATACTCATCCTCTGTCATCCGTCATACACTTTCACATCCATATCCAAATCCATACCAAACACGGTCACTTCTTACCATCCATAGCCCATACCACTGCCCACATGCACATACACATATCCATAGCATAGGCAAATAGCCATCATATATACGTATGTCTATTACACATATGTATAACATACACATACTATCATACATACATAGCTTACAAACATTCTCACTAGCCATCACTAGTGCATACATACACATACGAAGCTTACCAACAACCACGCTAGCCATCACTAGCACATACTCAATCAACATACAAAGATTACCAACAAACACACTAGCCGCCACTAGCACATACTCAATTAACATACGAAGCTTACCAACAAACACGCTAGTCATCACTAGCACATACTCAATCAACATACAAAGCTTACCAACAAACACGCTAGCCATCACTAGCACATACATACTTTCACATATGTGGCTTACAAACATACACGCTAGCCATCACTAGCACATACATACTTCAAACATACTTACAACCAACATGCATGTCATATACATTTCAACATAGCATAATTCATCCTCTTACATCATGTAAACGGATCATAATCTAACATCCATATCATTCAATCATATAGTCCTAGCATGTTGCTACTCATTCAAAGCATGTTGCTACTCATTTAAAGCATGCTATCATGAAATTATGACTTCAAAGCTCCCCTACCTCGTAATCATGACCTTTGATGGAGAGAATACGACAGTGGCAGCTTCGGCGGCGGAGTTGGCAGCCAAAAGAATTTCCAAGTTGAGAGAACTATTGTCCCGAGGATTTTAGGAAGTGCTAAAAACAATCACAACCAAACGAGGTGTCAGAAGTCAATGCAGCAAAATCCATGATCCATGGAAGCACACTAGGGCGGTTGGGAGAAAGGTCAAGCCAACATAAGTGACGGTGCGACCAGATATCGAGGGTGTACTCACTGAAGGTCGGCCGCCGGCTAAGAAGTACTCGGTCGGTTGCAATACGTCAAAATCGGCCGTGGGCAACACACAACAGCATCAATTTCGCATCATCAAGAGTCCACATAAGGGCAGAGGGCTTGGGGTGATGCTCGAGGACAAAGGTGAGGTGGTGGAGGCTCTAGTGGTCAACTCAAATGGTGACGGAGCCATCTGATGGTCAAGCGGCGCAAAAGCGGCACCTAAGCCCTGAAACACACGCGTGGCCACATGCACATGCGACCAAAAAGTACCACTCTAGGGGGAGATGGGTCGGACGGTGGCGGACCAAGGCCCACAAAGGGGCAACGGAGCTAGGGCCAAGAAGTGGTGGCCGATAGAGATGACAACACTACAAATCTCCACCCACAACCAAAACCATGGAGCAGGCGACTATGCATCTAGCACGGTTAAGGGCAGAGGATTAGGAGCATGGCGGCCAATGCCAACAAGGGCTATTGCGATGAAATCAGGTAGATGGGGCTAGCCCTAGCTATGCCAAGGTGGGCGAGCAAAAGCCAACCAAAAATGACCCACAGAGACAATGGAACTATCGTCCGACAAAACGCAAAGAGACAAAACATCGACCAAAAGATCAGCGGGCACATAGGGAAGCCCAGGGGTGGTAGCAGTGGCTCTAGCCAGTGCCTCTGGGCTCTTGGTGGTCGCATGGGACCAAGTCCAGTGGAGGGAGGCGGCATGTGACGGCAAACAACCTCCAGCGACTCAATAAAATACTCTAGACAATGAGATGAAACAAGAACAAAAACCGACCAAAGTACCGGTAGCTCACAGTAGAGCGAAGAAAGTATGGTGGCGGCTCTAGCTAGCGCCTATGGGTTCCTAACGGCCAACCAAACATAAGTCTAGTTGAGGGCGGCCGCAAACAACATCAAAATTGCACCCTCACAACTCAAAAATAAGATTTGAAGGAGAGAAAAACTGAAGAAAAGTTTGGTACCTCGTGGAGGAGGGAAGAGGCCATGGCACTAGTCATAGCCGGTACCTACAGACTCGTGGCAGTGAGGCAAAAAGGATCCTAAAAAGAACTGGTGAAATCCGATGACGGAAAAGGGAGAACGGAGTGACAGGAAATGGGATCGGGTTCTCACAAAACTATTGGACGTGAAAAAGTTACTAGAAGTCGCTGGAATCCGATCTTCGGATTTCTTACTATATATATTCTTTTTTATTTTTTCACTTATATCCTCATCACGTGTTAACCTTATGTTTATGCATTATATGTCCAAAACTCGTGCCAAAAGTGCGTGGTGAAGCCTATGGCCCACAACTAAGATGCACACCCGACTCTACGGGTATAAATATTGGGGAAAATATACAAATATGAATACACCAAAATGTCACATTTTCCGGCCAAAATGACAAAAAAATAGCAAAAAAATCACAAAAAATCGTAAAAAAATCAGGGACCTTATAGTAGGTTGTCGCCCACTCATCGACCATTGCTTGTTGGCTAGCCACTAGTAGTTGTAGGTTGTCCACAGCTGTGGGCATCAGTTGGCGAGAGGAAGAGAAGAGATTTGTGTCACCCTCTCCTCTTCCCTTCGTCTTCTCCTCCAGCAAAACCAATGAGACACAACTATGCTAGAGATTCAAGATTTGGCCGATGAAGGGGGAATAATCAATGCGACTGTCCAACCCCTTCCACCCGTTTTTTTGCTATCAGAGACTACCACAAGCACTAGCGTTGGGCTGTCGCAACCACTTCCAGCCGGGAATAACATAAGAGGAGAGAGGCTACTTATGTGGGTCACAAGGCGAGGGTTAGCCACCTCCTTCCACTAGCCGCCGCCACATGTTCCCTTGCTTTGCCTTCTTACGACGCTTCGTTATGGCAAAAGGAGGGACAGAGGGGCGGAGCTAGCCATGCGGCCCTCCGACTAGTGGTTGGGCACTCCATAGCCCTCCTCCATAACCTAACTTACTCGGCCAGGCCCAGCCTGTACTCAGGCCTACTAGGTTGGGCCGAGCGGGTCAGGGTTCTGGGCACGAGGCCCATTTAAAAAAAGAGGAAGAAAGAAATAATCAAGTGCTTTTTTAGAAAAACATGGGAGAGTCCAGCCTAGTACATATAGTAGAAATAAGGTACATGATGCCTAATGTATAGTACATACCATTACATACCACTGAGTATAGTACATACAAACTATTTTCATAACTAAGCTCAAATTTCACCATTCTTTTTACTCAGGCCCTACCCAAAGAGTATATTGGGCTCCTTAATGCCCTTTTTGGGCTGAAACCTTATTAATGATATTTGTTAGGACTTTATTAGGCTATTTAAGCTTAGATAACCTAATTAATGTGTTTGCATAAATGAATTCTATGTATCTATACACTAAATGAAGATTAATCAAGAAGGGTAGAGGGCTTTGGATTGGGGGTTTGAAACCTAATACCCTTAGTGGTGGTTAAGAACCGGTTCATGTAGTGAATGGGGACCTTGATTTCACAACTAACTTGGTTAATGAACTAAGGGTAGTTTCAGGGCCCCTAGTCTGATGAGACTAATAAGGTTGGGGTCAATTTCTAAGTCTTAGCTATATTAATGAGCTATTGATTTACACATGTCATTGTACCTCCCTTTTGGAGGGAGCTCTGTGTGAGCCTTTGCTCACAGCCGATCTATTCAGGATCATTTAGTGTCCATGTAGCTATAGTCGCTGACATCCTACTTCGTTGGTCTCTCACACCACTTCAGTTCATGTGCAATTGTGGGCCATGCCCTTTCACTCTAGCCAGGCACTTAGGAGCTAGGTTGGGAGATGACACTTCTTGATGGATTTCATGGCTTCATCATAGATGATACCCCTTTAAGGATGATCCATGGTGGGTTGTATCACTTGTCACTTAGGTTGACATTTGATGAGTATGTTTGTCTATACGATTAGGTGGGTCGCCAGCTTCCCTTGTCTATAAGATTAGGCGGGTTGCCAACTTCCCTAAAGGGAAACTGATGGGAATTAATAATGATATTATTCATGATAAATTGGTACTAAAAGAAACTCTAAGTGGTCTTGCATAATTTGTAATAACATCTTGCATTTGCTTGTTATTTTTCTATGCTACTAAGTATTTGTATACTAGATGACCTAGTTTTGTAGTTTCTTCTGGTGAGGACTAGCATGATCAAGACCGGGCATTCGGATTATGGACAAATTAGATCTAGTAGGATTTAGTTTCATTATTTCAGTACATTTTAGATGATTGTAATAATGGCCTAAGAGCCAACTTTATTTAGTTGCTTATTTCTAGATAGATGTGAAATTTTCACTTAGATAAATGACTTGCTTATTTATGGATTTTGGTTACCTATATGTTATGATATATTTTATTATCAGTATTTATGAATGCTAACAATCATGACATGGATATTTAGTCGATTGATTTGCTTTGTTTTTTTAAAAAAATTCTTTTTGTGATTTATTGTCCCCCTATTTTCTTCGTTGTTGGCTTTCAAGTCTGTCCCTATGTCAAAACCTTGAAGTTTTCCCTCTTCGTGTTCTATTCTTCGTCTAGTAACTCAATCAAAGACTCCTTCAATTGTTGATCTCCCATTGAGTTTTCTTCAACTCCTTTGAAGACATTGCTGCAACTCTTCTTTTGATTACTATGTGAGATTTTTCTCTCTCAGTTGTGTGTTTTCATGAAATCACCATTAACATGTGCCTTTTTTATTATCTCCTCAAGGAAAACAATTACAAGAAACTCTCATTTCTTCTCTATAATTTCCTAAGTTTTCCTCTCTTTAAATTCCTGATTCCTTAGCCATTAAATAGGACATTAAGTTGGTTTAATAATTTGATTCCAATTAGGAATACAATCTCTTCTGGAAAGGCTTAAATTAGACAATCATAACAGACATTGATCAATCATTTCTAACAATGATCAACCATTCATTGTTTCCTTATGGCACGACACTTAGAACAATCGATCAATCGATTAACTCTCAGCCTATTTTTACAAAAGGGTTGTTTCAAGTGTCGATCAATCAATTTAATCAGTGTATTAACCAATGATCGATCGATTGCATAGTATTTTTAACAAATTTGCCCTTTTATCCTAATTCGGTTTGAATCTTCCAAATTCACTTTCTAAACTGTTCCAAGTGATTTGTTTATAAGTGTATTCTAAATGAACCTCTTTTATCTTCAAACTCCTAGTCTTCAACCTTGATCCATAAGAACGCATCTACTCCTATTTTTCAAATCCATCAATTCTAAAATCCAACTCAACCACAACTAAATCTAGTCAAATTCCTAATACTAAAAACATAAATGAAGTTTCAACATATTTATTATCAATGAGAAGACTAAACTACCTCCAGCCAAGCACAAAACCCATTAGAACACTGCGCCTTGTCATCTTCTCTAGAATGAGTTCCTACCACTTTGCACCCTTTTTAGCCACTGAAATTCCATCGTAAGAGGCATCGCCTTGGGAACTTACCCCTTGACACTGACAACAAGCCTGTATTTATGATCACAACCTTCATAATCCACCCATCGAAGTGGAAATTGTAACGGCATTGAATTTTTGGTAATATTTTCTCGATTTAATAAAGAATTTTTACTATATTTAAAATTATTTCGAAGTTTTACTTAATAATTTTTCTTGGGGATATGATAGAGCTATGAAAAATGAGTGTAACAGGTCTTGAACCATGTAAAACGCACATCGGGGTTGTAAGTTATGAACTCAAGAAGCATGTCATAATAGGTGAGACCCACTTAAAAAGTACAGGATAACCTACCTTGTGGGATCTAATTTAATAGGGCTCATCAATATGAACTCAATGGTATGAAGAACGTGCAAATCGGACTTTGGGTAAAAAGTTGCGACGTTTTGAAATTTCTAGTTTTTTTGAAAAAATAAAAAAGAAAATGTATGGACAGGTGGTGGCGCGCGAGCCATGGGAATGTGCGTTAGATGTGAGCTAATGAGGTTTGAAATGCGCACCATTAAATGCGATGAAATTTTGTTTTTTTTTCTATTTTCCACTTCTTTTGATCGTACACTCCTCAAAATTAAATTCTCTATTTCTAAGCAGCTTTAAGTACAATTCGAGTGTTTCAAAAAGTGATTTTACTTAAATCAAGCGATCTAGACATTGTGGAGGGGTTTTTTCATGATCGGAGTGCTCTAGATTCAAAAAGTCCTCATCAAAAGTTGAGGTAGGGGTTTCAAATTCTAAACCAATGCTCTATTGAGGGAATTTAATTCTTTTAAAATATTTTGTTTGAGTATACTTTATAGTTCTGTTTTCTTGAAAGAAATTTATTCTGTTAAATTATTTTATTGTAATATGATATATTTTGGGTGCTTGCACTCTCTAGTTAGTTCTTTGGCTAACAAACTAAAACTTTCATTATATTTTAGATACCAACCAAAAAAAACGACTATGGCAATAAGTGTGGAGCTTCATAGGAAGGCTCCTATCTTTTCTAGCTTCTGTGGCCGTATGAGTATGGGAGTAGGCCATTGGTATCATGACTTTTAGATTTGATATGTTATTAGATAATTTATTTTATGAAAAAAGATTTTGTGAAAAGATTATGATTGTTTTATAAAGATTTCTTGATTCACATGCCAATAAAATTTAGCACAACCTTCTGAGTATAAATATACTTACCCAACCCCATATTCTGCAAGTGATGCACTAGAGGTGAGGTTAAAAAGAAGCTTTCTGAATGATTTATTTGTGTTTTGTTGTAAGGAAAAGTTAAGTAATTCTTTATGTTGATTGATGAATACAAAATGTCAAAGGTTAAAATTTTGTATATGCACATCAATCCTTGGCGCTCATTATCATATTTCTAATGTTAAAAATATGAGTATTGATTTTATGGGCCATCACAGTTTGAATATTTATTTTTGAACATTTGAATGATTTTGTTTTGTGAGGGATGTCACAAAAACATATGAAGAGAAAGCCTAGGATCAAGTTGCAAAAGGTTACCCTGTGAGGGGGCCGCAACAAGCCAGGGCATAGTACCTAAGGGCCGCAGACTAGGTTGGCCCAACCTGTGGCCACCCCTAAACAAGGCGGCTCAATCTACTAAAGATTGTGGGCTACAGCTTTCTACCACAACTGTCGTGACCTTTCTAGCAACCATAGCCTTCTCTAGGTAGAATTAAAGCTAAAAGAGAAAGACAGTATGATGAGGTGAGTCGGCAAGAGGATAGTGGCATTGGCATTGGGAAGGAGAATGTAGGGTGGGGGTGATGAAAAATTGTGTGGGGATATTTGAAGAAAAATATTAGTGAGAAATTATAAAATTTTCAAGTTTTGGGGGAAGTGAGACATTATTTGGTCCATATAACAACATTATTTTGCCTAAAAAATGTTCCCTCTATTTTATATTTATTGATTCGTTAAAAAAGAGACTCATTAGTATGTGCCTGATGCACGCGACAGGCACGTACACCTGATGCATCATTGCCACATTATTCACTGGGTAGACAGGTTTGATATGCCTGCCCACCTCATGATCATGTGTATCATTGGATTTCCATCCAACAACGAGTGTTGGGTGAATATTAACTTTCTTCTTAAAATTATGCCCCAGATTAAATGTCCTATTTTTTGTAATTCTACCAAGTAGAAAACTTCTAATATTCTCCTCATAAGAATCTAAATTAGTTAGAATTATGAAAATCTATGTTGCTTAGAGTTAGAATTTTTTTTCTCTATTCACTATTTTTATAAATGGAACACTTAAGCTGAAGGTGGTGAGCAGAAAACCAAAAAAAACAAACGCCAATAACTGAGAATTTGACAGCCAAGAAGTAGAACTACTTTAGTAAATAAATACCATCAAGGCCCTTTTTGGCAACAAAAGCGACCCCGTTTAACTTGAACGGTCATAGACTTCATACCCCCATAAGCTCCCAGCCAAAACAAAACAAAAAAATGTTGGTCTACTTTTGTGCAAAACAACTTCTTGGAGCTGCCTCTTGTTTGAGCTGACCTGGGCTTCTATCCAGCCTTCAAACGCCAAATGTTGAAACTTGTATCACAACCATTGATATTCAATGGCTGAAAAGTTATGGCAGCAAAAACGACAGACCCAAACTGAAGAACCTAAAAAGAGTCAGTCATGCAGCATAACGTTCGGCCACCAAATAATTCAGAAAATAAGCATACGATTGGAGAAAACATTACAAAGGCTTTCAAACCTGGTAATCATTTTGCAGCCACGATCAGATAACAGTGCATCTTCCATTTTTCACAGCTAAAGGTGGGGAAAGAGTAGATGTATAATGTAGAAGTAGAATACAGATTATAGAATATGATATAAGTATCGCAGGTGTGGATACAGGCAAGTTCTCAGTGACACTTTGAGTACGAGACGCGCATCAACATTATTCACCACGAAACTGTAAAGGAATCAATCATTCATGGATACCAAAGATCTCACATTTTATCGTGTCATTTTGCACCGGATTAAAAGCATCATCATTATTGAGAAAAACTTAAACAAATATTATACAAATTTACCTTCGAGACCTGACTGAGCTCATAACAAGCCAAATTAAACATATAATACAACAAAGTTCGAAAAGGTTCAACATTTTCTAATATACCAATCCTATCTCTTCCGGTATATAATAAGTTCGTACTGAGATGGACAATGAGCTCGTGGTGGGCAGAGCAAGCAATTTGATTTTTAAGGCATCTACATGCGAGAAATGAGGAGAGGAACATTTACAGATAGAGATTCTTCTCCCATTGCTGGTTGAAACAGATTTAAGTCACCAAATCGTTCTAAAACTCGTATCCTGCAGTCTTCAGCAGCCATCAACCCAGTGGAGAAGGCTCCATGGACAGTTCCAGGGAAGTTCATGCTTGTGGCCTCCCCTGCAAAGAAGAGATTTTCAACAGGAATGCGCAGTCTCTCATAGAGGTCATGACGCTTTCCGACCATATCATAGCTGTACGACCCAAGAGAATTGGAATCAGTCCCCCAGTGAGAAACTAGATACTGAACCTGCAAATTGCAAATATGTTTAAAAAGTTTCTAAAATTAAGGAGAAACCAGGGAAAGACTCAGAAACCACTTTTGCAGATCAGGAAAATAGGCAATCCAACAACTAAACAATAAAAACATACTGGCTCAGAAGCATCTGGTAGAATTCGTTTCAACTGTGAGAAAGCAAATTTTGCTGCAGCTTCATCAGACATCTTTTCGATATCATTGGCCAAGCGCCCAGCTGGCATATAAACAAGGACCGGGTGTCCAGTTGCCTTGTGAAGGTTCAAGAAATAGCTACATCCATACGATGTGGATGAAACCACTCCCAAGAACTCAACATTAGGCCAGAAAACCATGTCAAAGTGCAAAGCAATTTTGTTTTCTATACCAACCCCAAGTTCTTCAATTGCACTCTCTTTCCATTCCGGAAGCCTAGGATCAAAGTTTATAGATTTCGCTTTCAAAACCCCGAGGGGAACTGCAATGACAGCAGCATCTGCTAGGAATGTTTTCCCATCATCAACAGTGATCTTCAATCCATTGTAATGACGAACAATCTTTGCCACCCTGAAGGTTATGTAGAGGTAAATAGTCAGCCTTTTAGATATAAATTAGATCAAATCTTAATGTCTCCAAAGTTCAACTTTTTTATTCATGTGTACCTGTGACCCATGCGGATATCAAGCCCTTTAGCAAGAGTGTGAATAACAGAACAATAGCCCCTTGTCATAAGTCCATGACCACCGGAGAGAAGTTCTTCCTGCTAATGAAGGAACTAATAGGCATAAAAAAAGAACATGACACGTATGCGCCATAATTATGCAAATAGTTGTAAGATATTAGTTGTGTTATGACCCATTTAGAAGGCATTAGGAATAGTTTATTTTATTAATAGTTATGTAATTAGGGAATTATTTATAATTTCTATTTAATTAGTGTTAATGGACTTTTAGGTTAGTGTTTAGGCCCGTTTAAGAGTTCTATTTAATGTAAGGGCTACATCCTAATTTCAGTAGAGAATGAATTAGCCTTTCAATTAGAGTTATGGTTATCCATCTTCCTGTTGTCTGACCTAATCTATTGTCTCATTCCTTCCCTTTTGTCCACACTCTTCTCTCAACCCTAATTCCTTCCCTTTCGTCCACACTCTTCTCTCAACCCTAATTCCTTCCCCTCTTCATCTAGCCTTCCCTATCGTCCCCTCTCAACTCTACAATTTCCTCTAATATTCACCCATAGATCTAACGATCTACAACATTGGTTTGTATGACACCAACAACTAGCTAAGAGTATGCGAACATTCAATTTCTCAAGGAAGAAATTATTTGCTATAACTCACATGCCCAGCCACACACATTCATAAGGGCTCAACCCTTGAACCTCTCCCTCGAACTGGGACAGAACCAACCAGTTGCAACTAGTCTATCTTGGCATAATTGAAAACAAAAGAATCTCAAGTATTTTCCAACTTGCCTGATCCCAGCTCTTCAGCGAGATGGTATCTGCATCCGCAGCAAACCAACCTTCCATCCTACACACATACCACTGCAGAACCTTATGGGCAAGTCCTTCTTGCCTGCGAGCAAAGTAATGCTTTATAAACACAATCTAAAATAATAGGTGAATTGTACCTGCACCAGACAGATAGACGGACCTCAAGTCTGGATGCTTCTCCATAACAATAGAGAAAGCCTTCAACATAGACATGTCTTCAATATACTCATTCCTCACCTTGTCTGTCTGAAATCATCGAGTTATGAGAAGTTTTAAATATTACCCAGAAACATACACTTTTTCTTTGTTTTTGGTAGGTAACATAAACTTAGGTAAAACTAAAATATGCAAGGAACAGATAAGAGACATAAGCATGCCTCTCTCAAAATCTTCTCAAAAGCTGCACCGACTTTTGTCACAAGTTCTTGAGGGACTTGATGCCCATCCATATCAAAGAGTGCATAGCTACAAAACAAAACGCCTTCAAATTAACAACAATCACAATCATACTATAATATAAAGCAAATTGGTGTACTATAGAACTTTCAAATTCGGATTATTTGACCCATGTTTTATACCATTAATCCCTATTTGATCCATCCTAGTCCCCAAAAAGCCAAAGATATTAGAATCATAATCCCATTTTTTACGTTATGTTGATTTTAACTCTATAATATTATATCTTGCACTCCTAAACTCATATTTGCACATTCATGATATTGTTAGAAAGCACTCAACGAGCTTTATCAAATGAGATCTTACATAACTATGTTTTCTCGAACTTTTTTGTATGCCCTACACATATAGTACAATTCTCAATAATAATTTTTGCATATATTATACATATTCAAATTTGCGTATTTTTAATGCCCATGAAAATCCCTCGAAAAGCTCTATCAAATAAAAATTGCTGCCAAACTGGTCCTAAATATGAATAACGTGCTCCACAACACAAAGTCCTCAACACCATTGTTTTCGTTGGCCTATGATATAATATTTATCCTATGAGATTTGGATTCACAGTTGCCTACTACAAGTGTACGTGGGTTAATATAGAGCTTGTATATATAACTAATGATCATTGTGATCCTCAAAGCAATGTATTGTAACTATAGCATGTAACTATAGCATGCAAGGGAAAACTTTGTTCAATACATACTTTATTTCTATTTTATTTTTTTTATCTTATTTAATATGTATTGACACATGTAATGCATGTGCATTATTGCTAGTAACAATAAAACAACAATGGCAATAACGACAATGAAGATGATGGAAGAATGACAACTTACCTTTCCAAATCATGGTCATATAACACTGAATTATCACCACTAGTGCGATACAGTGGAAGTCCCAACCTTCCAATCAAAGGAGCAAGAGGATTTTCTTTACAGACTCCATGCAACCTGTAAGCATAAGCAAGCCATGCAATATACCAAAATGTGTCATCTGACCAGAGATGAAGACAATTCATGCAACAGAAGGAAACAAATAACAATAGAGGATTGGTAAAAAAAAGAAACAAATAACCAAGAGCACGTTGGTGGGATGGCCAGGACCACGCTTGAGGAAATAATAATCGAAAATTTGAACCTCCAATCCGTTGACCACCCGAAGCCATTATATCCCGCTTTATCGTGTGTGTCTATGATGGGTGGGTGTTGCACCTAAAAGGAGGATAGACGAAGGATATGGTGCTCAAAGGGACCCATTGTCCTGCCTCATCTAGTTTGGGTTCCTAAGAACCCGGACACCCCCCATTAACCAAAACACAAAAAAACAAATAAGTGTACCACGATGCACCCATGTCAACAGGAAAACCAAATGAAAAGTCTGTGTACACTCGGCCTCCAATTCTATCTTGTGATTCCAGCAAAACAACCTGGAGAATTTGAACAAAGATTTATTTAAGTGGTACAAAAAGATAGCTACCTGTTAGATAATATTACCAAACCAACGGACAACTTTTACAGAGAGAGAGAGAGAAAGTATGTGTGTGTACCCGGAAGGAAGCATCATGCAGGGCACGTGCAGCTGCAAGACCAGCAATGCCACCGCCAACAACAATGACGAATGGAGACTCTTTTCTCCCTGCAGTTCCATAAGAAGAATCTACAATTGGAAAAGGGGAAAAATTAGGCCAACTTTTATGATCTCATCTAGACAGCAATTCATGCAGAATCTACAAACATGGTTTCTGTTTTCTCCTCATTTGAAAGATAAGAATGACAAGAAACAATAAGAGATTCAAAAATCTTCTACATGTTAAAAGTACCCGATATTTTCTTGCCCACATTCATTGACATATAAACAAGAAATAGAGAGATGAAATGAAATAACCTTTTAGCAGACCATGAGTCACGTTAAACATAAACTCACCGAGAAAAAACAAATAACACTGCAAGTCCGTCGAAAAAATATAAAACAAGCAGCAATGAAAGAAATTTTTGTAATTGCTACTAAACAATCTCTCTAAACTACCTCTAAATCATTGACAAAACATATAAACAACATAGAACAGATAGGCTGGAGAAATGGACGATGCTTGTAAAGAATAAATTTCAGCTAAAGGATTTATCTTTCATTCATAAAGCTAATAAAAGACGCAAATGCATACGGTATTTAGCAGTTATCATAATTTTATTTCTACTTTCTATTGTGGATCGGACTGCAACGGACCTCTCACCCAAGCACCATCGCTTCTGCGACTCATGGAACCCATGATCGGCCGGGGCGGGAGAGAGGGGTGAGAGATGTATGCCGGGAACCCAAGTAAAGCTGGAGGCGGAGGGGCGAATCGGAACGAGAAAGGGAAGAGAATTGGGACTGAGGGGAGAAATGGAGGACAAAAATGAGGAGACAGGTGACGAAGTAGTTGGAATTGAAAGAGGAAGAAGAAAAGCCTCGGTTTACCAACCAGCTCATGCGTATTTTTATCGATCTGATGATAAATAATGGTGAGCAGTCAGTAAGAGGATTTGCAGAAGTGCGATGCCCAGAATGCGAGACCAGTCGGTCCGAAAAAAGGTAGATTGGGGGAGAGAATTATTTCATGTTTCATGCTCGAGGTCCGGGGTGAGTACGGAGTGACGGAGGAATTGGGAGAGGGGAAAGCCGAGTTCCAGATACAAGCACAGAGCTTAAAATAAATAAGTAAAACTGTAAGGGGTTTGGCAACTCATTTTGAGAACCAAGTATCAAAGAAATTTTCTTGTGATATTTTAAACATTTAACTCACAAAAAAATTATGCCAAACTGGACATGAACAAACGGATGTATGTTTTACAATCATTAGTTTTTAATATTTCTACTGTCTTGTATGTAAATTTTATTATTTAATAAAAAAAATATTATTTTTTAAATGTAACTACTAGTAAAAGACTGAGACGGATAGAGTATTTGCCTTATCTGGGGCATTTGCACATAACACACAAAATATCCAATTTGCATACGTATACCTTTTAATTTTATTTCCACTATATGAGTTTGGATAAAAGATTAACATATCCCTACCCGAAAAAATATCCTATCACTCGAGGCTTCGCCATCATGTGGAGCTTGAATCATATGGTCTGGGCTTAAATTGTATATCCTAAGTCATCCCTTGAAACATCTTCATCATCTTTTTAGGGTAATATTTTGTCCTATGACAACTACTCCGGAAGAGGATGCTAGCTACCACCCTGACCTCTCTTCCGATGACCTCCCATCCGAACTCTACCAATCAAGAGAGGAGTAACAACAATAGCAGCAGCATATTGATCCTATGAACCATTTTGCTAAGAAGAAGCCTGCAATTGTTATCATCTTCATGTGCATATATAAACTCCACAACCAAAATAAGAAAACTATTCTACCCATAACCCTCCAAATTATCTTGCATCTTGTAACAACATGGCTACAGACTTGTAGACAGATTCACATTTTTTTTCTCATGCCAAGTTGTCACGTCCCCATGATTTTATAAATCCATGTATTAGAAATCAGCAATTGTAAAATATTATTATTTTTAAATCAATGATAAATATATCTCGACGTGCTCTGTATTTACTTTTCTTGAAAGAATATATCAAATTTGAGTAAACATAGTAGTACGCCAAATCTACAATACAAACTAAATAGGTTCATCTCCAAGTATATATATGGAAATCACAATCACACATAAACATAATGTAAATTGGCATTCACATGCCTACAGTCATTTAGGACAAGTAACACAACATCATAGAAATCTTACACGCTATTTAAAAGTATGACAACTCCTCACCACATATCACCTAGCAGTAGCTCCTAGTCCTGCAAAGAAACTACATCACAAGGATGTCTGGGTATATCTGTAAAGTTAAATACATATAATTGACAAAGTCTATGACAAAAGCACTATAAACAAATTTGAAATAATGTAATAGATCTATCTGCAATTAGAGAATTAGAGTTGTTCGGAAATTGAAATATGAGACTTGAAGATTTAAAGGTTTTTTAAAAGGATATTGATATTCCTACACCCTATTTCTCTACACCATAGGCCTTACACCACTTATGATTGGTTAGGAAAAAGTGATTCTCATGTTGTCATGTAAGACCCATCTTCCCTATCCAATCAAAGGTGGTGTAAGACCTATAGTGTAGAGAAATAGGGTGTAGGAATATCATTTTCTTTTTTAAAATAAAATTTCAAGTGAAGATTCAACACATTCAAGCTACAAGTGGATTTGGAAAAAGAAGCATATGATCTACAACTCAAGAGTTCAAATTATCATATTCAATATTGGTTGTTGGCATCGGTTTCAAAAGGAGTCAAAATTGAATTGAAGAGTTTTGAGTTATTTTTTGAAATTATGCTACATTCAAATGTTCAACCTTTAGTTTGAAGGAGAACAGAAGTTGGAGATTGAATGTGTGATTTGAACAATTTCTTGTTGCAATTCATTTTGAAGTTAAAGGTATGACCAAAAGTATGTGAACTTTTGACCTCAAAGGTATGTGCAAGTTTGACCAATAAAGAAACAAAAAAGATTTTCGTTAACATGACTCTATCTCAATTCAAACTCATTCAACCTACATATATGTTGTGACCCAAAATTTCAAACCACTTTATAATAAAACACATGCAATATATTATGTGGATTCTTTTTCTATCTTAAATGCAAAACAAAACATCCAATTGAAAATCCAAGTGGTGATAACTAGGGTTCACAAATATAAATATCAAAACATATGATATTACTACATGTTTCAAAAGTCCATGAATAGCATATTAATCCTCTAAGTACAAGTTTGTCATTTGTATGAAAATATATAACTAAGTAAAGTTGGCTCTCACACTTGTAATTAATATTACTTACAAAATTGTAGCAGTAATAAGATAGATCTCACTAGTACAATATCGTCCTCAATCCCCTACCGACATTCCTGGTCTCGCTAGTCTGCAATCAACAAGACCAAACAACAATGGAGCATCTTCTTCCAAAAGAGGAGAGTTTCTAACTGAACAAAAGGATTAATTAATATTTTCAAATTGGCCCAACACTGTCATATGTTAGTTGTGTATGTACTTATTAGACAACATCTCCAATGCTACTTCCAACAATATCGGATATAGACGTAGTTTTTCCTAGAAACTATCACCTTCTCATGAAGCATAGTATCACACATACAATTCTTAACTATTTCAGACAAGCATATATTTTATGCAAGTCATTTAGTTGTTTCACTTGTTTTAATTAAACAATTATATCAAGTAATTTCATTAAAAGTCTCTCATTTTTCCCTAGTTGTGTCCATTCTCCGTCATCAGACGTGGGACGACATCGCATCGAAGTCCAATTGACTTGCTGCAATCCGGCAACTGCCAGGTTTTGTCTTCTCCCAGGTCTAGCCCCCAACCATGGTCAGCCATTCGTGGCCCAACGATAGTGTGTATGCAACCCTAGCTCGGCACGCTCTCACCCCCAACTAAATCGAATCCCTTGCTTCTTTATGCTGGGGTTTTGCTACCACTGGCATCGATCAGTGGACAACCACAATGCTAGCTTGACCCAATGACGATAAGGGGCTGCCATTCTAAGCCTCCTCTGCACGTCTTTTTCACACACCAGGTGCCCCTAAACTCTGAGGTACATCTCTGACTGCCGCTGATGGGCCCTGCTCCAACCCAAACCAATGTGTCTAGCTTGATATTGCACAGACTTGAGCCACATGTCCGACCAACATGGGCTTTGCCTCGGCTCAATGATGGCAATGGCTAACACTTTTGGCCTGATTCTACCTTTGCACCCCCACTTTTTGTTACGTACAACCCAGAACCTACGGGAAAGTCCCTAGTTCCATGTCATTCCAAAAGGAAAAGTATTGTTGGCCACTAGCCTCGGGCCAGTGAAGGCTTGATTGATGCCACACCCATGCCCTCCACCATAAGATGTGCTTGATGTATGACTGTAAGTATAATGATTTGGTTGTGGGTAGCGATTAGAAATGTCATCACCTTTGTCAGCCATTTGTGCTGGGCCTTAGTGCCTCAACTTGTGTTTAGGGAATGGCCACTGGAGAACCCCACCTTTTCCGTGACAAACCACCCTTTTTAAGGTTTGGCCATGACAACACGTGCATATATTGTTCGACAGTCGATCCCGCCTGTGAGTGGTTGAATCTGGCTTCCACCAGCCTGTCACTTCGAGACCCACCGATAACCTATCCTTCCCCTTATAGTTCCCTTTTACCGCACATGCTTGTGTCACACATGCAGTTTAGGTTAAAGGCACTGCCTTTGTGACATATGACGATGGAACGACACCACCACTAGGCAATATGGCTGTTAAAGCCCTCCTCTGTCTCTCCTATGTCTATGAGTATGTAACCAAGCCCTCCACCATGTTGTGAGGCATCGACAATGCGAAATTGTTGCCACTGGATGTGGTCCGCAGTCTATTTTAAAGTTTTGTGGCCAACAAAGTATTTTTAGTAGTTGGCCGACCTCCAATTAGTCCCCCCCCCATTTCATGGTCGCTTTTGCCATTTTTAGTGGCATGACCTAACATTCAAGATCTACCTGCAGCCATTACAACCATTGAACGTTTGGTAGATTACAAGATGGAGTTCACGACACAAAAAAGAGACAAGGCATCTTCCTCTAGGGGCAGCCGTAGGCGCAACGGTGATGGATGCAAGAACGGATTCAAGGGCAAGAGGGGTGAGTGGGCTGACTCTAAGAAAACAAGGGTCTAGCTTGCTTCATCTACCGGGGCCCTCACCATGCCAAAGAATGTCCAAAGAGGGAGAAACTCAACTCGATGGTGGCTGAGGATGAGTCCTCTTCAAGCAAAGAGGATATCACAACCCGTATGAACCCGTGCAGATTGTCAGCACCATCCACAAGGAGAAGGTAGATTATATTGGGTTGAAGTATGTGGAAGCAATTCTGGATAAGCAGCTAGTGCGGGGGATGGTTGAACCCGGCGCCTCACACAATTTCTTAGCAAGTCAGTGCGTGGAGGCCTAGGCCTCAAGGTGACAAAAGCCCAAGCGAGGATCAAGGCTGTTAACTCAAAGGCAGCCCCTCCTAGGCATGGTCAATAACCTACCAATACGAATTGGAGAGTAGATGGACAAGGTGAGCTTCACCGTCGTCCCTCTTGATGACTTTGAACTGATCCCTGGTCTTAACTTCCTAAGAAAGGCAAAGGTGTTTGTGATACCTCCTTTCAAGGGAATTCTCATTGGCGATGAGAGAGTCCCCTGCTTTGCTGCTGAGAACAAAGGGGAAACAGAGGTGCAGGTTGTGCTTTCCCTCATACTCATGAAGGGCCTCGAGCAAGGCCACAAGACCTATTTGGTCTCTATGGTGGAGATAAAGGAGGAAACAATGGGAGTCGTTCTGGAGAAAGTGGGGAACTTGCTAAGAAAATGCGTAGATGTGATGCCACTTGAACTTCTTTAGACCCTTCCTCCACGATGCGCTACTGACCATGCCATAGAGCTATTACAGGAGCTCATCCTCCAGCCCTGGCTCCCTACCTCATGGCTCCATTGGAAAAGGCAGAACTCAGAAAGCAATTGGAGGAATTGTCGAAGGCAAGATTCATCAGGCCGTCCAAAGCTCCCTATGGAGCACCAGTCCTATTTCAGTAGAAGCAAGATGGTTCCCTTCGATTGTGTGTTGATTACCAAGCTCTAAATCATATTACAGTGAAGAACAAGTACCTAGTCCCCTTGGTGGCTAACTTGTTTGACAGGTTGGCAAAGGCTTCATATTTCTCCAAACTTGATCTTAGGTTGGGCTATTGGCAGGTGAGCATTGTTGCGGGTGATGAGGCAAAGACAACAATAGAGACTCATTATGGGTTGTTCACGTTATTTGCCATGCCCTTTGTCTTGACAAACACACCAACTACCTTTTGCACATTGATGAATGGCGTATTCATGTCATACCTTGATAGGTTTGTGGTCATCTACCTTGACCACATAGTAGTGTACATCGCATCCTTGGATGAATATATCGGGCATCTCAGGATCATGCTGAAATGATTGAGGGAGCATAATCTATTTCTGAAGCTCGGGAAGTGCTGCTTTTCCAGACGGATATCATGTTCTTGGGGCATTGCATATTTGAAGGAAGAGTGAGGATGGATGGAAGGAAGGTCAAGGCCATAGCAGAGTGGCCAGTCCCTACGAAGGTTGCTAAGTTGAGATCGTTCCTAGGATTTGCAACTACTACCAAAGGTTCATTAAGAATTATTCGAAGAAGGTTGCTGAACTGATTAACCTCTTGAAGAAAGATAGGACTTGGTGATGGGCCAAGGCATGCCAAATGGCATTTGAGTGGCTTAAGGATGTCATATCCTCTGAGCCAGTCCTCAAACTCCCTAAGTTCGATGCACCTTTTGAGGTGCAAACTGATGCTTCAGATCGGGCAATTGGAGGAGTGTCGATCCAACCGGGTCAACCCATTGCATATGAGAGCCGCAAGATCAACAAAACCAAGTAAAGGTACTTAGTCCATGAGAAGGAGATGACAATGGTTGTCCACTTCCTTAGGATGTGGAGGCACTACTTGCTAGGCGCAAAGTTCATAGTACGGATAGATAACATTGCCATGAGCTACTTCACCATGCAGAAGAAACTTTCATCAAAGCAAGCAAGATGGCAAGAGTTCCTTGCTAAGTTTGATTTTGTGTTGGACTACAAGTTGGGCAAGGCCAATGTAGTTGCTGATGCCCTTAGCCGATGAATGGACCTAGAGGCAACGATGGCGGTGATGGTGCAAATTTCAGGGGATATATTGGATCGAATACAAGAAGCCACAAAAAAGGATCAAACCTACCTTAGGTTGGTCTAGTTTGTGAAGGATGAGTCTACTTGGCAGTTTTGGTTGGAGGAGGGGGTGCTTTATGCGAAGGGTGGACGCCCTTACATCCCCTTAGATGTCGGTTTGAGGTGTCTGTTGCTGAAGGAGACTCATGACACTACATAGATGGGTCACCCAGGGCAAGAGCGGACTCACACACTCTTGTTCTGAAACTACTTCTGGCTGCGGATGCTGGAATATGTGGAGAACTACGTGAGGATGTGCATAGTTTGTCAGTAGGACAAAGATGGATAGATAGAAGAAAGCATGCATGCTTCAGCCCCTTCCCATTCCAAATAGGCCGTGGGTTAGCTTATCCATGGATTTTATTACTGGTTTACCAATTGTGCAGGGCTACTAGTTGTGGTGGACCTCTTCTCCAAGTATGGTACGTTCATAGTAGCCCCAAAGACTTGTAGTGCAGAGACGACAATAGAACTATTCTTCTGAAATGTTGTGAAGTTTTGGGCCCTACCAGCGGATATTGTTAACGATCGAGACACCCGGTTCATAGGTAGACGGAGAGGGTGAATGCTATTCTAGATGAGTACTTGAGACATTATGTGGCAGCGAACCAAAAAAATTGGGTCGACTTGTTGGAAATTGCCCAATTCTGCTGTAACTTGCACACTAGCTCTGTAACGGGTAGCAGTCCTTTTGGGTTGGCGATGGGCCAACAACCCCTTACGTTGGTGGATATTGCATTACAGTAGACATGAGGCAGGTGTCCCACTGCTTACCACTTGGCTAAAGAGCCGACAGAAAGGAGGAGACTGTTTGGCCAAAGCAATCAAGTGAATGAAGAAGTATGTGGAGAAGGATCGAAGGCCTCTTGAGTTATAGGTTGGGGACAAAGTTATGTTGAAGCTAACTCCCCAACTTTGAAAGAAATTGCGAAGGAAGGTTGTACACAAAGGGCTCATCCAGAGATATGATAAACCCTTTGAGGTGAAGCAAAGAGTTGGCTAGGTAGTTGTCATGCCTGAGGTTTTTCCTTATATTTAATTAAAAACTTTGCTAATATTTTATTTCAAAATACCGACATAAATCAAAAGAACTAACAAAATTCAAAATTATATGAAAACAATTTTTGTAAATTAATTCATTATACGATAAAACTAACATTCTCAAGCATGACCCAAAACAAAAATATAAAAGTAAAACCTGTTATGGCCATGAGCTTTAAAAACCAATACCTCACAGGCATCTTTGAGTACAAGTTCTTTCACAGTCTGAAAAATGAATCGTATATACATACCCAAGTCCTGTACATGATACATTTGTCTCACCTTAATCAATACATGAGATCGTGGTGCTAAAATCCACATAGCCTCACTACAATTTTGCTGCACTTCAAGTTGATCAAAAATAGTTCACCGCAAGGAATAGTCTAGTCCAGAAAGCGATTGAACGACTTGCAAAAGCCTCCAAATGAAGAGGCTAAAAAAATAGGGTGAGTATTTTCATACTCAGTAGAAAAATACCCAGTAGGGGAAAATAAGTCAATGAACTTCGTAAGTTCATACATAGATACTTTCATGCAATCACACATGAAGCAAGAAGTATATACATAAAAAATAATGTATCTTACACAAATACGATCATATTGGTTGAACTTACACTTATCCTTGTAGCATACTCTTACACTTACACTCTGAATCAGAGTCTTACTAACTTACTCGCACAATCAGACACTTACACTTACAACATACACATACTCGTACGACCTTACTCGTACAATCTTGCTCTTACATCTTCCTTAGAAGCTCACAAGTACACTTACTTTGAATCTTACACATATTGCTTACTCAAAATCTAATGCATAAAACTTACTCTTACTGTCATACACATACTACCAACAACTGAAACTCATTACAATTAATAAGCACCAGCGTCGGAAAGGAAGGGAATGCCACTGGGTGTCACCTTAACCTTCGAGGAGCAACTAGACACCATGAACTTTTCCGAAGGCAAGGCACACCTATGCTCATGGGGCACAAGATCAAACAGGTAAGAGCATGTCCGTGATACTACTTACCTGAGTGTGCAAATGCCCACTCTTTGGTGCCATACAATGCCAACTAAAGGTGGAAAACATATGGTGTCATTCTTGTGCAAGAATCTTACAGTGCCGCTCTTGGGCAAAACATATAGTGCCATTTGTAGGCAGAAAACATATAGAGCCCACGAAGGGCAGAAACTTATAGTGTTCTCAATAGAGCATCAAACGTCTGGGCCAAAAATACAATACCAAGACTAAATCCCACAGGATAACACCATGGCTAGACCAGGAAAGACGCTCAGTCGATTACTTATCGACTGGCACAAAAAATGGAACTTAATCTGTCAAAACCTTCAGTCACCAACTCACAATGTTATCAAATTAGGGTTACTTACAATTCAAGTTCACATTAAGTAACTTATGCATGTACAATTATGTGTGGAACGACTTCCATCTTACATTCTTCAGCCAACAAGGCTAGAAATGCGCCCATTCTGAAGTTCTAATCCACAAAGGTAACATCCTTTACTTAGCTCATCCCCCACCCTTTCACTTACAACCTTACGGATCTCTGCAAAGTCTTACTTGTCAAACTCGAACTCCATACCAGCATAATCTTACTATCATCTACTTACCACCTTACATTCCCCACCATTCGCCTTAGAGCCAGATCGTCTTACTCGAACTCCTCAAGGAAACCCTTTAGACTTAAGTCCAATCATCAAACCCTTACTAATTCCTTACTCATTGTTTTCTTTTATAATTCATATTATGTACATTATGCGTGTACAATTATGTTGTTAATACTTACTAACTCACAATCCCCCAAGACGCTATGAACCTTAAGTCTTCTAAATTCCTGCGTCCTCGAAGTCTCCAACTCATTGCTCCAACATATCATCAGACTTAATCCAAATCAATCCCCCAATCTCATCAAGTCCAACCTTCGCCCATCATTCATAAGTCTTCCCTTGCCTAGCATATAGTTGTAATTTCTACATCATAATCCTTGAAATACCTCTTCCACAAACTTACAATCAAACGTCCGTACTCAAGCCCATGACCACACACACCATCAGCCCACAACAAATATCTATCACACGCTTTGATCACATACATATGAATCATAACAACTTATTACCATACACTTAGTCTTCACTAACATACGCACAATTCACATACCTATAACATGCTTATTTAATTAGCATAATCATGCAAAGAATTAAGTTATAAACTCCTAGCATGCTACTACACAATCAAAGCATGCTATAATGAAGTTATGAGTTCAAGGTCCCCTACCTCGTAATCCATGTGAGTTTGATGGCGATCAAACAACGATGGTGGCATCAATAGTAGAACAGGCGGCCAAAAACATTGCATTGAGAGAGTCATTGTTGTCATGAGGATTTTCATTAATGCTAGAATTAATCTCAATAAGTTAGACTAATTTCACTCGAAATAAAGGTTGGGCACACTAAGGCAGCCAGACATAAGGTCATGCCACTAGAAATGGCAAAAGCGACCACAAAATAGGAGGTGACTAATTGGAGGTTGGCCAACGGTTTAAAACACTTGTTGGTCACAGACGTCAAAATAGATCATAGACTACATCCAGCGGCAACAATTCCTCATTGTTGAAGCCTCACAACATGGTGGAGGACTTGGTTGCGTACTCACTAACATAAGGGAGACAGAGGAGGGCTTTAACAGCTGTATTGCCTAGTGGTGGAGTCGTTCCATAAACATGCTTTGAGGCACTAAGGCCCGATGTAGGTGGCCGACAAAGGCGGCGTCATTTATAAATGTTACCCACAACCAAACCATCATATGGACGATCATGCACCAAGCACGGCTTACGGTGGAGGATATGGGCATGACGTTGGTCGAGCCTTCTACGGTTAAAGGCTAATGGTTGACAATTTAACTTCCCTTTAGAAGGATCGGGGTTCGGGAACTCTTTCCCAGCAAGTTCTTGGTTGTGCGTAATAAAAGTGGGGGGTGCAAAGGTAGAATCAGGCCAGAAGTGTTGGCCCTTGTTGTCACTGGGCCAAGGTCGAGCCCACGTCAATCGGACATGCGGCCCAAGTCCGCGCAATAATAAGTTGGACACATTGGCTTGGGTTTAGAGCGGGGCCCATCAGCGGCAGTCAGAGACGTACCCCAAAGTTTAGGGGCGTCTGGTGTGTGCGGAAGACGTGTAGAGGAGACCGGGAGTGGCGACTCCTTGTCATTATTGGGTCAAGCTAGTGTCGCAGCTATGCACTGGTTGACGCCAGTGGCAACAAAACCGCCGATAGAAAGAACAAAGAGATTCAATTTAGTCAAGGGCAAGAGTGTGTCGAGCTAGGGCTGCATACATGCTATCGCTGGGCCACGAATGGCCGGACATGGTTGGGGGCTAGACCTAGGAGGAGATGGAACCTGGCAATCGCTGGATTGCAGCAAGTCAAATGGACATCAGAGTGATGTCATTTGACATCCAATGGTGGAGAATGGATGCCGCCAGAGAAAAGGGCAGATTTTTCTCTGGCATAGGTCGGCCGATTGAGCAAAACGGGACCGAGTGGGAGGCCAAACCTTGGCACCTTGCCATTGTAGACTTGACGTGGCAATCTAGAGGTCAATCTGTGGATGGTAATCGACAGAGAAAACAAATGACATAAAACAAAATCAAAGAGAGCAAAAAAAAAGAACAATTTATCTCAAATTGAAATATGGGCAGATGAGGCCGCCGGGGAAGGCGACAATTCTGGCCGAAAGGTGGCCTAGGAGATGACCTTGCTGTTATCATGCCGAGGGAGGATCAATGGTCAGTTGGTGGTGGCCGGAGACCAGCGGCACCGCCGTAGGTCATAACAAACATAAAAATGGGAAAAAAATGAGTAGATTCGATTTTTACCTCACACCGGCATAAAAGAGCCGGGACGGCCAGGATGGTGGTGTCCGGAAGCAGTCTTGGTCAGGGCGGAGTAAGGGTGGCGAGATGGAGGCCATGCAACCACTGGCGGCAGCGAATTGGGGTGAAGACCATGATTGGGTCTCTGTTGGGCTGAAATGGAAAAGAGGGAGAAGGGCAGCAGTGGCCGGTGGGGCCAGTCCAGGGAGGAGGCAGCGGCGTTGCCAAGCCAAGGCTGACCGGGTGGAAGCCGGCAGCCGGCGGCGGCTCTACCTCCAGCCTCACAGAGTGTAGGGGGACTTCCCCTTTTACTGTTTTAAAATGGTCGTACGCATTGAGATGCGCCCGATCATTTCTATAATTTATTTTTTTTATTACGTTCTTCGCATCTCATCTTTTTCTCTCCTGTTTTTGCCCTGAAAAATTTATGTGATGCGTCGAGGCCCATGACGTGAGACTAAACATCACTCCCCGACTCTTATGGTCATGAATATCAAGATCAATTATAAATACGGATACACCAAAGCGTCAAATTTTTTCATCGAAAATACGAGCAAAAACTGCAGAACATTGCAAAAAATAGCAAAATTATGCAGAGAAAAATTATAGAAAAATCGGGGATGTTACACTAGTATACCAACTCGAACTGATGAAGCAGATCAAAATTCACCATATTTTTCATGTGAGCTTCCTGAAGCCTTTTCATGAAGACTTAATAGAGGATTCTAGCAGAAGCACCTCTAAGAGAGCACTGCCTACAATTAGAACCTCTTTTGAGAAGGAGGTTGAAGCCATTCTAGACCGGTGTTGTGCATGAGTGCACTTGGCTTAGTACTTACCTTTATTTCATTACTTTATTTCTGTTCATTAGGCTAGTTTTCCTTATGATTAGCAGATGACTGTTATTTGTATTTTGAAGGACTTGTAATGGGCGCACTAGTGGACCACGGGTGAACCGGGCCCACTAGTGGCACGATCCCCAATGTGGGGGTGCGACTCCCCATAAAGGGTCGTCTACCTCCTTGGTTGGTATGCTTAATGAAATTTCAGTAATTCCTTTTACTTTCTTCCAACTTCTTTCCCTTTCTCTGAGTAGATCTCCGGTGTGCCGATTGTGCCTACATCGGGCACAACATTGGTATTGGAGCTTTTACGATCCCCGGCCATGGCTCGAGGCAAGCAAGCTACCACGGCCCCGGAATGTCAGCCCGAGAAGGAGGTTCTCGCCTCTGCGAACAGTCCCAAGTCAGCGCCTAAATCCAGCAGCGAGTTCACGATGGCACAGATCGTAGCGGAGATCAAGGCTCTGAGCGTGGGAGTAGCCAAGATCGATGCTTTGGGATTGGCCATTGCCCAGCTTCAGGCAGAGCGCGCACCACCTCTTCTGTCCAAGCTGCCAGCTTCCATGGAGAAGGGGGGTCCGTCCCAGGCTCCAGAACCTCTCCGCTTTGACTTCCCAACATCAGCAGACCGCAATATGGGCTTTGCCCAGGACGGTGTGCGCTTTGGCACTATTGACCAGGCCATGGATGGGAGGCGCTAGGCTTGGGACTCACAAGGCACACCAGGTGTTCGGGAAAATGCCCTAATGGGGCTGCCTCCCCAAAACTTGTACCAGGAGATGGAGGATGACTGGGAGGAGTACCTAGGACACCGCGGAGCACCCCGTGGTGGGGCGGAATCCCGTTTGGCCCACCTACAGTTTCCGCTCTATAATGGGGATGATGACCCCGTTGAGTGGTTGTACAAGGTGGAGAAGTTTTTTGCCTACCAAGGGACGCAGTCGGAGGCTGAACGACTGTGAATAGCGGCTTTCCACCTTGATGGGGATGCCTCAGTATGGTTTTAGAGCTTTGAGAAAGAGGTGCGCTACCCCACTTGAACCACCTTCTCTGATGAATTGTGCGTCCAGTTCAGCCCGAATGAGTTCCAAGACTTCAACGAAATGCTCTCCTCCCTGCGCCAGACATCCACCGTGCGAGCATACTACATGGAGTTCATGAAGGTGGCTAACCGCCTCCCTGATTGGTCGGTGGCAGACTTGGTGGGCACTTTCAAGCGAGGGCTCAAACCAGAGATTTCTGAGGAGATGCGCCATTTTCCATGTTCTAGCATGCAGGATGTCATGCGTCATGCACGCATTGAGGAAGAGAAATTGGCTAGACAGAGGCGTGGGGGCAAGCTCGGACCCTTTCCTTGGGCTACTGTGACCGCCTCCCCTCTTGCCGCTCCAGCCAGCATCTTAGTGGCTGGCTGCGCTAGCCAAGCATCCTCTCAGACCGGCCCAATTGTCCGCCGTCTCACTCCGGCACAAATGGAGGAACGCCGTTCAAAAGGGCTTTGTTTTCGCTGCGATGAGAAGTTCATCCTGGGGCATCGTTGTTCCGTCAAGGGCAGTCTCTTAGTGGAGGAGATCGATGAGGAGGCAGAGGTGACAGAAGGGCTTGATTCTTCGTACCCTGCCGATACACTACCGGAGATTTCTATGCATGCTTTTTTAGGGGCTTTCACTCCGCGCACCATGCGAGTACAGGGTTACCTCAAGCGGCAGCAGGTTGCTATTCTGATTGACAGCGGGTCTACTCACAACTTCATCAACGACAAAGTGGCTCAGCGGCTAGGCTGCTTTGTGTCTGACTCGACACCCTTTGATCTTGATTGGTGATGGTAAGCACCTCCGCAGTTCTGAGGTGTGTACCTAGGCGGCACTCTCCATTCAGTGCCACACATTCGTGACCGACCTATTCTTGCTTCTGACGAAGGGGGCAGACGTGGTGTTAGGGGTCCAGTGGCTCCAAGAGCTTGGGGACATTCTCTGGAACTTCAAGGACCTGGTGATGGATTTCGCATTGAACGGACATCGGGTGCGCCTCCAAGGCTCTCAGCCAGGCACTCTCCTTTCTGCTCAGGCGACAGGGTCCTTATTCCGGTTTGCATCGCAGGGACTACTTCTCCAGTAGCGGGCATCGGGGGATGTTATGCAGGATGACTTGCCGCAGGATCTTCTTGACCTCTTGGCAGAGTATGGTATTGTGTTCGCTGAACCGCTGGGCCTTCCTCCGATGCGGGCGCATGATCACTCTATCCCGATCACTCCAGGTGCTTCTCTAGCTAATGTCCATCCATATCGCTATCCATACATTCAGAAGGCTAAGATCGAATGTCTGGTGGTGGACATGCTTCATTCGGGTATCATTCGGCCCAGCACGAGCTCCTTCTCTTCCCGAGTGTTGTTGGTCCGTAAGAAAGATGGTACTTGGCGTTTCTGTGTTGACTACCAGGCGTTGAATGCTATTACAGTGAAGGACAAATATCCTACACCGGTGGTGGAGGAACTTCTGGACGAGCTGTCCGGTGCTACTGTATTCAGTAAACTTGACCTTCATTCAGGTTATCATCAGATCCGTATGCAGCCCACCGATGTGCACAAGACCGCCTTTCGTACTCATGATGGTCATTTCGAGTTCCTGGTTATGCCGTTCAGCCTCACAAACGCCCCCTCTACATTTCAGAGCCTTATGAATGACCTCTTTCGGCCCTTCCTCCGCCGCTTCATTTTGGTGTTCTTCGATGATATCCTTGTCTATAGCAAGTCGTGGGGCGACCACTTGGAGCATCTCAGGTCTGTCTTTGATATCTGCAAGCTAGTTCATTGTTTCTTAAACGATCAAAGTGTTCGTTTGGCAGCCCACACGTGGAATGCTTGGGTCATATTATCTCTCGTGATGGCGTGGCTACAGACCCCTCTAAGGTGACCGCCATGCTGTCCTGGCCATCCCCTACTTGTGCCCGGGCGCTGCGAGGCTTCCTTGGCCTTACTGGCTATTATTGGCGCTTTACTCACTGCTATGGTGAGATTGCTCGCCCTCTTACTCAGCTGTTACAGAAAAGCGCCTTTCGTTGGTCGGACATTGCCCAGGCAGCCTTTGAGGAGTTGAAGCAAGCTATGGCGACCGCCCCTGTTTTGATTCTTCCTGATTTCAACCGGCCATTTGTGGTTGAGATCGATGCTTCGGATGCCGGCCTGGGGGCGGTACTACTTTAGGAAGAGCATCCCATTGCCTACTTCAGCAAGGCTTTGGCTGGCCATTCCCTATCCCTCTCTGTCTATGAGAAAGAGATGTTGGCCATTGTTCTCGCGGTCGACAAATGGCGCCCTTATTTGCTTGGCTGGCGGTTTCTCATTCGCACTGACCACCAACCACTCTAAGTATTTTCTCGAACAGCGGGTGTCCACTCCCGCGCAGTAGCAATGGGTCAGCAAGCTCTTGGGCTATGACTATGAGGTTATGTACAAGAAGGGATCTGACAACACCGTGGCTGACGCACTGTCTCGCCGCACCACTCTAGGTTTGTGTTTGGTTATTTCCGGTCCGGTTTGTCCATTCCTTGCTGAATTGAAATAGGCGTATCAAGATGATTCCCCGACCACCACACTGATTGCGGCCCTCTAGTCTAACCCGTCAGCGCACCCTTGCTTTGCCTGGAAGGATGGCCTTCTTTTCTGGAAAGACCGTCTTTGGGTGCCTGAGGTTACCGACCTACACCAGCGTATCATAGCTCACTTCCATGCTTCTCCCTTGGCGGGTCATGAAGGTGCCCTTCGCACCTATAAATGGGTCAGTCAGAGCTTCTTGTGGCAGGGCGTACGTCGCATAGTGACTGCTTATGTGGCCGCTTGTGATGTCTGTTAGCGTGCCAAGTCCGCCACCACCTCTCCTATCGGGTTACTTCAGCCATTGCCCATTCCAGATAAGGTTTGGGACGACATTTCTATGGACTTCGTGGAGGCCTTGCTGTTGGTCCACGACAAGTCAGTGATCATGGTAGTAGTGGATCGGCTGTCCAAATATGCCCATTTTAGTGCTCTAGGTCATCCCTACACCACCAAGTCTGTGGCGGAACTATACATTTGTGAGGTGGCCAAATTGCACGGTATGCTTCGCACTATCGTTTCTGACCGCGACAGGATTTTTATCTCTCAGTTTTAGCAGGAGTTCTTCACTTTACAGGGCACTTCTTTGCACATGAGTACCACCTATCACCCGCAGACTGATGGGCAAACTAAGGTCGTCAACCACTGTTTGGAGCAGTACCTGCACTGTTTTACTATGTCTCAGCCTTGTCGTTGGCTTCAGCTCCTTTCGTGGGCCGAGTGGTCTTATAATACTACTTATCACACTCACGCCGGGTTTACTCCTTTTGAGGAACTATATGGGTGGCTGTCCCCTACCATGCTCTCCTATGTTCCCCATCGGTCCTCAGAGGCCGAGGTTGACTACATGCTCCAGACTCGGGATGAGGTTCTTCACCAGCTTAAGGAGAACCTATCGGAGGCTCAGAACAGAATAAAGCAAATTTATGATAGCCATCACACAGAGCGCGAGTTTGCCATAGGGGACTTGGTTTATGTCTCTGTTCTTCCTTAGCGCCAAACCTCCTTGTTCCAGCCTAAGCACTCTAAGCTTGCCCCCCGATTTTATGGCCCCTATGTTGTCGAAGAGCGCGTTGGATCGGTTGCCTACCGCCTCACTCTACTGCAGGGTTCGATGGTCCATCCTGTTTTTCATGTTTCCAGGCTGCGCCGTTGCATTGGTGACCCTTCCCTGGCCGTGGATGCTCCACCTCTTCCATTGCTGGGTACAGTGGCTTCTACTGACCCCATTCCTGCAGCACTGCTTGATAAGCACAGTGTTCGCTGCTCTGGTCGTAATTCCACGGAGGTTTTAGTCTCTTGGCAGGGCCAGCCACTTGAGGATGCTACGTGGTTGTCTGAGGATGAGTTTCTGCTCCGGTATCCTTTGTGGTCGCCTTGAGGTCAAGGCGTGTGCAGAAGCGTGGTGGAGTGTTGTGCATGAGTGCACTTGGCTTAGTACTTACATTTATTTCATTACTTTATTTCTATTTATTAGGCTAGTTTCCCTTATGATTAGCATATGACTGTTATTTGTATTTTGAAGGACTTGTAATGGGCGCACTAGTGGACCATGGGTGAACCAGGCCCACTAGTGGCACGATCCCCAATGTGGGGGGGGGCGTGACTCCCCATAAAGGGGTCGTCTCCCTCCTTGGTTGGTATGCTTAATGAAATTTCAGTAATTCTTTTTCCTTTCTTCCAACTTCTTTCCTTTTCTCTGAGTAGAACTCCGGTGTGCCGATTGTGCCTATATCGGGCACAACAACTTGTGGGCCGAAGGGATAAGTAAGAAAAATTGAAAGATCTTCTACTTGGTTAAGTTGAAGGGTCTTCTGGAGTCGGAGAATAGCTAGGAGCGAGATGTCGCATTGTGGCAGTTAGAAGACAAAGTCAACGAGTACTTAGCCTTGATGAGGGCATCAAGCAGATTGGTTGGGGGAGGCCTGCTAGCCCCTCAATCAATCCCCTAGAGAAAAGGGGACAGCAACCCCTTAGGCTTGGCAACAGATAGCCAAGCCCCCTTGGCAACGGACAACTAGGGATGCCCTTGGGCGCTTATGCACTTGGTCAGCACATTGGAATGGCATTGGAGTAGCTTCCGGAGCATTGGACAGCCTTGCGGAGTAGGCTGAGCGAGAGTCTTAGTGTGGGTAGGACTTCAATAGCAAATTGGGCACCCATTCTACTTGAGGACAAACTCCTAAGTCAGCTAGGACTCATCCAACTAATTTCAACCATCTCCTAGCTCGAGTAGGATACAGGGTAATAGCTTCCCTTCAGCCCAAACTCTTTGAAACTCTTTGAAGGCATGACAAAGGGACTTCTAGCTAAATAAAAAGATTCCTAGTTTCACAATTTAGGCTGGGGTAAATTGCCCAAACAGAGAAAATTAAATAAGGAACAAACTACTTGTATGGGTAAACAGCCATGGGAGATTCGTGATAATTTTAGCCTGCGTCTCCCTCCTTTTCCCTGCCTTTTTTTATGAACTGATGCAATTAAACTTAGGGCATAGCCCCTTTGCATATAGATGTTTTGATGGAACGAAGCAATTAAGGTTAAGGCACAACCTCACACGAAAGCCAACAGGGACAGCTATGCAGCCTTTGCACTATCCAACATGCAAGTTCTTTTGTTCCCCGGCTCTCTCTAAACTGGATATTAACCGGCGTTTTTACGGATGAGCCCATAAAGGTTTTACCCCTACCTTCTACCCGTTTCGCCATTTCGGGCGGGCCGCGGGAGCAGAGCCGCGGCAAGATTAGGACCTGTTAAGGTGGGGAGAAATTACGATTTTTGCAGTGGAACTGCAGTTTTCTCTGCACGGGGGCGGAGCAGCCGCAAATTAGACGAAGTGGAGGAAAGGGGATGATGCGGTGGCGGCGGCGGTGGTTATCGTCGTCGTCGTGGAGCGTAGATGAGGAGGCGGTCTCGGGGACGGGGGGTTGTTGATGGCCTCCTTGCAGATGACTTGGCAGCCGAGCCTCCTCCGACGCCGCAAATTGGGCCTCCCGCCGCTGGGCCTTAAGAATCTAGGCAACACCTGCTACCTCAACAGCGTCCTCCAATGCCTCACCTACACCCCTCCCCTTGCCAATTTCTGCCTCAGCTCTAGTCACTCCTCCATCTGCCCCCATTCTTCTAAGCCATCCTCCCCCGGCTCCGATTCCGACTCCGACGGCCTCCCTCCGTCCACCTTCACCCTTTGCCCCTTCTGCCTCCTCGAGCGTCAAATCTCCCGCTCCCACTGCAGCCTCGATGCCCCTCTTGCCCCGTCCAAGATCCGGCGTTCCCTCCGCATCTTTGCCCGCCACTTCCGCCTCGGTCGCCAGGAGGACGCTCACGAGTTCCTTCGCTACGTCATCGACGCCTGCCACACCTCCTGTATCAAGCAGAAACGACAGCCTCACGCAGTCCCTTCCACCGCCAACAACACCGTGTTTAAGCAGATTTTCGGGGGTGCCCTCCAGAGCCAGGTCAAGTGCCTCTCCTGCGGTGCCGAGTCCAACAAGACTGATGACATCATGGACATCAGCCTCGACATCTTCCAGATCAGTTCCCTCCTTGATGCCATGCGCAATTTCTTCCAGCCTGAGCTTCTCGATGGGCCTAATAAATACAACTGCGAGACGTGAGCCATTCCCATTTCTTCTGTTCTTTTTCTTGCAATTCTTCACTATTGTTTTTTACTTTGAATTATATTTTTTTTCCGTCCTCTTCAAATTGGCATCTTATTGATGTCCTTGGTGATGTTTCCAGATGTAAGAAACTATCCCCTGCCAAAAAGCAAATGTCTTTTCTCCAAGCACCAAACATCCTTGTCATTCAGCTGAAGGTTATTTCTTTCTCACTGACTTTGACGCTATTTTCGTTGTTTTTATGTAGTTGTTCTCGTAAATGACATGCTATACAATCTGCCAGAGATTCGAGGGGATCCATGGGTGTAAGATTGACAGACCCATTGCTTTCGAGGAAGTTTTAAAACTTTCGAATTACATGAGCAAAAGCTGCCAGGTGTGCCTTTAACTATTTTCCTTCTTCCTTGTCGTTGTATTATTCTCCCTTTTCTTTTTAGATTGTAGAATTCATTTCCTTCTCTGTGACAACCAAATGGGCTTGAGTTGTATGAAGTCAAATGGTAAGATGCCAATTATTTGATCTCTCCAATCTTGATAGTGTCTTATCAGAGGCTTCAGAACCATTACATTTCATAAACTCGTGGATAAGCTCGAGTTAGCGTAGTCTTCTCACGTTTGAGACTTAGGGGCTGTTTGGATGTTGAATTTTTATGGATTCCGCCTTAAGTTCGTTTGGAATTATTGGAATCATGTTTGTGTATAGAAGGTGGAATTTTGCCTGAAAATTGATTCTAAGTCATTTCGAGCCGGAATTGGCCGGAATCACCAAATCAGCTCGTGAGGTGATTTAGTCGATTCCCGCTATCAGCCCCCGCTTCCCCAGCTTCAAAATTACAAATTTTATTATTTTTCAACAGTTACCTCTTATATCGATTTGAGCCTTGAGAAACATGTCATATAGGTGGGTGCCACTTTAAAAGTTTAAAATTACCTATCTTTGAGGAATCTTGTTTGATAGGGCTCGAATTTAGGAGCGCAATAGTACCAAAAATGTGCATATTCGAGTTCAGGAGAGAATTATATTAATTTAAAGTTTTAAAAATGGGTTTAACACAACATTCAAATTTATTCTAAAATCTTCCATTACGAAACGTAATTTTGATTCGGTGGTGAATTATTGAAAAAATTTGCTTCTATTTTTTACTTCCGTTTTTTTTTAAATTAACACACAAAGAACCCCTTAAACTGAAACCAATTTTGATATATGGAACATTCATGAGCTTTGCCAATAATGCTAGTTTTGAATTTTATACAAAACAGATCTCATAAGTTTCCTCTTCCTAACCATTTTCCTTCATGATGTTCCCCCATTTAATCTCAAACTCTTCCAGAGTCTTTGAATCCTGAATATAAGTTTGGAATGTACTATTGAATTGTTTTCTATGGGCAATGACACCCAATTTCTTTGAGAATTTTTTCAATATGTGCCACATACAAAACTGATGGTTTGTGTTTAGGAATATGATACCAGTCGCTGTACCCATGGCAAATCGTGATGCGTGATAATGGCTTTAGGATGCTGTTGAGACATTGTTTCTCAAAAATACTCAAGAAAGCCACACAAATGACTCCCATCTTTTCATCTCTAAGAAATCTACATCCAAAAGTAATGTGATTATTCATGCCGGTGAATGGTGCAAAAATCATACAATATTAGTTTATGTTATACTAACAAGAATGCACACTCACAATGCGGGTAAATACAAATTAGATAATATAAGATAAAATAAATTAAAATAAAGTTTGTATTGAGAAAAGGTCTCCCTTACATATTATAATTGCAATACATGTTTTCAGGATCATAATGACTATAAATTATACACACAGATAGACAATTGAGAGTCCAAATTTCATAAGTTAAATATTATGTCAGAGGTCGGCAACGATAATAGTATCAAAAGACTTTGTGTCCTGGAGCATGTTATTCATATTCAAGACCACTTTGGCAGTGAGTCTTATTTGTTAGAGCTCTTTAGGAGTTTTTGAAGGGTGTCACAAATACGTGAGAATCCAAAACTGTAAGAAATTTTTATTGAGAAGTGTGTTGTATACGTGGGGCACACAAAAAAATTTAAGAAAACATAGTCATGTTGGATTTCATTTGATAGACCTTGTCAAGATCTTTCTAACAATACCAAGAATGTGTGAATTCAAGTTTTGGGAGTGCAAGATATAACATTACAAAACAACAATTTAATAAATAGGGTCCATGCTATATCATCCCCTAGTATCATGTTGACATGTGGTAAGATTTGTTAAAGAATCTAAGTAAAACATTTTACTAAAATATTCTTAAATCACATACCAATTCAAATTTGTATTAAAGAACATAAGGATTTAAAAACGTAGAGGATAATGAGAATTAAGGTTAAAAAACATGGGTAAATTAGTCCGAAAATGAAAATTTTGTAGACAACCAATTTACTTTAGGCCGCCTATCTTGACATCTAGGCAAATTGCAGGGGCCCCCAATTTGTAGGGGCATCATTTGTCCTATTTGTAAGTTGCAAGGGCACTCGGTCTTGAAAAACAAATCCAATTTAGGTAATTCTTGTGCATGGGGTGGTGCACCTGAGCACCCTCATGTTGCGAAGCCAGGACTTCATCATTTGTCAAAACTTCTTGAACACACTGTACTGGACTATGGCTTCCCACCACCATGACCTATGGAAGCTTCATTGTGGTTGAGAATATATGTTCATGATCATTGGGTCCACAAGTAGCTCCGTAGCTCCCTCAAGTTCAACCACCTAGTTGACAGCCTCTTCTACACCCAGCTGATAAAATGAATGGAATCATCGACGTGAAAGCGAACATGAAGGTGTTGAGGGAGAGGGACAATGCATACCCGATGACGGAAGAGCGACAACAAGATTGCAAAGGTGTGGAGTGGGATGTGAAAGTTAATGAGGCTAACCATGTGCTGTTCTTGGACTAGTCACTGAAGATGTGAATGGGTATCATAATGGGTGGTGGAAAGTTAGCTTGGACAGTGGGCAAGTTTAATGATGAAAAAAGTTCATGAAGAGATATGCGTTTGGGTCATGGTAGTTTCTTGTATTTTTGGCAGTCATCCTGCTCTTGTTATTGAGGAGTTTGCAGGCATTTTGATTTGTCTATGCTTGTGCTCAGTGGTTTTACATTGAAAATTAACAATGGAGGCCTTCAAACAAATCTCCAAGGCTTCTATATTTTCTTATTGTTGGGATTTGTGCTCAGTGATTTTGAACACTTGTGACTTGCCTATGTGCTCTTAGATGGCGTGTTTTATTTAGAGAGTGCAAACCATGAGTATGTTCCTCTACAAATTTTACAATTGTCCATCTCCCATTTTTATCCAATTTCACTCATACAAGCTTTGCATTGTTCTTGTCCTAGTGGTCATCTTCCTTTTTTAAATCTCCCACTGAAACCTTAGCATTTTCTTTTGTTTTTTAACCTGTGTTTGTAACATACAAAAACTTTAAAATATAGTTCTTTAGTCCCTTTTTGGTAGTTTGTTGAGTGGTTATGTACACCAAACCCTCCCTTCCTTGCATAGGCACTAAACCCTGATTGAAAGCACATTCCTTTCTTTGGTTTGAATTTATCATCAACAGGTAAGTATTCACAATCTTGCTCCAGAAGTATTTCTTCATTTTCTTCTATTATATCATCGGTCACCTTTTATAGACTTAAGGCATGTAGTACAGATTTCTTTTCTAAGATTGCAATTTTGTGAATCAGGCTAAAACACCTCCATGCCAAGGCAGCAAGCTTGAAGCTCTTGAAATAGAAAACTTACTGAAGATCTCAGACATGAGATGTACAAAGTACTGAATCATACCATGTGCAAACGACCACTGCTTATTGAACCTCCTAGCTTCATAGCATCAAGGCCCTCATATAACTGCATAAAAAAAAACACAAACAGAAACTATTTGATAGTTATGCTGAATAAAATGAGGAATAAGTCAATGCTTTAGAAGTTATTGTCCAAAATTTTTTTCATGGCAGGAAGGTAAATATCAATAAAGTTTCTGAATGCAACAAGTAGTTAGCAGCTGAAGGAGCAGTTCCGGTGGCTCGAGGTGGCGTCAAACATGTTGATGGTGACAGTGAAGATGCCGAGGCAGCTCTTGCAGCTGAAAGAAGGCACGAAGACTTTTGGGGTTTGGGGGGGGGGGGTTTGCGGGGTTGCATGTCCGTGGCAGTTGAAGTGGGCTGTGACAGCAGCAATTTGATTCACAGTAGGGGAGGGGGGAGACATGAGTTGAGTCTCTAAAGAGGGAAGTGGCGAGGGTATAGGATTAAGTGGAACCATGTGCATTCACTCAAATGGACTTACGTGGGTGGGCCAATATGTACCATGGATCTTATGGTCAACAGGGATGCTGGTGGTGCATGCGTGACAGACAATGTTTAATATCAGAATTTTATCGTCGTTCTGGTCATTTTCTCTTAAATCGTATTTGGTTGACATGCTCTAACATGGGATTGGCCTAAAATACAACTACAGATACCACTAGGCTGGCTAGGGATTTGTTGTAAAAACACGAGTCATCATAAGTTCATAATGGATTGGGTTGTCTAATGATGTACAATGCATTCATGCACATTATCCCAAGACGATTTATCCTTATTTATTTATTTGTGTCTCTTATGTTGCTCCACTTACACTGTTGTTAATAGTGCAGGATCCACAACCAGTATATAAACTTTTTGGAAGTATTGTGCATTCGGGTTACTCACCAGATTCTGGCCATTATTATGCGTACATCAAGGTCACTGTTCATGATAATTGTTAAGTTCTGTTTACCTCAGTGATACTGCTCCTGCCTGAAAGCTGCTTTTTCTGTGTTAACCAAAATGGTTTTCTTTGCTTTCCTGTAATTTGTCCATGTGCTTTTCAGGATGCAGTTGGTTGCTGGTACTGCTGCAATGATACTCATGTTACGTTGTCAACACTCGAAGAGGTTCTGTCAGAGAAGGCTTATATCCTATTTTTCTCTCGTGTTAATCCGAAACCAGGCCCTGGACCAAAGACAGAGTTGGCTTTTACCTGCAATGGAATCAAGCCTGATGGCTGCAATAGATATGACAAATCAGTTATAAAAAAGGTCCGTGTCCTTTCCAAACAGCCAGTTGATGGGCTGTGTGTGCCCCAACTTTCTCAGAAGGATATTATCTTAACAGCAAAAAATGGTAAAGTGCTTTCTGAGCAAAAAATAGCGCTTGACAACAAAAATTTGTTTGTCTCCAAGAGGTTAGCCAATGGAAACGGAAATGGAAGCCTGAAGTTTGTTAATGAAAGTGCTGTATTAACTATAGGGATCCACAATCATTCACATAAAAATCTTGTGGCTACATCGACATCAAGTAAGGAGAAACCAAAAGCTTCTGAACATGGTACAACAATGCATATATCCAATGATCAAAATGGTGTTGACAGCTGTAAGAGTTCTCAAGGTGTGTCTTTTGACTCAAGGCAAACATGTTCACTAGCAAATGGAAATATAACCATATCTCAGTCTACTGAAGTGGCTTCAAAGAACCAAAAATTATCTGTGGCTAACAATCAGTTGGTAATGAAGTTAGCAGATGGCAGGGAATCTGACTCCTATCTAGTGACAGCTGCTGAGGGCAACAGTTATACAGCAGATTATAATTCAGATATAAAGAAGAGAAAATTATTGGATGTTGAGGAAATTGCCTTAACTGACCCATGCCAAGTTTTTAGACAAGATGCTGATTCCTGTTCTGAATTTGAGAAGTTTAAGCAAGGGTAAGTATACTGTCAAAAGTGACATGAAGAAGGATTAACTTGTCATTGTATGCAATTTCTGTAAACAACAATATTATTTTGTTAAATTGTGAATTATAGGTTGAAAACACTTGATAAACTGATCATAATCACCCATGAATTTTCAGTGAAATTTACATAGCTTGGTTAGAATGTGTAGTTGATGATACCTTCTCTGGCAAAGACAATATTGTCTTCACTAAAGCTACATAAAGCTTTGTGGCCATTTTTTGATTTTTCTTTATAGCAAGCGGCCAGTGTTATCTTTTGTGGTTAGTACAGTGATTGCTGAGCTTTATTTTTATTCAGGCTTGCAAATGAAGCGTCTTTAGCTCTTCGATGCGGTGATTGGGTTAGTAATGTGGAGAATTTTATGCGTGGAAGGAAAAGATTATGTGCACAACTTGTGGAGGACGGCATGGATTTGAAGTAAGTCTTTTAAGTGCTCCTATGTGGATGCTCATTTATTTGATTCACAACCGTGTGAGATAATTCTTCAGTTATCTACATAGATATTGCTATCTGGAAACATTACAAATGGTTATGTTTACTTGAAAAGTTGCCTAGTATCGTACAATGGAGTGACAGCTTTCAATTTTATCAAGTTTTTGTTGATTTCACAGGAATGGTGTTAGTTTAATTATTATTTTAAGAGGTGTCAAATTAACAACTGGCGTAAGGAGTGTGAAATTTAACAATGTTATGGTCAATGGTGTAGCCCCCCCTTGTGGAGCCACAGGTAAGTAGTAAGAAATAATAGTGAAAGGGGAGGAGAGTTTGAGAGAGAATGGGGAGAGAGCTAGACGAGCTGAGAGAGAAGAGAGAGGCTGGAAACTAAGAACCATAACTTTATTCAACTGAAAATTTCGTACAGAATTCATGGGGCAGATGCCCTTTATATGGTTTGAGGCTTTCCTTCTGTAAATACTTCTCAAGCTAGGAAATTTAATTGATATAAGCATAAACTAAAGCTAAAAACTTAAGACTAATAAAACATGCTTAAAATAGAATTGATTGAAGTAGTAAAGTTCTAAATTAAATAGAGGTCTCAGGGTCCTAAGTTAAGTAGGAGCTGATGTCGGCAAGAGTCATAACATCCTAATGTAGTCTATAAGCATTACAAGTGTAGTAGAATGTTGGATTGATAGGGGAGCATGATTTGCAATTTTTTTTATAGGAGATATATTGGTGACCTAAAGATAAGATATATCATAGATATATTTGAGATATTGGGGAAAAAAATACCGACGACCCAAAAATGTTTTTACAAGGATCTTGTTAATCTAAGCATACATTTATATCTAAAAGCCTGAATATTAATCTAAAATAATTATAACACCATGTGAAAACACTACTAACATAAATTACATTTATCAAATGGAAAACATGATCAATAATCTCAGATATTGACTACTGGAAGCCATATTTATAGTGCAAGTCTTCTTATTTAAGACCTTGGAAAATAATGAAATTAGGTCATAAAATAAACTAGGAATCGTCTAATGTGAGAACATAAATCCAACTCAAAATAGGATTAACTAAACCTAGTGAGGTACTAAACTAAGCAGATTCCACTGCCTCAATTTTACTGACGGAAAGGGCCACAACTGCCCCACTGGGAACACTGGAAAAATGCTGTTATGCCTCACCAACAGGGCAAGGACATCATGATGCTCAATTTTACAATTAATTTTGCTTTCTCTATTCGACCCATGAGATGGTGCTTGCGTATTATGAATTTTACCTAGTATAGCATAGTTTAGGGTTTTAAAGTGCAGTACAACCTTGAAACATAATGTTGAAGGTGTTTCTGATATTTACTTCGTAGTCATTCAAAATTTATTACTGCAAAGTGCAGAAGGCTTATGGATGTAGTGCTCTACCATGCTATTGATTTTCTTTTCATTCTTTCTTTGTCCAAACTCATGACGTTTGTGCAATGCAGGAAACTTCTAATAGCTGATGCCAGGAAAACTTTTCTTTCCCAACTACCAGAATCATTGAAGGAAGACCTTATTGGACGTCTTAAAACATTTTGCAGTGGGAAAGAGTTATTATATGCTTGAAAAAAAAATGGCACACGCACTTCAAGAAGCACACTCAAACTTAGGAGTGTTAATGCTGATGAATCTTATGTGCACAATTTTCTATAGCGTTGATCTTTCTGCCTGACTGGCAGTTGTATAATGTGTCCCGTGTTAGTTCAATGTTATGTTCTGTATTTCATTTTAAAAGATAGTTTTTTCACAGTAACTAAGTAGGCAATTTTGACATGTTATCAATATAAAGCTGTGTTGGTTAATTGTGTTCAACTGGTCTTTGAAAAAAAAAACAATGTCTAAGCTTGGTTAACATGCGCAGAACACCGACATGATATCACGCCCCATGATAAAACTCACCTGGTTAGAAATCAGAGTTTGAGTGTATCTTTTTGACATTGTCGACTGTATTGTAAAATATTAGTGTAAAAACCTATGACATTTTAAAATCACTGAAAACTGAAACATTAAAATCACTTAAAACTGACATTTTCAATTATTGCTCTTGACATAATAGTTAATAAATTATATGTAAAATATTTTCATGGTCATAACTAGGGGTGAAGCTTTTAAGAGCTGGCCCGCTAACATGAGCTTACTTGGTTGTAAAAATGAAGGTTAGGGTTGAAAATTTTTGCGCCTAATTTTAGGGCCTAAGTTTAAAAAATTTAGCCTGTATTATATTAGGGCCGACAAGGTTGAAACACAAGGAGTAAGGAATGAGGTTGCATATTGTAAAAAAATTTAGGATATTTTAAGCTTCCAAATCATTGTGATGGGTTGTTAATGACCTCACCTCAAGGTGAAAGACATGTTATCTTGTGTCTTATGCAATTAATTAGTGGGATCTTACTTAAAGATTATAGTTTTTTTATTAAAAATATTTTTTAATAAAAATATAAAAAAAAGAAAAGAAAAAACATGTGGCCTAACCGGAGCCCTCTTAGGGGCATGGCTAGAGCTGGATTTTTTAAAACCCACCTTGGACCAAGGCTGGGAAAAAAGGCTGGCAAGTTAGAGCCTGATCCTAGCTTTGGCTTGACCAAACCCATCATGGTTTCAACTCTAGTCATAACCATGATTAATACATAAACACCTAGATCTTGTTTGTGTCTATCTATGATGGTCACCACAAGACTATAAGTATAATTCTCTCTATCTAAATTTTTTAAAAAGGGTTAAGGAAATCTTTTTTTTAATATAGTATGATTTACAAGAAGGGTAATTTAGGTAATATATAAAAATATCCACCCCCTTCTGACTTTAATAATAGTATAGATATATAATATAGGTTTTTATTTTATATATGATAATTACTTAATTATTACCCTTTTTATAAGAGTTCTAAATTTAATACTCCCTTTGTTTTACATTAATATCTTTATGTAATTTTTAAAAATAAATTATTTTAGTTTATTTTGAAAAAAAGTAATGGAACTCTTAATAAAAGACGGAGGGAAATTGTTGTGTTTTTACCATAGAAGTAGGTTATAAGTTCTCAAGTGTTTTTATTATAAAAATAACCTCGTGATAGATGGGCTTGAGAACTGATCGATCCACTGAGAACTGATAGTTTACTCAATTAAATGTTTTTTTGGTTTTTTACACAATTTTTTAAAACCAATTGATTATTATATGCGAGTGATCAATTGTTTCACACACCTTTTCATGTTTTAACGATTAAAAATATTTATTAGGGAATGACTTTAGTGCCTTTTCCTAAATGATGTCTTTTCTACGTAGTTTTACATAAATATATTATGTATATATTTTGTATAACAATTTCATATTTTCTTAAAACCTGAACTAGCTAACTCTTTCACAAAAGCTTCAAGGAGAAAAAAAATGGGTCCTTCATTTTTGTTAAGTGCAAATCCTAAGAGGCTCTTACTATCATGAGTAGAGAATTTGCTTGAAAACCTTACAATAATTTAGTTTACCAAAAAGGGTATTTACTTAAGAAAAGTTGTACTTTAAGCAATTCAGAGCCGTATTTTGTGTATTCTACTTGTAAAGTCAGATTGTTCAAGAGTGAAACATTTAACAATCTTAAAGAAATATCTATTATTTTTTTGTTAGACACCAAGTTTGCTTCGTTGAAGAACATAAACTAATATTTGGTAAAATTGGGCCGCTTTATAGTTCAAATTATACTCGTTGGCTGGACAAGATGAAATTTCACCTTACAGCGCTAATGATCTTTTACATCATCGATCCTATTATGAAGTCTATTTCAACCCTCACATGTGAAGACTCAAAAAAGTTAATTATGATGCGGAAGAAGCGGGATGAAGATGAACTTCTCTACAAGGGATATATACTCAACACATTGTCCGATCACCTTTTTGATACTTACATGAAGGAAAATACAACAAAAGAAATTTGGATTGCACTGGAATTCAAATACAAAGTTTGTGCGATAAACCACGAGGAAATTTTTATTTATTTATTAAATATAAAAAAATTATTCCATTAAATATCCAAGTCATAATAATTAAACTTTACAAATACGAATATCAAAATATGTAATATTACTATATATTTTTTATCCGAAATTTGTGAGGATAAATTAGACAAAAATATTTTCACAAAGCCAATAAGAACTCATAAATTGGAGCTTATGAGAAAGTTATAGTTGTTTGAAATTAGGATATGTACTAAGAGTGGACCATTGATGTGTGATCCAAATTGTTTCTAAGTAGTTTCCCAATTTGACTAAAAATCTACCCAGTTTAGTGGTTTTTCACTATAATTTTATTAATTTTTCTTTATAATTAATTTCTGAGGCTTTAAAGCATCTTCAATAGTGGACTTTAAAAAAGTTGTCATAGATGCTCAAGTGATATCTCTATTTGCCTATATGACAAAATAGAGACTATGAACTCCAACCATAGTCTTCAAAAAGTACCTAAAAGTGTTTGAGGTGGGTGAGGGGTTTTACCTATGTGACATCTTTCATATGGATTGGTCTTGTAAACTAATTACATGGGGTAAAAAAATGTATTTTTAGATTTTAACCATGATTTCAAAAACCGGCCGGATCCGGCTGGTTGAACTGGGTCTGGGTCCGACCAGTCCCGGTTGGCTTCTTGTGGTGGTCCATTTACCATTCAAACCTGGGTTTTTCTTGGTGGAACAAGATTTATACCCAGTTGAACTGAAAAAACCTAGACCAGTCACCAAATTCGGGTCGTGGCTGGGTCGATTTTAAAAACTGATTTTATAGCATGAATGGGATATACAACCTGGTCCCTTTACAATCGATATACATGCTCCTCCCATTCGTACGTGTCCATTTCTCTTATGTTAGGCAGGGTTTGCGCTTAAAAAATCATATATAGAAGAAGTATGACTTCTCTTCAACGGAAGAACACTTTTCTAAATGAAATAATATTATCAATAGTAATAATAGGATTCCTGGTGGTTGGTGAAAAAATAAAAAAAAAAGCCAGCCTTGCCCTTTGATTTCCCGGTAGTAATAGAATTGTCATTCTTACAAGCTGGGTGGTGGAAGAATCCATGAGGAGCCATCAACGAATATCCTGCTCATAAATGGCTTGGCCTGAGCTGCTGAAAGCTGCTTCCCATACTTGGCCCTCCCGTCAGTGGTGGCACCTGGCCCTTTGCACTGGTACTCACCATAGTAGACCGTCCTGGTGGCAAAAATTTATCAAAGTCATGCAAGTGAAAAACAATAAAAAGATGTTCCAACTCCTTTATGTGTCGTTTTTAGTGAATACAAATTTGTTGTATTATACAAACAATAATCAGTTTGATGGGAAATGAGGGGCATACATAACATAACTGCGTATAATATATAGTAAGGTCAGAAAAGAAGGAAGAGGGAGAAGAAGTATTACTTTTGACAGCTGCTGACACCTTTGTCATCCCAGGCCTTAGGGTTAACCAGATTGCCGAAGTATGAATTTATAAACACCACCCTTGAGCTTGACCTCCATGCCCGGCTCAAGTAGGCATTGCCAGTCCCTGTTATATTGCAGTTGACAAAGGAGAACCCGCTATTGTCTGAGTCGCTGCTTCTGCCTTGTGCGGTGATGGCCGTCAATCCATCTGCCACTGAGTGCAGCTCGCAGTTCTATTTTGGCAAAACCACCTTCCATTAATAAGCAGTTTATTCAAGTTCCCGTGACGAATGAGGACTACATTTGTCTAGAATTGAAGCACTATCTCCTTCCCTACTATATAGATTATAGTGGGCCTCGTAAGAGTCCCATGAGATGAAGTTGTCAAGGTAATTAATAGAGGAGCACCGGAATAAATGGAGAAGACCCACAAGCCTAAGCCGATCAATGCGTTTCTGGATGCTGTTGGCTTTTCCCACATGTACCAAGCTGGGCTCGTCTAGCCTGGCCGGTCTTTTTGACTAGTGCTCCTAATCCGCTCACATCGGGCTCTAAATACGTACTAATTTTTATGGGTAACTGCCCTCTTATATAATTGGTTAGGGAAACATTTTTCTTTTGTATAGTGGCCACGATAAAAAAAAAAATCTCAACCACCCACCATGATTACAATACATAATTAGTAAACTTGTAGAGAGGAAATTTGGGAACTTGTTGAATCCAATTTTTAAGTTTCTCTATTACCATTTTTTTTGTTAATATAGCAACCTCCCATCGGTAGTCACCAAGCCTTAGGTAAAAAAATTAGTCATAAATCCCGATCTTGAGGTTTGACTTATAATGGTTTACAGGCTCGCCCTAAAAGGTGATGATTAGATGAAAATGCTAATATGCTTGCGCCTAGAGGGACTTCAATAATGCTTGCCGCGTTGAAGCCGTAGGGCCTACAGGGGGCTTATGCATCATAAATGAATGTTCAAAAGGCATCCCTAGGCGCAAGCATATGTAACATGGATTTTCTTATATCTACCTATACCTAAGGTGGAGACTTAATCAGTTGGTGAACCGTCGTGTATTGTATGTAGTCACGGGTGAAATTTAACAGTTCACCGGGCACCCATAAGCTTTATGTCCATACACGTTGACTATGTTTTTGCATCAAACGTGTGCTTAATAGGTGCGCCATTTAGGTGATAGACATGAGCTAGTGAAGCTTCACCACCTGAGTATGGAGAATTAGGTTAGAGTAGAAGACCTATACGAGAGGAGGGCATTTACCCTGTAGAGAGACCTTCCATCGCCAAAGACGAAGTCAATACTGCCTTGGATGAAGCAATTCTTGAAGTAATGTCTGCCGATGGCATCACAAAGGGTATCTTGGTAGCCATAGAACTTGCAGTTGTAGAAAGCAGCCATGTCTCCCGCGATCTTCAGTGCCACAGCCTGACCCCCTTCGGCACCATCTTTTGGCTTTGGAGCGGTATTCTGTCAAGCTCATACAAAACAATCGTTAGTAAAAAAAAATTTGTTATTGTTTTTTTTTTTTAAAATCACTAAAGATTGCTTTCCCTAAAGTAGTTCTATACGTTCTATGGTTGTAATCACTTGGTAAGCGATATCGAAATTACTAGCTAGACTACATGGATGGCTCACAACCCGCACAGATGCATATTCTATCCTTGGTTATATGGAGGTATACTGCCCGGCCTTGATGTGATTGTCTGTAGAGAGAGAGCTTACAGCCGTTTACCTGGAGTTTAAGGTATAATCTAATATATATACACATTGGAGGGAGGCACCAAGTTCCAAGTTTTGGTACCCCGCGGCCTATTGGGGCCAGAGGGATGGAACGGGGATGATCTCACAGCTGAAGAGATCTACAATTTTTGTATCCAATCGGGCGGATACATAGATCACCTCGTTGAAGAGCTTTCTTTTATACAACCTCGACGAAGAGTTCCATAGAAGGTGCTATGGGTCTAAATTTTTTGTCAACACTATTTCAAAGAAGAAAAAAAATGCAAAACCTATGAACTGTAATATCACGGGATAATCCACAGGCTGTGCATCAAATTGTCAGGAACTTGTTTTGAAACTAAACAAGGTCGGTGTAGCATTACGCGTTTGAATGGGACACTCCCTCACTAGCCTTATTTAGCAAGTCCAACCCCGCTAAGGACACTCCACTTGGAAATTAATGGTGATGGCCTTTGGTCATTTAGATGGAAATATACTACTAAGCAAAGGCAGAGGAAGAAGAGTATGTAAATGCAGGGAAAACCTCAAAGATGATATTCACAGCCATGAAATGGTCTGCATCCACTCCCACCGTGGCGCTCTCATAGGTTCCATACTCGGCGGCTGTCCCACTACCCGAGATGGTGGGCATGGAATTGACGTCCGCATAGAAGGTCACATAGGGCCTCGACCTGTCCACCCTCACTCTCTCCTTGTACACTCCCTTCCCTATTTTAATAATTGTCCGGCGAGTGTTCCCGCTAGGGATGCTCTTCACCGCGTCAGACACCTTCTTGAAGTCCCCCTTGCCATCCTGCCTCACGCTGATCACCAGGGGGCTGCTCTCCGCTTCCTTGAGCTCCTGAGACAACCCCGTTTTAATGCCCATTAGGATCTCCTTCGACCTCAGGTCGTAGGACTGCATGTTCTGCAAGATCCAATGGTTTAAATTATTTGTGATACCTTTGGGTGTATATTGGGTAGCCTCGACAGAAGCGGCAAAGAGGGTGCCGATGAGGAGAGCTGTGAAGCCCACGGCAACAGCCGGAGGCATCACATTGCCTAGGTTCTTGTTCTTCCATCTAACTTGTAATGGATTCATATTCTACCGAGAGTTGGAAGAAAACCTCCTCCGGTAAGGCCTAGCGAGGTGGTGGGAGATGCAAGTTCACACACATGCATTTATGATTTAGATTCTGGTCAGTTCTGCTTAAACTGCTTTTGTTAAAATTAGATGGTCCCAAAATGGATGCCATTTGTGAGCTGTTTAGTTCTTTTTTATTTTTGTTTTATGGCAAATTGACTCAAACCATTCATTTGTTTGTTTATTAGTAAGGAAAACATTCTGAGGACAGAATCTAATGACTTATCCCACTTAATAAGAAAATTTCGCTCACTTTTCCATTTTTTTCTTTCTTTTTGTTGTGTTTGATGAGCTTTCAATTATTGATAAAAGGCAAAGACGCTAGCAAAGGATGCGAAAGATGAGGTAAGCCAAGAGCAGGGTCCCAAAATTGTGCATGGTCTGAAATTGGCAACCGAAATAGGTGGGCGACTAAAAACCAAAAGAACAGGCCGAACAACTTTCGTCGCACTTGGCTACTATTTGCATGCTTTTGTCACAGCCTGAAGAAGAAATTAAACATAAATTAACGCAAGTAAATCAGGGAAAATTCAATTAAATGTTAGAGTGAGTTACACGTTTTTCAGCAGGAAAAAATTCCCGGAAAGTCCAAGTCTGAACATCGACAACAGAATTGGAAGCAAAGAAATAAAACACATGCTTCTCGTTTCAGGTCATTGAAACGATTGCTAAATATTACTCCGTATTAGTAATTGCAACTTTGAATGTTGGACCACAAACGATTCACTTGGTGGTCATTGCTCCAACGGCTACTCCAAACCATAGTCTTGCCATTCCCAGCATCACAATCCTCGCCTTCCTGAAGTGAATTGTTCACTTCCGAACTAATCAATCGAAAAAGTCCAGGAATGTACACCAATCAAAGACTCAGAGAAAGAAATACATGCTAGCCTCCGCTAGTTATAGCTTTAATAATAGGACATAACATACATTTCTATTGTAGAGAGGTTGTTACAAGGAAAATTCATCATTGGAGAAAGACGAAAAGAGAGAGATTAGGGCCACATAAAGCTTACTTAAACTAAGTAATTAACTTTTTATTGATCTCTTTGATTATGAATCGGGGCAACTCTCATAAGTATTTATACTCTCAATTAAGAGCCCTAATCCAAATAAAACGCTTAATTAGATGATCCTAGCATTAGCTTAAAGCCCAACATAACAATAAACTCCTAATTACTCAATAACTAAAAATACTTTGACTAATAATTAAATTAAATTTAAATTTTAATAGACTATAAAGGCAAGACCCAACCCTCTAGGGCGGGTTATAATAGTCTACCTTCAATTTTGCTCCACCTTGTCCTCGAGGTGGTCATCAACTCTTGAATCATAGATTAGTAGTATGACAAGAAAATCCTCAAACGTGTAGTAAGAGGACCTAAGTAGTCCTTATAGTGCAAAAGAAAAATTGGCATTTTTGTGGTCAACATGATAGGTGTAGCAGTAGATGTAATTGGGCATTGTAGCAAGTGAATGAATGTCAATAGGCCTTTGATACTATCACACTTAAGGATTTTTAAAACTCTTTTATTAAAATAAAACTAGCAAAAATAAATTTCTTTTATAAAACTCAATTTGTCAATTAACGATAAATTTATCTTTGGGGTAACTTACTCGTATTCAAATATAAAAATATTCAAAGTAGTATATTCATGCTTAAGACAAGGTCAAACCACACATAAATCTCACAAGTCTTGCTCGAGTACATATAAAGAATCTACCACACACATAAATAATAAATAATTGGCACTCCGTGGCTATGTTTAAAATTGCATACCACACTAAAAGTCTTACTAAACAAGATAAGAAATCATGCATTTCTTTTAGAGCTTATCGTCATTTATGTGCTCTCGTTCCCAACTTGGTTACTCTTTTAGCAAACTTTTATCACGTGGATGCTGAGAATACGAATATACTTAATAGGATGGCTAAATAAATACTATGTAATAATAATGCATATATTATTAATACATCATCACAACAATACTAATATATTAATTAGTAATCTCATCGTCATCACAAATATATATAGTAAACAGTGCATTCATAATTATATCCTCATACTTTTAATCATTCATAATGTGTCTGCACTTAGGAGTCTCTTGCCCCTTAAGTGTAAGCTAAAAAGTTCTCAATGACACAGTAGTCATGTTTAGGAATACAAACTCGTTTCATTAAACCATGAACTATTCACCATAGACTTCAATTATTTTGAGGCATGCCCGCTCTATCAACGTCATGAAGCTAAAGCCCACAAGGGCTTGTGGACCAAGTGATTGAAGTCACAACTTTCATGGTCATCAAAACCTCATGTATTGTGCTACACAAGACCAATCATCTTTTAATGCTCCAGTCCATTCGAACACATCTTTCGAGTTAGATAAGCAATTCTACATAACTCCCATCCTTATATAACTGAAAAATATTGGTCCTATTTCATACTAATATCTTTTCGTTATATGGCTAAAGACTCACTTAGGAGCCATTCATACACAAGCATCCTATTGCCTTTAAGTGTATTTATCTAATAGTCATGGGGTATAATCCATTACAAGGATTTACACATATACAAAGGCACATATACCCCATCATCATTATCAATTACATCACATATAATTGCATTTATATGCATTAAATGTTATGATATTATATCTCATAATAATTACCTAATACTTAGCATTCATTAATAACATTTACTCCAAAAATTAATTTACTATGGATGGATTCATTGATGTGTCGACCAAGTCACCTATGACTGTTGGTAATTCACCAATGTGTCAAACCTTGCTTATAATGGAATGACAAGGTCAGTCATTCTTATCGATGCTTCATCGCCGAGCCAACCCCATTGTCAATAACCTATTAGTAGCACACCGACGTGCCGATGCATTTCAATAACTTATACCTTCATCTTCTCCGTCCCATTAGCAGCATTACCAACATATCAGTAACCTCACCAATAGTCGAGAGGAGTTATAGAACTATCATATTTATTCAAATTCAACTACAAACGTGTTGTAACATGATATTTCACATTTAATACTCCATAATCAGGGATATAACATAATCTTATGGAATGTCACTAATTTAACACAATGATCATGATTATAATTATCACCATAATAGAGCATTCTAAAAAGTTATGTTTTCATACAATCAAGATCCATAACATTTTAATTCAAATCCATCGTGCCTACACATGATTTTAAATCATAGTACACAGTTAGCAATCTGACCTCTTTCATAAATAAATGAGCTCTCCACAAATTTGGTTCTTCTTCCCCTCCACTACACTCTAGCACGCCCTTTGTAAGGACCCTCATCTTTAAACCGGTTTTTTGTTTTCTTTAATTGTTGGGTCATCGTGAGATTAACGTGTTTTCTGATCTTATTCGGTGATTTCGTAAAATAAATAGTATTTGTGATGGTTTTAACCAAAATTAACTTCAACATTAGTGTTTTTAAGTGATTTTAAACCAAATGTGAATTTTTGGGAATTTTCGAAATTTTCACTATTTTCCCAAAAATTAGGGTTTTGGCGGGACCCCTGTGGGCCCCACCGTCGAAAATTTTATTTTTGGGTCAAATGAACCTAGACATATACTTAAGGTCATACAAAAATTTTCAGAATTTTATTAGGCTTAATCAGTGTTTAAATTTGTAAAATACCCACTTTTAGCCTACTTTTCCTATTTACACCCCAAAACTTACCCATGCGTACCCCAACCCTTACTATAAAAGGCCAGACTTGAGCCATTTCCATTTTTGGGAATAGGCTAAGGAAGGAGGGCTGGCCTAATCCCTACTTAGGCCCGAATTAGAAGCCGATTAAGGTAAGCTTACTCTAATTAAGCACTAATCCATGACTTTCTTCTTAATTTCTTCCAAATCTACCATTTTCCCCTTGATTCAATTCATTTTTGGGCATCAAAAACTACTGATTTGTGTTTTACTACAAACCCTAACATTCCAAAATTCAATTTTTACTACCAACAAGCCCTAGATCTAAGATTTAATTAGGGATTTCTTGGGTAAATCGATTTCTATTAGAGTTTAATTCAAACTCATTGTGTTTTCAAGGATTTCAAGAAGGGTGACTCTTCAATCCGAGCTTAATCAAGTGCTGAGGTAATGGGTCTTCGAAATCTCTATTTATCCATGGTAAAACTCTTCATTTTTGGCTAATTTCGAATGGAGTTTGCTTGATTTAGTGTGTTAATGGTAAGATTAGAAAATCGAATTATTTAATCCCAATTTCTTAGGGTTTTGCATTATTATGGTATGGTTTGATGTTCTGGAAGTTAAGGAGGACTTTTGATGATGATTAGGGTGTTAGATGTGGATTTGAAGTGTTATCAATGGTGTTTCGTTTTGAAATTGCGAAAGGAAGAAGATGAACTGTTCTGCTTTGTTGGCGATCGAACGGCCCTTGTGGGCGATCGATCGGCAACACTGCCGAGATGTCGATTTTCCAGTTCAGCCGATCGAACGGCCTGCTAGGCGTTCGAACAACCGAACTGTAAATTTCAAAATTTTGCGTGTAACCGATCGATTGGCCTGCAAGGCGTTCGATCGGCTACACAGTAAAATGTATGTTGTGCATATGATGTCTATTTTGATGATTCCACTTTAGCTTGCCAATTTTATATGAATGTGGAGTGGTTTGAGCCATGTTAGGCTACTGGAAATGCATGCTATTAAGTTTATAGAGTTGAGATATATGCTTAGAGATGGTGGAATGACTTATGTTTTATGGCATGATGTTGGAATCGTTATCTTGAAATTATGAATGGTTGTTTCCCTTTGGTTAAGCATATTTTCAGTAGGACTACAACCATTGTTGGACTGATTTGTCATGATAGATTGTGGTTAATGGTGTGTGGGTGTTGGTGAATGCCATGACTCAATGATGAAATGAGTGATGTTATATGTGTTTAGCCTTTGTGGTTGAGTTTTGAATTTAGCTATGATTTCAACGATTCTTCTTCTATGATTTCCGCTGGAATTCATTTTTAGATAGAAATTCACATGTGTAGTGTGGTAGTGAGTTGATTTTCAAGCATGTTGACATGCATTATATGAAATGCTTCTACTAGTTACATACACACACACACATGTGGGGGTTAAATGATGATGTTGAAGCTTGACATTGTGATTATGAATGATGCATTAGGGGCTGATGAGAGCACTTATCATGGGTTAGGATTTATGTATGCTTTGTCCACGCATGTACCATGCTGCATGCATCATGAAAATGGATTTCCAATTGAGACTTCATCGTGATTAATCGAATTTGACCGATTGGATGCAATGTGATGAAATTGTGTGCTGGGTTGATCGGTCATGGATTAATCGCAAGTTGATTGGTCCGAAATGACATATTTTGATTTGAGTTCCTGTGTGGAACGAGTGCACTCCCCGGGTTGAGTCTTGTTAAATGGAATGATGTGGGGACGAGTTGTGTACTTGTCTTGCGGATTGTGAGAATGTTATTATGAGTGTCATCTGGACCCTGAGAATCTAGTGTGGTATGCCGTGTGCACCCCGCTACCACGTGTTCTAGGGTTCTCTGTGTGAGAACTCGGGCTCTTCCCTCCGCATGAGATGTCCTTAGGCGAACACCCCTACTCTAGATTCTCTGTGTGAGAATGGGACATCCTTGGCCAGGATCGTCCAGGGCGAGCAGTATTAGGGATTGACAACCTCGATCTTTCTTTAATTCTTGTGTAGAATTTTGGACCATGACACGCCTTCGTGGCCTTGTCTATGCTCCCATCTGTGTGACATTAATGTGTGGTTACTCCTTGATGGAGGTTATTTTTGATGTGATGCATGTGGAATATGTATGTTAGAGATACATCCATGTATGTTGATTTTGAGGTTATGCATGTGGAATATGTATGCTAGAGATACATCCATGCATGTTGGTTTTGATGTTATGCATGTGGAATATGTATGTTAGAGATACAACCATGCATGTTGATTTTGATGTTATGCATGTGGAATATGTATGTTAGAGATACATCCATGCATGTTGATTTTGATGTTATGCATGTGGGAATATGTATGTTAGAGATACATCCATGCATGTTGAATTATGATATAATGCATGTGGGAATATGTATGTTAGAAATACATCCATGCAGGTTGAATTATGCACTATGATGCAGTGTTAGGTGATATGAATGCGTGATCAGAAAGTGATGCACCATGTAAATCTTTGATCTGAACGATCTCATTACTATGCTATCGTATTTTCAACGTTGACAGTGATATTAAAACCATTGCTGAGTTGTTAAACTCACCCCTCTTTTGTGTTTTGATTTGGGGCTGCGTGGTGCGACACGCAGACGGACAGGATCTCCTCTTCGAGGAAAGGTCGGAGATGGCTTGGATGTGATCTTGGAGATCGTTGTGTGATTTACCTTCTTTTGTTTCATGCTTATGTTTAGAACCTTTGTGTAGGGTTCTTGTTTTGGATTTATGTCACATTTTACCGTTGTGATGCTTATGACTTATTTTGAGCCGGTGTGGGCTTTACTTAACTAAGCTTGTGGGTTTGAGATTGTTGTTTACTTTGTGATAAGCAACACTTTTTCTTCCTTTTTTATTTACTCTTGCTCAAAGGATTGTGCGCACTCCGTATTTTCTGTTAATCGCCCGTGGTTAGGGTTAAGTCTTCCGCTAGACCGTTTCTCAATTTTCACTTCGTCGCCCCCGTGCGCTTGACCAGCCCCTGGACCTAGTTCGGCTCGGGTCGGGCATCGCCGGGGCGTGACACCCTTAGTCCATCATTTTCTTCCCAAAGTAGGAGAATTCATACAATTAGGGTCAATCTTTGTGAAAGGTATTTATATAAGAATCAAATAACTGAATTCTAGTGCATAACTTCCCCAAAACTACTTAGAACCACTTTTTCGTACAATTTCAAACTCATCAATAAAGATCATCTTACGATTGTTGACATGTTGAAGGCTGTCGATAGTATCATTAGTATTCTATCAGAGAATTGATCGATGTCTCAAACATTACCTATAATTAAACATTATTTCATCAGTAGGTTTGTCGATGCGTCAATGCTCATCTATTGAATTTTTTATTCTAAATTAAGATTGAACAAACTTCATACTTAGTATCTTTGCTATTATTTTGAGTTCATAACTTAATAATCCTATGTTTATCATAGAAATTTGTTAGTTCAAAAGACACGAGAACTTTCTGTAAGAACATATAAGTTATATGTTAAATTTATTGGCTGATTTTTTTGTCTTGTCTAAAAACCTTGTGTATATATTGAATCTTAGAATTAGGGCTACATCTCGGTTCGGTTATGGCTGGTTCTATGAGAATCAAACCGGAATCAAATAAGGAACCGGTTTTGTCTGAACTAAAACGGAACCGACATAGAATTGGAACCGAACCGAGAACCGGTTCTAAACCGAGATGAAGTCATCCCCTTCCCCACTTCCTCTTCACATTGAACCCTACCTAACTTGGCTCCAGACATATCTGAGATAATAGAGACAAGGACTACAGCTCGAGAATTCCAAATTCCTAACAATCGTCTATGAGCATCTCACCACATAAACCTCTATGATCGAATTTTACCAAAAATATAAACAAATATAAAATCTTACTAGGTAAAAATAGTATAATCGTCTTAATTTCAGCTAAAGTAAAAGGGAAAAAACACAAATTGGATTATTGGAACAAAGATAACAAAAAAAAGGCAGTCAAATCCTCAAGTTCTAATTAAACTCAACCAAAAATTGAACAAGAAAATGAACTTCAAATTTCTTGATCTCTTTGATCTCTGTGGAAGGAAAAATCTCACTTCAAAAAATTTTCTTTTGATCTGATAAAAAATGAAAATGGATAATGATTCAAGGAGAAGGAGGAGAAAATGGGTCGTCTTTCCCCCTCCCCGCATCTCGCCTTTCCTCCACCTGCCACTGGAGTTCCTCCATGTTCGCCCCTTGTAGCATCTTCCTTTCTGCGGGCCACTTTTGCATCTAGAGGGGAGGCGTTGTCGTAGTGGTGGCTAGGGGAGAAGGAAGTCGTAGAGGGAGAGGAGAGGGGGTTGGTGGACAGCGGAGCATATTGGAGGCCAGATGGAAGGGAGCAGGGAGTGGGTGGGAGGGGTTAGGGTTAATAAAATGAGAGTTCATCTCGATAGTTCATTCAAATGAACAGTTGAGATTAGATTAGAAATAAGAAACAAAAAAGATATTTAGTTTGGTTCGGTTCCAATTTTTTATAAGTTGGAACCAAACTGAACCAAAAATACATTGGTTCTTTAGCTTAAGGAACCAAATAGAATCGACTAATTTCGGTTCGGTTCTACCTGGTTCAATTTGGTTTGGTTTTTTTCATGCAGCCCTACTTAGAATCTAATTTGAGATTATTGTATTTGAGTCAAATATGAAAAATAGAAATAAATGTGTTCTTATTAATCAAAACAAAAGATCAAAGAACGTTGAAGATTTTTGAAGTTTATTCAAATTACATTAGCATAGTAAAATTACTTGGAAAAGTTTGTGAAGTAATTTTAAAGGTTTTAGAAATTTTTAGGGTAAAAAAGATAAAATTATAAACTATCATGGAGAACAATCAATTGCTACAAAATAAAAAGAATCATACGATCAATTGGCACTTAATTTTGCCAGTACAAAATGAAATTGGGAATTATCAATTGATCACTTTCATTAATCAACCAATCACTTTAAGTATCATACACAAAACAAACCGTGAACGATCGATCACTTCAAGGAGTAGTTATCTTAATTAAACCATTCTGATTTTAGTTTATTTTCTTATTCAAGTTCAAAACTTAAACCGACTTAAAGAGCAATATAAAAAGTAAAAAATTCACAAAATTTGAGAAACAGAAACCTAAAGGAGATTAGAAGAAAAAAAATTTATACCTTTGCACATTATTTTTTAAAAAAGATTCACATGGAACTTTATCTTGAATATCAATGGTGAATCGAAGAGAATAATCCACAACTAAAAGAGTTTATACATAGAGAATATAAACGAGTTGCAACATATCTTAAATAAAAGAATAAATATTATAAAAGGTCAAAGTTAATACAATAGGAGGTAATTATTGAAGACTAAAAAAAGACAAAGGCAAGACCAATAGGAAGAAGTTTCACGTGCTTAAGGAAGAAGACTTGAAAACCAGTAATAACGATCTAAACAAGAGAATCTTATATTAGAATCTAAATAAAGTTGGTGATTTGCTTGTATCAATATAATATTTTGGATTCTAGTGTATTTATTTGGTTCCTTTGGAACTACCATAATTTTTTACCCGAGTTAAGGTCTTCCACATTAAATTGTTGTATTCATGTGTAGATTGGATGATGATGATTAATTAATTGATATATCGTGAGTGAAGTTTGAAAGAATACTTGTTTGATTTCGCTACATATAAACTTATGGCGCAAATAGGCTAAAACTCATAATTTTATCTTCATAAATAATCGATATAGGGACAATGCAGTGATCCACTATACTCTCCTACACGGATATTAAACTCACGCCTCCTACACAAGATTCAAAATAAATAATAAAAAATTATAAATAAATACATATAAATTCCTCACAAAATTATGATTATCACATCATCCAAAATAGTATATAGATCTAGGTAAAATGGAGAAAATTGAGTTAGGTCACTAGACCTGCATTTGGACATCATCGGGTATGGTTCGGTTGAAGATAATTGCTATAAATATGATGTAAGCGAACCAAATCCAGGATCATAGGAATGATCTCTGGGCAAAAGGGTTGTGGTGTATGTAAAACCTTGCATGGGCAATGTTGGGTTTGAAGGGTGAATTTGATGAGGAGTGGACACACTTAAAAAAAAGAACGTCACCATTCAAACCCTGTTTTTTTTCCCATTGTCCCCCAAAACAAAGTGAAAAGTGGGTTTTTTTTACTTCATTACCCTATTTCCCCTTTCATTTTGCTCATACTTCCCCCACTCCACTAAACCCCCCTCTTTTTTCTTCTGGTGACAGCAACGACGACATAGACTTCAACAACCACTCCAGTGCCTCCGCAGCTAGTCTGGTCCCTCCAAATCCAGCCTACGCACTGACGAACTGGTTGCGGCCTGTGCTAGTCGTGAGCGGCACAGCCAGATCTGGCCACGCTGGCCGCATCCTGTGCAGGCCAGCGTGGCGCGGCTAGATCTGGCCGCAGCTTGTGCAGGCCAATACAACCTATACTCATCGTGTGCAACGTGGCCAGTCCTCTGGATCTGGCCTCACACTAAATTGGTGACGCAGGCTAGCACACAACCAGTCTGATGTAAATCTGACCCCGATGACGCTGCGCCAACGCCGGCAAAGAAAATTTCATCTGAAAAGAAAAGGAAGGGGGAAGAAGGAGAAATGGGATAATTTTTTTTTTTAAGTATGAGAGATAAGTAAGATATTTTAATTAAAAAAACTAGGATAAAAAAAACCAGGGGACACAATGAAAAAAAATAGAGTTTAAATAACCACGCTCTAAAAAAAAGTATGAGGCCATTTTCTTCCACTCATTTGCTCCAGCACTTAGGGGCAGTTTGGATGAAGATTCATGAACAAGATTTGTCTAAGATTAAGGGGAAATCGTGTAAATTAAGTTTGGTTGCAAAAATTCTTAAATGTATTAGATTTGTCATGAATCGTTGGATTCATCAAGATTTATGATTAATTTTAACTTTCTTCAGTAATCTCCTCATGAGGAGATTTCGTGACTAATCAAGGGCGGTAATCTATTTTTTTATTTTCTTCTGATTATACCCTTTGAGTCTCGTGTGATTTCCCTAAAGCTCTGTGCAGGTCTTCCGTAGTTTCTGTGGAGCTTCCTTCTTCTCCTTCCATCGCCTCCCGCACTTCTACCTACACCTGCTCGAGCTTTGTCTGGAATCGATCCTACTTATGAGCTGCTGTCCGAAGCAACAACGTTGCGGTTAGTCTTCCTTGTTCTTGCTACTCTTTCCGCCATTGTCACTCGATATTCTCTTACATTTCAAAAATCCCATATGCTCAATTTGGAGCTTCAAAGTTATTGAATTGCTAAACAAATGCTATCAAAAGAGTCTTTTCCTGTTTTCTAATTAATTAGAAAAGTAGAATGATAGCGATTTGTTTCCAAAGTAAGTTGTAGCGATCATTGCTGGTTTGGTTTCGTCGCATTCTATTCTTTCTTGTTTTTGGGCATGTGGGATATCAGTTTTCAACTGTAAAATGCCAATTTTGTAGGTTTGTGGAGCGAATAAATTGTGAGAACGGGAGGCCCTTCATCCCGGTCGTCAATGACCAGATCATTCTGAGTTTCCTGCCCCTAAAATTGGATTTTGCTCATGCATATGATACAAGGTTTCGCATCTTTTCTGGCACTGCCAATCCCGCCCTTCACAAGTACATGGAAAATGTACGTTAATTTCACTACTTTGGGCAGTACTATCAATTGATGGTGTATTCACGGCGCCTCTATGTTTGTGAATTTGGCATAACATCTTGGATACTTTGGTGCTTTCCTCTTTTTAATATTTTTTAATGAAAAACATGTCATCTTTGCCGGTATTCAGACTTCAGTTGGAATCACTAAACTGCTATATAGCCTCTTTTTTTTAAGCTTGCATTGTCGAGCTGCTGGTTTATACACTTCCTATTTTTGGTCTATTTGTTTAGAAGAGTTAAGTTACTAAGAATATTATGGAGATTAAAAATCAATACTTGGATTGTGGATACTTATGACAAATTAACAACTCTACAATTTATGTATCTTATACTTAAGATTTTATACCGTTCTGTTATTTCATAAACGAAGGCTTTGACACTTAGTGCTATTAATGCAGTGGATACCTTTTGTTGAATTTTATACTCCATTAGATCGTAACCACTATTGGTTCTAGTCAATTCTGGTTGATTCTAGTTTTCTAAATACTGGTGTCCCATCTGTTTATTTTGCTTTACCTTATGGTTTTGTTCTAAATTTCTCTATTTAATATACCTATGTAGCATGACAACAAATGTGCAAATTGAGCTGCTTGTACCTACAGATGCTACTAACCCCAGTATTAGAACTTCCATGGGCTCTGCTTCATATGCTCCAGAAAATGGTGCCCTGTAATGGAAAATAAAATTCTTTCCTGGTGGTAAGGTGTGGCTTCACTCTAGTTACTTCTCCTCTCTCTCGTTGCCTTTATATCTGAATTGTTAGTTCTCAAAATAACTACTTATTATCTGCATACTGGTGTTAGGAGTATATGTTGAGAGCAGAATTTAGACCTCCTAGTATTACATCTGAAGAAGCAACTCCTGAGAAAAAGGCTCCTACACGCGTCAAGTTTGAGATTCCATATTTTACATGTACAGGTATTTCCCTCAAATATGTTGAATAGTGACTCCAATGATTATTTCCTAGTGCTTTTGAACATGTTTTTAACCTATTAGATGGAACAATTACATATATAAGTAGAAAGAAGGATTTGGTGTTCATCTGTGAGAAAAATATAAGTTGAAAGGAGCTATTTGGAAGTGATTTATTACTTGTGTGAAATATTTAACGGAAGCAGTAGCTTTGTTCCCACTAACCTACATAATATACAATTACATAATTCCTTGGCTTGTAAGCTGGATACTCTTATTTACTTGGTTTGAGTTTTCCCATTATATCCCTATTTATCTCTGTGATAATTCCTCAAGTACATTGAATGTTAATTTACCAAAATATTCCTGTGTAATATAACTTATGTTTTTTCAGAACATCACCAAATAGAGCCATGTTACTAGCGTTTCTCTACCTCTGTTGACAAATTTTTTGTAGCATTGTGTATTTTTCCTAGAAATGGTTATAACTATGAATATTTTTGTAGGTCCGGTACTTGAGAATCATTGAAAAAAGTGGGTACCAAGCTCTCCCTTGTGTGAGGTATATAACAATGGCGGGTGAATATGAGTTGAGGCTCATTTAATGTCATTTATTTTGTCTTTTGGCTTCAGAAAATCCAGTAGCAGTTGGGACATTTGAAGAGAGCCAGCTGGCTGACTTGCTAAGGTGCAGCTGCCACTGTATTCAACTACTATAGAGAATGCTTTTTGTACGATTGTAATTGCAAATGCTTTTTGTATGATTGTAATTACAAATTGTGGAGTAATGTATTCATCTACCGTTGCACATTTTCATTTTCCTTTCGATGATAAAAGCACATATTTTTAGCATTTCTGTTAGATACTTGAAGGCCGGTGATTGTGATTTTCACAGTTCCAAAACAAACAAATCCTCCCACAGACCGTTTTGGAGAATTAGAGGTAGTTGAGAACTATTGTGTTAAAGTCTATTTCCTTTCTAGTTTGCAAAATGCTTCACACTTGAGGCCCTGCCGGACTGTGGTCATGTGAGTGTGGAGCATGGGACCAATAGCTATTTCTGTTGCTCTTGCCACCAAGAGTAGGCTGAGATTAGTGCGTGTATGATTATGTGTATGATATGCATTGGTAATAGTTTTTCACCCTAAAATAAAGGCATGATATTGATGAACAATAGCAGATCTCTATCATTCATCAACTAATCATACTTCGCTTCATTGCTGAACCATTTCTTCTCAAAGATGTTTGAACTAGATATATGAAATTCAAAGAACATATTTCAGAGAAATTGATCCCATATAGACTATGAATAATCCACTGGGGTTTGGAAGATCAATGGGTGTTAAATTTGATTTCAATAAGAACTTAAAAATCAAAGGATATGCCAGCAGAAGCAAAAGAAGAAGAGGGAAAGACACAATTTCAACCAAGTCATTCTTTGCACAAAAGAAGTCGACCGACTAAGCTTAAACAGTTTTTTATACTTATTATGGGTAGCATTCGTGATGAAATTCGAGATGTCATTGGAGTACATTATACAATTTCTCCTTAAATATTTTAGAGGAAATGATATTTTAATTTTGTTGAATATATGATTTATTTTAATGAGTAGTTTTATTTTGAGTTAACTTTATTATACATTTATACTCTATGTGTGTTAATATATATTTTAGTTTTAAATAGGTATGTGTAATTTATAACTCATGAATCTTATTTCCTTATGAGTTTGCCAAACATAATTCATATACAAATTTCTTATAAATCAGATTTACATAATATACATTATCAAACTTAAAAGTGATTTACTGATGAATTTAACTAATCAGATTAAAATAAATCAAGATTTATTACACCCGAGAATCCTTATCTAAACAGCCCCTTAATCAATACGGCTTCCAGAACTTGCGCCGCCATGGTGCATTGCATGATCGACTTAAGTAGGGTGGCCACAAAAACGGCTAGCTCGAGATGAGGTCCACTAGCAACTAACGCCGCAACCATCATGCACCGACTGACCATCTGAGCTCTCATTGGCCCCCATTTGTGGAACGAATCTGCCAAGATCCTCCAGAGACACATCGATTGGAATGGGTCGTGCAACAGAGAGAAGATGGCTCTCATCACAACTTATCTGAATGAGTGGAAGAGGGCAATGACGGCTACAGCTGGAGAAGATCAAATCACGATGAGAGCAGATCTCGTGACTGACACAAAAGGCTCAGCTTTGTTCGGGGCCGAAAGTTGTTGTCCAACTAAAGCCAAAACCACAACCAGAGGGGAAGGTGGTGGTGTATGCACGACACCGGTACTGGAGATGGCCGGCAAGCATGCTGATTGACATCGATGTGGCGATGCTGAACGGGCTTCAGCTGTAATGGTGAGAGCACTACCAATGTCGGTGGAGATTGTGGCGACTGCAAGGTGACTGAAATGGCTATCGGCTTGATCTTTTTGGTTTTGTTCTCCTTTGGCATGTCCTCGGGGTTGGATTGTGCATCTCCTGGATCGCCAACATCGTCCTCCACCTCTGGATTCGGCACGAACTAATTATCAACTGGCCTCTGATTCATCGGTGGAAGCAAGCGACATCGGTGGAGGTGACAATGCAGAGAAGATTGTCATCATGGAGGCTTTGTGCTTGACAAAAAGAAGTTTGATTTCTTCTTTCAATTTGGCTAAACTCTTCATAATTCATCGGTGGAAGCAAGGTAGGGTGAGATAGGATGCAGCAATTAGGAACAAGGGAGGAGGGTAGCAGGAATTAGGAATAAGGTGGGAGGGGGAGCAGGAATTAAGAACTGGCTCTGTACCAGTGTTGTAGATTGGTTGTCAACAAGGAAAATCCATATTAGGAGAAAGGGAGGGGAGAGGAGAGGGATTAGTGCTAGAGAAAGCTTAATTAAACTAATTAAATTTTTATTGATCTCTCTGGTAATGAATCAGGGCAAGGCCCTTCTATATTTATTGCCTTACAATTAACAACCCAAATCTTGATAGAACTCTTAATCAGAATGGGCATAGCATTAGCATAAAGCTTAATATAATAATAAACTCTTAATTACTCAATGACTAAAATGCCCTTAGTAATAATTAAATCAAATCCTAGTTTTATTGGACTCTGAAGGTAGGACCCTAAGGCAGCTCATAACAATTTCCAGCCTGTACCTTGGCAAAATAAAATTCATTAAAAACATTCTTAATGAAGAGTCAAGGTGCTCCTAACAACTTCCAAAAGAATGCACTAAACATAATTTTCTCAACTCTTATAGTAAAGGTGTACTTTCAACAACACATTAAAATGTTTATTTGATGCAAGTATACCTACCATTGCGAGAGTAGCCCTAGTTCCTAATATGTTTTTGACATATAATACAAAGAGAACAAAAACTTGGAAAAAAGGTAAAGCAGACGTAGGCTATATTTTTAACTCACCACCAGGGCATATTATAAAAAAAACTCACCACTAGGGTCATACATAAATGAAATGAGTGCCACTTATTTAAAAACTTTAGGCTCCAATGTGCACTCTATTTTTCATTCCCATCTTCCCGTCTTTTGCTTATTTTATGAGACTTGAAACTAAATCGGCTCCCCTTGTATGCCTCTGATTCAACGGACTCTTTCAATTTTGCCAATGCTGATACATAAACACGAGAATATCAGTACTTGCATATCACTTCTCAAAGCCCAAGCAATTAAACATTACCAGCAAGATAAACTGGGTGGAGAGACTCAAGTGAATCAGCAGACAGTGAGTACATGCTGCAATCGTCACTGTTAGCCTTTTGTAGCAACTTCTTGAAACGTTTAACCTACACAACAAAAGAACAAGACTTGCGCCATCAAATCCTGTAGCAACATGTTAGTAAGAAAAATTATAATAAAAAATATGTTAACACAGAAAATTTAACACAATCGTGTACAGTGGCACAATATCCCTGCAGAACACCCAGAGAACCTCGTTCCAAACTTTGAGGTGACGAAGTCAGAACAAATTTTGACAGTCACGGTGCTGTACTGCAGTGAGCCTAGTCTGCACTGTTCTACAAACTTGATGCTCTCAATCATCGAATATATAATTTACCTCATTTTTCCTCAAAATGGTAAAGCAACGTCCACCATGACCTGCCCTTGCTGTTCGCCCCACACGGTGAACATATGTCTTTATAAAAGGAGGCATGTCGTAGTTGATGACATTTTTTATACCTTCAACATCCATCCCACGAGTCATCGCATCTGAGGCAACTAGCACTTGTATTTGTCCCTCTTTAAAGGCTTTAAGCGTTTTGCTGCATGTTATTAATAACAGCTAAACACCACTCCAAAAAATGATGATTGTAAAACAGCAAAATGAAGTTCAGTCAACAGTTAAAACTTGCTAAAAGGGTGATGCTATGGCTCCCACCTTATTTTCCTACAAAATCTTCTCACTCAGTTGTGGATTTCAAAATGAAATTCAAATTCAGTAATGGGGAGAAGAGGTTGGTTCCTGCACTAATTCATTGCGTCTAAAGGAGTGGGAATATTCGGTGGGGATTAAAGTGGGAACCAAAGTTTTATTCTAAAAGAATTATGGACTTCCATCAGTTCAGTGAGTGTACCTTCGAACAGACTGCCGTTGAAGACCTGAATATTCACTCACTTTGAATGATAGACCAGGAAAGCATTTCAATAATGTACTCAGTCTATGAGTCGATTCGACAGAAGATGTAAAAACAATGCATTTCTCGCCATTTAAATCTTTCAGCAAGCAAAGTAAATACAAGGGCTTGAGTTTTGATTCACAGATCTGCATTCCACGCAAGAAGTTACACATTCACAAAATTTCCCAGGAAATTATGTCAATGACACAGCTAGCTTGTTGTCTGTTTTTCCAGCATAACTGAAGAAACCAGCACAATTCATTCAAGAAACAAATGCAGATTATACAAATCATTATTAATAAAAACACCTAACAGAAAAAAAAAGGCAACAGAAACTTCCCTGCAGGAGTCTAATATCTGCAAATGCATTGTTTCTAAATTGTCTGGAACCAAATAGGAACACTGAGAGCAAGTAACTATGATAACATTAGGAACACTGAGAGCAAGGAAATATGATAACGCTAGAAACACTGAGAGCAAGTCAATATGCTAAAATCATTGGTTCTCTAGTGTAGCCCAATGTGCCACACAAGGTAAATAAAGGGAAACATAATGAAAGGGAAGAGATTGAGAAGAAGAGGAGAAATCTTACGAACTGAGAGAAAGGAAGAGAGGGATAAAATTACTTCTATTGCTTGTGGGCTAGGAAGCCATATAGAGAGAAAGTTTGGCATAGACTTCTCTTACTACCATAAGGAATCCTATTTAAAGTAACAACTTAAGCAAACTTAATAGAATTAGGAAATAATTAAAACTAACATTAGTTCTACTTGAAATAGAATTAACTTAAACTGGAGCAGCTTCAAGTCCGGGCAGTGGCAAAAGGGCTTTGTGCGCAGTGATGGTACTCAGAGATGGGATTGGGCTGGGCCACGGGAAACTGTGCTTCAATCTGCTGAGCTAAATCATGAAGGAGTTGCTCCAAGTGTGTTAGGTATGCTGCTTGCTCCGTCCGGAAAGGATCAAAGGCCATTACCAGCAGCTAAAGATGTTCCTCCATCGATTTCCTCAAGATCAAAGTTATAGGAGGAGAGTGGGGGAGGGAGCGGAGCGCAGGAAACCAGAATCGCTCTGATAGCAATGGTGTAGAGCCCAATGCGCCACAAAAGTTAAGTAACAGAAAATAGAGTGAAAGGGAAGGGATTGAGAGAGAAAGGGGAGGAGGAAGAGAGGGATAAAACTACTTTTATTGCTTGGTAAAATTCCAATATACAAACTATGAGCTAGGAAGCTACAGAGAGCAGTTAGCATAGACTTCTCTTACTACTTAAGCAAACTCAATAAAACCAGGAAATAATTAAAACTAACATGAATCCCATATGAATAGAATTAACTTAAACTACGAAAGTCCTAATAGCTATAGAATGTCTAGCACCAAATTGCTGACAGGAAAGGGCCAAAAAACTTCACATCGATCGAGCTGCTTATGGACGAACAAGTGAACCAGTATGTAATTAAAAGTGCTGTTGGAACCCTTTATGCACACGCAAGTATGCACACAAACACAGGCACACACACAAAGGGAGAGGGGGGAGAGAGAATGTGTGAATCCAAACTACATTACTTATAAGCTCAGCAAGCATCACATCATTAATCATATAGTAATCGAGGGCTTACCAGTTTATATGAATCTAACTTTTGAGGAAGTTTGTAACGTGTCAAACCAGTAGTCAAAAACAATGGGTGATGAAGGTCAAGCTGAGAAAGTTTGCCCGGGTCTTGAGTTAGTGTGGCTGACAGAATCATTTTAACAAGGCGTGGGTGAGTTCTACCCATAAATCCCCGTTCAATGCCACTATCATGAAAATAAAAAGGCAGAAAATATCAAAATTCAAAGCTCATTATCTTCTTTTTTTTTAAAAGTGCAGATAGCATGGACAAAAATAGAACTAACCATCTCCTATTCGTACTCAAGGTACCAAGTGTAGGCAAAGCAGTCAGTTCTTCTCGAGATAATACATTTTTCCCATTTAAGCTAGTTATTTGAAGAATTGTTGGAAGCCAAGATTGATACGCCTCCCGAAGTAACCGGTCTGTTTCATCCACAACCTGATAATAAATATCAACCAAAAGTGTACATCACAGCCTTATGTGGGTATTTAATCTCGAAAAAAGTGTATTTTTAAAGAGGAAGGATTAGTCACCAGATAACGAAGGTGCTCCAGGGTGAAGCCCTTTGTATTGTTAATATGATCCATCAGCCGTCCTGGAGTTGCCACAAGGATGTCGACTCTAGCTTGAAACTCAACACAATAGTCATGCGGATCATAAAAACTTCCCAGTTCCAGCTTAGGTCTCAAGATCAATTCTGATATTTCATCCGCCATTGAAGTCTGGCCAACAGCTAAACCTACAGATAAGCCAACTGCTGGAGCAATAGAATCAAAAACTTGTTTGACCTGAACCAAGCACAGAGAAAATTGTTTTCATTAGATAGTTATGACCTGCTTACCGAGTGACTATCAATGAAATTGCACATCATGAAATGTTGCAATCCATCCATGATAATGTAGCCATGCAATCATGACTTACTAGGAAATAAATGATCCAAAAAAGACCTTCCCTGAGTTGTTTGAAAGCATGAAATCATGCTTTCAATTAAAAAGTCATTGCCGATAGCATGAACGATGGAGTAGCCAGCAACGCATCATGAGCTTCAAACTTTGCAGGGGAAAAAAATGTAATGGCGTAATTCTATCAAACGAAAAAGTGTGATGACACTAGAATACAAAGAGCATTCACTGGTAACATGAGATGGCAATATCAAGTGGGAACGAGGTACACCAATGTGGGGAACCAAAATTCGGGTCAATAAAATCAGATGAGAGGAGTGAGAGAGATGAGGAGGTGAACCTGCAAGGCCAAATCACGAGTAGGAAGAACGACAAGAGCCCGGAGGCATTTGAAGGCAGAAGAGGAAAGCGATTGAACAATGGGCAAGGCGTAGGCGAGGGTCTTGCCGCTGCCAGTGGGAGAGTTGACGCAAAGGTCTCTCTCGAAAGCGCCAGGCCCAATCGTCTCAATCCAAACAGCAACCTGAACCGGGAAGAGACAAGTGATACCTATGCACTCCAAAGCTGCCTCCAATCTGCGGAAATTGTTTTCATGAACAACAGTCGATAAGGAGGCGAGAACGCAGCCCTTGTAAACCCCCACAACCCCTTCTAGGGCGTAGAGCAAGGGACACACGGAATTACAAAAGCGGGGAACAAGTGAAAGAAAGAAAGTGGGCAGGCAATAATTGCCTATACAGCGAAAGAAGAAGAAGAAGAAGAAGGAACGAAAGCCAAACCTTGGGTGAAGACAGGGGAGGAGAGAGAGTGGGCAATCATGAAAGGAGCTGATATCGACGGGGGTTCGCATCCACGGCAAAGCCGGAATTACACTAGGTAATGAGCAACCCTTGTTCTTCGTCTGCATTCGATGGTCCTCGCCCACCTTCTCTTCCCTTTTCGTCTTCATCTCCCTTCCTTGATATACAAAGTTACACAGTAGAGAGAGTGCGACTGTGTGTCTGTGTTGTGTAAGAAAAAGAAGCGACAGCAGAAGCGAAGCTTGCACATCAAAATGCTCTCGCTCGCTCTATTCTTTCTCTTCGAAATACTTCATCCTCTACTGTGCGACTAAAAATTCCTGCCGCGGAGACCCGGTGGCCGCGGCTGCAAGGAGTCCCTCCCGTGTCTCCCAATCCAACATAGAGACGTCCTCCGGACCTCCCTACATCCACTGACGATAATACCCTTTAACAGTTGGTTATTTAACCTCAAAATTACTAGCAAACCTATATTATACGTGTAAATCTAAATTAAATAAGATAAAATAAATTAAATTAAAAATAAAATATATATTAAACAAATATCTATTTTGTATGCTATAGTTATAATATATTATTTTAAAGATTATAATGATCATTAGTTATATCACACAAACTTTATATTAACTAATATACACTATAATATGTAATTATAAATCCAAATTTTACATGTTAAATGTTATGTTATAGGTTGGCAAAGGCAACAATATCGAAGGACTTTGCATCTAAAGCATGTTATTTAGACCAATTTGACATCATGTTTCATTTAATAGAGCTCTTTAGGTAGTGGTGGATCCAAGATTTTTAATCACGATGGTCAAAAACTAACTAAAACTCAAATAAATTTTTTTAATGAGTAAATATTTATAACTTATCCTTTGATGAAAGATGCAGGTACGAAATTCTTAATTCTAAAACACCAAAAGATATTTTTTCATACAATTATAAATAAAAAGGTAAACTTTTTATAGGTTTTAAGAGATAACAAAAACTTAATAAAACATGAAATAGAAGACCAAGAACCAAACCACTTGGGGGCTTTATTTCATCCTTATAGCAACTCCTTAATTCTGGACTTTGGAAAAAGAGAAGAAACAAAAAAGAAGAGTATAAGTGTAAAACACGATCTCCTCTTCTGCTATTCTAGTAAGGGTAGTTGGGTATAAAGATAAGTTGATTAAAAGGGTTAATTGGATAAAAGAGTTATTTGGGCTTAAGTTATTTAAACGTTGTGGGCTTTACATTGCTTAAGAAGAGAGACTCGAATCTAGGCTTGGATGGCTAAAGAAGAGGCTAAAATGGGATTTTGTGTTGGGCCCGTGGTCATAAAATTTTGGCATAGTGGTCAATACTTCTAGCCTAAATATATTAGGCCCATCTAATATATTTTAAGAAAAGAGGTTATGAAAAGAATGCAAAATCTCACGGTAGTTAATTGACATATATATATATATATATATATATATATATATATATATATATATATATATATATATAGTGCCTACAAAAAAATTCTAGAAAATAAAAAATTTTCATTTGATGGAGAGAGAGAAGAAGAGAGATAGCCGAAAGAGAGAGAGTAAATAAAGAGAGACGAGAGAGAAAGTTGAGAGGTAGTGAATTGAGAGAAAGAGGAGAGAGAATAGAGAGAGAGGAGAGTGAGTGAATATAGAGAGAAGAGAGGGAGAGTGAATAGAGAGAAAGAGAAGAGAGAGAATGAATAGAGAGAGGAGAGATAAAGTGAATAGAGAGGACAAATAATTTATTGTACTGATTTCGTCATTATGAAGAACGAATGCCGATTTTGTCCTTGATAGGGACAATCACAATATTGATTTCGCCCCTGTGAAGATGGCTAGCGCCTATGTGGCCAAAACGAACACCACTTTGAGAATTATTTTCCCCTCTCTGCGATTTTAATAATTATTTATTTTTTTAATATTATTTAAATATTTTTTTTAAATATGACAACGACTAAAAACTTGGTCAATAAATAAAAAAAGATATTTTACCTTTCTAGAAATTGAATGCAACTATTTATCTTTAACATTTAATTCAATAACATAATCTACTAAAACTCTAATTGCAACATCTCTTTATTTTCTTTAATTTTTTGTAATTTCTTATGAGAGAGTGGCATTTTGATGTATTAATTTTTTTATCCCACCACCCCTCCCCCCCGCCCCCCCCGCCCAAACCTTCGGTTTTGTAGTTCTAGGAGGCAGCACCACTGGCTAGCCTCAGCTGGCAACGACAAGGCCACCACCTCATCCCTAGCTCGCTGACCCCCAACCCAGCTCCACCTTAACCAATCAGTCCCTCTCCTCGTTTGTCTTTTGATTTTTTCGCAGCCACTATGGGCTGGCAAGAGTAGGCCACCTGCCACTGCTTTGCCTCAACATGGCAATGGCGGTGGGCCATCCCTCCCTACTAGCACCCGTTCAGCCCAACTAGCTCCTTCACCTCTACCCGCTTTGAAGCAAAAAAAATCGCACCTTTCTCTCTTGCTTCATGGTAGTCACCGCCGGCCGAGCCACGGTCAACTAGCCTCTAGCTGGCTCCGCCTTGGGAAAGTGATGGCAAGGGTCGGGCATGTTCTACCTCCTGTCCCCTCTTTCTGTTTTTCTTTTTCGATTTTCGACCAAAATTCTCCTTTATTTATGTGTGAGCCAAAGGCAACGCCACTGGCCTCCATCTAGCTGTCTACAGCCTGGCGATGGGGAGGTCACCACCCCTACCCTGCACTATCGCATCTAGCCCTCATTGCCTCTCCACTTCAAACCCGCTTTGCCCTTGGTGGATTTTTCTCCCATGTTTGTTTTGTGATGGTCGCCAGGAGGCCACAGACTGCTTGCAGCCGGCTCTGCTTTGGCTTGGCGGTAGTTGGAGGTCATTGCTTTCGACCTCCTCCATCCTTCTTTACCCTGAATCAACCTCCTTTCTTTCCCATTTTTGCAGATTGGGACAATACAAACGTACTCTGCGGTGACTAGTTTGCCATGTCAGTGACCGGGCCACAAAACTGGATAGGGTACAAGCATAAAAGGCCGTATCGACCGATATAGGTCCATATCAATTGATACGTACCTGTATCAGTCGATACCAATACGTACGGGGGGCGAGATGCCCCCCACACATATCTTCAATATGTACCAGCCATACCTTATCGATACAGCTGATACGTATTGATACTCTAATATTTAAATATTTTTTATTTTAATTTTTTTTAAAATAAATTATATTTTTTTCTTAAAAATAAAAACATAATTCAAATTTAACCTCTTCTAATGACGATGTTTTTATTATATTAAAAATATTTTTAAACAAATTATATGAGATCAATATAGGTGGATCTATATAGTTTACATTTTTTTTTAAATATAGTGCTCCACAATTATGCATTTACTTAAACATCTACCGTATGAGTTTCTCCATAATATTCATATGACTCATTAAATATCTTATTTGGTTTTAAAATAAATTAATTTCAGAGCACTTAATATGAGACGAAGGCAATAATAGTTTGTAGAGGACAGAGAGAATAAAGTGTATAGTTCTAAAATAAAATAATTTTAGAGCTTTAACTGTTGTATTATCATATTCTAAATGAAGTATTATAATGATATATTATTAATTATAATATTTTTGTATGCATATCAAAGGGTTTACGACTATTTCGGAATGTACCAAGTGTATCATCGGCGCATACCTACATCCATAATCATCGATCCTATGATCTATATTGATACTGCCTTCCGGGTACTTTGTATCGATACTGCCTTCCATAGATACAACTGACATTGCTCGTACTTGTGGCATTAGCCAATTTTATATGTTTCAATTTTCCCCCCTGCATTGTTTACCCAGAACCTCCCTCATTCTCGAGAGATGCAGCCTGTAGGAGTTGACCTCCAACCTCTCCCTCGCCCTGACGAACTCCTCAAATGAGTCTTCAAATCCCCTGGATCAGTCTATTAACATGGGCTTGTGGTCTACCGCTGGCAGCTAAGATCCTGTAGGGGTAGAGAACTAGCCAACATTCTGCATCTTGTCGGACTGGTAGCTTCTATGATTCGAATTATATCCCCCTTTAAAAAAAAAATGGTTTTCCCCTTACTTTGCCGCCATTAACACCAAAGTCAACCTTTGGAGACTCCCTGACTACGAAGCCATCAGAAGGTCACCAACAATGATCTTTGTATTCGTCTTCAAATTTGGATGCCTCTAGAATTTCCGCCTCCATATCTACAAAGGTCTCAACTTTTCTTCTTCCTTTTTGTGCAATCTACGCCTCTAGCTTGATGGAGTGTGAGCCTGGTAGGATGGTTTTACACTTTAAATTATTTTCTAGAGAACTCAAAATCCTGATTGTTTCTGATCCTCGTGCAAGTATGATATGTTTGCTCCACTTTTGAGTTGTTGTATATATTTCTTGTGAGTTCTCTGCATGCCTTGGCAACATATAATCAGCATGGTGTTTTTGGTATTGTCTGCTTGGATTTTTTTCAAATCATAGGTTCATGATAATCTTGCATTTACACATGATCTTTTCTTGGATGTAGTTCACCTTTGCAGTGTGTCTTCATGGTTTTAAATTAGAATGTCTAATGTTCCTTCCCAGCGGTTTGGTCTGTTCGTGGATCTATGATTATTTCTTGCTCATTGAAGTGTTATAGCTGTTCTTTTGATAACTATTGAGGGACATAATGTTTAGTTATATAGAGAATTAATTTTATTGGGTAAATTAACAAGTAAAGAATGATGTCCAAATTATTCTCTAAACTCTAGTATGCTTTCATGGAAAGATATTGGTTTTGCTCTAGACATTAGGTGTCTAGTGGCAAAGTGGTCTTTCATTGGTAGTGGATTAATTAGTTGGAGTGCCAAATATTACTTGCCAGAAGCCGAGGCATCACTTGCCGCATCTGGGAGGGTTGGCCTCAACCGGCCATACGGCTAACAACCCACTGAGACCCACTATCACCAAACAAGGGATCGTTTTGCCCCCTGTGTGTGGCCAGTGGTTTACTTGGGAAAACATCTACTTCAAGCAATGGGTAGCACCATGTAAATTCAAAGAAACATTTTCTCCAGGGATTTTGTGTAGCCTTCTTTCAGCAACATGGGCGCCTGATTAACTTGTTATTGAAAACTCTTTAAACAATTTGTCCCATTGGAAGCAATGTTGGCGTCATTTTTATCTATTTATTGATGGCTTCAGTGATGCAAACAAAAGCACAGCTATGTCTCTCTCATCATGTAGATTATGTGGGTTGTATAATTGTGAATGTTACATGTTACACTTATTTGTCAAGTAGTATAAGAAAGTAAATTGGTGATATCACCCTCTTATTAAGTACCAAAAATAGACAATAGATTATTGTTTAATTGTAAATGTTACACATTCATCTGTCTAAGTAGTCTAGAAAGCAAACTGGTGATACAGACATGTACACTGCTTTCCACTCAAATTCCATGGCTTATTCTATGTTCAAAACTTGGAATAGGATTATGCTACCTAAACCCTAGTTAATTCACTTAAGGTGATGTTGACTCTAAGGATTAGCCTCTTTGTAGGTTGTTTTGGACATGCCTTTCATTTTGCTAATTCGAGCATGTTGTTCTAATTGCTTCTTAAAAATATGGACTATAAATAAAGGGCAAAATGAACATCTCTTTGTAGGTGTCCTTATTTTACAGTGTTGATCTTTTTGCATAGAATTGTAATATGCATATGTAGTTTCTACTCTAGGTGACCCTTTTGCATCATTTACTCCGCCAATGTCAGCTAAAGCCTCATCGTCTAAATTGAAGGAGTTGATTTTAAAGTTGTTGGGTCATTTTCTATTGGTAATGTTCAATATTGCTCTTTTGAACTATGCAGGAACCTTTATCGATTAGGGAATTAGGTTCTTAAACCTCATAGGAGCACTGAATGATAAGCAAAATTGTTGTTCAAGCTTTACTTAGGAAGATTGTTGCCTCTTTGCTAGGAATGGAGACACTCTCTTCAACTAAGCAAGAAGATCTAGTTGATGGGATTCTAAAGGCTACAAGTACGATTTCAGCACAGTCACAACATCAAGGAGGGGGTTGTGCTTGTTAGTGCATACCACTAGTCTTGTACTTCTAAAAATTTTGCTCAACCTTGTGTAAAATTAATTAAATCTGTTTTGAAATGTCATACTTTGTTTGTTGGATGCATATGAATCTACCATTAATTTAGTAAATGATCTCCTATAAGACACAGAAACAAACAACAAAATTTGGCAATTAGACGTGGATAATTCACTACCATTAATTTACTAAGTGGTATGTATAGGACAAATTTTCTAGGTTCTTTTTTTATTATGTTCTTTTCTTGCTTAAGGATAATGCATTTTTGCCACAAGATTTTTTTTGCTAGAAAATTTAATAATTATTTTCTTGTTAAATAGCAATAGAAAACTCAAGCCACTAACTGTCAAATAGTAAAGTCCTTACAGGTAAAAGTTTTGAAAGCCTTTCGCATAACCATCCCAATTTCCTTTCTATTATAGTACACATGCACGAAGCATATCCTCCTAAGTTTGAATTATTCTTTTTGACTATCCATTTGTGTGTGGGTGGAAGGTTGTACTGAACTATAATTTGGTTCCCAAAGCATTCTGCATAATGTTCCAATATTTTGAAGTAAAGCTTGGATCCTTATTTGACACAATCAAAATAGAAGTTCCATTGAATCTAACAATTTCCTGAATATAAAGTTCTTCCATACTTTTTGGTGACTGTGTCCACTTCATAAGTATGAAATGGGCAGATTTTGTCAATCTATCCACCACAGCCCAATTTTGTGTCTTTGGTAATCATATTATAAAATCTATCAAAATGTTCTCCCATTTTCATTGTGGAATGTCTAAAGGGTTCAAAGTTATTATTGGTCTTTTGATGTTTAGCCTTAACTTATTGACAAGCTAAACATCTAGATCGGAGATGCTTCTCATGTTCTTCTTTAGAAATCACATGTCCCTAAAAGTTGATACTCTAAAGCCAAAAGTCACAATTGCAAAAATTTCCAAAAAGTTTATATTTGCAAAGTATAGCAAGAGTTTCTTTGAGATGCTTCTCATGTTCTTCTTTAGATGGTGAATAAATAAGAATATCATCCATAAAGATAATGATAAACTTATATAAGGCAAATCAGTATATATGATTCATCAAGTCCATAAATACTGGCATTAGTGAGCCCATAAGGCATCACTAAAAATTCATAGTATCCATATTGTGTTTGGAAGGCGGTCTTGGCTATATCTTCTTCCTTAACCCTTAATTGATGATACCCAGATCGGAGGTCAATCAATTAAAATGCTTTTGTTACTTGCAATTGATCAAATAGATCATCAATGCAAAGTAAAGGGTACTTATTCTTCACTATAACCTGATTTATTATTCAGTCATCAATGCATAGCCTCATGGGCCTATACTTTTTCTTTACAAAGAGTACTGGTGCACCCCAAGGGGGTACACTTGGGTTAAATTCATTATCCAACAATTCCTCAAGTTGGGTCTTAAGTTCTTTTAACTATGTTGGTGCCATCCGATATAGAGCTTTAGAAATTAGTAAAGTTCCTAAGACTAAATCTATGGTAAAGTCAACTTTCCTCCTTAGAGGTAAACCCAATAAATCCTCAGGAAATACTTTTGAAAATTCTCTCACTACTGGTATCTTATCCAAAATTTCCTTCTCCTTATTAAATTCCACAATGCTTGCCAAAAAGGCAAAACATACCTTCTCCATCAACTTTTGGACTTTAACAACTAAAATAATAATCCAATTTTCCCTTCTCCTTGTTAAATTCCACAATGCTTGCCAAAAAGGCAAAACATACCTTCTCCATCAACTTTTGGGATTTAACAACTAAAATCATGAAAGAATTCTCTCTTCCAATCATTCGATTCTCTTAGTATACTTAACTCTATCCTCTTCAACTTACAATCTACCAAAGCATTATAAGTTCATAGTCAATTCATTCCCAAGATAACATCTAAATCTACCATCTCTAAAATGAGTAGATCAACACAAAAATTTATTTCTCCTAACACAAAAATGATATTTCTCAAACATTCATGTACTATTATAACTTTTCCTAATGGAGTATAGATGATATAGGACACTTATAGCTTACTCTTAGGATGATTGACATCTTCCACGAATAATTTAAAAATAAAAGAATGTGATGCACTAGGATCATATAACACTCTAACTAATTGGTTAAAAGTGGGAATGATACCTTCTAGGATTGCACTATCTTTTGCATCTTCAGTTGATAAAGCAAACACTCAGGCTCCAGCCCTCTTCTTTCAATTTTTATTTGTATTCCCATGAGTACCTTAATAACCCCGAGGATAGTGTCGAGCTATATGTCCAAGTTGCTTACAAGTGTAACACATTCTGATGTTCCCTTCACAAGTCTTTCTAGGATGGCTCTAACCACAAATCTGACACTTCCATTTAGCCTTTCTATTTTCTTGTGGAATGAAGTTCCTAGAAGATGGTTTAGCATTCCTCACTTGGTTAAAGGGGCAATTTTCATTTGTATTTCCTCCTTTACCCCTCTTGAAGTCTCTTTTCCCACAATTATTTCTGTGGTCTATACATTTGGTTGACATTCTAGACTAATTAATATATTCTTTTAGAATTGATGTTTGTGCTACAACAATAACAAATGAGGTTGGTCAAGAAGCTAACACTTTGGACCATAGCCCATTTTTTAGTCCCCAGACAAAGTGCTATACCTCCTCCTCTTTCATAGGTATTGCTGTAATTTAGTAATTTGAGATTAGTATTAGGGGGTTTAATTAGGTAAAATCCTCGTATCCAAGTAGAGCTCGGAGTAGCAAGCGTGACGAATCAAAGAACCCGCAAAACGGAGGTCAGGAGCGAAAGCTACGGCCTCGGGAAGCGTGCTACATGGGCGGGGCCCACTCAAAAAGAGTGGGATAACCTATTTATATGTGGTCTTGTTTTGAAGGGCTCATTGATACGAGTCCATCGGTACATAGAACGCGCGATTCCGACTTCGGGGTAAGAAGATATCGCGTGTTGAAGTTTAGATAATTTTGGATTAAAATAATATGGAAAAATATTATTTTAATTAAGTAAGGACGAAATAGCTGGCATCGTCATGACACCAGCGGCGCCGCGTGGTGGGGGGCCTGCAGGCCCGCGGGGTGACCCACGCAACGCCCGGGCGCCAGCGCGTTGTCCCGCGCGTACGAGGGACGGGGCCCACGTCGCTGGCCGGCTCCCGTGCGACACGGGGCGCGACCGCGCCCTGTGAGTGCAGCGCACTGCCAGTGCATCGCGCTCCATGCAGGCGCGCGATGCGTGGCGCGCGCGTATCCGAGAGCGTTTCGTACGCTCTCAGCTTTTCCCCTATAAATACCGGATTCCGTTCTTTTTCCGGGGGAGTTTCCGGATTCATTCGGTGTCCGTTTTCTTCCGTTCTTGAGGCGTTCCTAGCTAATTTGAGGGTGATCTACACAATGGCATGGTCCATTTCTTGAGTTGGTGCTCCTAAAAGGGAGGAACGACCCGGGCAAGAGGAGGCTTTGTCCGCCACCCTCCTGCCCCGAGAGTGAAAGTGAGAGAGAGAGAGAGATGGCCCGGTGAGAGAGGAGGCTTCGTCCTCCATTACCGTGCCAAATCAAGAGAAGTGGCCTAAAGTAGGGGAGGCTTCGTTCTCCACCGAAGGGCCACGATGTGTGAGGAACACCCCGAGGAGAGGAGGTTCTATCTGCCGCCCACATGCGCAGAAAACGAGATGTCTCCGGGAAAGGGGAGAGTTGGTCGGGTTGTCTTTCGGTGCATGGCTATGAACGTATGAAGGCTAGAGGAGGCTCTGTCCGCTGTCTCCGGATCTGAAGGGGAGGACGCCCAGAAACGAGCTTCCCGAATACTGCTACCTCGTGAGACATCAGGGGAGTAAGGGCTTCTTATCTCCTATTTTAATTATAGAACGACATGTGTTAGTCATGATATGTGCTTATATGCCATGATGTGTGTCGTCTCGCTCTAGGTTAGAGAGGGACGGGTTGTGCGCGTGTTTATATTATGGTATGCTATGCTTATATGCCATGATGTGTGTTGTCTCGCTCTGGGTTAGAGAGAGACGGGTTGTGCGTGTGTTTATATTATGATATGCTATGCTTATATGTCATGATGTGTGTCGTCTCGCTCTGGGTTAGAGAGAGACGTGTTGTGTGTGTGTTCGGTCTCGGCTCAGTAATAGAGCGAGACCTATGATTGTGTTCCATCTCACTCTATGATAGAGCAAGACGTGTGATGTGTGCGGTCTCGGCTAAGTGATATAGCAAGACATGTGGTGTGTGTTCGTTCTCGGCTCAGTGATGGAGCAAGACGTGTGAATGTGATGGTCTTGCTCTAGGATAGAGTGAAGAATGTTGTGGTAGTCGTGTGGTGCTCGTCTCTATGATAGAGCGAGATGTGTGTTGCCGGTGTTTTATCGGGTTTTTGTATAACTCTGATTAAATATTCAGAGATATGTATTTTATACGTATGTGTTTTTGGTATGCCAGTTGCATGTAGTAGCCAGTAGGCAGAACTATGTCTGGATCCGATCGTTTCGGAATAACATCGTGGATATTATCCGATATATACGTAGGCAACCAATGGCAAGGCAACGTTGGCCCGGTCTGTATTAGTTATATAATTAGGCAAGTTCTTGCCTACGCGCAACGGAGCGCAAAAGTTTAGTAGCGCGTAGAGGAACGAGAAGACTCTCACACTCAGAGTTTGCTGCTCCCGGTTCTGGGTTTGGTTTTTATCGCCTTCGCTCCCCCGGCCCGGGTCGGTTTCCAGGTCGGAGCATCACAATTGTATACTGAGCAAAAAGTTGGAGTTGAACAAATTTATTTTTATACTTGATCATTGATAAGTCTTTTTGGTGTAACTGTAATGCACCGGAATTTCAACATTTTGAAATTCGATCGGTTTGGCCCATTAACGAGTTTTAGGGCCGAATAATAGTTTTTCTAAAAATTAGACCATTCTGAGCTTGATTCATTTGGAGGAACCTTAAGGTATTTGATATGGCTCGGAGAGACAAACATATCGAGCCCAAGAACGTGTCAAATAGACACCGGGATAGTAGGCTATGGCCTCGAGAAGTGTATCATGGGCGGGACCCATTTTAAATTAACAAGAAAACATACCCTTGCATGGTCTTGTTGATACGAGTCTAACAGTATCAAGAATGCACGATTTCGAGTTCGGAGTAAGAAATTACGCCTGTTTGAAATTTTAAATTTTGTTTTTATATAAAAATGAAATTTAAAAAAAATGATTTTTACATCAGCAAGTTGACGCCAGCACGCATCAGCTTGTGCCAATGCAAAAAGGGCAGGAAAAAAGCCCATTACGGCAATGGGCAAACATCACCTGTTGGGGCAGGAGTAGCCCGCCGCAGCAGGTAAGGCTGCTAACGAGACGAGCCAGCTCGTCGAGCTGAACTGGCTCGGCTCGGTTCGACTCGAATCTGGCTCGACTCGAAGTGAGCTCGACTCGAGCTCGGTTCGAACTCGAAATTAAATGAGCCGATCTCGAACATGGGCCAGCTCGAATCGACTCGACTCGAAACCTAATCGGTTCGACTCGAACTCGACTCGAAGCTCGGCTCGAACTCGACTCGATTTGTTATATATTACTTTTTAATTATTATACCCATATTATATAAATTTTTTAACTTTTACCTTTTATGTACCCATAATATTTTATATTAATTTATAAAATATATATCCTATATATACATTAATATATGATATATGATATATTATATAATATGATATAAAATACCTATATTATACTATTATATTTTAAACAAATATAAATCCTACTACTAATAAAATTGAGAATGTAAGTATGATAAATTATTTTATTTCTATTCTACCCCTATTCATCTATATAATATTATTTAAATTTTAAATACTACCTTTAATCATTCTAATCCTAACAAATATAAATATGTTATTCTACTTGCAAATAAACATTCTTAATTCAACCAATTATATTAGTTTAGAATTAGAGATTTAGTGAACTATGTCTAGATTTTTCCTATAAATATATCCAGTGAACCAAGTTTAGATTTTACTATTTAATTCTAATTATATTAATTTTTTTTTACAGGCAATCCACACATCATGAAATATGTTATTGCTAAAGTCCAAATAATTCTCTTATTATGAATTTTTTTGTAGTCACTAGAATAATTAGATATGAAATATGTGAATAAGAGTTGTCATAACTTTGGTTACTAGTTTAGTCTTTTGTGACTTATTATATGAGAAATTTTATATAACTATCAAAAATAACGGAAAGAGAAAAATATTTACCAATATGATGTTCCTTTTAACTAACTAGGCGCTGACACCTGCGTGGTTTTTTTTTAATATTTTTTTATAATTTTATCCTTTAGAAAGATGAAATAAGTACACTTAAATTAATATAATGCACTTTGTCCTTCCAAATAACGAAATTAATAATGGATTGATTTTTTCTCTCACTCCACTCTCTATTCACTCTCTCTCTCTCCTCACTCTATTCTCTCTCTCCTCTCTCTTTCGGTTGTCTCTCTTCTCTTTTTATTTTCTCTCTCCTCTCTACTAAAAGACAAAATCATAAAAAATTTAAAAAAATATTATTTTTTGTTATTTACAAATACATTATATTTTATTTTTAATTTAATAATTTAATATATAATATATAAATAAGAAAAAATTAAATTAAAAATTTCTACTTTCTCCCCACTTCTCAGAGATAGGGCTCACGTCACACACATGAGAGAGATATAGGGAAAAAGAAAGAGAAAGAAGAGAGGAAAAAGAAAAGAGAAAGTGTAAAGAGAGAGTGAAGAGAGAGAATAAGAGAGATAGCCAAACAAGATATGAGAGAGATTGAATAGAAATATAGAGAGGAGAGAGTTAATAGAGAGTGTGTGAAGAGAGAGAAAGAGGAGAGAGAGATAGCTGAAAGAAAGAGAGAATGAATAGAGAGAGAAGAGAGAGCGAATAGAGAGAGGAGAGAGTGAAGATATACTAGAGAGAAGATAGGACAAAATTATTTTATTATTGATTTTATCCTTCTAAATGACGAAATCAGTACATTGCATTGATTTCATCTTTTAAAAGCACGAAATTATATTGATTTCGTCTTTTAAATCACAAATTAGTACATTATATTGAATTTTTCCTCTTTAAGAATGAAATTAAAATATAAATTTAAAAAAGTCACGGAGGCGCTCGCGAAAAGAAACACCATATTAATAAATATTTTTCCCTTTATGTTATTTTGGTAATTATTATTGTTTGGGAAATTTATTTAAATAATAATTTTTAAAAAATTATTTACCAATTTAGACCACTTTTGGAAATATTTCCCAAACTGGTGTTGCTTTTTGCCACGTAGGCGCTAGCCAAGCAGCTGGCGCCTGCGTGGTTTTTTTTTTAAATTTTTTTGATTTCGTCATTCTAAAGGACGAAATTAAGAGTGTGTACTTCCTTCCCCTCCTCTCTCTCTCTTCACTCTCTCTCTCTTTACTCTGTCTCCTCTCACTCTCCCTCTTAACTCTCTCCTCTCTCTCTCTCCTCTTTCTCTCTCTCTTCACTCTCTCTCCTCTTTCTCTCTCTATTCACTATCTCTCATCTCTCTCCTCACTCTCTCTCTCTCCTCTCTCTCATCACTCTCTCTCTCCTCTCTCTTCACTTTCTCTCCTCTTTCTCTCTCTATTCACTCTCTCTCCTCTCTTCTCTCTCTATTCACTCTCTTCTCTCTCTCTCCTCTCCTCTTTCTCTCTCTTATAGAGGAGAGAGAGTGAATAGAGAGAGAGAAGAGAGAGAGAGTGAATAGAGAGAGAAGAGAGGAGAGAGAGTGAATAGAGAGATGAGAGAGAGTGAAGAGAGGAGAGAGAGTGAATAGAGAGATGAGAGAGAGTGAAGAGAGGAGAGAGAGTGAATAGAGAGATGAGAGAGAGTGAAGAGAGGAGAGAGAGTGAATAGAGAGATGAGAGAGAGTGAAGAGAGAGATGAGAGAGAGTGAAGAGAGAGAGGAGAGGAGTGAGAGAGAGAGGAGAGGAGAGAGAGAGTGAAGAGAGAGGAGAGTGAAGAGAGAGAAAGGAGAGGAGTGAGAGAGAGAGTGAAGAGAGAGAAAGGAGAGGAGAGAGTGAGAGTGAAGAGAGAGAGGAGAGGAGAGAGAGAGTGAAGAGAGAGGAGAGAGAGTGAAGAGAGAGAGGAGAGAGAGTGAGGAGAGTGAAGAGAGAGAAAGGAGAGGAGTGAGAGAGAGAGTGAAGAGAGAGAAAGGAGAGGAGAGAGAGTGAAGAGAGAGTGAAGAGAGAGAAAGGAGAGGAAAGAGAGAGAGAGGAGAGGAGAGAGAGAGTGAAGAGAGAGAGAGTGAGAGGAGAGAGAGTGAAGAGAGAGATGAGGGAGGGAAGTACTGATTTCGTCATTCCAAAGGACGAAAACAGTACACAGTATTAATTTCGTCCTTTAGAAGGATGAAATCAAATTTTTTTTAAAAAAAAGCCACTTGTGACGCCACCATTTTGTCAAGGCTGCGTGGTAAAAAACAACACAACTTTGGGAAATATTTTCCAAAGTGGTCTAAATTTGTAAATAATTTTTAAAAAATTATTATTTAAATAAATTTCTCTTTTTAATATTATTTATATAATGAGAAAAGTTAATATTATTTAAATCCGTGAGTTTGATTGGCCATTGGATGTAAATCCGACGACCCAATCAACCCGGGCGCACGTGAGCCCGGTTGATATTAATGGGACTCTTATATAATTATATTTATTATATGAGATATTTGAAAAACATTAGTTAAAGTTTTGGTGACAAATGAAATTTTTTTGTTGGGTATTTATTAACTCTTATCTTAACCATGGATTTTGAAATAATATTTACAACTTTAATACAATAAAATTATGTTTATTATAAATTTTTTTTATTTTTGTAATGTTGGTGTGATTCTCTAAATTAATATAGATTTTTATAGAAAAAAAAATTGGTTGTAAATGGGATTCGAGCTCCATTCGAACACAAGTTCGAGGTTCTATAATAGATTTTCGAGCTCGAGCTCGAGTCGAGTTTCGAGTTTTTATCCGAACCGAGCTCGAGCCAGGAATCGAGCTGTTCGATCGAGCTCGAGCCGAGCTTTCAGAAATCGAGCTCGAGTCAAAAAATCTGAAAACTCGGTTCAACTCGGCTCGTTAGCACCCTTAGCAGCAGGTGATGGGCAGCTAGCCGCAGGCGAGCCTGTGGCTAGCCTGCCAAACTGCAGGCTACACCTACAGTTTTGATTGCAGAAGCATGGGATCCTGTAGCTGTTGGATGCAAGACACATGTCGCACATCCAACGGTCAACTTTGCCTATTTAAAGAGAAGAGGGGGTGTTTTCCAATTCGCACTACCCCCTTGTCCTCTCTTCTCCTTTGACCTCTACCCTTTTTTAAGATTTCAATGCCTGCTTCTAGTTAGATTTCTTCTGCTCAAAATTTGTTCCTTGCTAATTCAAGGGCACTCTACATCATAGAGGGGTCAGTTTTTCGAGTTAGTTACTCCAAAGGGGGGGAACGACCCGGGGTGAGGGGAGTCTATGTCTGCCACTTTCGAGCCAAAAGGAGAAATCATCCCGATGCAAGGGGTGACTATGTCCGGTGCATTCGAGCCAAGAAGGAAATCTTGTCCTAGTGTGAGAGGAGGTTTTGCCCACCGCTCGTAAACTCGAGAACAAAACAAGGCTCTAACCACCTGCCATTACTCCGATCAACTTCAAGGACAAAGGGAAGGTGGTTTTAAGCTCTAATTCCATACTACAACTAGGCATTCTATTTCGTAATTTATTCGTTTCTTAAATAAAATATTATTTTGAAAAAGGATAATATTTATTAGTGGTCATGCAAATACTAAGATAATAGCACATTGCACTAGATACGACTTTGTGTTGCTGATTGCTTGTTCCCCTTGCACATACGACTGGGAAGGTCGAAGAGATTGGTTGTTGGTTGCATGATGCAACCAGGCCATCATAAGAGTGAATGCTAGGCAAAGCTTTGTGCCCGTGACACGGCTTAGTCACCCATTGATTCTACACTACCCTAGTACAAATTTGTATCCCTTCACTAAACAAATTGCTCTAAGTAAGTTTGTTGTCAAGGTATTTATCAAGTTTCTATGTGCATTAAGTAAACTTTAATTTTGTTTTTCGCTAGCAGCATTAAGCATAGTTTAAATGTGTATGACTAGTACTAGAAGGACTTTTATTTTATTTCTGTTTGCATCTAATAAGTAGCCATGGGGATTAATAGTGGAACAAATAGATCAACTTTCTGGTTTTGATCTTACAAAATTCTTTTTATTATAAAAAATCTTTTAAGATAGCCATAAAATGTTTAATTATCAATTTATTAATTTGACTCTATGTTCACATACAATATGTTCTAATTATACTTTTTACATAAATGTTATAATGATATTTTGTAAGTTTTAATATATCTTAGAGGTTTTGTGCTCGTCTGAAAGCGTACACAGCATATTATCTGTGCATACCCTTGTAAGTTTTAATATATCTTAGAGGTTTCAATGTATGTAACCATCATGTCAACGTATGACCCAAATCTGATTGCGGTAAAAAATAAGGGCCAAGTTATGTATGAGCTGTTGGACCAAAATTTGAGTTGTTATGCAACCCCACCACATCAAGGAGATTGCCTTTTTCTTTTTTATTTCTTGTTATCATTTTTACATATAGATAAAGTTTATTGTATTATAGTACTTGCAATAAAGAATTTTATCCGGCCCTTTTTGTGATCTTTCTATTCACTAACCATCAAACTTAGTCAAATTGATTAGTTTAGCCATGTCCTAGCTAAAACATTGAGTTTCAACCCAATTAGAGTAAGTGAGCCTCAGCTCCTTGGACGTTTGGTTTATCTATTTGATTGGTGATACTGTGGTCTTTAATTAAAAAACAAGGGCAAGCTTGCAAGTATTGTTATTTGCTTAACCAGCTTCCACAACCGAGACAAATGCCTCAGGTAGCTAGGGTCTGTTTGATTGGTTAAGTGGTGATCCGGACTGCCAATTTACACCAGTGCTTTAAAGTTTGAAGGCAACTACATGACATCAGCTTCCCGGCTAGCCCTTGCCATATAGGTTCCATCTCACATTAATAGTTTTATTTAATAATAAATTAAAATTAGTTTATATAGAAAAACCAGATAGCTCTATTTAGTTTTTAAAAATAAAGTAAAATTAATTTATTTTAAAAAACTGAGTAAATATATTAATGTGGGAAAGAGATAGTATATGTTATCTCCTTGATGATAATAAATAACAAGGGATTGGTTGTATGGATGTTTATCACATCAGAGAAGCACAAACATTTTTCATGAAGGTGCAGAAACTTAAGCACAAACATTTTTCATGAAGGTGCAGAAACTTTTCTTTTGTCTCCCAAAACATGTCCCTACCTCTTCAACGCATCACAAAACAAAACCAAACAAAAAAAACAGTTTACCGAACAAGATTGGACATGAGTGTGGGGCTAAGAATACAAAACTCTTAAATTATCTCACGTCACCATGTAGGGAGTAGCTATGCAATATGGGCAGGTTCCTCATCTGCAGACCTCTTCAACCGAGCCATGGCATTGTCAACCTAACCAACAAACCCGAAAGAGGATATTATCACGAAGTGAGTTGTGCGCAGATTAATAAAAAGGATAATAATATTTATATTCTAATTTGTTGACATTATAAGCCTTACACTATTTTTACCTTTAATGAGTCCCACCATTTAATTTTTCTAATCCAAAAGTCGTATAAGGCCTATAGATGTGATAATATTCTTAAAAAAATAATTTATGGCGTGAATGAGGATATGCTAGCATACACCTACCTCGCGATTCCAGCTAGTTCTGTAGGTCAAAACGATGAGAGTTATTGTCTGTAGCGTCACCCCAACTAACATTCCCCACCAGATTCCCTGCAGCCATGTTGTTACCCATCTCAATACATCATGAATCGACAAGGAAAGAAAGGAACGAGCACCTAATGACTCAACAGTCAATTCTGGGCCCTATACGTTGGGGGAAGAGTGGCAGGCACATACACACTCACAGAACGCTTACCTCAACTCCGAGGCTTGTCTTGAAGCCAAGGACGCAGCCGATGGGGAGACCAATGATGTAGTAAGTGCCGAGGTTCACATAGGCCACTAACGCTTGCCATCCAGATCCAATGGCCACACCTGCATTCTCCCAGGACCAGTCAATCATTCAATACAAAAGGCATCCCTTGTTATCGGCGATGATGAATAAGATTTTACTTATAGAGATAATTAAAAAAAGAAAAAGAGAAACAAAGAGCTCTTGTCAATAAATTGAACTTAATAATTAATTAATGTACGGGAGTCCGAAAGCAAGCGCCTCACCTGACAGGATGGGCTGAATCCCATTCAAGAAGACGGATATGGCGAGCAACGGCGTCAAGCCTGAGACTGCCTTAATTACCACAGAATCGGTGGTGAAAGCTCTGCTTAATGGCGTCCGAAATATTAAAACTACCGCACTGAAGAGCAGACTAATTAAGACAGAGGTCGCCACCACAACGATCACCGAGAACCTTGCCACTCTAGGATGTCGGGCCCCAAGCTCGTTCCCTACTCTAATACTGCATGCAAATTGGTTGCAACAAAAAATTTAATGAACAGGGGTTTATGCTGCAGAAAACTGAAGTGATTATATGACTTCCTAAATTGATTGTATACCCACCTGGCAGCCGTGCTGAGGCCCAACATGAACTGCATATCCCAATTCAAGTAATTCATGCTGGAATACATACATTACAGCAAAGTCAAAAATATCTTAATGAACTTCTTTCTTCGAAATCGAAAGATGAGGAAAAACCACTGTAATGGTGAAAAACATCAGTCTAAGAGCTTTCCAAGCATATATAGCCAATGAACGTCAATTTTTTCTTCTTTCCAATAGGAAAAACAGAGTAAAAAATATGCTTGCCTATAAGTTATATAGCAGAGAGTCGAACAAATAACAATGACAGGAAAAGTAGGTAGATTGTCCAAATACCAGATAGAAATTGAATCGAGAGAGATCTCGGAATTAGGTAGCAAGCCCGATATAAGTACTAGTCCCTGGCTGTACCAGATTTCCAAGCTGCATTAAACATTAAATTAATCAATTTTGTCATCTTTGAGTATGCACACACCAGACACCAAAAACATGTAGAGTTTCGGCAACAATGGCCCTGCCCAAGTCTCTTGCTGCTTGGGATAATTAAAGAGTTGAGAGTGAAGTGAACACCTGTGACCTACCACAACATACATGCAGAGGCAGCCGTAAGCTTAAAGTAAGACCACATGCCAGTAAAGGCCTTGGTGGAGTAGCCGGTCCAGCTCTCCTTGCAAGAAGGGCTCCACTGTATATAAGCCCCAGTGAGGAGAACCAGCATCCACCAGGAAAGACTCAAGGTGAGAGCAGACGCGAGGAGTCCGTATTTCAGAACAAACACCACAATCCATGTCAGCAAGACATGCAACAAGAGAACTCCCACAGCGATGTAAGCGAGGGGGTTGACGATGTTTTGGGCCTGCAGGAACCTCTGCATGGGGCAGTTGAGCGCAAACGCATAGAGCTGAGGAATTAGGCCCCTGGCAAAAACCTGGCCCTGTTCAGCGATGTCGGCCGACTGTCCTATTGCTCGTAGGATGGTGCCCGAGAACCAATAGAGGAAAGTGAGGCAAAAAGCCGCCCCCAAGTGGAGGATCATCGCTTTCTGGCACACGATACCCAGGGCGCTGTACTGCTTCGCCCCATAGGCTTGCCCACACACTGTCTGCACTGCGCTGGCCATGCCCAACTGCATGTTGAGGTGAAACCTCATCAGCTTGTGATCTTTATAATTATTAGATATAAAATGGAATTCACCATTCACGTACCCACACACACTCACAAATACAGTAGTACTAGTGCGCGCAAGTACACTTTTACTGGCCTGCGTTCTTAGTTTCAAAAATCATAAAACAATAAAGATATAGAAGTAATATTGTGGCCAGGCGCACAGAAGGACGAACCATGATGCCGTAGGCAAGCCCTTGAATCCCGACGCTAGCAATAGACGCCCCAGCGAGCTCGAGAGCGCCCAACTGTCCTACAAACATCTGGGTCACCAGACTCAGCATGAAGTTGAAGATGGAGACGACGATGGAAGCCGCTGACAGACGCCATAGAAGCTTGGACTCCCAAGCAGCGGCCGTGGCCCAGAAGGAGCAACTCGTCGTCTGCGACTCCAACACCTCTTCGAAGGCGTCAAATGGATCACCTACGCCTAGTGCATCAGGGAGCAGCAATGGCTCTGCAGCTGCTTCCCCCATGACTCGGTCGATGCTCTCTATGTCGTCGACAAATTAAGGGACGGCCTTGAGGGTCAAGCGGGGCCAAACAAGATCCCAACCCACGTGCTCACCTTTGGGACAGAACTCAGGGGCCGCGTGATATGATCGTAAGGAAATAAGGAGATGTTGCATTTATATATGCGGATGATCTACCGTTGTATTGTCGTCTCGAGAATTGTAGTGCTTTCCTTACGAACGTACGATCTAACCTTCGCAACCCGCAGGTCTGGCACAGCTCATCTACCATTCGCAGGCCTTTTCCTTTTTCTGCTACATTTAAAAGTTTCTTCTTCCTCATCTTCTTTAGCTTTTGTTCATCACATAGGAGACTAGTAGATGCAGACCTAACAACGGATCATGTAGCTAACCGTCCACGCTGCTGCCGTAACAACGGAAAGGCCAGCGACTCTTAGCGGAATTAAGCCTCTAACATATGTACGCCCGGAGATTTAAGTTATTTGGTGAGCGTAAGTTATGAACGTAGGAAGTTATTAGGTGGGCGAAACCCCAGATATAGTGATGTGCAAACCATAGTGATTTTTGACAGGCTACAAGACGAGCGCCCCTTACTTATGCTACATAGGCTCATGTTAGACCCTTAGGCTAAGGGGTTGGACACCTTATTAACCTTGGCATGCAAACATTTAAGGTATACATGATTCGAGGCGAGTATTGGTAAAAAGATTGTAGAGTGGTTGGACGAGCAGAAGTGTGGTGAGAGGGGGTTGGCACACAAATTAAGATCTTTAAATCAAATCTACACCAAACATGCATAATACACAATTAATTAAGCAATAAATATGCATCCAAACATGAATCAATCAAAGAAGAATTGATATGGAACAAAATACTCACTGATCTGGGCGTTTTTAGCCCTAGCACGCCCTCCACAATTGAATCATTGCACGCCAACACACGATCAGTCAAGTAGATGAATAGGAGAATACCTTATATATAGATCCCTCACAACCTTACTTAGATTAATGGAAAAAACACAGCAATGAAGCAGCCCTTGATTCAGCCTCAAAGATCCAGCCTAGGAGGAGATGATTATCCCTTAATCAGCCCGCCAAGAATGCTTAAGAGAGGAGAGAAGGAGGGCGACCAGCAGCAAGCAATTCCCCTTACTTGTGCAGTCCGAACCAAGAGAGAACAAGAGAGAGGGGGCTGTCCATTGGGAAGACAAGTGACAAGAGGGGTGGGGCGGCCCTTGCTTCTCCAATTAGAGTTGTCTCCTCTCTTTACTCTCCCTTATATACCCTCCCCTAATCCTATTCTAAGTGGGCCTAAATTGGGCTATTACTAAGTGGGTTTCATTACTTTTTTATTTCCGGTTTCAATAGAGGGTGTTACACAACGGGAGCGGGCTCTGACTCTCAAAGCCCACGGAGGCTTGGGCCCCCTGCACACGGCCAAGCCCTCAACAGGGTCGACCCCTGTCTAACCACGGGTCCCACCCTCGATACCTAATTCGTGCGTCTAGGCCCCACAACATGTTAATGCACAACTTAGTCGAATACTTAGTATGTGTGTGTGACGTATGCAAGTCTCACTCGAATTATGTGTAACGAAGGCACACGACCGCCCCCACCACCCTTGGACCACGTGGCCCATACCGGTTCACCCAGACCGCTACATCGTTGGACCAAATGGGGCCCGAGCCCATGGTCCAACGAAGATTTCCAAGTCCTACTCAGTGTGGGTTGGGTGTCATCAACATAGAGAGAGTTCTATACAAATTAGACAAATGCAGAAGAGTCATATTTGAATAGGAGATGGATGTCAAGCTGGATTTGTAGGCGCAAGAGGGTAGCTAGCCATACCTAGACATGCATATAACATATTTGTGCAAGATGGATGGCTGATGTGCACTCGAAGAAAGCTTAATTGGTTGTTGATTCATTAGCAAGGGCCCTAGCATGACTAGGAGTTTGCTCGGAGGCCTAATAAAAGTGGGAAACTTGATAATAGAATTGCACACAAGCAAGGCTACTTAAGATGGTCTAATCCTAGTGAAACAAGGACTCCATGCAATAGGTGGATGAAGCTAAAACTTTTTTTGTAGCAAGAGACATGCTAGCTGAGGACTTCGAGCCGAAGTCAGAGGCCCAAAGGCTGTTGGACAAGGTGGGCCTCTTGAAGGAGGACTCCAAATATTTGTCTTGGGTGGGACTGTGTGCAGGTTTACTATTGTAATGTGCACGATCACTTGGGTGGCGAGTTTGTAATAGGGGTAGAAGAGTTCTAATAGTACTATGCTTCTCGAACCTTCCTCTATATAAGGGAGCGTATAGTTTGTTGAAAGGACAACCAAACCTTCATACAAAATAGTTCTTGGCAAGCTAAGAGTTGGGGGCAAATCGGGCACAACATGACCTCGTGTGACACCCCATGTTTTCAAAAGGAAAATTATTTCTTTAAAAAGTTTGTTTTAATCACTAGCAAGCCACCAGCATGTCAGGGCATAACCAATGGATTAGAGTAATGTTACTATTGGCAGGCATTGACATGTCGATGATCTACCGATGATAACTACATTTACTAGTTAATTCTGAAAATGAGGTATTTTGTGTTACAAGCCTCCTCAAGTCCCAATATAAATGGAGTGAAACTCGAAATTCGGAATAAAGGGGAGCCTCAAAGGAGTCCGAGTGCCGGTGTGTAAGAGTTTAGAAATAGTTTATGAGGACCATGTGTCACATAGGAGGAATTTTGCATCTATACTAGTTGGAGTGCAATCGACATTTGAATTTCAAGAAAAGTATTATAGATTTTTGGTGTTCTTCAAGTTCTTGATGATCATGAACTTATGTCAATGTTTTTCCTTGAGTTGTGTTATACATGAAGGTGCTTTAATGGTGAATTCATATTACAACTAGTTCAAATCTTAATATGTTTCAAATGGTTAAAAACATGCTTTAGAATTATTTCTATTAGTTTTTATATTAAGAAAACGTATTTGGAACAAAAAGGGAGTTTATGGTCAAACTTTTTCGATCATCGATAAGGTTATCGATGCGTCGATGATTGCACCGATAAGCAAAAGAGGATGAACAATATGTTCTTGCATGCATGCAAGATCATCCATGTTATTTGGTCATCGATAATGAGGCCGAGCGTCAGTGTGGTATCAATGAGGTGGGAATTCCTAGCTAACCTACTATAGGTGGAGTTCAACACATTGATGGATCTACCGATGGTCATCTGTATTTGATTGACACGTCGATGAAGTTACTGATGGTGCCTTAAATTAAAATATTTTCATTGTGATTTATAGCAAGGGTTAAGTTATATAATTATTATATATAATTGCATGATTTACAAGGATTTTGTGATATATGTGGAATGTTGAGTGAGCATGTACTAAGTAAAGGTTAGTAAACTCTAATGCATGTGTATGAGTCCATGTGATATGTTGATTTTGTCACCCCTAAATTTATTCATTTGACACATAAGGTCCAAGATTCCTAGTCATATTGGCTCCTCATGCAAATCATTTAGCTACATAGAACAGAAGGATATGGTATGAAAAAGGATCATGGTCTTTTGGCTCGTTAAGGTTGATTTATGTAGAGTTGCTCCTCTTGCTCAAGAATTAGGTTCGGATAGATTAGGGTATGAAAAGATGATTGGTCTTATGCAGTATAATATAGAAAGTTTCAACGATCATGACAATCAGGATCTCGGCACTAGGGCCCATGAGTCATAGTGATCCCTTACTTCATATTGTGGATAAGCAAGGCAGACAAGCTTCAGGAAAAGACTAAGGCTAAATTCGTGGTAGTCCAATATATAGTCGAGTGGGAACTCATAAAGGAGGCTATCATATCTAGTGAACCATGAACTGGAGTTCTTCATTATAAGTATTTATCACTTAAAGGTATGTGTGAATTTGATCTCTATGTCATTTGTATTAGTTTCAACAAAATATTCTTTCTCAGTATATTAATCGAACTGTTTATTTTTAATTGGATTGCAATTTCACTAAGTATACTCAACATCCTTTGTGGTGCAGGTTCATCACGGAGAAGACACTTGAGGTATCAGGAAGGCTGTAACTATATAGTGTGACCTACTTTTCATCTTGATGATTTATTACTCACCTTTAGGTTTGCTTTTAGGCACGAAAGAGTGTCATTTATCATTACATTAGCTTGGACATATGTAATAGATAAATACACTTATGTGGACCCTATGAATATTTTAATATGTTAGATACTTAGATAATTAATCATGCTATTATCATAGCAAATGCATATAGAAGCTATGATTCTCATGTTCCCCAATTTATCCTTTCAATGTTTTATAATTTAATAAAATAGTTTTATATGCTACATAATATGAAGAGAAGCATGTCATGAATTTTCATTTAGAGGATAAAGGTTTCATAAAAGATGGTTTTGAAATTTAGTGTGCAAGCTTGTGTGAATGTAAGGGTATTCTTGGGGTTTGGGAGCAAGATAGAGGACCTTGTTCATTGTAATAAAAGGTATGAGTTGCTGAAATATAAGTTTTGGGGTGAACTGTATATTCCTATTTCTTACTTGTGCTTGGTGTGTGAAAAGTTCGGTGAAAGTAAGGCAGTTTGGCTATTGGTTACATGGAGCAACCAGGTCATCATAAAGTATATCCTTTTTCTAGAGTTACTCCCCATGAAAGCTACCAACATGGTAAGTAGAGGCAAACAAAGCCTTTATGTAACATGTTACATTGTATTTGCCTCTACGTACTATCTTAGGATTTAAGATCCCGTATAATATGTCATGCGTTGGTCATAAAATCTTGGTCAGGATACACGTGTTCTAGTGAAAAACAAGAATCACTCAGCAATTTGCATGTTTGTGTATTAACAAGGTGTTCACCTACCTAGTATTTCTTTGTACAGCACAAGATACGAATGTAGACAAAGAGGGCAACAAAATAAAAAAGAGAGAAACATGACTTTGAAGCAAAAAAAAAGCTTCACAAAGAGAACAAGTCAATGGTAGATAATCTCGAGGTTCCACAACCATGCATGAACATGATTGATCGCATGAATCTCATAGGTATGAAACTAGTGATGGATTATACAATGAAATAGAATTTACCCCAAAATGAACCTATTTTCCAAACAAATTTTATTAAGAAAATTTTGAGAAGAGAAGATATCTAAAATACTTAATTTCAAAAAAAAAATCATTATACCTAAATATTTTTGTGATATATAATATATTTTATTATAAAATTTACTGCCTATTATACCCAATGACATATTAAAACCCAATAATATTCTTCCATTTTTAATAAAAAGGGCCTCCAACGCCTATAAATAGAAGCTTCTTTCAATCTCTATTTGGCAAAGGGAGACAGGACCTTAGAAGTCGGCAAGAAAGAGCTTTAACCATGGATATCGCTAGAAGACTTGAGAGAATTCAACAAGAAATAAAAATTAAAATGTTACAGACTTTAGAATATTGTAACACCCCGTTCTCCGATAATATTTAATGTGAGGAGATAAGTGCAATATTTAAAATTTAGAAGGAGATTAATTAGAATAGTGGTAAAATGTCATTGTATAATAAGTCAAAGAACATGAAAAATTGAGGTTGGTAGTGAAACCTATAGCCTCGAGAAGTGTGTAATATGGGTGAGCCCTAAAAGTTCGCTAAGGAGAGCTATGCCCCAAAGAGGGGATGAATAGGATGTTGATTAAAACATTTAATTTTACATAAGTAATTTTTATTTTGAGATTAAGAAAGGCAAAGTCAATCAACAAAGATTCTTTATTTTAATATACACACAAGTATAATACATCTGAAGTTAACAAACACATTGTGTGGTGAGGAAGTAAATTTAACTTATGTGCCCTAATAGTGATTATGTATGATAGGTCAACAATCAAGAGCAAACATAATCCCACAAGAGATTTATAGTGTAGATTTATAGTGTAGATAGTCATAGAACGTCGAAAATCGGATGGCACATACATCCATACTCTCGAAGTACCAAATCTAAGGCAACCCGATATTCCACTAGGTGAGGGTTTTAGGCTCACCCTCAATCATCTACAACACACATTTTCCTTGGACTACCATTAACCATTACACAACCTTGAGTGAGTCTACACTCACCCATAATTACTCCCAACTCTCCACAAGTTATGCACAAACATGTCTCTTCCTTACTAAGTGTTTCCACCTCATGGTTTACTCCACTCTCTCTAAAAGTAAAAAAAACATTAGGTCACTTACACTCTTTGTTAGGATTTAATATCCAACATCTTTACTTGAACTCGTGCTTCAAACATTTGGCCTTCAACCACCCATCCTTGGATTTAAATCAGTGTTTCAAAATTGTTGAGTTTATTTAGACGTAGAAACATGGGTTTCTAGAGGATGTAAGAGAAGTCTTCTATATCTTCCTACTATTTCTTAAAGAACTCTCTAAAACCCTTTCCATGGAGAAAGACATTATTGTTTCAAAATGATTTACCTATGGGGCATATGAAACCAAATCTAAAATATCCCTAGTTATTTCCCAAAATCTCACATAAAAGTCTTTTAAAGTTCAATCTTTAAGGAGAATATAGTTTTGACAATTGTCATGGCCATGGGCTTATCTCTAGGTGCTTTTTGGGCACTTCACAAATGAAAAAGAGTGGTTGCGCTAACAGATCTGCAATTCGTATATTTTTTATTTTTCCTTTCACTTGTTCCTATACACGAGCCAAAACTCAAATTTACGCACCAAAACCCTTTCTACACGACATAAACATTATATTATAAATTGAACTTTCTTTCTACTTCCCATATCTCCTCTTTTTTCTTTGTTTTTTTTTCTTTTTCACCCATACTCTTTCTTTTTCGTGTCAAACCTCAGCGGCTCACCAAGGCCTAATGCCTGCAATTGAGCCTCACACATGACTCTATTTGTATAAATACTGAATAAGATATAAAAAATCAAATACACCGAAGCATCACATTTTCCTTCCAAAAACAAGCAAAAAGTTATAATAAATCATAAAAAAATTGGGGACATTACATGGACGGTGCGATATGTTATGAGATATTGTTAGCTATTAGGTATACATATAGATCTGAATTATAACATTAGAGATATTATCTAAAAAGTACATAGGCAACTAACATCATGGTGATGTTAGCATGATCCGAACAATAATTATTATTATTATTATTATTTATATATATTTTTCAAAACACTCCTAATAAAGGAGAAAGTTCATTTATGCTTGGCCTTCTCTTAGAGGGAAAGGAGTATGAAACAAAATCATTGCGATGTCAAATGATCATTATAGCTCTAGTACACATATAAGGATCTTGTCGACAATTTGGTAAAGTTACAACATGGTGGACTCATAGGCTATACATGCAAGGCCCACAATGTGGTGAGAGATGATAGATGGGGGTACATATACATAATATAGAAGTGTATTGTTGGGTTTTAATAATTGAATGAAATTTTTCAATAAGGGCTTTTATTTTTTGAGACATAATCAGAGCATGTTAGACTTAATAGAAGTATATCGAGTATAATACAAATAGAATTTTAGAGGTGGGGTATTTAGATATTTTCGTAATTAAGCCTTGTCCATGCCTCCCCAAGAGTTGCATTAGGGGTGTTCACAGATGTTCGTTGTCCAATTGTTCGTCTGTGTCCTAATCTATATTTATCTGGGGTGGACATTTTTTTATATTTATGGCAGACATATACAAACCAAGTAATTTTGTGTGACCTAGTAAGCAGCTTCGAACATGGAAAAATAATTGTTTGTGTCCACCCATTTTCAATAATAATAGGGATTCTAAACCCTTTCAATAGTAATAAGGACTTGTCCTAACATGGTACATAGTTGTTGGGCAATGGTCAAACGTAAAAAAGTTAGAATATACTAGCTATGTAGCAAGTTAGGACTTGGCCTAACATGTTACATAGCTACTGGACACTAAGGGTTGGGTTTTTTAGTGTATGTCCGTGTTTGTCCATGTTCACCCATGTCTATGAAGGATGAACTTAGACTAAACAAAATACAGAGCCCATGTGTGGGTCGGTTCAGCATGCACCTCCTAATTGTAGGCACAACGCAGCCCAAAGAGCCTGGCCCATCAAGCCCAAAGAGGGCCCATGTGGGGGTCGGTCCTACCAAGAAGGTGGGATCCCTTCTAAGTGAGTCTCCCACGACCACAAGCCTAATGGTGCTAAAGAGCTGAGCATGTTTGGCAAAATTTGGTTTGTAATTCACTCAATTCCATACTCACTTGGCTCAGTTTCTCCTTGAGCCCAGTTGTGGTCAAAACTAGCTCGGCTTGGGTTCTAAAACAACTGTCATGTTTACATTGTTATCACCCACTTTCTCCTCCTTTATGGAGCTTTATGTACATTTTTCTTAAAATACCCTTTATCAACTTTTGCTAATAAAGAAAGTAATTCTCAAAATCTTTTAGTGATAGGAGGTAGCTTAAATATTTAACTTTTTCAAAATAAGGCATTTATTTATGTAATTGTATAACAATTTTTTTACAACATTTGTATAACAAATGTATATATATTAACAAAATATAAATAAATAAGACTATCACTATTATTACATTTATAATACATCCATTTATTTACACATATATTGTTGGTTTCTAAAAACCAAAACCTTAAGGCAAAATATGGTGTCTGTAGTTTAGAAATTTCTTAAAGAACTGCGAGATGTATGCTCCATTTATGTTACACAACACACAGAAAATTTTCCTACACTATGTGCCCAATAGAACCTTTGAGACTAGCAAATATGAAAATAAACCAAACCATGATAGAAGATCATTTTATGTGGCAAACCCTCAATGAGAAAACCCACGGAATACTTTGTCAAGACCAAATATGCATTATGTAAATAAAATATTGTTACCGTTAATACAAATGAAAGTCATTTCTTTTGCTCACATGGATAGTCTTCACACCATTTTAAACTCTTGTATCACCACCTTAGTAGTTTACTTGCATCAATTTGATCTTCATTCTGAATATGCTTTGATCAATCACGATCTTCAACACAAGTTCATTAACTTGAACAAACTTCTATGTTCTCAGCAACACTTCAATTCTCGAGACTTAAAAATTTTTCAATGTCAATTCTTTTTTTCTTCAACACTTTATCTTTCAAGTGTATGTATAACTCATCCTTACAAGCAATTCATAAAGGTAAAGGAAAAAACATAAAATCTGCAGAATTCTAATAGATAATTTTGATATCTCTTAAAACCCAATAGCCATAGAACTTTTATGTCACTTCTCAATTCAATAAAGAAGTCTCTCAATATTCTCTCCACCTTTCTAGGCTCCCACCTCCTCATGCCCAAACACCTTTTTTATGGACCCCCAAGTTAGTATGAGCATTAGACCTTTAGTAGGAAACAAAATCTACATTAAATATTTAATTTTAAAAAGTTCTCGCATTGGTCAATCTATTGTTTCACAATGTGATCAAACGTTTGTCATATTTAAGACAAGTTTGGCATCAACTGGTCGATTATTTCACATTGTAAAATGTTTCAACATTAGCTTGAGAGTGATGGATCGGTACACAAGGCAATCTAACATTTATTGTTTTGGAATTTGACAAGACTAAATCTGATTGATCCATTCACAGGACAATCAAACTTTTAATTTTTTTGGACAAACTCATGAACCACATTCTTTTGTGAATCTTTTTATTCATCTTTCTCCTCCACTCTCACTCTCTTACGATTATTCTCATCATTCACAAGTATGTGTATGTGATGTACATTTTTGTGTTTTTACCTATTAAAACATACCTTGAGTCTTCAGTTTCACTCCATCTTCTCAATGTGATCTTTAGCAACAACCATATACTACTTTGACTACTCATTACTTCATATTGTTATGTGCATCAAAATAAGCCAATAATACGCATATTACTCAACACGCACTTTCATATATAAATATATCTGTTCATATATGTAATATATGTGTATATTAATATATATTGAGAATATACAAAAAAATCAAATAAGTTACTAAGTGACAACTTGTTAGCACCTGCTACCAACAAAAAATAAATTTGTTAGCACCCAACTTATAATTATTATAATCCCCCCATCCCACATTAATATATCTATTTTAATTCATTTTGGAAAACTAAATGGAACAATTCATGTGGGATAGATGGAGTATATAGTTTAAAAATATATAACAATATAATTTTATATTTTTTTAAGGATTAAGGCACCAAATACCAATTATATTGTGTAGATTCAGCTCATTTGATATCATACTTTTTCCTAAACATGTACACATCTACTTGATATCTTGATTTATATTTCAAAATTTCCATTTTCACTTCAAAACATCCATGAAATAACTCTAGTACTTAGCTTTCCGAATTAGGCTCCCTGATAACTAAAAGTTTTCATATATTTTTTGTGGTGGGTGAAGTTTATTGTGGTTCATTCTGATAAAATAATCATGAATATGATTAATTAAGTTCTTTTATTACCATTTAATTTTTTTAGTGAATTGATTCTATGTCACTTCTTCATTATTAAAGTGATACTTCAATATTACTTTGTAATCATGGTTGCCACTAGCTATAATCTTTACATATTTATAATATTGATGTGATTTTTCAAAACCTACAATGGTTGATTTTGTTCTTGAGAAATTGGCATATGTAGTGCTTCGTTTAACGAACCAAAACCCTAAAGGTTGATCAAACGAAAGCCAAACCTAAAACAGTTGAACTCGATTTGAGAAATCCTAAAACTTGATTTGGATAAGCTTGTTAGCAACCTTAATTAAGTTTGAAGCCAGGCTAGGTAGGTTGGGCTGGGGCCCTAGTCCACCCACTAAATTTTAGGCCCGAGCCCAACCTACCTAGCCTGAAACGATCCATGCTCGGCCTAAAGCCACTCAGGCCAAGCCTTTGGACTTTCTAATATTAATATTTTAAAAAATTAATTAGACTTTAATCTTCGAAAGGGCCTTTGGCTTTTGTGCCTCATACCTTTATGGCAACGAGATGAGGGTTTGGTTGCTTAGCACCTCTTAAATAGAACATTTTTTCTCTTCTTAGCAATACAGGATTATCTCCTTCAACAAAAATATTTGTTTTCTACATTTTGGGCCGAACCAGCAAGCCTATTGATATTTTTTACTTTGGCACTAACCAAACCCTATTTACAACAGGCATAAAATATCAAAGCCCGAACCACAGATAGGCATGAAATTTTTGGCCCGATACCAATATTTTGCAGGCCAGGGCAAGCTGTGTCAGCTTGCCACTTTCAAGCCTGCCTTTAATCGGGCCCTGTACACCTCCTTCCCTCTCCATCTCCCGTCTTCCCAACTCAGAGCTGACTCGAATCTCAAGTCCAAGCCCCAAGTCTCTAGGATCCCCCTTTGCAGCAACAAAAAACTAGCATACTCTTGCAAATGTACGAATAAGGCGAGGTTATTGAGACGAAATTGTATACTCTCTCCGTCCTAACTTAATAGCTTTATTTATTTTTTTTAAAATAAATTAAAATTAATTCATTTAAAAAATCAAATGAAACTTTTAACATGGGATTGATAGAGGATGTAAAGAAAAAGGTATTGATGATATAAGCCAAAAATGATAACATTGCAGAAGCAGACCGGATTTGGTGATTCTCCTCAACAGAGAATCCACTTAAAAGAAGGGGAGGAGACAAGCCTAATGACATACCATTATTGGCTTCAATATACAATTTATAATGTGGCTGAGTGACTCCATCTAGTTTCGCTTCTAAGTATAGCTTGATCTAAGTGTATTTCCTATTTAAAAAGGCCTTTTCGCTTTGAATGGACCACAAGTGACAAATTCCACCAAACATAGATTTTAGGCCTACTCGACTTAGGATGCGCGTTTGGAAGCCACTTTCCGGCGATTGGCTTCTAAGCCTTATATGAACTTTAATAGTGAGTTTGGCTGGGTTATGTCAACTTTTTAACATCAAATTGCATTAATATCGCTATTCTTAAAATTGACTCAAACTATTCAATGAGAAAAGACAACCAATATCATCTTTAAATCATATACTATCACATTTTGAAAGAAAATGTTAAAAATAATTAAAATTATTTTTTACTTTCATACATAAAATATATTCAAACCCCATTTTGACCGAAAAATGCATTTTCAGATTTTCCCAACACTTCCCCTATCAAGTATTACATTCTGCACACGTTTCTTAAGTATTTTTTTATCTTAAAAAAAGGTAATTCATCCAAAAATCTGTTTTCCCATAAATATGATTAAAAAGATGACCTAACCAATGGCCGTCTTCTTGGGAAGATTGGAGAAACATTCATAGCAGGTTTAAATTGGAGAAAAATAGGTCTTTTGAAACACACTTTTTTCTGTCTACTCAGAGCCTGGAATAAAATTATGTTGGGACAAAATGTATAAAAAATCATTATCCTTTCTTAGACAGCACATTGAAGAGTTTCAAAATTTTGAACTTTAAGCGTCTTAATTTAATTCCATCCCAGTATCTTCATCAAGCAGCACATTAAGAGGGGTGTAATAATCACTATTTCATAAATCATGCATACTGATAAAGGTACGTACAAATATTAAGTTACAAATAAATAAAAAGTAGATAAGTACTCAGTTAAGCAAAACGCACAAACAGCTATAACTAAGCAAAATTCCGATTTCTATAGAGCATCTACCAGAGAATTCGCGCCCTAATCTTCGCCAAAAGTTGTCTTCCTCCCTGGAGAAAAGAATCAAAATTACGCACCTTTGTTAGCTTAACAATATTATGCTTCTCTTGATATGAACATCAGAAAAGAATGCAAAAACAATCTCTAATTTACACAATCCAATGAACCTCACGCAATCAAGAAATACGAGGCAAATTCATATTATTTACCACTAGGAACATGAGTGACCAAAGTATGAAGACAGATCATGTCATTCACCTGTACCAGGAGTGGCCATACTTGGCCTGTTGCCCCTACCACCACCGGAGCGGCCACCACCCCCACCACGAGCACCTCCTCGGCGACCACCAAACCTACCACCACTATTTCCACCAAACCTACCACCACTATTTCCACCAAACCTACCACCACCACCACTTCGACCACCTCCTCTACCACCACTATCACGATTGTCACTCCTCGGTCTTGCTTCTTCCACCGTCAAGTTGTAGCCGCTAAGCTCAGAACCATTGAGATCCAAGGCTTTTGAAAAACTATTAGCCTCCGTGAATTCCACATAGGCTAGCCTGTAATAAGAAACCAGTGGGTGAACCTTATCTAATCACAATCATACAATATCAAACATTCAGATAAAAATGATCATCCGCGGGTGAACCATGTATAATAACAATACTAAGGGCACATTTACACTCCACAACTACAATGACCTGGAAATGCTGATGGCGGTGGTGGTGATAGTAGAATTGATGATTAAAAAGGTCGCAACAGCAACACATCAGGTATATAAAAGTGAGTACCTATAATTTCCTACATGGATTATATACCATCTTGACATTCAATAAAAAAGAAGCTGAGAAGAGTTGACGGTGATCATGAGCCAAGGGTCAAGGGATGATAGGAGGATGTTAAAAACCCTTAGTAAACATTAACAAAAGATATGAGAAAAAAGACATCAACAAACCCTTTAATAGCACCAGTATCGTAGTCTTTGGGAATAGAAATCCTTTTTATTTCTCCACAAGATCCAAAATGTTCTTCCAAAGAGCTTCGAGCCTTCAGTTAGAGGCAATGCACAGCATGTTAAAATAATTTCTATATTTAAAAAAATCATATTACACTAGATACACTGGACAAACAAAAAGACACCGCCCCACCTCTTCTTCTCCAAGATATCTATCAAATCCACGTACATATATTGTCTGCCCCTGCTCACTCTTCCCTCCCTTTTGGTACGAACTATTTTCTTTACTGCATATTTTGCAGACAACATCAGATATTGGCTGCATAAATTATACAATACATAGGCAAATCAATGAAATCTACAGCTACAAAATACCCGCTATTTGGAGTGTATGAGCCTTTTTCACGTGCCAGATCAAGTTTAATAGCACGACCTAACAGCTCCTCACCATTCAATTGAAGAGCCTAGACCAAAAGCAGAAAATATTAATCAAGGATCTGAAAACAAGGCAGCAGCAACAAGAATTAATGGGCACGGAAAAGACTTAAATTGGCAACTTTTGTGTCCCTCCTCACAACTAATTCGATTTTTTACATGGGCCTAGGACAAGCACACTTTTCTAACTCGATTTTTTCCAAGCCAAGCTCAACCTTACCTGGACATGAAGGAAAACCTAAGTCAAGTTATGGGCAGCAAGCAAAACGCAATTATGTCATGCCCCTCCTAGGTAAGGAGGCCAATAAAATGTTTTCCATTACCATAATCGTTGACCAAAACTTTATCCATAACCATTCCTTTTAAGTAGATATAGATTCTTCTATATCCATTCCATCCACTAATCATCCTGTTAATCCATTAATCATTATCTATTACCCCTTCTTACATAAGGATTCACAATTCAACATAATACACACCTAATCCTAAAAATTAATAACCCGTATGGCAAAATAAATAGAATCCTCAAACATTCTTAATCTAAGGATCCACACCATATGCATGGTGAATGCTGACTAGGTAGATGTATCTAGCTCAATTCTTTATCCTACATGCAGGTTAAATAATATTAGAAAGTATTTGCAAAAGCTGGATACATGTTCATGTTACTTAGAACTTAAAAAGTTTTAAAATACAATATTCACAAGTTCCACCACCATTTGGCAAATTGCTTGAAGTAGTTCACTCGCATACAATACTATAACCTCTATCAAACCAATTTTAGGGTATAAACATTTCAAAATATCACTAAATCAACTAAAATGGCTTGAAAAGGCCAGAATAAGAACCTTTCACAAATTGATTCGCTGAATCAAATATTGCTAAGGTAAAAATCTCATCGCATTGCTACTATTTTTTATTGTAATTTAAAAAATATTGTGATGATAAAAAATGAAATGAAAATTAGCTTGGACATTTTTGCATGTATTAGATTTAGATTTGTACAGATCCAAATGTCAACAAACAATCTAATGCACTCTTTATTTGATAAGGTTAAGTGTAAAAAGGGAAAGAAGTGATTTAAGTCACACACACCCCCAGCTGATTCTGGATGGGGAAGAGAAAAGGAAAGGAGGATGAGGGCAAATGCTAAGGCAAGGTGGAGAAGAGGGGAGGGTGGTTCTAAATTCAATTGTTGATGGAGATCCTAATATACCCCTCCCGATCTAGTTCTGGATGGGGCAAACAGGGAAAGGGATGTGTATACTATAATATATATTATATATAAATGTACCCAAAAAATAAATTCGCATTACATATAAACTTAATGGATACAATATATTTACAAATATGACAAACATGCAATAGATTAACGGGTATGGAAGAAATGGTTTCGTAACTGTTTCATTCAGAAAATAATCGAATAAAATTATTTTCATATTTACCCATCAAATAAATTTAAACATACAATTTAACTTCTTTGCAGTACAATATAGATGGTAGAACAGTATAGTGGGAACTGTTGGCAGCTCGACGCCCAAGGAACTTACATTATGTCTTAATTCAGAGAAATATAACATCAAAAGGTCGTCACAGCAAAACACACGGTCAACAGTTTCCAACCCATAATTCAGCCTCATCAAAATAACACTGCTACCGGAAAGTACCAACCTCAAAACACAATTGGGTAGAAGATTAACAAAGATTCAATCCGCAATAAAGTACTACAGCATTCTTACCAGCACCATATTAATCATCATCCACAACTCATCCATGAATAACTTGGGCAAGTCAGTAATGTAGGTGTCCTACACCCCCCTCATCTCACTCAATCATGGGTGGAGGTGGCAACGCATCGAACCCAGCACGGACCCGAACACGGCCCGTGACACGGACGATCCAGGCGCTGGGCTCAGCCCATATCTACAAACAGGCCTGGCACAGCCCATGGGCTCCACCAGGCTGGCCCATGTCCCGGTCATATTCAAAAAATTATAAATTTTTTATATTGATATAATATAATGTAAATTATTTATATTAACATAAAATATTCATATTAATATAAAATATATATTTATATTAATATATTGATATGGCCTGGGCCGCAAACACAGCCTGGACTGCATACAGGCCCTGGCCCTAGCCCGGGTTTAGAGGGCTGGACTGGCCCCCATTGCCACCCCTAATCATGGGCCACAGTAATGGAATTTTATATCTGAATACTAAACAAAATACTACCTTTTACAAATGAAAAAGATAAAATTAATTCTAAAATCCACCACAAAGCCAGTCATAAATAAGAGCAAATTGGCTATAACTAGCACCAAATTGGATCCCAGGGTCCAGTCAATGAACAACCCAACTGTCAAACCAAGAAGATCTACAGCCACAATTTGAGGATGCCAACATCCTGACAAGTTGACCATTGGGGACATTTAACAGAAACTTTTCTGCAAATGTCATAAACGAAAAAAGAATCACCTGATTAGCTGCCTCTTCTGAGGCGAACTCGACATGTCCAAAACCCCTAAAACGCCCATCCTGATCCATTGCAAATCTAACATCAACCACTTCACCAACACTCTTGAAGAATTCCTCCCTAAAATTTTAGGAACACCATGATGTATTCATAAAAGAAAATAATGATAACATAAAAAATAAGATAAATGGTATTATCAACATACACATCTGTCTGTTCAACTTTGAAAGATAAGTTGCCCATGAAAAGTGTTTTTGATCCAGAGGAATGAGCACTGGGGGTCACAGGAGTTTTGGTCTGCGCCAGCAACAAAAAGAGCATTATCAGAACATTTTACAACAGTGAGAAAAGATACATCAAATGAACATGTTTATGAGGAGTGACTCACTGCCTTCATTTCAGAAGCTGCAAGAAACTGCTTTTTTTCAGTTTTTGCTGATGACGCATCCTTCATTTCAACATCATTCATCTGCTTCAGGCAACAAAGCAAAACAAAACAATCAAAATAGCAAATTTCATGCATAAAGTTTATATTTACCATCAAAATGTAATTCAATTAAAACCAATGAAGCATTCATGCTGATAATTTAAAATTGCACCTTCTTTGGGGTCTTCATTGGTTTTTCTTCCTCACTTTCCACCTCAGAAGATTCCTCGTCAGAGCTACTATTTTGTGTGGGAGCTTTGGTAGACTACAAATTAGTAGAGAAGGGCACAAAGTTAAATAATTCACAAATGCTTAAAACTAAAACCTAACACAAATGATGACAATTCATGAATTCAACACCAAGAAAACCTTAAATGAATGCCCTACCTTCTTCTCTTGCACCTTAAGTTCCTCCTCCGAGCTTTCTTCTGAACTCTCGTCGTCGTCATCACTGCTGCTCTCAACCTTAGCATTAACCTTTATCTTTTTCACCTGGGGCTCTTCATCAGAACTATCATCAGAGGATTCTTCATCACTTTCCATATCATCTTTCTTAGGAATTGCCTTCTACAAATATCAGAAAACAAAGACAATTAGTTCAATAATAGTCATTTTGTCATTATATGTTAAACAAAAGGACACCAAGACTAAAACAGCTACGGAAAAGGACCCTCAAATATTATCTCAAATATGACACCTCTATTGTCACCTGTTTTAGTTCCACCTTTTCTGTGGCCTTCTTGGCAGGAACACCTCCACTCGCCTGTAATAGATGTAAGAACATGTTGAAAGATAATAAAGAAATTGCATTAACAACCATAATCAAATGTATTTCACATATAAATTTGAACCACTTAAATGGATCGCCAACTTTGGAACAAACTTTTATTTGCAAATGCGCAGATAATAACATTACAGAACTAAATGATTGCATATATTAAAAAAAATTAGTAATATGGAACAAACAGCACAACTCAGCCATAAACATACCATTCCTCGAAATCATGGAAAAGAACTAACACACACTCATGACATTCTCTTCTGAATCTCAGTCACTGTCACCTAAATCAGAATTATCACTTTTTAAAATGCTAATTGTTTTTTAAACCACAGGAACACTCTTCAAAGAAATGGAAACTTTGTTCGCATTTTTAGTAAAGCTTTGCGTAAGTTAGAAGAAACAATAACTAACAAACAGAGAAGCTACAAAATAATTAGATGACACTACTTTCAACATTCTTCTTGATTCCTAATGTATCCTTTTTAACATCCTTCTGCAAAATTCTAATACGAATTTGATACATGAAATCAACAAGAGAAAAATAAAATTCACTAAATTCAGTTTTTTTCACCTTGTCCTCCTCAGATTCACTTTCAGAGGAGCCATCACTGGATTCAACTTTCTTTTGAAATACAGCAGTGGCAGCTTTCTTATGTTGAACAGCAACCTTTTTCTGCAGTAAAGTATTTTATTGAGATAAATCAAAGGAGGACCTCCCAATCACTTGACATTCGACAACAACACTTACACCATCATCCTCTGAACTGCTATCTGACTCGGAACTGTCACTAGATTCAGCTTTTTTCTGCAACACAGTAGCAGAAGCTTTCTTTGGTTGGATGGGAACCTTTTTCTGCAAATTTAAGTCAAATATTAACTACAATAATAGAATAGAATGATAGCTTGCCTAATTATCCGAGAACCAAAAACCATAATACTTACATCATCCTCATCTGAACTACTATCTGAATCAGAACTGTCACTTGATTCCTGTTTTTTCTTGGATATTACAGGACCATTTTTAACTGAGTGAATAACCTTCGCAGTTGGTTTCTGAATGCGTTATAGAACATCTCAATAAGATAATATTACCTCTCAACATTTTTATTACTATCTAATAAGAAAGCTTTTGTAACAAATGTAAATTTACCTCATCATTATCATCATCTGAATCACTTTCACCCTCAGAGCTACTTGCTGGCATTGCTTTCTTGGTCAAAGGTCCGAGAGAACCATTTTTGGAGACTGGCACTGCCGGCTTCTTTGAAGGGGCACTAGCCTTAGAAACAGGCTCCTAATACAATTCCAAGTGCCACAGTCAAACTAATTCCCATGTTTAACATTAGATGGTGAGAGAAAACCAAAAATAAGTTTGACATTAACCTCATCAGAGGATGATTCATCACTCGTATCACTGCTGGATTTACTAACAGGTGATTTTGCTGGCTTGGTCTTCTTAACTGCAGCCTTATTCTACGTAAAAACTCTAGGGTAAGGAAAAAGAGAGAGTACAAAGCATCATCTAGCTCAACACATAGCGAGACATTTTATACATGCACAGCTAAAAGCAGGTTATATAATTAAGAAGATGCAACAAACCTCTTCTTCTGACTCAGATGAACTATCATCAGAACTACTGGCTTCTGGTTTCTTCTTAATAGCAGCCTCCAGAATCATCTTTGTTTTTTTGCCATTCTTCATGTTCTGAACCGCATTTTCTACTTCTGTCTTCTGCTTTTTAGAACTTACAAGTTTCTCAATGACCTCCTCTGCACCCCTCTTATTACCTGAATGCAAGAAAAAAGAGAATCAATGACACAATGTCAAAAAACAAATTCTCTTCATGACCTCAGTTAAAAGCACCTCTGTACTCAGAGGCATCAACCGGACATTAAGGGCAGTCCCCCGGGACTAGATAAATAGCATTAGGCTGGTGGAGGATGGGGCTTGGAATGCATGGCAGGTGTTGTAAGCAATCACTTGTCTTGAGTAAAGTATTAAGTTGTAAAACAAATTTGAGAATGGAAAAATGAAACTCAAACAAACAAAGCAGCATTAATTTAGTAATAACAAAAGGTCGACCACATACTAACCTTTTTTATTACTTTTTGCGGGTGAAACCACCATGGGCGTTGCAGCAACCTACAATAATATAGAGACAAATCGCCATTAAGCTAAGAAATGGAATTAACAAAACTAAACAATAGTTCAACATTAACAGAATACGCACCTCAGCTTTCGACTTCTTGGCAGATTTGCCCATTTTATTGTGTATATCACTGATAACCTGCACGATATAAACAACAAAGGTAAATCAGAACTTAGCTAATACTATCAACAGTATTAGATCAAAATCTGCTGACAAATAACGACACTTTGTTGATTTAAAAGTTGAAAATTTTAAAGAGTAACCCGCGCACTAATTATAAGAGACGGACAACCATATCCCTTCCAAAAAAAAGTCAAATTCATCAATCGACGGTTTTCAAAGTTTTGTTCGACCACTGATACTCGCTCCAAGTTTTAGTTACTCGCATACAACCAATTTACGGCGGCCAACCATACGGGAAAACACAACACAAGGCATTCGGCGACCAGGAAAAGAAAAGGGAAAGCTAATGACCGATCATAAATCATTTCAAGGAAGGCAAAAACGAAATGAAAATCTGGCTCTTAATCGAGGCGTTGTCCCACAGATGGAATGCTACGTTTGTACACAATCCACCAAATAACCAATCTTTGCGGCATAAGTAAGAAGACAACTTGTGCTTACCGACAGTAGTTAGGGGCCGACGACGAACAGCCTAGCCCCCGGAACAGAGAAACCTCAATCTTTGAAAACCAGGAGATCTTAGGGTTCGCAGAAGAGGAAGAGAGCGAGTCTGGTAGAAGTGTGGGGGGGATGCTGTACGTTATATACAGAGGCCGCAGGGCTGCGATCGAAGGGGGCAAATATCTCAAAGGTTTAGGGTTTTAGTGGCATCCGATGAAATATTGGATCTCCTATGTGGGCATATCCATTTCCAGCCCGCCTGCCTACGCTTTCAGCCCGACCCGACTTGGCATTTGGCAACAGTATTTTAAAACCCGGGCTGAACACTGACCCGGAATGGTATCCGGGGCCTGTGTAACCGGGTTTAACCGGGAGCTAACTCGGGTTGACCAAATATAATAATTATACTTTCCTTAATTCTCTCCTAAGGCTGGTAACGACCTGAGTTAGTTCGTTGAGCAGAACAGATTTAGCCCACTTTGGCTGGCTCGACTTAAGCTCAATTCAAATTTGAAAGTAAATAAGCCCCAACTTGAATTGACTTGACACCTAATCAGTTTAACTTGAAATTAACTCGAAGTTCAATTCTAACTCGACTTAATTTGTAATATATTACTTCTTACATATATTATATAAATTTTTTAACTTTTATTTTTTATATACTCATAATATTTTATATTATTTTATAAATAATATATATTATATACATATTAATACATGATATATAATATACTATATAATACTCATATTATATAAATTTCTTAATTTTTATCTTTCATGTATCTATAATATTTTATATTATTTTATAAAATATATATACTACATATATATTAATATATGATATATAATATATATTATATAATATGGTAAATAATATCCATATTACGCTATTATATTTCAAACAAATATAAATCCTACGACTAAAAAAAATAAGAATATAGGTATGATAAATTATTTTATTCTTATTCTACCCTTATTCATCTATATAATATTATTTAATTTTAAAATACTATCTTTAATCATTTTAATCCTAACAAATATAAATATGTAATTCTTCTTGCATAATAAATATTTTTAATTCAACTAATCATATTAGTTTAGAATTAGAAATTTAGTAAACTATATCTAGATTTTATATATAAATATATCAAGTGAACAAAGTCTAGATTTTGCTATTGATTTTCATTTTGTAGGTAATCCACACACCATGAAATGTGTCATTACTAAGGTCCAAATAGTTCTCTCATCATGAACTTTTTTATAATCACTAGAGTAATTAGATATAAAATATGTGAATAGGAGTTATTATGGCTTTTGTAACTAGTTCAGTTTTTTGTGACTTATTATATGAAAAAATTTATATAAATAATATTAAAAAATAACTATCAAAATAACAGAGAGAGAAAAATATTTACTAGTATGGTATTCCTTTTCACTAACTAGGCGCCAATATATGCGTGGTTTTTTTTAAAAAAAATTTCATAATTTCATCCTTTAGAATGACGAAATAAGTATGCTTAAATCAATACAATGTCTCACTTTTCTCTCTCCTCTCTTCTCTCTCTTCTATCTCTCCCCTCTCTATTCACATTCCCTCCTCTCTCCTTTCACTCTCTCTCCTATCTCTTTTAGTTATCTTTCTCTCCTCTTTCTTTTTATTCTCTTTTCTCTCTCCTCTCTTCTATAAATGATGAAATCATGAAAAAAAGTTTATAAAAATATTAATTTCGTCATTCATAAATACATTATATTTTATTTAAATTTTAATATTTTAATATATAAGATACAAGTAAGAATAAATTAAATTAAAATTTACTATTTTCTCCCCACTTCTTAGAGCTAGGGCTCACGTGACACACACGAGAGAGAGATAGGGAGAGAGAAAGAGAAATAAGAGAGGAGAGAGAAGAGAGAGGAGAAAGATTGAATAGAGATATAGAGGAGAGAATGAATAGAGAGAGTTTGTGAAGAGAGAGACATAAGAGAGAGAAAGAGAAGAGAGAGAAAGAGAGAGATACTAGAAAGAGAGAGTGAATAGAGGAGAGAGTGTGTGTGAAGAGAGAGAGGAGAGAGTGGAGAGAGGAGAGAGAAAGAGGTGAGAAAGAAAGAGGAGAGTGAAGAGAGGAAATCATAGAGAAGAGAGGAGAGAGATAAGAGAGGAGAAAATTATTTCATTATTTATTTAATCCTTTCAAATGACCAAATCAGTACATTTATCTTTTAAAAGGACGAAATTTAAAAGATGAAGTCAGTACATTATATTGATTTTGTTCTTTAGAAGAACAAAATTATATATTTTTTTTAAAAAACCACGTAAACACCAATGCTTAGCTAGCACCTGCGTGGCAAAAAGGAATACCATATTAGTAAATATTTTTCTCTCTCTGTTATTTAGGTAAATATTTTTTTTAATATTATTTGTATGATTATATCTATTATATGAGATATTTGAATAATATTAGTTATTTTTTTGGTGACCAATGAAAATTTTTTGTAGGGTAATTTATTGACTCTTATTTTAACCATAGATTTTGAAGTAATATTTACAACTTTAGTAGAATAGAATTATATTTTTTATAATTTTTTTATTTTTGTAATGTTGGTGTGATTCTCTAAATTAATATTTTTTTATAAGAAAAAATAGTTTGGGTTGTAAATGGGATTCGAGCTCAATTCGAACCTAGGTTCGAGTTGCTATAGTTTGTTTTCGAGCTCAAGCTGAAGTCTAGTTTCGAGTTTTTTGGTCGAACCGAGCTCAAGCTAGGCACCTAAATGTTTGATCAAGCTTGAGCTGAGCTGTCAGAAATTGAGCTCAGTCAAAAAAATGCAAAACTAGGTTCGACTTGGCTTGTTAGCACCATTACTCTCTGGCCACAACCTTGGCCAACTGACGCTTGGCAGTCATCATCTCCCTTCCCCTCTTCACTCTTCCATCTTCCCCCAGAGTGGCGCAACGACAGGATATTGGACGATGGAGCTCAGCCAGGGCGAGAGGAGGTGGTGTTGGATCTAGAGCTGCTGCCTGCCACCGTCACAGGGCTAGGGCGGAGCTAGACGGAGGTCTAGTCAGCCCTTGTCTGTCCATGATGGCTATAGAAAGAGGGAAACAGAGAAAGGGGAAGGAGAGGCTAAAACAGAGGGGAGGGAAGGAGAGGTCGGAGATGAACAGAGGCAGCTACACTGGCACTACGGGAGGAGACTGGCCGGCCAGAGGCTCGTTGAAGGCTAGCTCCCACTGGCACTGCCTCTATTTTCCTCCACAAGAAAGAACAAGAGAGGGCGGAAAGATCTAGCCGGAGGAGAGAAGGAAGTGGCAGAGGTGGAACTAGGCTAAGAGGGGTGGCCCATCGCCGTCGCCAGGACAGGGCAAAGTTCATGTGAGCTAGCTGGCCCATAGAGTGGTGAAAAACATGAAGTAGAGAGAGGGGGAAGGCTAATCGGGAAAGATTGGGTGGAAGGCGGTCTTGAGGGCCAGGGCAGTGGCCTAGCGGGAAGATTCGATGACAAGGGTGATCCGGCGACTATGGGAGAGTTAAAAGGCCATGGTTTTCGGATTCTAGCCTGCCCCGGCCATGTGCCACACTATGACCATTGTCCCTCTGCCCTATGCTCCTTCCCCCTTCTACCTTTCGGTCATCTTTTTTGTTGTAGTAAAGCCCAGACCGCCCTGGTTGTCTAGGTTGCTGATTTAACTAGTCGGGCTGAGTTGACCTGGCCGGGCAATGTGGCCTGACAACCCATACGACTCGGGCCAGATTTTTGACTGGGTCCAATTGAACCCTGTCGAGCCAGTCAGGCCTGTCCCGGTTTTAAAACACTGCTTTGACAATAGAAACTGAGTACTATTTAGGGGACATGGACATTTTTATCTGCGTTTTTTTATAAAAAATAACTAAATATGAATTAAGTTTTTGGTCGGCCCTAATAAGAAGCTATAGACACGAATGTATCTTTACTCTAACATTTTTTTTAAATTAATATATTATTAATTACTAAAATAAATAATTTGAATACCTATATACTATATATGGACATATACAAAATTAATTATATATTTCTCAAGTTATTTGGAATATGTTGAAAATTAATAAACTCAATAAATTAACAAAAGTTTGTTCCAATCGCATAAACAAGCAAAATTTTAAAACATTAATTCTTAATAATAAATGGATACAAATAACATGTAAGTTTTACCTTTGAATTTAATTCCATGACGTTACACTCGATTTCTATAAAACAAAATGAACTATACCCAATATTAATAGAACACAAATTAGAATGAATAACATGAAGAAAACTGACTAACACAATTGAAGAATAAAATTTAAGGAAGAAAAAAAAATTATAAGTGGTGAGATAAAGGGGGTAAGATGGGGGGATGAGTGGAGGGGAAAGTTTTTCATGTTTTACTCTTACAATGAGCTAAATAATGGATATCAAAGGGCTCTTATGTGTTTCTTATACTGAGCTCATTGTCAAAAGAGAGTATTAAAAATGCTTATGTGATGAAGCGTGTGTGGTGGGGGGAGGGAGGGGGTTCTAATACTTTTTATAGATTTTTTCTCTTTCCCAAATGAATTATTATTCGATTTTTTTGTATTTGTCACTTTATATTTTAAGTAATAACTTTATTATAATTACTAAAAAATTATTGATAATTTCAAAGAGATAGAATTATAATATTTAACAAGATTATGATATATGATAGTTTAGAGTATATTGAGTTTTTTCCATATTGCTTGGCCAAATAATGAAATATTTCATATTCCCTGGATTTTAAACAAAAATGTCATATACCCTATTTGTGGACTAAAATGCCCTTAGATTTCCATTATATAGGTTTTAATGTAGAGAGTAATATATGAACACCAGAACAATGTCATGTCGTTCCGGTGTGCTGGTAGTCATCGGCGGCTAACGAAACTCGTTGGCGGGAGCTGACCCGTAATGACTCACCAGCGAGAGTCAATGAACAAGAAAAAAGTATTTTTTGACACCGCAGACATTGTGTGAGTACTCCAAAGGCTGCATTTCGCATAAACGATCATTCTTTCACACCGATCATGGATAGGATCGGTATTTGCATCCATTATAACTGAGACGTAGGCAATGATGACGTGTATATTGGTAGAATGGTACAGTTGATGAACGTTCATCCGTCGGTGAGCTTTGGCGAGCTGCTGGGGCAAGTCAAAGCATGACTTTCTATCAATGGTAATGTCAGTTTGAAGTATTTAATTTCATCATCCCAATCATCCATGATATATGAATTACAAGACGATGAGAACCTCCAATCAGTGTTCTCCATTTATGAGAAGGCGAATAAGGAGGTGTTATCATTGTATGCCGAGATGAAACAACCTGACAACGGTGATAAATCACCATCACCCTTCGTAGAAAAGAACCAGACAGTCAATAGAGCTGAATCACCCATCGTAATGGCTCATCCCAGCTCTAATGTCAGATTTCATTACGGATTCAATGAAACTTAGTTCACCTTTGAAACTGTTAGGTAATAATGAATCTTTAGATTATATGCAATTGGAATATTTCGTGTACTCAAGACCATGATATTAAACATATCGTGTTAAGGGTAAATCATATCGTGTGAAGTAATAAACACGATGCGTAATATATTGCATTAGTAATTACACGATATACACATGTGATATTGCAATTATGAGTTGTAACGTAGATATAATAACACGACATGCATTCATGTCGTAGTTTTGATAACACATTTTGAAATGTAAGCGTGTTAACAAAATACACGATGTCGACTAATATCACATTTTTTTAACACAATAATGTGCAATGCAAATTGGGAGAACTGGGAAACTTGCCCTCAACAAATCCATGTCAATCATCTTTCACCAATCCAATGAGTACAAAAACTGAAATAGAAGTCAATCAGAATATATCAGAGGAATGGTCGCCAATGATGGATGGGATGATGCACTGAAATAATGTTCAATAAAATATTTTAAAATTTTAAATTACAATCCTATTTTGTGTTAAGTCATTGCTTATTTGGGGTATTTGTGTTTTGAATAGGTTAGTTGGACCTTAATTGAGTTTACATGTCTAAACAGGCTTCAATAGGATCCAACTGGAAGAGGAAGTGAAGTCCAACTACCCAAAGTTATTTAAAAGTCAAGAAGAGGCTCTTAATAGTCTAAACATGCATGGAATGGTAAAACACAACCTTATGGACCCGTTGGATTTGAGATTTGCATAAAGATAACTAAATTAAGAAAGAAGATGATTCGGATAGATTGACATAGCCTTAGTGTCACGCCCCGGCGATGCCCGACCCGAGCCGAACCCGGTCCAGGGGCCGGTCAAGCGCGCGGGGGCGACGAAGTGAAAATTGAGAAATGATCTAGCGGAAGACTTAACCCTAACCACGGGCGATTAACAGCAACACGGAGTGCGCATAATCCTTTGAGCAAGAGTAAATAAAAAGGGAGAAAATGTGTTGCTTATCACAAAGTAAACAACAATCTCAAACCCACAAGCTTAGTTAAGTAAAGCCCACACCGGCTCAATATAAGTCATAAGCATCACAACTGCAAAATACGACATGAATCTAAGATAAGAACCCTACACAAAGGTTCGGACATAAAGCATGAAACAAACGCAGGTAAGTCACGCAACGATCTCCATCATCACACCCAAGCTACCTCTGACCTTTCCTCAAAGAGGCAATCCTGTCCGTCTGCGTGTCGCACCACGCAGCCCCAAATCAAAACACAAAAGAGGGGTGAGTTTTAACACTCAGCAATGGTTTTAATATCACTGTCAACGTAGAAAATACGATAGCTTAGAAATGAGATCGTTCAGATCAAAGATTTACATAGTGCATCACTTTCTGATCACACATTCATATCACCCAACACGGCATCATAATGCATAATTCAATCTGCATGGATGTATCTCTAACATACATATTCCCACATGCATTCACATCATAACCAATCCCGCATGGATGTATCTCTAACATACAAATTCCCACATGCATACATCAAAATCAACATGCATGGATGTATCTCTAGCATACATATTCCCACATGCATTCACATCATAACCAATCTTGCATGGATGTATCTCTAACATACATATTCCCACATGCATAATATCAAAATCAACATGCATGGATGTATCTCTAGCATACATATTCCACATGCATAGTATCAAATCAAACTCCATCAAGGAGTAACCACACAATAATGTCACACAGACGGGAGCATAGACAAGGCCACGAAGGCGTGTCATGGTCCAAAATTTCTTTCAAGAATTCGAGAAAGATCGGGGTTGTCAATCCCTAATACTGCTCGCCCTGGACGATCCTGGCCAAGGATGTCCCATTCTCACACAGAGAATCTAGAGCAGGGGTGTTCGCCCAGGGACATCTCCTGCGGAGGGAAGAGCCCGAGTTCTCACACAGAGAACCCTAGAACACGTGGTAGCGGGGTGCACACGGCATACCACACTGGATTCTCAGGGTCCAGATGACACACATAATAATATTCTCACATATCCGCAAGACAAGTACACAACTCGTCCCCACATCATTCCATTAAACAAGACTCAACCCGGGGAGTGCACTCGTTCCACACAGGAACTTCAAATCGTTCCACACAGGAACTTCAAATCAAAATATGTCCTTTCGGACCAATCAACTTGCGATTAATCCACGACCGATCAATCTGGCACACAATTTCATCACATTGCATCCAATCGGTCAAATTCGATTAATCACGATAAAGCCTCAATTGGAAATCCATTTTCATGATGCGTGCAGCATGGTATATACGTGGGCAAAGCATACATGAATCCTAATCCATGATAAGTGCTCTCACCAGCCCCTAATGCATCATTCATAACTACAATATTAAGCTTCAACATCATCATTTAACCCCCCACACGTGTGTGTGTAACTAGTAGAAGCATTTCACATAATGCATATCAACATGCTTGAAAATCAACTCACTACCACACTACACATGTGAATTTCTATCTAAACATGAATTCCAACGGAAATCATAGTAGAAGAATCGTTGAAATCATACCTCAATTCAAAACTCAACCACAAAGGCTAAACACATATAACATCACTCATTTCATCATTGAGTCATGACATTCACCAACATTCACACACCACTAACCACAATCTATCATGACAAATCAGTCCAACAATGATTGTAGTCCTACTGAAAATATATGCTTAACTAAAGAGAAACAACCATTCATAATTTCAAGATAACGATTCCAACATCATGCCACAAAACATAAGTCATTCCACCATCCCTAAGCATATGTCTCAACTCCATAAACTCAATAGCATGCATTTCCAGTAGCCTAACATAGCTGAAAACACTCCACATTCATATAACATTGGCAAGCTAAAGTGGAATCATCAAAATAGACATCATACACACAACATATAATTTTCTGTGTAGTCGATCGATCGCCCTTCAGGCCGTTCGATCGGTTACACGCAAAAATTTGAAATTTACAGTTCAGCCGATCGATCGCCCTGCAAGGCCGATCGATCGCCAACACGGCAGAACAGTCATCTTCTTCATTTCGCAAAATCAAACCGAAACACCATAGATAACACTTCAAATCCACATCTAACACCCTAATCATCATCAAAAGTCCTCCTTGACTTCCAGAATATCAAACCAAACCATAATAATGCAAAACCCTAAGAAATCAGGATTAAATAATTCTATTTTCTAATCTTACCATTAACACACTAAATCAAGCAAACCATTTTGAAATAAGCCAAAAATGAAGAGTTTTACCATGGATAAACAGAGATTTCGAAGACCCATTACCTCAGCACTTGATTAAGCTCGGATTGAAGAATCACCCTTTTTGAAATCCTTGAAAACACAATAAGTTTGAATTAAACTCTAATAGAAATCGATTTACCCAAGGAATCCCTAATTAAATCTTAGATCTAGGGCTTGTTGGTAGTAAAAATCGAATTTTGAATGTTAGGGTTTGTAGTAAAACACAAATCAGTAGCTTTTGATGGTCAAAAACGAATTGAATCAAGGGAAAAATGGTAGATTTGGAAGAAATTAAGAGAAAAGTCATAGATTAGTGCTTAATTAGAGCAAGCTTACCTTAATCGGCTTCTAATTCGGGCCTAAGTGGGGATTAGGCCAGCCCTCCTTCCTTAGCCTATTCCCAAAAATGGAAATGGCTCAGGTTTGCCCTTTTATAGTAAGGGTTGGGGTATGCATAGGTAAGTTTTGGGGTGTAAATATGAAAAGTAGGCTAAAGGTGGGTATTTTACAAATTTAAGCACAATTTAAGCCTAATAAAATTTTGAAAATTTTTGTGGGACCTTAAGTATATGTCTAGGTTCATTTGACACAAAAATAAAATTTTCGGCGGTGGGGCCTACAGGGGTCCCGCCAAAACCCTAATTTTTGGGAAAATAGTGAAAATTCCAAAAAATCTCAAAAATTCACATTTGGTTTAAAATCACTTAAAACCACTAATGTTGAAGTTAATTTTGGTTAAAACCATCACAAACACTATTTATTTACGAAATTACTGAATAAGATCAAAAAACACGTAAATCTCACGATAACCAACAATTAAAGAAAACCAAAACCGGTTTAAAGATGAGGGTCCTTACACTTAGTATTTTGACCATATCTTTCTTTATATAATTTAGATTGATACTATTCTGGTGGCATTGGAAAGAAGACGTTTGTGGCTACATTTGTTATTTTAAGAAGAAATTCCAAATTTAGAAGATTTGTAGGTCAAATCTAGCATGCAATCGGACAGTTAGTTAACTAACCCGAGGCCAGCACATGAAGAATATTTTCATTGGTTGTGATTAATACACATAAGGAAAAACAATGAGGCTGATTGGATATCTAAAAGAAGATTCAAAGATACTTATTTGCTAAATAAATTATTGATTTATTTGATTAAGTTAGAATCTATTCATTGTCAAAGATGTAACCAATCAGGCAATCAATTAGGATGCAATCCAGAGATATGATTTTACTTTCCTCTTTGAAGCAACCTCTTCTATTCTTATAAATAGATGGGTGGGCGTGATAGAGGCATCATTCCCCCCTCTTTGGAGCTCTCTTCCCCTATTTTCATCTCTCATTTTATTTTTAGTTTTATTGTAATGCATTTCTAAGCCCTCAAGCTAAGGCTAGGAATGAAGCTTGTACTTGATGTTTAATGGATACTTTGATTCAAGTAAATTCTTTATCATTTTAAATTGTTTGCATAACAAGGAAGCAAGAATTGAAGTTGTTGTGGAGATCTCGTTGTTGTTTGGTCAAAGGTCAGATTGCTAACCTTAAATTATAATGTTAGAGCAAGAAATGCATGATTAATGAATGTTGGTATGTTTTATGTTTGGATTGGTTCATTGTTGAATATTATGCATGTTATTCTCGAGGATTATGAATCATGTACAGACACCTTGTGTTAAGTTAAAAAAACATCTTTTTATTCTTTTCATGTGATAGTTGACGATTGATTCAAATTGATTACATGATTAGATTTGATGTTAGAAAGTTATTTTGATGATTATATAAAATTCTGCAACTTCTCTATTCATCGACATAATCATCAACGTGTTGATGATGCTATCGATGCAGGGAGAAGAAGATAGAATGGTACCAATGAACTGATGGTACATCAATGTCTTATCAATGGGCCACCGACAGTGATATCGACGTGTCGATGAGGACATCGATGAGTGATTTTCCTATTCATTCCACTTTCGAAAAGGGGGGTTGATGCGTTGATGATTTACCAATGGTTATTGATGATTTTGTCAACATGTCGATGAGTCCACCAATAGTAAGTTGGTTTTGGGTATTTTTAGCAAGAATTGTTATGTATGTTAGCCTATTATTATGAGAAGTAATGGCAAGTTATTCGAAGCATGAATTGCAATTATACATGATGATGCGTTGAGTTCTGATTGGTTGTATGTACTTTTGTGTGTGAATATCCTTATAATGGAACACACCTCAGGACTGATGTCTTTCTGAGTACTAAGGTTGGTGGAACCTTTAGTGCTTTGGCTTCTCAAGTAAATCTTTAACCACATAAATAAAAGGATTCGGTATGAAAAAGGACCAAGGACTTCCTGCTCTCTAAAAATGAAAGTTATGTAGAGCCTCTTCCCAAGCCCAGGAGTCTTGTTTTAATGGACTATAGCATTAAAAGTTGATTGGTCCCTAGCAGTGCAATACAAGAGGTTTCAATGATCATGGATGTCTATGAGCCCACATAGGCCTTAGCTTCATAGCATGGATGTGGCAAGAAGACTTTAGAATACATGAAGCCTGAATGTAAGGTAGTTCATAGTCTATTGAGGTAGGACTGTACTTTTAGACATGGTTACCATATTATAAAGAATCTTTGACTTGCACTTACAAATTTGGAGAGTTATGAATGAGAGTCACATTATAGTGGAAAAGATAGTTGATGCATGCTTAAATGTTGTTCCTTGAAATGGAATTTATGTCAGTTAATATACTCATTTGGTTGGAAAGTTGACGAGTAATGATTCTTGAAATATTATAGTTCTTGTTCAGCTATCCAACTAGGTATGTTTGTATACTCAATATCCATTGTTGATGTAGGTTTTTAGAATAATAAGCGGGTGGGGGCACTTGTGCCAAGAGAAGATGTGAAGCTCTTAGTTCTATGTAGAATTTTCTAACCTTGATATAAACTTTAGTTAGTGTGTAATTTTTAACACATAGGCACGGAAGTCTCAATTACTTATGGTTGTATATATTATGCAATTTGGTACATACACGAGCAAGACCCTATGAGATTTGATTGTGATTTTATCATATCTTATATATAAAGACACAATGGTTTGGTTATCCATATGTTTAAAAATGAGTGAGTCACACCTTTGGTTAGTTTATTTATTGAAGGGTTTGACAAATGAGTTTCTTAAAAAATTTGTTTCTATTGGTTTTTCATTCAAAAATGAATTGAGAAAATCCAGGGTGTGAAACAAAATGGGTCAATGAAGCCAGAAAAGACAATTGCAGGGCCACCCTTGGCTTGTTAAGGATCAACCAGACTCTGAATTCTAATAGCAGAGACTCCCAGCGAGTTGTCTATTTCGCACCCCTGGGAAAAATGGTTGTGGGGGAGGAATAGGTCACACAAACTTCGTTGGCCATAGTCAGGATTGGTGGAGGATCCACTATAGGCGAAATTCCATCTAATTAGGCATTGGGTTTGCTGGTAGAAGCCTCGGTTCTGTTCCTGCCTCCAGATTCAGTGAGGAGGAGCATTTAGCTCCTATATGCATGCCTAAAAACGATATAGAAAGACTTATAGGTGAGTTGCGGAGACTTTTTGGCAAGTCTAGGGTGGTCGGACGGGCAGCAGTTCGCCAGCTGCACCTCCCTTCCTCTGGCATGCATATGGGGAAGATGGTGTAGTAGGGAAGACAACTTGAGCCAATGCAGGCCTATGGACCCGGTCAACCTGCACAAGTTGCGGGTTTGGATGAGGTCCACTCACCCGGCTTGAGCAAAATTGGGCCAGTTCCTACCAATTTTGTCCATTTAAGCATATTTATTTATATAAATAATAATAATAATAATAAATAATTTTATAAAATCATACTATAGGATGGGGAGCGTACGAATAGGGGCCAAGACATCCAAATGGTTATAGTAAATTTACTAAATTACCCTTGTGCTTGTTTGTGGGTTGATTCACCGTCTAAAAGAGGACTCTTTCTTTTGGACTAATGTTTGACCTAGCAAAATCAATGCAGTCTATGTTTTGATTAATTGGAAGCCTAAGCCATATGGTATTGGGTTCTCATGGGATGCAAAAATTATAGTCGAAGGAGATAGATTCTACCAAAGTTGGGAGGGAGGAGATTGTGACATTATTACACTCTTTTCTCAACCACGACAGTTTGGGTCTTACTCCAAGGTCGGAGTTGGGAAATTTAGGGAGATTTGTAGAGATTTCTTTCTGGGACAAGTTTAATTATAACTACGAATACTAAGACCATGGTGTCTAAAGACCTTCAAAGTTGTGAGATGGGGTTAGGGGTTTTGTTATGACAAACTTGTAGGAAGTTGTAAATAATGTTAAGGGATAACCACTGCTTAGTTCCTCTGTGGGGATTATAAACTTGTTTGTTCCTATTGAGCATAAGTGGATATACTCATGCATCTTCATGATATAGGTACCCCAGTGTAGGAGTAGTTGAGTAGCTGAGTTACGGGATTCAAGGAGCAGGGATGCTGCTTTTGGTTTTTCTTTATTTTTATTAGAATGTAATAAGGCACGAGATTGTCATCTCATACTTTATTTGTTCTTCGTAGATAGTAAATAGATTGGAACATGGATGAGACATGGATGAGACATGACTTAATATTAATGAATTTGAATCTATTATAAATAATCATGGATTGATATTATTGTTATATTAGGAAAAGGTGGTCACATGGTGGGGTTTATTTTAGTCATTGGTTTAGCATAATTTGTGTAAAAAACTTTTACTTGAGCTTTCCAGTCCATTTATCCCCAAAATATTATTTAAAAAACCTTGGTCATGATAGAATCGAATCTTGTCTACCCACTCAACAACACTTGATAGAAATTAAAATTTAAGGAGGAATAGTGCACGTGAAAAGATAATGTTAGCTAGGGCTGGCAATCGAGATAGGCTCAGGCAAGCCCCCGTCCAATTAGAGCCCGAGCCCATTATGCCTGACTACAAATAGCCCATTTGAAGAAAAAAAATTCATGAATTGGTTTCAGGCTCTTTAGGACTATAATTGTCTGCAACATAACAAGAGAAATAGAAGAACAAAACTATGAAAGTCTTTAGTTGGAAGAAATGGGTTCGCTTGAATGTATTAGTATAGTGTAAGGATCATCTCGGAATGGAGTATTTAGTGAAAAATTGTATCACACATAACCAATAACATGAACAATGAAGAAATGTCTATCAATCGATATTTCAAAACATCAACAACAGAAAATCAATTGAAGTTAGCAACAAAACATTGCTTTTTCTCAAATGTAAGAAACAACAAAGTTTGTTAATCAATTCTTCAAAACGTTGGCAACAGAAAATCGTCTAAAATTAGTAACAATGCTTTTTCTCGAATGCAAGAAAACAAAAAAATGGCCTTTTTTCTTACATTCTTCTACTTCTAGAAGTAGCTTCTCAAGCACCACTGCATGCAAAGATTGTTGCCACAAGCCCTTGAAAAAACCCACGAAGTTCATGAAAGGCCCATCTATAGGCCGCCCATCAACTTTAGAGCCCTCAAGTCTCCATCTATTTGCTCTCAATCATGGGAAACTTCAAAAACAAAAAAAATACCCTGAAAAATGGGGGGCTTTAGATGGCCTCTTGGAGCTCAATTTGAAGTGAGATTTCTTGATTTTGTCTAATAGATCAGATTTAATGAATGTGAGGGACAATCAAACAATAAGGGAACAAAAAAACATACTAAAAAAGAAAAAATGGAACACAAGAGGCACTAATTATGTTAAAATGCAAGGGTATCACTTGTAATTTTCATGTCTTATATGGCCCTTTAGATAGTGTAACTTAGCTCATTGTTTATGGTACAGTAGTCGCCGATATGTTTCTACTATAGTAAAAAAAACATGAAATAGGGAAACAAAGTGTCCTCTCCTTTCACTATGTTTCAAAATAATTATAGGCGGAAGCCATTAATATGATCATTTACATCATTAATAAGTCTCCAACAAATGTGGTCCAAAACATGATACTATATGAGGCATGACAAAAGAGAAAACCACAAGTAAGTTACTTTTAAATGTTTGAATGCATTGCTCATACTCACATTTATACACAAAAGATAAGCAAGTTTGATGAGAAAGGATGAAAATATATTTTCGTTGGATATATTAAAGAATCCAAAGTTTATAAACTTTTTAATCATAAAATTAAAGAATTAGTGATATCAAGAGATGTGGTCTTTAATGAAGAAGGCTCATGAAATTTTGAAGAAATAATGGTGGATTTTAAAAAATGTATGTAAAAGATGAGAAAGAAGAGGCTTTATCAAGTCATCAAACATCAAGTAGTTCACAATCACAAGAACATGGCTCTCTTCACTCACACCATGACTCAACACAAGATTTAAACATATGGATAATTAGTTCAAACAATATGGATAGTAATTCACCTCCAAGAAAGATATGCTCACTTCAAGAAATTTATGATGAATGTGATGTTGCATTTTTTTCTTGTGATCAAACAAAATTTAAAGATACTTCAAAAAAAGAAGTTTAGATAGAAGTAATGGATAATAAGATGAATATAATTGAGAAGAATAAGACATGGAATTCAGTTGATAAACCTCAAGTCAAAAATGTGATTGACTTGAAATGGGTGTATAAAATAAATTTCAATGAAGATGACTCAATTTAAAAACACAAAGCAAGGCTAGTTTGAAAAGGACATGCACAACAACCCGGAATTTACCTCAATAAAACTTATACTCCCATTGCAAGAATGGAAACTATAAGAATTGTACTTGCACTTGTCGCTCAATTAAAATTACAAGTATTTCAATTTGATGTCAAATTAGTTTTTTTGAATTGAGAACTTGAAGAAGAGGTTTATGTTAAACAACCACAAGGATGCAAAGTCAAAGGTAAAGAATGAAAAGTTTACAAACTCCACAAAGCCCTCTATAGATTCAAATAACCTCCAAGCTCTAAAAAAGCCCAAATGAATCATCCCTCTGTGCAAAGAAAGAATGTTGTATGATTTTAACATTATTTGCCTTTATATTGGCAATAGTCTGAGGATGATCAAAGAATTCAAGTACGCTATGAATAGAAAATATGAGTTGACCAATTTGGGACTTATGACATATTTACTTAGGATTCAAGTGAAACAAAAAGAATGTGAAATATTCTTATATCAAGATAAGTATGTTGATGGTTTGTTGAAAAAGTTTAATTGGATTGTTTGCAAAGAAATGGTTACTGACATGACTATGAATGAGAATTTGTCAAAAGATGATGAATGCAAGTTGGTGGATGAATTAGCTTATAGAAGTTTTATTGGTTCATTGATCTACTTGACAAATCTAATATTGTGTATTGTACGAGCATTGTTGCCAGGTAAATGAGTAAACCAAGTAAAACTTATTTTGAGGCGACAAAGAGAATTTTGAGGTATGTGAAAGGAATAAATAATTTTGAGCTATAATATGAATATGAAAAAGAAAGTGAATTGATTGGCTTTTTTTTATCATGTTTAAGCTAGTTATCTTGATGATAGAAGAAACACTTTTAGTTACATTTTTACTTTGGGAAGCAAAGTAATATTATGGTCATTAAAGAAGTAAGACACCGTTGCTCTCTTATCTGCTGAAGCTGAGTACATTTCATTTTTAAGTGCATCATGTGCACTGGTTTAGCTAGGAAGAATTCTTAAAGATCTCAAGTGTGAGCAAGCATATCCAATAACAATTTTTTATGACAATATGTCGACCATTTGAATGACTAAAAAGCCAATCTTTCTTAAAAGGACAAAGCACATTATGTTGAGGCATCACTATATAAGAGAGCTAGCAGAGAAAGGTGAAGTTGAGTTGAAGTTTATCAAGACCAATGATCAATTAGAAGATGTATTTATTAAGATAGTAGCAATTAAAAAGTTTATTTACTTTAGAAACCTTATAAAAATTACAAAGTAAGAGGGGGTGTTAAAATACAAGGGTATAACTTATGATTTTTACGTCTTATATGGCCTTTAGATAGTATAACTTAGCCCATTGTTTATGAGGGTCTTGATTTGCTATAGTAGCCACTACTACAGTAACAATGTTTCAGCTAGAGTAAAAACAGTGAAATAGTGAAACAAAGTGTTCTTCTCCCATTTGCTCTTCATCTTTCAAATAGTAAAAGCTTGATTTTTTTATTATATACCTTATATTTCTCTATTTCTCCATTACTCAATCTATTCCGACAAATTACACAAAGATGATGATAGAATGAAAGAGGACATATATTGGGGATAAAGCCAAGCATGCGATTGGTGGGAAGATTGGTTCTAAAAGTTGCTTATGGTAGGCAGGAGGAGTAGGATTTGGAAACACTAGACATGTCAATGGTGAGGAACTCAACTCAAGCGCAGGAGTGTATTACGGCAACTTATAGGAAGACGAGATTGAAAGAATGAGGAAGGCAAACGTGAAAACTAAGGCTCTGTTTGGATTGAGAGAAAGCGAGAGAAAGTAAAAGATTCTATTTAAAATCCATCAATTTCCCTCGTTTGGTAAAACGTGGAAAAAGAAAGTAAGGCGGAAAGCAGGAGAAAGAGCATGGAAACGGAGGCTCAAAATTTTCCACCCCTAAACCCGTGGATTTTGGGAGAAAATCCACTGGTTGAGGCTTCGTGAAGAACGAAACAGTGAGTTTATATATGGCGGTGAAGAAGGAAATTCATGCCCTTTTCCATTCTCTTTCCAATGCTACTCCCTTGGCATAGGGCTAGCCAGCTCGCTGCTCACCGCCCTATCTCGTTATTACCGCTAGTAGGGAGGCTGTCGTCACTATCTCCGGCACCAAGAACATCAGCAAGCTTGAGTCTTCATTGTCATGGCAAGCCACCATCTCATTCAACATCTGAAGTAGAAAATTGATGATTTGTGTGCAATAGGTTTATTGCAGCGAGGGCGTCGACCTCGTACAATTTCAGCTCCATAAAAAAAGGCTCAACAACTCTTCTCCTTCCATGTTTGAAGAAGACTTTTGGCCTTCTATTGGGCTCAAAGACCCGCCTTTGTTGGACCATGGTATGGGCTCGAGCCCGGTTTGATCCAATGATGTTGCGGTCTGGGTGAGCCGGTATGGGTCACAGGGTCCAAGGGTGGTGGGGGCGGCCTTGCCGACCCCACATGTGCCTTCGTTACACATAATTCGAGTGGGACCCACATATGTCACACATGTACACTAGACATACATCTAGGTGTGCATTTATACATTGTGGGGCCCAGACGTGCAAATTATGTGTTGAGGGTGGGACCCGTGTGATTAGCGAGGGGTCGACCTTGTCGCGGGCTTGACTGTGTGCAGGGGGTCCAGGCCTCCACGGGCTTTGTGGGTACAGAGCCTGCTTACGTTGTGGTAGACCCTCAAGTGAAACTGGAAGGATGTAATGTAACGACCCATTTTTCGATTACGCTTAACCCGGGTGGGTTAAGGGTAATTCGATAAATTTTTTATTAAGTGTCAGGGGTTTCAAAGGATGAAACCCCTGTATTTGGGTAGAGCTCAGAGTAATGAGCGTGACGAATCGAAGAATGCGCAAAACGGGGGTCGGGAGCAAAAGCTATGGCCTCGGGAAGCGTGCTGCATGGGCGGGGCCCATTCAAAAAGTGCAGGATAACCTACCCATGTGTGGTCTTATTTTGAAGGGCTCGCCAACACGAGTCCATCAGTATCAAGAGCGTGCGATTCCAACGTCAAGGTTGGAAGTTATCGCGTTTTGAGGTCAGGATATTATTTGAATAAAATAATATCTTTCTGGATAGGATTGATGACACAGTGGATAAGACTGACGACAAAACGGATAGGATTGCTGACGAAGCGGATAGGATTGATGACACAAGCGGATAGGATTAATGACGAAGCAGATAAGATTGATGATGCAAGCAGATAGGATTGCTGACGAAGCAGATAAGATTGACATGTGTCAGCCTCACATCCCTCTAGTTTTTCTATAAATACCACCTACGGCATCCAGAGGGAGGAAGGGGAAGAATTCTCTCCCACATTTTCCCATTTCTCTCTCACGTTCAGAAACTTCTATTCTTTGTTTCTCACTCATTTTAAGTCCGATTCGAGTCATTCTTGAGGCGTTCCTAGCTAATTCGAGGGTGATCTACGCAATTGCATGGTCCATTCCTCTAGTTGGCACTCAAATAAGGGAGAAATGACCCAGGGCAAGAGGAGGCTCTGTCCGCCACCCTCCTACCCCAAGAGAGAGAGAGAGAGAGATGGCCCGGTGAGAGAGGAGGCTTTGTCCTTCGTTACCGGGCCAAATCAAGAGAAGTGGCCCGAAGTAGGGGAGGCTTCATTCTCTACCGAAGGGCCACGATGTGTGAGGAACACCATGAGTAGGGGAGGTTCTGTCCACTGCCCACGGGCGCAAAAAATGAGAAGTCTCTGGGAAAGGGGAGAGTTGGTCGGGTCGTCTTTCGGTGCAAGGCAATGAACGTATGGAGGCTAGAGGAGGCTCTGTCCGCTGTCTCCGGATTTGAAGGGGAGGACACCCAGAAACGAGCATCCCGAATATCGCTACCTCGTGAGACATCAGGGGAGTAAGAGTTTCTTACCTCCTATTTTAATTATAGAACGACATATGCTTTTTAGGCCATGATATGTTGTGCTTATGCCATGATGTGTGCCGTCTCGCTCTAGGTTAGAGAGAGACGGGTTGTGCGTGTGTTTATATTATGATATGCTATGCTTATATGCCATGATGTGTGTCGTCTCGCTCTGGGTTAGGGAGAGACGGGTTGTGCGTGTGTTCATATTATGATATGCTATGCTTATATGTCATGATGTGTGTCGTCTCGCTCTAGGTTAGGGAGAGACGGGTTGTGCATATGTTCATATTATGACATGCTATGTTTATATGCCATGATGTGTGCCATCTCGCTCTGGGTTAGAGAGAAACGGGTTGTGCGTGTGTTTATACTATGATATGCTATGCTTATATGCCATGATGTGTACCGTCTCGCTCTGGGTTAGAGAGAGACGGGTTGTGCGTGTGTTTATGATATGATATGCCTTGAAGTGTGCCGTCTCGCTCTGGGTTGGAGAGAGACGGGTTGTGCATGTGTTTATGATATGATATGCCTTGAAGTGTGTCGTCTCACTCTGGGTTGGAGAGAGACGGGTTGTGCGTGTGTTTATATTATGATATGTTATGCTTATATGTCATGATATGTGCTTATATGCCATGATGTGTGTCGTCTCACTTTGGGTTAGAGAGAGACGGGTTGTGCGTGTGTTTATATTATGATATGTTATGCTTATATGTCATGATGTGTGCCGTCTCACTCTGGGTTAGAGAGAGACATGTTGTGTGTGTGTTTGGTCTCGGCTAAGTAATATAGCGAGACGTGTGATGCATGTGGTCTCGGCTCAGTGATGGAGCGAGACATGTGAATGTGATGGTCTTGCTCTGGGATAGAGTGAGGCATGTTGTGGTGGTCGTGTGGTGCTCGTCTCTATGATAGAGCGAGATGTGTGTTGCCGGTGTTTTATCGGGTTTTTGTATAACTCCGATTAAATATTCGGAGATACGTATTTTATACATATATATTTTTGGTATACCGGTTGTATGTAGTAGCCAATAGGCAGAACTATGTCCGGATCCGATCGTATCGGAGTAACATCGTGGATGTTATCCGATATGTACGTAGGCAACCAACGGCAAGGCAACGTTGGCCCGGTCTGAATTAGTTATATAATTAGGCCAGTTTTTGCTTACGTGCAATGGAGCGCTAAAGTTCCGTAGCGCGTAGAGGAATGAGAAGACTCTCGCACTCAGAGTGCGCCGCTCCCGGTTCTGGGTTTGGTTTTCATCGTTTTCGAACCCCCGGCCCGGGTCGGTTTTCGGGTCGGGGCATCACATGTAATCAGCATGACCCATTTGAATTAACCCACACACTAAAGCCCATAAGAGATAGCCTAATAAAGATCCGCCTATATATGGTATGTAGGGGGTAATTAAGTGGGAGAATAATGGGTAATTAAGGGAGAGGATATTCTCTAATTCCATAAGGAAGGGTCACCCCACCCCTTGAGATATCTTCTTCCCAATTGGGACGCCCCTCTCTCTCTCTTCCACTTGTTCTTCCATTGATGCAGTCTACTCCTCCATTGGGAGAAGCTGCTGGCCGCCCCTCCGATCCCCTCTCCAAGGTGCTCTAGGCGGGCTGAAAGGAAGGAGGACACTCCACTCCATTGTTGGGTCGTTTTGGAGCTTGAGCGGACTGATTCATTGCTGAGTTTCATCAAACCAAGCAAGGTGTTGAGGGATCTGTATATTAGAAAGGTAAACTCTAATCCCCCCTCTAGGTCTTGTGGTTGGTGTGCAATACCTGATTTGTGGAGGACGTGCAGCTCTCCTATATTTGATATTTCCCTTTGATTGATTATATGAGATGCATTTTTATTGCTAATTGGATATAGTTTTGCATGATTATTGTGTAGATCTTTGGTAAAGTTGATTTTTTTATCAGTGCACCCTCCCCCTACTCCAAAGCTTCCGCTGGCCGGCCACTCTACAACCTTCTGGATACCCCTTCCCGCTATTGCTCAAGCACCTCCCTTTCCGGAGAGATTTTGCTGCTTCTATGGAAGTTGTTGTGGACAGATATTAATGCAGCTAAGCTGAATTGCTGGTTTTTTTTCTTCCATATCTAAATGTTGGTTGTTGGTTATTGACATTTTTCTTATGTTTAGTTTTTGGGTTTTGAAGAAATCGGTGCTCTATTTGCCTCTTTCTGATGACTGAAAAAACCCTCTCGTTTTTTTTATATCTTGCAATGATTTGTTGCAATGCAACCTTTGCTTGTCTTACTTATGCTGCATTGAAGAAATTAGATGTTCTAATGGTCCCATTGTTGATCCCAGTTTTAGAAGTCTCGTTCTCATTTAAGCAGTCGTTTCTTGTGTTTACGTGTTCACAACTACTAATTTGAGATGGACTTTTACAAAATTGAATGAGTTTTAGTTTTATAAGATGACATGACTCTCTTGGAAAAAGAAAGAAAGGTGATGAACTTATTCCGCCTCAGCTCATAAAGGGTTGTGTATCACATAGATGCAATTAATATTCCCTTTTATAGTAAACATTGTTGCTTGAGATATCTATTTAACAAGTTAAAATTGGTTTCCCAGTACCTCCAATTAACGAGTCCCTATTTATCAGTTATGCTTGATTATAAATTAATTAAAATATTTTATAAATTTATTTTATTTATATATAAATTTATAATTTTTTTAAAGATCTATCATATTAAACCAAATAAAAAATTATATTTCCTTTTTCTATTTATGTGTGCAACTAAATAGTAAATTTTTTTCAAAAATCCCCTTAATTCCTTTTTTCCTGAATTTTCTCTCTTTTACTTTATTTTTTCCTTTTTTCCACTTTTTCCCATCTAAACAGAGCCTAAGAAAATTAATAGAGTTTATCGGACCTCGAGGTAAAGCCAGAGCCGGATAGACTTGTACCTAAGCGAGAAGCTCGTCCCTAGTCATTTATAGAGTTCCGGCTGAATTCTAATCTCCTTAATGAAGTTTCACCAGGACGTATCTGGTGAAGACCATAAGTAGCTTGTGAGATATAAAATGACATTTGAAAAAACAACATTTGCGTTTTTTTTTTTTTTTCACAGGACCACGTGATAAACAGTATGGTTGGTTGTTATCATTTCACCAATTAAAGCTTCACAAGGGATTATAATTCGCTCCGGCCGGGGTTTAGATCAGCTGAGTGGGAGTGCCAGACGCAGGACAAATATGTCTTGTCGCTGGCGCTGAATGACACTCCTACCGTGCTGTGGGCCTCCGGTCCGGCCGGTCCCCGTTAGCTCGTAAAGCCAATGGCTAAGGTGAAGGGGTTTGGACGAAATCCAAGTATCACAAATCAAACCTTGCCACGCGTCTATTGTGGGAAGGAATCAGATAACGCCCTCAAGCGGCAGCGAGGGGTCCGGCCTAACTCTAAGCAGAAGCGGATCAGGAGAGGCTGCCATTGCAAGGGCTCTGGATCGATCAGTCCACGAGATTTAAGAATGCCACCACTCCACTCCCTCTGCCTCACTACTCCCCAGCCCTCCACCCCTACTACTAAAACTACAACCACTGCCACTACCCTCTCCACCAAACCCACTAATAATCAGCTCCTCCATCGCCATCGCGGTAGTAGCAGCAATGGCAATTGTCTCCATCGCCACCTCTCTTCAGATGCGGCCGCCGCCCTCTCCCTCCAGTTCAAGGAGAAGATCCTATGCCTCGAGATCATGGGCGTCGACTCCGGCCGCGCCCTCTCCCTCAACCCTTCCCTCCACGCCGCTTCTCTTCCCTCCATCCACTCCGTCGTCACCTTCCTCCGATCCAAGGGCATCCACCACAAGGACCTCGCCCGCATCTTCGGCATGTGCCCCTCCGTCCTCACCTCCGACGTCCAAACCCACCTTGCCCCCGTCTTTATCTTTCTCTCCCAGGATCTCCGCGTCCCAGAATCTAACTTCAGGAAGGCCATCAATAAGTGCCCCCGCCTTCTGGCCTGCAGCGTCAGAGACCAGCTCAAGCCTGCCCTCTTTTATCTGCAGCGCCTCGGATTCAAGGACCGGGAGGCCCTGGCCTACCAAGACTCCATCCTCCTTGTCTCCAACGTGGAGAAGACGCTCATGCCCAAACTGGATTGCCTGGTCAGCCTTGGGTACTCGCGGGCGGAGGCGGTGGGCATGGTGCTCCGCTGCCCCGGCCTCTTCACCTTCAGCGTCGAGAACAACTTCAAGCCCAAGTTCGGGTACTACATGAACGAGATGGATGGCACCCTCCTGGAGCTCAAGGGCTTCCCCCAGTACTTCGGGTTCAGCTTGGAGAAGAGGATCATGCCTAGACACAGGGAGACGGTGGAGAGACGGGTGAAACTGCCTCTCGCTTTGATGTTGAAAAGCAGCGATCAGGAGTTTAATGAATTGCTGGATGGAAAGAGGCATTGCTAATTGTGTTCACCGTTCGGGTCATGTACTGATCATGGATGGATATGGAACAGCTACGTCTATTACGCTCCATGGATTCACGCTAACAGTTGCTGTTGCTCCTGATCATCTACCTGCATCTTCTTCAGGTATGTAAACATATTTCACTTTGATCTCTCTCTCTCTCTCTCTCACTCTCACTCTCACTCTTGTTTTCTTGTAAATTGTAAATTGAAACAACCTGAAGTAAGGACTGATAATTAAGATGAACGACTCAATCTTATTTGTATTTGTAAGAACGCGTCTATGTATACCCCCGAAATGTTCTTTAATTACTTACCTGTTTTATTGTGTACCCAGATGATTTTTTTAGAGTATCCCACATTCCCACTTACACTCAGACATAAAACAAATTTATTCCCATAACTTACTTTACCCCACTCGTTCCCGCACCTCCTTCCCGAGAAGGCATCGGATGGAACCGTTTTACTGCGTGGTTGGGTCCATACATATGTTCTCATATACTCTATTAACACCTGATTTTACTTTTCAAAGACGTCGAAACCATTAGAACTTATTAAAGAGTGGATAGAGGTATTCACTACGTAGCTTGAGGAGCAGTTCCACACCCAATGCCCACCATCCTCTTCCTTGGCCCGACCCCACTGCTTGACTGCAACATTGGAAGGATGACCTAGTTGCACCAAAAAGAGGTTATGAGTAGATGTATATATAAATTTATAACTTCATCACTTATGGATAAAGCATAAGGTAAATAAAATAAAATTTATAAACAAGAGGCTTGCCTTCTTTACTTAATATATTTTCTCTGTCCTATATTATTGTCTCTCTTTAATTTTTTAAAGTGAACTAAAATTAATTTATTTTAAAAAATTAAATAGAGCTATTAATTTGAGATAAAAAGAATATTTGAAAAAATCTACTAAATATAAATAATATCTCTTCTTCATTCTCCTTTACAAAAATAGATGAAGAACTTTCAAATTGATAAGCAAGTGAAAGGACTACGTACACATATATCTATAGCCTCATGATGACCATTCCTATAAAAGGAAAACTGATAAAATGACACCCCCCACCCACTAATAACTAATTCCAAATTTAAGTTTTAATTAATCAAAATAAATTTTCATTTCCAAGTGATTATTCATTTTCTTTCATAACATTTTGGTTTCTAATGGGGTCCACATGTATAGACATACCAACTCTTACTGCCAGAAATGCCACTCTTTGGGATGTCGCCAAAAGCACCACCTTCTTGTCCTTCTGGTAAAGACCTAGCAACGATTAGAAAGGTTACAATTTTCCATAGGCCAAAAGTGCCAAAACATTGTTGCTCACAGCCCTTTCCCTCGGTATTACAGTCATGTGGTAGTAGTAAGAAGCAGGACCAGTTAGAGAGTGGTTGCCTACAAGGAAGCTTAGCTGAGAGGCAATACTAGAGGTAGAGTCGGTGCAAGGTCATCGACTTGGGGGATTGGTGCAATACTTGTGTTCATGTTTGAATAAAAAATATAATTTAGAATTCATCTATATGTTTCTCAATAATCCCCTCAGTACCCTAATAACCGCATAAACCGCATAATGAATTTATAAGTAAAATGGAGTATTGAGGGGATTATTGGAGTGCATATAGATACATTCTATAATTTATTTATAGATAATAAAATAAACTTCTAGGGGAGATCCTATAAAGGAAAGCATTTTTTATGCTCCCAACTCACAATGAACCTAGTGTAAGCCGCGCATGAGAGTTTTTCATCCATGAGATCGATGGTGCACACGCTAGCATACATTGGCATTAGTATTATTTATACTAACATTTGCGCCATCAATCTTAAATAAAAAGGCCTACCATGTATAAAAAATGCTTCCAGTTCAACGAAGGGAAGGGATGACATTGTACTATGAAATGACATGGTTGCCACCAAAATTGGACAAATTAAGACATTAGCAGAATCCTACTACGAGTCTAACTCCATGTTCGATATGGTATGTTAGAGAAGTTGGCGAACAAAAGCAGCAGCAAGCAGGCTACATAAATGTATACGAGTTTGCTTAAGCGCAAATAGCCACCCCAAATTGCAAGTAGAATATGACTCTAAGTTTGTAATGTCCAAGTCGGAATTAGACATTATAACTTTTGGAGTATGCAATTAGGGGTGCTAACGAGTCAAGCCATCTTGCCGAGCAAGGGTGCCTCAACTCGAATATGGCTCGACTCGAAGTGGCTCGGCTCTAACTCAACTTGAACTCAAATATTTTTTAGTCGAGCTCAAGCATACCTAGCTCTACTCGACTCGACTTGAATAAAACTCGAACATGGCTCGAACTCGACTTGAACTCGAATGAAATTTATAAATATATTTTATAATACATATAAATATACATTAACAACTATATATATATATATATATATATATATATATATATATATATATATATATATATATATATATATATATATATATATATATATATATATATATATATATATATATATATAATTGATAAGTTAAAATGGGATACACTATTGACTATAGTACATATCAAACTATATGCCAATCACTATACAAAAATATAATTAGGTCAAACAAATTATGATATATATTTTCAAATTTTTTGTAGAAATTAATGTTAGAATCCTTAAAAATTTAAATTTTACAATATCTTTCTAAAAGTTATTTAGCATTGACTTATGAAGTCTCTTTTGATTTCATAGGGTAAAGTCTCTTTCGTTCTTTGGATTTCGCAAATAGTGTTTATGTTTATCTTTAGTTTATTTCTTGATGAATTTGTTGGCTTGCAGGGTTCAAATAGTAAACAAATCCATCAAGATGGCGATTTCTCTATAAGTGAGAATTTTCATGTGGATCGTGTGGTTTTTGTGAGAATTGGTGGGTACGGGCTATGGGTGGTTCATAATTTTACATGTAGTTTATTGAATTGCTTGTCATAAAGGTTATTATGTAAATTTCGTTGCTCAATTAAGGTTCCTGTTGCTTTAAATATGGATTTATTCTTTTATTGTTATATGGTCTCAAATTATTTGTTGTTTCCTTTGCTATTTGTTGAGTGTAATATCTCTTTACCTTGTTTCGGTTAGTGGTCTATCTCTTAAAGTGTGGCTTTTCTAATGTCTATGTCTGATCTATTCCAGAGGTAGTATGTTGGTGACTATTTCTCCTCCATTGTCATTGTGGTTTAGAAGCTATTCGAAATGTATTATGTTGGTGATGATTTTTGTTGCATTGTCATTGTGGGTTAAAAGCCACTAGATAAATGCAAAATCTATTGTGGAGGTGCATGCCACTGTCGAAAAAAAACCAGTAATTAATTAAATTTTGTATTATTTTTATCTCATTTTAATTAATTAAAGAAATTTGATTAAAATTTTTGGTTCTTATTCTATTTCGGTTGTTATATTGGTCTAGTTCCAAAAATTTTGGTTGCATGAAACTAGGGTTGTGCCAAAATACCGAAACTGAACCGAACTAGGTAAAACCAAACATAAATTTAGCGGTTCAGTTCTGGTTCAGTTCTAAAGAAAAAAAATGAATGAACTTCGGTTTGGTTTGGTTTTATAAAAAAAAAACCCAGATCCGAACCGAACTGAAATATCTACCTATGTATAAAACTCTGTGTCTCACTCACTTTCACACATTCCTAACCCTAAATCTCACTCTCCCATTACGGGTAAGGTCAGGTATTAAAAGTAAAAACCCGAATGAATTTCAAGTAGGGTCGGGTTTTATTCATAAAATACCCAAGACCCAACCCAACCTCACATTTAAACTAGTAAACCAAACCCAACCTGGTGTATTAACCCAGAAACCCTAATTTACCTAGCCCGTGTATATATATATATATATATATATATATATATATATATATATATATATATATATATATATATATATATATATATATATATATATATATATATATATATATATATAATCCTCTCATCTTTGCCGGTTTACTTCATATGCTGATCAGCTCAATCCCCGGTTCCTTCTCCTCCCTCTTCACGCCCTCTCGACATGTATTGTATATCCCATAGTAGATTCTCTCTTTCTCTCTCGATCCAGCCTGGTCTCTCTTTCCATCACCCATGCCCACTCCCTCTAGACCTCCGTCGTCGTCTACATAGCTTATAGTACCCTTGTGAGCGAGATCGGTCTGTCTGCCCTCAATGGCTACGATGAGGCCATTGCTCCCACTGTAATCATTTTCTCAACCAAAAACCTTTGACCCTCATCGATTGTGGCTGGTGCGAGAGGACCTAGTTCGGACCATCAATGGCAGGCTCAGAGGGCTGATTTTGTAATCAAAGCTGAAGCTTGTACCAGTCGGGGAGTAAGTCGGTGAAGATGGGAAGGAGGGCATATGTGATCATGTGCCAAAGAGGGAGCTCCCTGCTTTTATTCTCTGCATGTGGGTTGATGAGGAACGACCATGTTCTTCACTTGTGTTTGATTAGAGAATGTCACTGTGCGGCGGATTCCATGTTGAGTTTTTCTTGAGTGTTATAAATTGTAATTATTTCCTTCTTGAGCAAAAGATGTAAATTCAATGCTGATATATGCCAATGTCCCAACCTCTCGAATATTAGTTTGATTATTACAATGTCTAATTTCACCCTCTTCGTGTGTACAATACAATGCATAAATATGATAGTGTATACAGTGTTATTGTTGCATAGACCCAAACCTATATAATCTTTGTTAACATTCTGCCATTAATTGTCTAACTATCTATTGGGTTGATGAGGAACGACTCTGTTCTTTGCCTGTATTTGATTAGAGAACGTCACTATGTGGCGGATTCCAGGTTAGAGTTTTTCTTGAGTGTTATAAATTGAAATTATTTCCTTCCTGACCAAAAGATGTAAATTCAAAGCTGATATATGCCAATGTCCCAGCCTCTCAAATATTAGTTTGATTATTGCAATGTCTGATTTCACCCTCTCCGTGTGTACAATATAGTGCATAAATATGATAGTGTATACAATGTAATTGCTGCATAGACCCAAACCTAAATAATCTTTTTTGACATTCTGCCATTAATTGTCTAACTACATGTAATGAGTTCAAAAATCTTACTTGAATAATTTTGTTGATAGAATTTTTAGCATTTGATATATCTAGTTCGGTTCTTATGCCTCGGTTCGGTTCTTGTATTTCAGTTCCATATATAATTTGGTTTGGTTTGGTTCCTGCTAGAACCCAAAATCGAACTGAGATGCAACCCTTACTTGAAACCGAACTGAGATTTAGAGATTGAGCCCAATTCGAGCTACTTCCCTTGTGTAATGGAATGAGTCCAAGTTCGAGCTTGTATATTTAGTTCGAGTTGAGCTTGAGCTAGTATCCTCGAGCTCATTTGTGCCTCGAGTCAAGTTCGAGCTTATTACTTAGACTTTGAGTTCGAGCTATAGGAGGCTCAAACTTGACTCAACTCGACTCATTAGCACCCCTATAATGACCAAGTTGGAATTAGACATTATAACTTTTGAGGGTAGTTACATATAAATGCATAAATCTTTTATTCTTACAAAAACAATGTAACATGCATGAATTTTCCCGGACACTAGAAAAAGTGTTTGAAAAGAATTAAAATTGGAAGTAAGAAAAAAACGAGAAAAATTGAAAGTACAAATGTGCATGAATGATAGAGGTTACTTCACTTGGTGGGTTTATTCTCATACTATAAATATGAGAGGATAAGCTGAGGGACAAGACCCGATGCTAAAGAAAGTGATGGATGAGGATAAGCTAAGGAAAGAGACCCAAAGTTGGGCTTCTAGGCCAGGCTAGCTAGCGCAAGAGCTGGCTATGCCACTCGTGCCAAATCTAATATACTTAGGATCTGTTTAGGTAATGATTGCTGGGAAATCAAAATCAGGATTTTGTAAAAGGCAATTGTTGGGAAATCAAAATCATGTTTGGTTCCAATACTGGAAAAGTAAAATTTGGACATGATTTGCCATAAACCACGTTTGGTGGAGTATGTGGGAAAGAAGATTTGTGGAAGTAATATTACTAATATACCCTTTAAGAGAAGCAATCATAGACCTTTGATCAAATAGACGGCTGCGATTACCACTATTACATGATAAGAGAAAACTCATTCTTCCTTATACCATTTCGGATAATTTGCCCCTTTTGCCCTAATTGCCGCCCTTCTCACTATGCTTCTCGCAGCCATCCGTCCACCCTTCAACTGGATTAATCATCCACACCCTTCTCCCACATCTATCCAATGTCTAAACCCCCAAATCGTCCCTTCCAACCATTTTCTCCTTTCACCTAAATCACCCCTTCCACCCCTTCATCAGATCTCCAACATGCTTAGAAATTTTAACAATGGATGGTTTGCATAGGTCGTGGAGGGTGTTGATGGCATATCAATTTGAGCAACCACTCTCTGGCAGCTCTACTGTCATCATCTCATGCTTGGCCTTGCTCGCACCTCACTTGGCCTTGTTTGTATAATATTTTGTTTTTATGGTTATTGATCTTTGATGAAGCATGACTATGAAGTTGTTGGTGAATTTTTTTATATTTTATGGTTATGGATATTTGCTTAAGTGTGATTATGAAGTTGTTCATATAAATTTTATTTTTTTAATGGTTATGGACATTGGCTAAAGCCTCATGCTGAAGCCATTTGTATATTTATATATTTTTTATGGTTATGGATATTTACTTAAGTGGTTGAGAAGCTGTTCGTATAAATTTTCTTTTGTATGTTTACGGATGTTTACTATAATGGTTAATTTACTGTGAATTTTATTTCTTATTGCATGATGTTTTGCTAGGACATGAACTATAATCCTTTTTGCGTGCTTTCCCTTTCCAGTCAATTGTTGTTGGCCCAAACTACTCTGAATTTTTTTTATGCTACATGATTTTCTGCTAGGTCATGAAGTGTAATCCTTTCTATGATGCATGCATTTGGGTTCCATTCAATTGTCGTTGTCCTAAAGTAATTATTGTCTGTTAGGCCATGAACTGTGATCCTATTTGTATTGCATGCCTTTGGATTTCAGTCAATTCTTGGCACACCAAAGTTAATTTGCTGTGATTTTTTTTGTATGTTGTATATCATTTCTTTCTGCTAGGTCATGAATTGTAATGTTTTTTATGCTTTATGTCATTCCTTTTTGCTAGGTCATAAATTGTAATCCTTTTTATGTTGCATGCCTTTGGATTTCAGACAGTTGTTATTACCTCAAAGTTAATTTATTGTGAATTATTTTTTTTTATGTTGCATGATTTTTTTCTAGCTCATGAAGTGTAATCTTTTTTATGCCATATGCCTTTTCATTTCCACTAAATTGTTATCGCCCCTAAGTAATTTACTTTGAAATTGTTCTTTTAATGATGCACACTTTTCTGCTAGGTTGTGAACTGTAATCCTATTTATGTTGCATGCCTTTGGATTCTAGTCAATTGTTGTTGCCCCAAAGTGAATTTACTGTGAATTTTTTTATGCTGCATGTCATTGCTTTCTGCTGGTCATGAACTATAATCTTTTTTATGCTACATGTCATTCCTTTGTGCTAGGTCATGAAGTGTCATCCTTTTCTGGTAGGTCATGCATTTCTTTTTTTGCTAGGTTAATTTAAGTGAATTTCAGTTACGTATATCTTATTGATGCTTTCATAGCAAGTTTGCATAGTTAATTATTAGCTGGATTGAGTCAAATGGAAATATAGTTAATTATCATCTGAATTAGTTGATTTCAAACACCATAAATAGTGGTAAAATTAATATGTTGTCCTTATTAAACTATGCTCATATATTATAATAATCATTGCATGTGAAGTTGGTGTCCCAAAGAGTGTCAATTTGTATGTTATTATGTTCATAAGTCTTTTATGTTACGTATATGTTCTTAAATAATGACATTTTATTTGCACATATGTGCTATGTTATATATTTTTCAACTTGTTAATAATATATGAATAGACATGGTTGCAAAGATGGTTCTCTTTTGTCTAATGATGAGCTTTGCTAGAGCCTTAATTTTCAATCTTACTGATGTTTTAGTATCTACATACAAAACTTGCTCCTCTATACCCCAATCTTTCCTTTTATTGCTGCTTGATTGAATTTTCTTTTCAATCAAATTCCTTTCTATCCTAGTGTGAACAAAAGTCAAGGTGAATAGACAAGCATGCATTACAGTGGAGGCTTAGAGCAAAACACATAGTTTTGGATTTTCGGCTAGATGCCAACCATAACTCAAAAGACCACATTATATTCATAATAGTCATTTGTGTCTGAGAAAATTAATGGGTGCAGCTAGTGTTTTAAAACCTGGCCCGGCCATTGACCCAGATTTGTGTCTGGGCTGGTTCAACCGGGGTCAACCCGGGCTAACCCGGTCAATATATAATTTCCCCTTAAGGGCCTCACTCTTCAACCCTAATTCTCATTTCTAGGGGAGACGGCAGGCTGAATCCAGCCAATGGGCTTGGCGACGGAGCTGAACTCGAGGCTACCAATGCAGGTGGAACTGTGGAGGCCAGAAGTGGGGTGAACAGGTGAAGACCATGTGGTTCTGGGGCGACGTTCACACCACGTCATAAGCCGCAAGCAGCGCAGCTGGGGCTGCCAAAGATGAGGAGAAATGCAGGGAGTGGAGGAGGGAGTGGTAGACAGACTTGGTGCCGGGCTGGGGGAGGGTGGAGGGTGGGGCAATTTTTGTAGCCGTTTTTTTGGTCTTCAGCGGCTTGAATGGAGACTACCGGAGTCAAGAGGCACTGCTTTAGGCTTCAACCTGGACCGACCCTCTTCCCATTCTCCTTCCCTCTCCCTCTCCCTCCCCCCTCTCTCTCTCCCTCTGCTTCTTGCTTCCCCTCCCTCTCCTTCTCCTTCCCCCTTCACCTCCCTCATGCAATTTTTTTTATAACCCGGACTGGCCCGGTTGTCTGGGTTACCGGTTTGACCGGCTAGGTTTAATTGACCCGGCTGAGTCAACTCTGCCTAGTAACTGGGATGACTCGGCCCAGATCTTTAACCTGGTCCGGTTGTACCCGGTCGAACCGGCCAGTCCAGTCCAGTCCTGGTTTTAAAAGAGTGGGTGCAGTCATTTCAGGAATTGCTCTTTCCATATTACTTATGTATTGATTTATGTAGACGTGGCTCCATTGTAAGTGATATAAAAACATGTACTACAACTATATGATAGATGTGGTTACTTTCATGTAATAGTGTTTGACCCGAATCATGAAGATTCACATTTGATATGTACAAATGTGATAGCTACTGTAGAAACTTAGAAAGTTCCAAGCTATGATCTATTGTCAAAAGTATCACTAGGGTGCATTAACCAATCCCTTAATATGGCTGTTGGTGTAATTTTTGGTTTGCAATGTGTAAGGAAGTTCAGAAAGGTTCAAAATCTTTGTGTCGTGCAATTTTGACAAGAGGACAAGATTGAATGTACGGGATGGATTACCCATCAACCCACATAATTTACACATTTCCCATGACATTCAACACACATAATTTACATATTTCTCATATTCAACACGGATAATTTATACATTTCCCATGTCATTCAAAACACATAATTCACACATTTCCTGGCCTTTCAACACACATTTTTACATAACAAACATAATTCCCAGATAATCATTCACACCTCTCCCGTGACATTCAACACACATAATTCACACATTTCCCATGCCATTCAACACACAAAATTCACACATATTTCCAATGTTATTCAACACACAATTCACACATTGCCCATGCCATTCAACATACATAAATTCACACATTTCCCTGTCATTCAACACACATATGTCTTTGCATAACAAACATAAGGAGAGGAATCTATTTGCTCTTTTCTAATGGAGTTCCACACTAGGATTCAAACCATACCTGATACCTTGAGGAGAAGGTAGCTGAAAGAGCGCTTCCCCGAGAGACTTTCCCACGTCCTCATTCACACATCTCCCATGACTTTCAATACACATAATTCACACATTTTCTATGCCATTCAACACACAAAATTACCATGCTATTCAACATACATAATTCAAACATTCTCATGCCATTCAACACACAATTCACACATTTCCTTACCATTTAACACACAATTCACACATTTCCCTACCATTCAACACACAATTCACACATTTCCCAATCATTCAACACACAATTCACACATTTCCCTATCATTCAACACACAATTCACACATCCTATCCCAGACATGAACCATATATTGACTGTCCTTCACAACTAGAGGCCCGACATTCATATATTCCTGGGGTATGTTGCCCATGTGTTCGTTCTCCCATCTTCTAAACAATGCATCGACAAGATTAGGATCATTACCGGCCTGTTGTTGCTCTTTAATGAAATTGTGTATGACCATTGATACAATCCCTATATGATATTGCTTTTCAAATGAATATGGTGGGAAATCCTCCAAAATCTTCCAATGTTATTTCCACACACCAAATGTCCTCTCTATTATATTCCTAAGAGACAAATGGAGATGATTAAACTTCTCCTTACTCCCCCTGGCCCCCATTGTTGGTATTGTGGAACATGGCACCGGGTGTACTTATAAGGACCAAGAAAGCCTTACATGTTAGGGTACCCTATAACAACCACATAATACTTGTTGTCAGGAAATTTAAGAAAGTGTGCTTCTTTGTTGTCGATAGCATAATTGAACACCTTCGAGTCATGGGTCAAACCCTCCCATCCTGCTACAACAAAGGTGAACCTCATGCTAAAGTCACACACTGCCATGATATTTTGAGTCACCTTCCTTGTGTTTCCCCTTGTATGTTTGTTGCTGCTTTGCTGGTATCACTACCTTCATGTGTGTGTCGTCAATTGCTCCAATGTAGTTCTTGAACCATGGGTAGTACTTCTGTTTGATCCTAATGTGTTAAGGAGTCTGATCTAGTGGGATTATGTGTTTGATCATGTTCTTTCCCAATCCAAGAGAGCCTTTAACATTTTATTAAAGTGTCGGTTCACAGTTGCAGTTGAGTGTGACATCAAATGACTTATCGAGCTTTGTCCATCCCTATGCCCTAAGGTTTGAAGGAAACTATGTCACGCCCAGGCACCACCCAACCCTAGCCAAACCCGGGCCAAGGGCCGATCAAGTGCGCGGGGGTGACGGAATTGAACGAATTATCGAATTCGTGAAAAACTTAGCCCCTCATACGGACGTTTCAACTATGGAGTTGTGCACCTCACGTCCTTTGAGCAAGAGTAATAAGTAGAACAAAAGATAACTTTAACTCTGAACTAATCCATAAGTCTTATACCCACATACTTAAAATCCTGAGCCAACACATATGACTCGAATCACAAAGTCTCAAACAGATTTAAAAACATAAGATATATCACAAGTCTGAAACAACAACCACTATATATGATGTTCTATTATCATAACAGAGTAAATCAGAAAAAAATAATATAACAAAGTCTAGAGGCATCCATGCCTAAGCTCATGATCTCCCTGATCATTCCTCATATAGAGGATCCTGCCCGCCTACATGTCGCATCATGCAACCCCAAAATAAGAACACAGAAAGTGGGGTGAATACATAACTCAGTAATGGTTTAAAAGCAGTAACATCAATCAAAAAATCATCACGACACACCATCATGGCAATTCAAATTCATATATGACATGACATACCATTTTCTGATCATCCCCTTACTAAACCCCTATTTATTCATAAGCAAAAGATTTGGCATGCATATAACACATATATCAAGTTAGGGCATACATGATCATATTATGACTTAGAATCCATCCTGCATAAGTAATTCAATCATAATCAAGCATAATATCACACATAATCTACATGAGAAATGTCTCTCCCACACTTTCTGATCATGCAACCATATCACATAAACCCGCATGATAATGTCTCAATCACACAATTCAGATCATGTATAAACATCACATAAGAATGCATGTATAAGTGTCTCAAACACACTAATCTAACATGCATAAACATCTCATAAGCCTACATGTATAAGTGTTTCAAACACACTAATCTAACATGCATATCCAAAAATAGAGAAAATAAACATGCTCCTCTAGGCCGAAGCCATCAAGCAACCCCTTATTAGATAGACCTGCTCTTCGAGGCCGAAACCCTTGAGCAACACTTGCCCATCAAGGCCGAAGCCCTCGAGCAGCCCTGCTTATCAAGACCGCAATCCCAAGCAACACATATGGTAAGCCAGTGCACTCGGACATACTAGCTGGATTCTCAGGGTCCATATAATATCAATATGTTGGTCTCCTTATAGCATTTTTGCTTATCTCAACCGAGGGAGGATCTATGTTCCAATCAGGAACTCAAATTAAAATCATGTCCTTTCAGACCAGCCAAGTTTCGATTAAGCCAATAATCGATTAATTCGACATGCAATCTGACATCATTGCATACAATCATTCAATCATGGCTAAACATTGATAAAATCTCATTCATTAAGTCTGTTCCATGATGCATGAAATTATGATACATACGTGAGCAAGATCTACGTGAATTCCAACACATAAAATGTGCTCTCATCGGTCCCCACATGCATCATATTCGAATCATAACAACCACGGTTTCATAATAAATACCCCAAATGTGTCTATTCATACAATCTCTAAGCACATGGCCATGCTTTGACAATAGCTCATAAGGCAATACACACATGCTTTGATAAAATCTAATCATAGTTGCCAATTGAAATCAAGAGTAAAATCTATCATAAACCATCATTCCATTCATATGAAATCAAATGCTCAACTCTTACAAGCATAATTATTCTACACATGAAACTAGAACATGATATCACTGTTCAGCCACAATTCATTCATATTATAAGATGACATATCATATCATTGTCATACAATAACCTTGCTGGAAACATGCTTAAATATAAGAAAGTCATCCACCATAGATTTAAGATAAATCATACTAACACATCTAACCCTCAACACATACTTCCATATAATACTTAAACATGCTCCATAATTTCCAATATAATTAGTAGATCTTTCCAGTAGCTTATTCTAACTCAAAACACTCCACATGAACATTACAAACAACATTTGGGAGTAAACATACTGAAGTAAGCATAGGAAATAAAATGCCCAAATTCTGGTGTACAGCCGATTAATCGTCCTGCAAGGCTGTTTGATCGGCTGGCCTTAAAATTGGTCAAATCTGTCATGTAGCTGATCGATCGGCCTGTAAGGATGTTCGATCGGCCCGATCGATTGGCTACTAGACCCGATCGATTGCCAACAAGGCAGATCGAAGTTTTCTTCTTTCTTTCGAAATTCAAAACCGAAACACCATTAATGGAGCTTAAAATCTTCATTCCAAGCTTCATACGCCATCAAAATTAAATTAAACATTCTAGAATATTAAATCAACTCATTTCAAACCAAAACCCTAAGTAATCAAAGTAAAAGATTATCTTGTTGCAAATCTACCATTAAAGCCCTAAACATGAAACCCATTCAATCAAAACACATAAAAATCGAGATTTGCATATATATTATGGCTGAGATGAAAACTCATTACTTCTCAACTTGATTTGAGTAGGATTTGCTCCTCAATCACGTCTGAAACCTTCCAAAAGTATGATGTTTATATTAAACACACCTAAACCCAATTTAGACTTGAAAATCATAGAACAAATCCTAGATATAGAGCTTAGGAGGCATAAAATCTTATTTTTGAAGGCTAGGGTTTGAGGTAGAGAATTAAAATAGTGATTTAATGGTTTGAAAACGGATTGAATCTATAATACCCCATTTTTCTGATTACGTCTAACCAAGGGGGTTAGAGGTAATTAGTGATTTTTCTAATAAATTATAGAAGGTTTAAACCTTTGAAACCTCCGTATTTGAGTGGAGCTTGAAGAAACGAGCGTAATGAATCAAAGAATGGGTGAAACAGAGGTTGAGACCGGAAGTTATGACCTTTGAGAAGCGTGGAAAATAGCAGGATCCACTTGGAAAGAGTACGATATATTGCTTTAAGTGGGTTATTATCGAATGGTTTGTCGATACGAGTCCAACGATACCAAAAATGCTCCAATCCGAGGTAGGAAATTACGTGCGTTTGAAGATTGGATTATATAAAAAATAATAAAATGAATAAAAGAAGAGGCGTGGCGCGCGATGAAACCGTGCGAGTAATGCGTGGCCGTGACACACAGTCACCAAGCGTGTGCATGCCGGCGGGTGTGGCACATTACGGCGGGTACCGCGGGTGCACTGCTGGCATGCCGCATTTCTGCGGGTGCCACCGCCCAAAACTACGGCGCTACCATTTCTGCCGGCACAGTGCCGCGGTTTCAGCAGCTCGGGGGCCTATTTATACCCCATTTCGATTCATTCTTTTCAGCATATCTCCATCTCCCCCGTTTTTGACCCTTTTGAGTCCGATTAAGGCCATTCAAGAGGCGTTCTTAAGTAAATCGAGTGTGCTCTACGCAATGGAGTAATCCTTTCTTTGAGTTGGAGACCGTATGAAGAGGAAATGGCCCAAGAGAAGGAGAAGTCCTACCCATTGTCCTCGAGCACTGACAATTTTCTTTTTCTCTGCTTTTGAGCACCCTACCTCCGATTTAGTCCATCCAAGAGGCGTTCTTGACTAAATCGAGCATGCTCTTGCGATGGAGGTCTGTTTTCTGAGTTGGCAATTCGTATGAGGAGGAAATGCCCCGAGATAAGGAAAGACCCTGCCCGTCATCCTCAAGCACCAGAGTAAGAAAAAGGGGACAGGAGCAAGACGGGGTTCTATCTGAAGTTGTTGGGCCACAACTAGAGAAGTAATCCAAAGTAGCAGAGGCTTTGTCTTCCACTGAAGAGCCACGATGTGTGAGGAACTTCCCCGAGTGGGGGAGGTTCTGTCCACCACCCACGGGCACAAAAAATGAGAAGAGTCTCTTGCAAGGAGAATGTTTGTACGTAGTCTTTCAGTGCAAGACGAGGAGCGTACGGAGGCTAGAGGAAGCTTTGTCAACTGCTTTTGGATCCTAAGGGAAGGATACCAAGAAGGAATGTGCAACTCTAAATACTATTACCTTACGAGACATGAGGGGAGTAAGTATTTATGACATCCTATTTAAGTTATAGAGCTGCATGTGCTAAATTAGGATGTGTGTTATGCCATTCTCCTTTGTGCTCTAACCTACTATGCTTGTATGTGACATGTTTATGTTTCGTCTTGCTCTAGGGTAGAGCAAGACGTTTGTGTGTGTTCGGTCTTGGCTCAGTGATAGAGCGAGACGTGTGTATGCGGTTTGGATCCCGCTCTGTGGTAGAGTGAGATGTACGATTTCGTTGACTTATTAATTTCCGTTTGACTCTGATCTATGATGAATTTTTTTATAACTCTGACTAAATATCAGTATATACATATTTTAACGTATATAATCTTGTGACGCTTGTTGTATGTATTAGTCGTTAGGCAGAACTACGTTCAGATCCTATCGTGTTGGAATAATATCCAATACGGATGTAGGTAATCGACGACAAGGCAATGTTGGCCCGATCCAAATTAATTATAAATATATGTTTTATTCTATTTTACACACGACAAACTATAAAGCTTTGTTGTGTGTATGTGTCTGTTACAATCTAAGTCTATGTATGGGAAAGCTTGAAGCTCTGTAGTGCGTAGATGAATGTTTTACCTCTCGCACACAGATGATGATTCCTAGCTTAAGAAAAGAAGAAATTTTCTATTAGTGATTTTGTGGGCCTGGCTCGGGTCGTTACAGAATCAATTGAGGAAGATAAGATTAAGAGGAGTTTAAGAAAACCCTAAAGATTAAGCAAATATTAAAGAAATCTTACTTCTAATTACTTCTTTTTTAGGCCTAATTAGGGATTAGGCTCCTTATTCTCTGGCTCAGCCATTTTCCAAATGGAAAAGGGTCAGCCCCTTTCCTTTTATAGGAAAGAATGAGCTATACCTAATTAGAACTTGGGGTGATAATAGAAACTTTAACTAAAAGTAGGTATTTTGGCAATTTAAACTCTAATTAGGACCAGAAAAATTCTAAAAATTATTGTAATGACTTGCTTTGATGTTTAGAATGTTTTGGACTAAAAACCCTAAATTCGATCGTGGGGCCCACAGGGGGTCCCACCAAACCTTAATTTTTGAGAAATTCACAAAAATTTCAAAAATTCCCACAAAGTCACAATTGACTCAAATTCACTTAAAACCCGTAAATGTGAAGCTGGTTTTGGTTAAAACCGTTGAAAAATACTCAAAATTTGAAAATTGTCTAGAACCGATGAGAATTGACATTAATCCACACAAAAGCAATTAAACATAATGAATTAAAACCAATTTAAGTTCATGGATCTTACAAACTATGCATTTGCTCTTCAACAGCCACATGTCTTGTGTCTTTTAATAGCTTATGTGCCCTCACTCATGGCATAGTTGCATGAAGGTAGCCTTGTTCATTCAGCATATATCATGACAACATGTGTTCAGGCCAATCAACATGTCATATACAATACTTTTACACCTATCCTTATATATGTGTACTATATTTCTAGTGGTCTTCGTTCTTGTATCACAAATTCTGACGACACATATTGTTCAATTGCATTCTCTTCTTCCTCGTAAAAAAGAAGTTCATTCCAGGTGAAGGAGGACATTGCAAAATATCTTAAGCACAATGTAAACTACTAAAATTAATGTAAATAAATGAGCATTACTTAATATATCACCCAAACATAAGTTTATAAGAGGATCATCACATTTATCACCAAACATTATATATGCTATCATCATATGAAAACTCAAATGAGATCAAACTGCAAATATATATGTAGAACACACAAAATAGCACAAATGTTTCATATGTCTTATCTTGAAGTTATAAGTATGGATTGTAAATAATAGAGAAACACGTAAATACATAACACTAAACCATATAAAAGTAACCTAATTATATGGAGGCATGTTATTCCACCATTCACCACCCAACCACTCATCTCTCGGGCAGGGGTCATCTCCCAATGTCAGCCATAGTCATTGAACTATGATATTGAGGAAATGAGGTATTGTAGAGGCATAGGTAGAATCACAAGGGTCATAGCCAAGGAGGGACTTCAACAGGTCAGCAACCTGCTTGTATTGGTCAATTTCAAAATATTTTGTGGCTACAAGCGAGCCCTCCCATGGAATCTTGTTTCTCCCTGACATTGCCGTAGCAATAGACTCTCCTATTGAAGATGCATTTCTTCCTCTTTCTGGTGCAAATTGGGGGGGGGGGGGTAGATGAAACTGTTACTTGTGGAGGAAAGGTTGTTGGGCTATGGGGTTGAGGAGTACAAGCAGATGGCAGATGCATTTTTATTTACTTTTATCATGTTATTTTGTTATGTATTAATTTTGGATGTGCACGACTTTGTTCTTGTTAAGGCACAATAGGCCTTATTATGTAAAGTTTTCTGTAATTACCTGAATTAATAAATAGTTACTCTTCCGTGCACTGTCGATCAGCCCATATTTTATTATTACGAATTATCGGCACACCGACCTTTAAATTAATTTAAAAAGTCGGGGTGCTACATAAACCCTCTTCTCTCTTTTTTCTTCTAGGTTTTCCTCTCTCCAATTTTGTGATTTCATAACCCTTATATAGTCTAGTAAGTCAGTTTAAGACTTGTACTTGAATAATAAATAAAATAGAAATCAGAATGTCTTAATTTAGGTAAACTATTCTTGAAACGATAGATCAATCACTATTTTCAATGTGCAAGATTATTCAATCAATCTATCAATTATGATAGCGATTGATCGAAAACTCTCATCTTCATTTTGCATAGGGCTGAATTATCAGGTGATCAATTGATTCATCGGTCTTCAAAAATTATGTTCCAACAATTGATTGATCGTTCTACCTGATAATTTATATTTTTACCCTTTTTACCTATAAATGTTTTAAAACCTCTATAATCACTTCTTAACCTTTTCCATGTGATTTATACATGATAATGTACTCTGGATATGCTTCAAAACCATTCACATTTTTCAGTCTTTCACATTGACAAACAAGAACACATCTGCTCATATTTTTTAAATTTATCAATTCCAAATCTAACTTTACCACAATAACATCAAATCATACTCTAAGACTTCTAGTATATACATGATTTCATGACATAATTTTGACAAAGAAATTAACCAACAAACTAGTCATTTAATTCATATGATCTTACATAAGAAAGTATTGTCAACTTCATTCCAACCAACCCTGGTCATACCCCTCAATTCAACCCGGGCTTGATAAAACCTTCTTGAGTGGTCATAATGATTTGTTAGCCTAAGTCTATCAATGTCAATGTCATTCTCTCGCATGAACAAGTCTATCACTAACGCCCAACCGTTTGGATCTTGACCACTTCCCCTCTTATGGCCATAGTTGATTGCATGAACCATGTGCCTAAGGAATGCATAATGTAAGGCTTTTCCCATTTTACAGTTTTTCATATTTTTTAGTCTTCTCTACACTAGTAGTTGTGTCTCTATCAATGTTCAATGGCTCATTCATATTCATTGCAATAGTCCTAAATAATAATCAGCCTACACATATCATGTAACTAACATACCATATACACATGATAATGTAACTAATAAATAATATAATTCAAGTAGTCTCATGTAACTGAATGAATGACTAGTGTGCCTGAATTGGTAAGATGAACCTCAGTAGGATCTCTAGTGAAGTTGGCAATGAGGCAACAATGAAGGGCCTAAATTGGTCTTATCACATTAATGAGATTCCTGTTAAAACATAAAATTAATTACACACCACCAAATGCACAAGTAGAACCAAAGAATGGACAAAATTATCATTAATATATCAAAGACTACCATCTGGGGCTCTGCAAATAAGATGTATATTTCCATCTCATTTTCATTAATGTAACTATTTCTATTTAATAAGCATCTTATGTTGCAGGTCTTGAGAGTATGTATGTTGGCATGATGTATTCATGGTATTTTACAAATCATTTGCAAATATGGAAAAAAGGTCCAAAACTTTAACCAACTACTAATGATCTTTGTTGCCATAAGTGAAGGATGATTTTGACATGGGATATGTTGTGTAATGTCTGAAAAATGATTGTTAGATTAAATTTTCATAATCACATTTATTTAAAAAAAAATTGACAAAAGATTGATAATGGAAAAAACATATGTTATTTGCAAAGTGTTTACAAAGACTACAAGTTGGAGGGAAACAAAATTAAAACATGTGGCTCGGGTTTAGAAGAGGAAGACGAGTGTGTAGATTCAAAAACACTATAGAATTAAAGCTCAAGCAAAGCTCATCATTAGACAAAGTAACCTTCTCTACACCCACATCTATTTGATTATTATTAACAAGTTGAAAAATATATAACATATAATAGCTCTGCATTATCCCTATATAACATAATAAACTTATGAACATACTAACACTCTTTGCGACATCTTTTGTCACATGCAAGGAATATTATGCATACATTGTTTAAAATCAACTAATTCATATAATAATTAATTGTATTTCCATTTGACTCAATCATGATAATAATTAACTATGCATACTTGTTGTGAAAGCATCACTCATAGATGTGTACACTGGCCCATCTGAAATTCACATTAAATGAACCTAAGAATAAAGGAAAGACATGACCTAGCAAAAAATAACTACCGTTCATGACCTAGAAAAAAGGAATAACATGCAACATAAAAATGGATTATAGTTCATGACTTAGCAGGAAAGGATGCAACATAAAAAAAATATTCAAAGTAATTTACTTTGGGGCAACAACAATTGACTCGAAAGGAAAATACATGCAGCATGAAAAGATTACAATACATGACCTAGTAGAAAATCATGCAACATAAATAAATTTTTTACATTTCAATTAACTTTGGGGTGACAACAATTGACTAAAAAGGAAAAGTCATGCAACATAAAAAGGATTACAATACATGACCTAATAGAAAACCATGCAACATAAATAAAATTACAATTTAAATTAATTGGGGCGACAACAATTAACTGAATATGAAAAGGCATGTAACATAAAAAGGATTACAGTTCATGACCTAGCTAAAAATCATGCAACAAAAATAATTCACAATGATTTGGGCTGATAACAAATAACTGGAAAGGAAAGACATGCAACATATAAAGGATTACATGTCATGACCTAGCAAAAAAACATGCAATATAAAAACATCACACTAATTAACTTTGGGGCAACAACAATTGACCGGAAAGGAAAGACATGCAGCATAAAAAGGATTATAGTTCATAACCTAGCACAAAATCATGCAACATAAAATTCACAGTATAAATTACTTTGGAGTGACAATAATTAACTAGAATCCAAAGACATGAAACATAAATAGGATTATAGTTCATGACCTAGCAAAAAATCATGCAACAATAGAAAGATCACAGTATAAATTACTTTGTGGTGACAACAATTGATTGGAATCCAAAGGCATGCAACGTAAAAAGGATTACATTTCATGACCTAGTGAAAAATCATGCAGTAATAAAAAAAATTCACATTGTAAATCACTATGGCATGACAACAATTGACTGGAATGTAAAGACATACAACATAAAAAGGATTAAATTTCATGACCTAGCAGAAAAAAATGTAGCATAATTTAAAAAAATCACAATAAATTATTTTGGGGCGATAACAATTAACTTGAAAGGAAATGCATGGAACATAAAGAGGATTATAATTCATGACCTAGCAAAAAATCATGCAACATAAAAAATTCACAGTAAATTAACCATTACGTCAAATTTCCATAATCATAATTTTTTTTTTACAAACATCCTCACAACCACACAATAAGTAGTCTGACTTGGTTTTTTGTTCACCGGAGCAGCCTGTGGTCGTCTACAAACTTAGCATACACATGAGGTAGAGGTACTAGAATTTAGTAAGGTGTTACCTACAACTGCTGTGGTGAAGCTGTTGTCGAGCCGGCAAGAGGTGATGACAATGGAGCTGTCTGTGAGTGGCCTCTCATAGTGATATGCCATTAACCAATTTTGGGTATTGCTGGACCTTTGGTGAAGGGATGGAGAAATGGAGGGATGAAAGGAAGATGGTGGCTAGTGGAGCAACGATTAGGGCTAGGTTGATGAAAGGGGCGGGGAGTATTGGAGCATGAGGGAAGGGGCAGGACATGTGCTGATACCTTCAGTGGAAATCAAAACCCACACTTTTTGCACAATCTCCTCACCTAGGAGAATGTTTAGAAAGTGGAATTCATACCTGCTTTATGCCAAATCACATGCTTTTTGGATTCATAGCAAATCTTCTATTCAAACAATATTTGGCAGAAATCATGTCCTACCCAAAATCCTTTTAGAAATTGTTACCCAAATAGACCTTAAGCTTGGGCAAAGGTTACTAGTGGTCGACTATGTGGCTAGCCCTTGGCGTGTGGCTTCAAAGCAAGTGGGCGAGAACTGACATCAGAGGTGGTAACCTAAGGAGGAGGAGATGGGAGTGTCATAGGGGGAAACTGTGGTGGAGGAGGTGGAGAAAGTGGGAAGGTGGAACAAAGAAGAAGGGGGAAGGAAGAGATTAATATAAAATGAGGGGTAGTTGTTGAAATTACATAATAATGGGTAGGGTTGCCATTGAGGGTGACTCTATTTATAATTTCTAATAACAAATATATGGGAAATATAAAAAACATGAGAATACTTAGCATAAGATCAACCTCACATAAGCTTCCGTAATGTTGATTTTTATAAGATCACTTTTGTGGGACCACAATCTAAGAGGGACAGGGGACCAAGGGGGATAAGTGACAAATCATGGGGGTAGACTTTATGTTAAGATGGGGCCCATTTTGTTAAGTAGAGATGACTCATAAGGATAGTAAAAAAATCCATCCCCCAATCAATGACTAAAACTAATAAGGTCAAATAAATGGGTTTTTTATGCATTTGAATAACCTTACATTTGCTTGGCCTTTATCAGTAAAGGGGATCTTTAAATTTCAATTGTTCTCTCATTTTTATGACCTATTTGGACCAAAATTAAAAAATGCATTATCAATCATTAATATGAAGGTAAGATTAAAGAGGTTATTTGTGTGTTGAAATTTTTATAGATAGAAGCAGAATTTTTCAATAATTCACCACCAAATTAGAATTATGTTTAGTAATAGAAATTTTTAAAATAAATTTAAATATCACATCAAATCCATTTATAAAACTTTAAACCAATATAATTCTCTCTCTCCCAAATTCATATATGCATGTTCTCGGTACTATTGTGCTTCTAAACTCTAGCCTTATCAAACAAAATATCACAAGGGTAGCTAATTTTTAATTTTTAAAGTAGGCCCCACTTATACAACATGTTTCTCGAGGCTCAAATTGATATGAGAAGTAACCATTGAAAAATAACAGAATTTATAATTCTAAAATGGGGCTAGGAGCCGGAATCGATAGAATTACCTAACACAGTGATTCAGTGATTCCGATTCAAAATAACTTAAGAATAACCTTTCAGGCAGAATTTTTTATTCTAATTACCTTTTGTACACAAACATGATTCCGATAATTCAAGTCAAAATTGGGGCAAAATCGATGAAAATTTTACTATGCATTTGTGTTAAATTTGTGCATTGGTAGGTGCACCATGGTTTTGAGGATTAGATGTATGAGGTAACTTTACTAGCGGCTATGCTAATGAAGTTTCATTAAGTCTCCTTCTGTTTAGACCCAACTTGAACGTGAAGCCTAGGCAGCAGTTCCACAAAATGAAACATAACAATACCACAAACTCACATCTATTGGTGTAGTCTCGTCGTGGATGGCCCAAAATCGATTACACACACTGTAGCTCACAAAAGTTTTAAAATCTTTGCTAACATTTTGTGTGTTAAGAGTGTGTGCCATCAATTCTAGTTCATTAATGGCTGGTAAAATTTTACTGGCAACTCCGCTGGTAAAACTTCACCAACATATGAGTTTCAATAGAGTTATTAAGATCTTCATACGAGTTTCAATAGAGTTATTAAAATCTTCATTGTTATTTACTACCAATTACCATAGTATATCTAAATTAAAACGTTTGTTGTTAAGAGGACCACAAAACAGAGAATCATAAAACACCTGAAGTTCTAATTTTGATATTCCCTCTGACTTAAATTAATTGCTTTATTTAACAAAAAAAGTTTATTTCATATTAATTACTTTATTTTGTTAAATTTAAGTAGCTAGGTACTTAAAAAAGAGTCAAAAGCTTACTTTTTCTCTTAAATGTAACTTTTATTATTTAATAAAAATTATTATTTTTTAAATATAACTATTAATATAAGATAAAGGGAGTATTATACTTTAATTTAGGCTCATTCAAGACCTGGGTCATCGAAACATCCAACTCTAGAACACTGTACAATAAATTTTTATCTAATGAGCAGATGCAGACAGGAAAGAGACTCGACTCTCGTCTACATAGAACGACATATTGTGTGAGTTATACAACATAATTAATAAATATGGACCTCGAGGAGCTAGCCAACACAAATGTCAAGAGAGTTGAACGTTGCCCATGCATCCTGCGGAGGTCAGTATATAAGAAATTCAGTCGCAATAGTATTATTCAATCTTATAAAAAAACAGAACATCTTGTCCGATCTTTTCTCTAGAGATGGTGACTCGATTTGATGATTCTCTCTGAATTCCATGGAAACAGATTTAAAGAATGCAAAACAAGTACCTGAAGAAGAGCGAAGATCTTTTCAGCTACGAACGTTTGAGCAGTGGTTGCCCCCTTCTGTTGCAATTTGTCGGGGTGGAGGCAGAGCCTTGCCTTCTGGTAGGCCTTCCTGACTTGGGAGATGTCTATCAACTCGCTCAGAGGAATGGGCAGCCACCCACTGTCAGGCCACAAGATCTGGAAGGGAAATGCGCAATTAGTTTGCTTGATGGAGCCTTTCGATAAGCCTATAAGTATCACAAGAGACATAAATCTACATAAATAACAAGTGAAGGTCCAGATGATTCACATATTGAAGCGTCGATAGCAGAGAGCGGATGTTTCCTTCCTTGCCAGAGGACCACTGACTGATATCTTCCTCCAAAAGTTCCATCGTCATCTTTAGTTTTGCGAAAGATAATGGGATCAGATCAAGTGATAAGTTGTGGCCAAATCAAATGCCTTCTCACAACTAACAAGGCGGTCATCAAACATGTTTTCGCAACATATAAAGTTCCATTATCCTCTTATAGTTATCTGGCTTTCCCTTTTGGAAGCTGGTTGCCATTCTCCACTGGTCTTTTTATATCTTACTATACTACCCGGTATCTTCTAAAAGCAAAAGTGATGCAGATTAATTTCTCACTCAAACGAGCAAAATGCGAGTTGTGCGTGAGGCAAGTTGAGCCTTATGTCATGAAGCTGGTAAGGTTAGACAAGTCCTTTACCAAATGTTAGGTTTTATGAGCAAGAAAAAAACTATCATGAGAAGCTGGTATGTAATTATTCCTTATATAATAGAATGTGTTAAAAAAAACCGCATTTTTTTGCATAAATGACCTCTCTTTGTCTTCCCATTGAGACTAAAAGAAATTAAGTGATTCCAGTTTAATTGAAACGAACGGTGTAAAATAAAATAAAACATTTAGCTTATACACCCTTCCGTACCATCCTATTTATTTTTTCAAATTTATTTTGTAAAACAAAAAAGGACAGTTAATATGGGACAGAGTGTTTCCAATAGCAATTTATCCGGGGTCCTTTCATGTAGTTATTTTATTGTAAAATTAATCTATTTTATAGATCGATCAAATGTGAGAATAATTTTTGCAAACTAGAACTTTATGCATTGTCATAAAAAAAATTGAGAAATTTACTTAAATTTCCAAAAAAGTACTAGTGCGTAGTGTGTGTAGGCATAGTAATAATATGGGCAGGCCAGAGGAAGTCAAGTTTAACGGAAGTACATCTTTTTGTGATTTTCGCGGTCCCTGACCCGATTCCCATTTCTTCAATTCTTTCGAGACTTCAGCCTGCGAAGAAAGAATGAATATCGAAACGTAGAAAGCATGAATAAACAGGTAGAAACAAATGTATTGATTTAATTTGAAAGTCTAAAACGGCTATCACGCTGTAATGCAGTCTACAAGTATGGACTATGGAGGAAAAAGAGGCGCATGACTCAAGGATTTTGCCGACAGTGTAGCTGAGTTCAAATCAAGTATTGCATGAGTAGGGCTTGGGTTCCCAATTGAGCGTGTAGACAGCTACGTTTTACTCAATTGTCATCATCCATCCTTCTCCCTCCTCTCCAATAAAATTTAAAGAAAAAAGACAGTACGAAGTACTAACAGTAACAAGCGACTTCGATTACCAGGTGAAGAAATAAAATAAATTATGTTGTAGGAGGAAAGATTACCAGAAGAAAATGGGTCTCGGTGTATTCCTTCCTCAACTGCGTTAAGGGTTCAGGAGTCAAAGGTATTTCTGCCAATGTCCATATATTAGCGTACTAATCAACATTTATAGCATTAGACAATATTTTACTGTACTAAAAAACACACACACACACACATGGAATTTGTCCTTCGGGGAACAGCCAACCTGCCTGTTTTGTTTTTCTTTCCTTTCTTGATATTCTTCCATTTAATTAGATTAGGCACCGCATGCTAGCGTAATATTTATTTTACGCATTATAATAACATACCTTGATCATCTCTGTCCTTACCTAATAATGTTGGGTGTCTTCTGCTGCTTTCTTTCTGTAAAGCGGTCAAGGTAGCCTCCAAATTATGCCGTGGATCTGGTCCGTTATCGATCGCTTTCTGATCAGAGGCACGCGTCCCCGCCTTCTGCCTAGCCCAAGCAATCGCCTCGTCCACCCCTACAGCCATCTCCGTCTCAGCGTCCCTCCTATTTTCACACCCAATCTCTATCACGTAAGAACCCAGCAGCAACTCGTGAGCTCCTTCCTCCTCCTCCTCTGCTTCTTCTTCTTCTCCTCCCGCGGTTGCGTCCTCTCCTTCATGATCATCATTTTCAACCGCAGTGATGGTATCTGGGTTTATATTCTCTGCCCCGGAAATGATTGGTAGTTGCTGCCGATCGAAAGATGAGAAGAGAGACGAAGGCGAGTCCGTCGTTGCCTGGAAGTCGCGGGTAGCGGAGGGGATCTTCACGCACGATCGCTGCGGACTGGTCTCGAGATTGACCGTCTCAGGCGATGGGTTAACGTTGCTGTGCTCTGTCACGTCCAAGTTGTAGCAGCTGGCTGGCGACGTTGCAAAGCTTGGCTCCAGCTTCCCCGGCTCAACCTGGAGGACGACAAACTCCTCACCCCATGAAGGCGGATGCGGGGAGTAACCGCCGCGGCCGCTGTTGCCCTGCCAATGCCTCCACGGGCACCCTGTCACTGTCGTCGAGCTCCGCCGCCCTGATAGACATGGGACATTGATTGGCCTGATAAAAAAAAAACATGTAATTATAGTATCGCAGTTTAATTTGTTCGTATTCTTCTACTACATATATAAAAACCTGTATGGATATAGTACAAGCAGTATACAAGGTTAAGAGATGAAAAGGCAAGAACCTTTCATTGTACCCTCTTATACCTGAGCTTGGAGGCAAAGGAAGAGAAGCCGCCATCGTCGAGAGGCGTGGGCATGGTCCGGATGGGGCTCACCTCCTCCGAACTCAGAACTGACGATGATGTATTGGACTTGGACATAGATCCGGACCTCGACCTCGACCGGCCGCACTCGTACTCGTAGTACTCTCTCGACCCGAATATGTCGTCGTAGAACCGGCCTTCACTTTCCTGCTGCTGGTAGTGGTAGCGGTGCCTGTTAGGATTGGCCGGGTCCGGAATCCGAAACACGGGCAAGCTCCTGCCCGGCTTCGACTTGGCCAGATGCGGCGGAGGGTCCACGTCCGAAGGAAACTGGAAGATCTCGTCGTAGAAGGAAGGTGGAGACGATAGACCGGGAGAGTCGGGGTGGAGAAAGGCGCTCCGAGGGGGACCGCCGAAGACGTCTCTGAAGTCATCAGCCAGTGGTCGGACCTTGGACGTGAAGTCGGTCGATCTTCTCCTGGGGATGCTCGAACCAATGCGGACTCGCCAAGAATCGTCCATTTTCTCCCTTTCTCTATTGGGTGGCGCAGCTGGTGGTAATGGAGCGGGGACAACGAAGAAGGAGCAGATGAGCTCCCCACAGGCCACAGCCTGTGCGTGTTGTTACCATTATTATAAAGGGGAGTAAGGGGCTAAAGAAAAGTTGTTTTTTCCTTTTGAAAAGCTTCTCTTTTACCGTTTCCTCTTCTTTCTTTTTTCTTTTTATAGAGAAACGAAAACAAACAATAAGACGGGCTTGAGCTCATAATTAGGCCGGTCCCACCGAGCCCGAATCGCATTTACTTAATTTTTTTATATTAAATTGAAATAAAGTTAGAATGTAAATTAATTAAAATAGTTATGATAGAAGGGAATGAAATTATAATTAAGTTTAGGGGTTGTATTAGATTTTTTAGACCACCAAAACAAAATTACTTTTGGTACTAGAAATTTTTAAAATAAATTTGGATATCGTGTTGTCTATTTTAAATTAATATAATTTTATCTCCTAAATTTGAATATAAATGTTCTTAGTACTATTATATTCTTAAATTCAAGCCCTATCAAACAAGATGATGTCATAAGGGTATGCAATTTTGAACTTTTGATGTTGGTTTTACCTATATAATACATTTTTTGATATTTAAATTAATATAAGAGATAACCGTTAAAAAATAATAGAATGTGTTATACCAAAACGGGGGTTGGGAGCTTGACAGAATCAACTCACAAGGTGATTTGATGATTTAGGCCAATTTTGGCTCGAAATGGCTTAAAATCAACTTTTAGGTAGAATCTTTAATTTCACTGACCTTCTGTACACAAACATGATTCTAATAATTCAAACCGCAGTTAGAGTAGAATTGATAAAAATTTAACATCCAAACAACCCCTTAGTAGTAGAATTGCATGATTCATAATGAAATATAATAAATTAGATTGAATAAAATGACCACGTGGTGGATTCTTAATTCTGATAAAGGTGAACAATAATAATTTAAAGTAGAATTAGAAGTGGAACCGACTAAACCCTTTGAATGCCATCGCATGTACATTTGTTGATTTTACAAAATTAGGGGGCCAAAGCTGAATGAATAAAATCAATATTTTTATTGTTGTGGCAATTTACTACCCAAACACAGTAAACGTAGAATCGAGGTGTAATTGAAGTGAAATCAAAGCTAATTTTGTCAATTGGACATCAAATGTGAAACAATGTTAAAGTTGGGTCCATGCTTTCATGCACTTTTATGCATTTTCATTGATGCCATGAGCATACTGGTGCCTCAAATATTGTGTGAGTGCTTCATAAAATCGCAGTTCCATTCTTAAGCCAAGTTCAAATTCTCATAAAATTTTGATATAAAGTTAGAGTTCATATATTATAGACTGACGTCTACACAAGCTAAATTAGAAAGAAAGAGAGAAGAAGAAGAACTGAGAGAATAATCAATATTAATCTAAACTTTTAAATTTGATTTTTTAAGTGTCTAATCTTATGTGAATTATAAAATATATAGAGAAAATTTAAACTAATTCTAATGGGACAAGAAAACTATCTTTAATCCAATTCTAACTAGATAAGAAGTCTAATTATTAATTAATTTAAGAATTAGAACTAAAAGTAGGAGACAATCTAATTTAGGGTCATAATGTTTTACCATTACTTCCATATCGACTTATCCTCTAGGCAACTACTTTTTGAGATCTTGAAATAAATAATAAATATCATTGACTAATATAGCCAAATAAGCATTATTTTCGGGTATTAGTCCGGTTAGGGCATCAACAACATACACATAAAGAGACTTGCATCGGTGCTGAGGAATGTATTTCTCATCATAATTGTAGCATAATCACTTTTTTCAGTGAACATCTATTTCAACGTGCGTGAGCTTCTTGACTGGAATAATATGAGGTGAGGAGGTAGGAGCAAGCGATAGGATAGTAAAGTTAGAGGATGAGCAAGAGAAAGAAGTATGTCTTTATTGTGCTAATTTTTCCTCACATACACGAGCCATACACTTTAATATCATATTTAAGACCCGTTTTAAAACCACTGATAAGTGCCTACTCTAGCTAGCCTTGGATATTGTTCACCAAGTGCTAGAATTCATCCTAGTAGTCTCATATCAATCCTTGTTGTCAAACTCAAGGCAATAAGTTGTTGAAATTTTGATAGGGAGCTTGGTCAAAGCGGAGAAGAAGAGCATGCTCAAACTTAGTCCACATAGCTCCTGGGTGTTGAGCAATAAACTAATCAACTCAACGTATAGCATGACCTTCAATATGGAAAGAAACTAATTCACAATGGTCATGGACCGAAGTTCAATGAAAGTGGAAGAAACGTTTGACCAAAAAAATCCATTCATATATGTTGCTACCCTTGAAGACCAGAAATGCTAGGCAAATTAGGCGAGCTTGAATAGTAGGGTCCTGATCTCAAGGACGCCGAAAAATGGGAATTTTCCATGGCCTTGACCACTTAATTGCTAGAAATATAATAGTTAAGACTAGTACAATAAGTTTTAGGCTAAGAAGCACAAATACTACACTTTGGGTGCCGCATTCATATCAATTATGTATAGGACATAAATACGGTGCCGAAATGGCTACTATAGAAGAAAAAAATTCCTTTGTCCTAGTCAGCTCATGTTTCTCTAAATCCTTAATCAATTGAATAACTTTTCATTTATGTTGTAAAGGAAATGCTAGTCTAAATTTATTTGTTTTAGCTAATACTTTTTTTCACTTATAACTAGGGGTGTTAACGAGCTGAGCTGAGTTGAGTAGTGGGCTTTTACGGCTCGAGTTTCAACCGATAAAGCTCGAATAAGCACAAAATTTTCAGCTCTAGCTCGGCTCGAATTGGAAATCCAAAGTTTGGCTCGAGCTCGAACTTAAGTAAGTGAATCATGAGCCTAAGCTCGAACTAAAAAATAAAAATAATATATATAAATCTAAAGTATATAAAGTATCACACATACTAACATGCTTTTAGTATAAAATATTATTAAATATACTTCAATAAGTATTACAACTACACCTTAAACATCTAACTATAGTCACTACGAAAGAAGAAAATTATCACAAATAAGTTCATATGTTCAAAATAGGCAGCATTACTATTTTTCTCTATATAATCACTAAAAAAGCTACAGAAAATAAATACTTAGGCAATATTACTAGCTACTTTTGTATTTTTTTTTTCATGCTTATAAATCACTTATAAAATAACTATCCTTTAGCATTAGTATGCCTCTAAAAAATTTTAAAATACATCTAAATAAATAATATATTTTATAAGCAGAGGACAGTTCGAGTGTCATAATTCAACTTTTAAAAGAATTATCTAATCATTCTTTTGTAAACTAAGGTTGGTCCCCCTAATGTCAATACTTCTTTTAAAAGTATTTTTAAGTATATTAGTGTAATATCATGTTGACCCTCCGTCATATACTTATAACTCCATTTGGTTTTTCAATTAAACTAATTTTAGTTCATCTTTAAAAACCAAATGAAGCTATTAATTTGGGATAGAAGGAGTATTTTAGTCTTTGTGTATCCAATATTTTTATTTTATAAAATATATATCATATATATAAATTATATATCCATTACAATTTTACAAGAAAAATTTTGTATAAGTTTGGGCTCACATACATCAACATGGGCCAAGACATCATAGGCCATTAGATTGAGATTCGAGGGCGCAAGAACACAAAAACTAATATGCTTCCTGAGTTATGTGTGTTGTTGGATTGTAATCTGAATATGCACAACATTGAGGCTCACACATCGTCAGTGAGCCTTGACTCATTTAAATAGGTCTCATATATCATATATGATACATGATATTGATACATATATGTGATTATATGTCATTTTATATATTTCATTTATCCTATAATAATAGCACTATTTGATTTTTTTAAATGAACTAATCAAATAGAGCTATTAATCTAGAACGGAGGGAGTATGTAATAAATATATATTTATATTAATAATTATATTTATATAAAGATGCACATACATGTATTATTTGTTATATATATATATATTATTTATATATAATTTTAAAATTATATTTGAGTTCAAATTCGAGCTTGAGCCGAGTAGCATCGAGTTTGAGTTTTTTTCGAGCTGAGCCTAATTCGAGTTAGGCCTGCTCAATGAGCCAGCTCGGCTCATTAATAATACTATTTATAACTCTTAAAATACACTTAATATATATATATATATATATATATATATATATATATATATATATATAGACATCCTTGTTTTATCCTCATTTTTTGGAAATTGTTGTATCCTCATGTCCATATCATGTCATATCACCATATATGTACCTGTGCTTCATGATATTAATTTGATATCAACGATTTACTTATAAAACATTAGTAGGTTGTATGTAACAAATCTGACAAAAAATACTAAAAAATAAAGAAGATAATGTGTCTGAAAGCACTCTGATCAACTGACATTGAAATGAATATTATTTGTTACCTTTTCTGTTTAACTTGAGGTGCACTTCAACAAGTTCATTACAAACTCTCTAAAGTGTGTTAGTGCTGCTCAATGGCTTGAACCAATTAGCGAACTTGAAAAATGATGGAGTTTTAGAAAGAGATATACTCTATCCTTGCTAAGTTAATAGTTTCATTTAATTTTTTAAAATAAATTAAAATAAACTGCAAAACCGAAGAAGGTTTGGATAGAGATACAATAAAGGGATAAAAACAAATTCAATTCACTAGACTTGTCCAACCCTTTTTGTGTATCAGAAGGCGCATCCCACAAAGTTTCGTTACAAAATAATACAGAAAATCAGTAACTCGTAAGAATACGTTGTTGACGGCCGTAGACGAAGCAAAATTCTTAATATCTACGGGTACTACTGGGCAGTAAGCAGTGGGAAGTACAGGGACATGAACGCATGGAGAGTTCGAAAACTCATATTATTCAAATGACCATTAAAAATGCTGGAGTTCCAACCGTCCGTCAAGAAGACAGAGACTAGGGAGGGAAGAACCAAAAGGCATGCAGCTGTTAAAGGAGATAAACTATATATGGGATGTTGCGCCACAAGGGGACCGTGCATGCTTTGGTGCGATGTCATCCGGCCTTTTTGCCTCAGTCCCTCTCTCTACACACCTTTTATCTACATACATGATCCAACTTTTCTTCTTCTCCGGGTCTTCACTAGATCTAGCCCTCGCCCTCAACAGTATTAGATGCTGCAAGCTGCTTTTTTCTGTGTCTAAAGTTGAGGGCGCATTTCATGTTACTAAATTAAGCTAAACATTTGCATTCAGTCACTAAATTAAGGGAAATTTGTTGCATATTATTTCATCCGTCTTAGATTAATAATTCTATTTAGTAAAAAAATTATTCTATATTAATAACTTTATTTTATTCAATTTAAGTAGTTGAAATTTTTTTAAAATATCATAAGTTAATTATCCCTTTTTTTATATGTAGATTTTACTATTTAATAAAAATTATTATTTTTTTAAATATAACTATTAATATTAGACAAAAAAATATTATACTACCGTTGGAAATATGTATACTACAACCTACGTCTCCTATTTTGAGATAAGCCACGGGCTTGGAATCTGGATCAACAGTTGTTTTAAATTGAAATTAAAACAAGGGCGAGGCCATCTGGATCAACAGTTGTAGGAGAAACAGTTACTCTTGTCTTGTTTGTTTTTTTTCTTGTACCTCTAAAAAGTCATGCTAATCTGGTCAAGTTTCCTACGAATTGTAACCGGTTTATATATAAACCCTTGATCTATGCAGTAGTCGCTTTGAAACACGGCCATGATCAGTGTGATGCAACACCCTAAATTTGTTTTCGTAATCCCTTTTCACAGAAAATAGGTGAATATTTTTTATAAAAATGATCTTTTCACCGGTGAGCCTTGCAACTTTCTTTGCCCACTGTATAAGTTGTCAAATAGCTATATACCGACCAAGGTTACTATTTAAAAAAGGGTGGTGCAATAATGTGAATAGTTGCCACCATCTGGCCCCATTGAATGATGACGAATGAACCTTGCGATGACTCAAAGAAGAGGTGGCGTTGTCTTAATCAATCGATGGTAGGCAAGCCGAAAATTGCCCCCTTCCTCTGCCAATTAAAGATAACCACGCTTTGTATGGACGGCTAACATTTTATTCAGGCCTTGTTGGGAGGAGTGACTTTCAAAGGAAATCCACACACCAGATTAGTTCAATCTTTATCATCATTTTACTTAAGATTGTGTTAAGAGGAAAAAACAGTCTCAAGTCTCTACAATGCAATCATGCGGTCCTGCCTCTATCACTCGAAGGAAGAAAGCACATTGATCACTCAAATTAAAACTCACGACTAATGACTGATGACAGCTTCTCTTTACAATGGTGATACAACGTAATATAAAGAAACATAAGAGAGAGAGAGAGAGAGAGAGTTACAAGTGGATTTGATCTTGTGTCAGAAAGAGGGTTCTTATCGTCTTCACAGTAGGAGGGTACGATGCTTAATTTGTCAAAGAAAAGAGTGGCAAAAGCTGAGTAAAAAGGTATGGGAAGAAACATGTTGGGGGGATTTTGAAAGTAAAAGCATCCTGGGTTTGTCGCCCCTTGTTGGCTTCATAATTGATGGTCACCTATTTCTACTTGAAATGACGCGCGGCATCATCAAAGGTTTTGCATAGTATGCACGAGGAGAATGAAAGCTTTGCCAACAAATAAGAAAAGCAGGAGGAGAGAAACAAAGCAAAATCGGAAAAAGCAAGTGTTTTTTAAGACTTCGTGCTGGTGTTCCATAAACTAAAGAAAAATTACGTGAAGTCAAAAAGAGAAAAACCATAATCATCGGCTTTGTGGGATTAATGCACTGTTGTGGATGCGTGATGCGACAAAGAGAAATAAAGAAAAAAAATATACAAAAGCAGTAACGCGAGGAAGCATTTTGGCCAGGATATTCTCAAGGAAGCCGTCGATTATGATCGATGACATACACATTAGATTATATTAATACATGTTCGTTTATCACATTACATATACTTGACATGCTAGCTCATGTGTGCCATCAAATTTTATGATGGACGGCTCCCCTGACGTGAGCGGATAACAAATCTTCTTATTACTATTCACAATTATATCATCCTATTTTGAGAGAATAATAAAGCATCTCTTCTTCAACTAAATGGCGGTTGTTCTCAGCTTGGTTGAAAGCCAAGATAAGCTTCAACTCTGAGAATGTGGTGAATCCATCTCTCTATTAAATCGCGAAGAGAGGGTGGGTAGGAACAGGGAGGAGAAAATGATCCTTAGCTACTAATGATATAGACCAGTAGTCTATACAAGCTAAATTAAAAATAAAAATATAAGAAAAATAGTTGAAATATATAATAAAATAACTAACTTGATTATTATTTCTAAATTTTTTAATCTTTTCTCAAGTACAAAATATATAGAAAAAATCTAAACTAATCTTAATAGAACTAGGAGATAATATTTAATCTAATTCTAACTAAATAAGGAGTATAATTATTAAAAATTATAATAAAAATCGAATCTAACCTAAAATAGGAATCTAATCTAATTTAGGGTCAAATCCTAATTTTAATTAATTATGAAGGCTAGACCCGATCCTTAGTGTCACGCCTCGGTACCCGCCAACCCCAAGTCGTACCCGGTCTAAGGGGAGGATGGCGCACGTTGCAACAAAGTAGCATTCGATGCGGAAGACTTAACCCCTAAATCGGGTAGTTTATAATGGAGAAACGTACACTATGCTTTGTACAAGAGCGAATGAGAAAATAAAGGACAATAAATGAAGTATTAGTCCACGCAAAACCTACACACTTAATCCAACATAGCCTTCACATGACTCAAGTAATAGAGTCTAAGCCCATATAGGCTAACAAAAGTTTAAGCCGATCTCGGCAAGTAGAGTATGAAACATAAATAAGTAAACATAAGTTTCAAGACAACAAGCTATGTAAACAATCATAGAGCTCAAGATCTCTAAACGGTCCATCCTAAGCAACATCAGCACCCATACACAAGGGTTTTTAAATAACAAAAACTAAATCCAAACGACATCATAGGTAAATCACATAATGTTTATTACATATAATCATCATCATACCCATTCATCATGGGATATCTGCATCAACATGTGCATTCATGTCATAACTTATCATCTATATGCATCTACTCATGCCATATGTAAGTCATACTACCTCTAAAATATCTCATGAATATGTTCTCATACCACACATTATCACATATTTAAGTAATCTGCATATCATGATATAATCCCATAACATCTTATTATAAATGTTATATGCTTCCAAAGCATCATGAGTTTAACATAACTCATATCAACCATACATCCTAGTGTACACATAATCCTATTTTGTATGAATGACTTCTCATTCACCCTGTATATCATGTCTCAAACACATTGTTCTACATATCATACAAGTTAAGCCATAACCACATGTGCAACATTACTCCATTATCCCTACACAATTTGTGTAACTGGGAATAAGTAAATCCATAGACAAGAAACCATTGATGGTGAATGTTTTATAAATGAGAAAAATAAGTATTCCGCCCTCCAAGGACAATCCCTCGTGGGAAAGGTCCGGATTCCACAAGGCAAGACTAGGGCATTGGGGAAATTACCCCTCCGCTCACCAAAGGCAATCCTAAAAAGGAAGGTCCATATACTATAAAGGAAACTAGAGCAGTTTGCCCACCAAAGACAATCCTTGCAGGGAATGTCCGCATTCCTTGTAACATCCCCACTTTTTCTCTAATTTTCTTCAATTTTTTGTAATTTTCTGCAATGTTATGTAGTTTACAGCTCATATTTTCGATTAAGAAATTTGACACTTTGGCATATCCATATTTATAATTGATCTTGATATTCATGACCGTAAGAGTCGAGAGTAATGTTTAGTAGCAGATCATGGGCCTCGATGTATCACATAATTTTTCGGCGCAAAAACGGGAGAGAAAAAGATGAGATGCGAAGGACATGATCGAAAAAAAAATATTTAGAAGCAATCGGGCGTGTCTCAGTGCACCCATCCATTTGTGAAAAGTGAAAGGGGGAAGTCCCCCCTTCACCGTATGAGGCTGGAGGCGAAGCCATCAGTGGTCGCAGGCTTCTGCCTAGCCAGCCTCAGCCTGGCGACGCCGCCACAGCCTCCTTGGCCTGGCCCCGCTGATAAGTATGAAATATATATCTATTTTATATGCCTTTTTACCTTATTTGCTAGTATAGATTAGGTTAATTTAGAGTTAATTATGATATTTAGATTAAGATAGATATTAGTATTTTAGTTTAATTATTAATGATTTTGTAGTTATTAGTAGTTTAGACATGTATTTAAATCAAGTTGGAATTTTAGTTACTTTCTACATGTCTAAAGGATGATATTTTATGTTTTGTAGGTAAAGTGCACTTATCGAAGTACTTGGACGATGTTTGGAATAATTCAAAATAGTCTTAACATGCTTTAAAGTGATTTAGACAACTTTTCGGAGTCATAAACAAGTTAGAAATTAATATGGACATGAAGAAAAGCTTAATGAACAGAATATGGACTATCCAGGAAAACTATCCAGATTGCAGAAACAGTGTAGCCATTCGAACGGGCATGCAAGGCATTTGAACAGCATAACGTGCAGTTTCCTAGTTTGACCCAAATTTCAATCCTTTTCATATTGGACTTCTTCCTACGGAACTTATGCCTATAAAAAGACATATTTGGCTTAAAATTGAAGGATTCCAGTAGATTTTAGGAAGAGAAAAAGGAGGAAGAAGATGGAAGAGAAGCCAAAGCTTTTAATGGAGATTCAAGTGCTTTCTTCTACAATAGAAGGCTAAACTTTTCTTTTACTTAGGAGTTGATGAAGCTATAGATAAGTTTCAATTTTTTTCTTTTTAATTTAGATCTCAGTTGTGAATGATGACAATTGTATGATATGGATTTCCTTTTTAATGGAAGAGCTTTTAATGTTTATTCAAGTCTATGTTGATTTATTGTCTTGTAGATGATAGATTGATATGGTTTTGATATTTGCATCAATTCTAATTTCTGTGATTTAGATGAGATGGTCATACAATAGTTTTAATGTTCAGATAATTAATGACTTGGATGAGTTATACTAAGATTAGACGGGTCATGCCTATAGTTAGTTTAGTGTAGATGATTCGTGCTATTGTCGAAGATAGTTCATGCCATGGAATTTAATTAATGATTCTTTCTGAAGTAATTCTAGCTTGTAACTAAGAATACTTGTTCATATTCACACTAGATTTAGATTAAAAGTTAAGAAATTATTATGGTTCTATAGTGGATTCGATTTCCTAAGTAAATTCTATCAAATTAATCTTTTACTTTTTAAGTAAATTCTATCAAATTAATCTCTTGTTTTTAAACTAGTTGATTCCTTTCTTTTGCTTAATTTAAGTTTAAGTTATTTTTTCTTTTTAATCAGCAAATTTCTCTTTAGATTTAGTAATAATCCATCCGTCCCTGAGGTTCGACAACCCTTAAATACTTATCCTAGTACAATTACCTTGTACACTTGCAAAGGGTTTAATTATAAACGATCACCCACCGGCTACCATCGCCCCTCTCCCTCTTTGCCGTTTTCGGCCCGGTGACTATTTTTGAGAAAATTTCTCCCAATCCGCTGTCGGCGGCGGCTGCATGCCCTCTAGCTCGCTGCCACAGCTCCGCCCCGGCAAAGATTACCTTTGGCCACCGCCGTCCCGACCTCCTCACCATCAACCGCCGTTCTTTTCCTTCTTCCCCATTTCGGTCTTTGAACTATTACATAGGCATCCAAGAGGCAACCATTTGCGAAACACTCACAAGGCAAATCAACCAAGTTAGTCAGCCTTATTCATCATGACCATGACCTTGTGCCAATGAACCACACAACTTGTCCGCGATCCCAAACAATAAACCTACCCCAAGGCGGACATGCAAACAAGTTAGAACATTTTCCAAGTAAGTTGACTAGAGAGGGACACAACATTGCGATGCACACATCCAACATAGGCAACTCGAGCAATGAAGCAATTCATTTCAATATTTGCATGCAAAGGCTATGGAGGTTTTGGTTCCAACAAGGCCATAAGGTCAGATTACTAACCCTTGGGTCGGAGAATCCCATCTCCCAATCGATAGGGCTCATGACATGATGGCTAGCAATCTAGCCAGCCTTCGTTGCATTTTGTGGTAGCCAACTATAAAGCTAGGCATTGTACCAACAACTTAATATTTTAGCTCAATCATTTCCCTCTTGTATAGCATAAGAAATTTTTTGCATACTGTTAGAGTGATTACCAAAGTAGCTATAAGTGCATACCTAAATCAAAGCTTGCCAAACAGCCTAAAATGCTTCATAAGACTCTCAAACACTATCTAGGGGGAGGAAGCATGTTAAAAGTCCAAATAGCAAGCTAGTCAACTAAGTATCCCAACATGGCCAACCATGTGAGCATAATGTCATGTGTATTTTGTGCAATGTTGTGCAAACATGTTGCACAATGTTGTGGGCCTTCCCCGCAACACATGTACCTATGTTGTGCAATGCTACAAGCAGTTCCTACAACACATGCACACGAAGTGTGAAATACGCCAACACATGTGTGTGCACCAACGTGTGTCACAAGCACTATGCTTTGCTACTTTGTGACAACACATGCTTACATCATTATCGGATAGCATGGATCCTTTACCATTAACCACATAGGACCACAACACCTCACTTAGATGAACCTACACCATTAGGATGTATGAGTATATCAAAATATACTCAAATGTATAAAAAACTATAGCTAAACACATGAGCTTTATGACAAAATTTATTAACTCCAGGAATAGAGATAGGTTTTGACGACTTGCTTAAAGTTAGAGTGGTTGATGATGGGGATAATGTGGATACTGCCATCAAAACCTAACTTTGTTCCTGCAATTAAATTGATTTCCTCTAGACTAGTGGTCATTCATTTTGTCAGTTTCGTAGGTGAAAGTTATACCATATTGCTCATGGACAACAATTTAGGGGTGTTTAGACCCATGAACTCACTTTGGCATACATGAATCTTTAATGTTCAACAACCCTTAACCGAGGGCTGCCTAACAAAATAACCTTTTGATTCCTTGAAGAATATGTGAATACCACTTATGGGTAATCATCTTCCATTTTCCAAATTTGAGTAGATCATTTACCCCTAATCCTATGGTAGACCTCATTAGGCTGGCAACTCCACACCACTCGTGAGGACCATTCCTTATCAACATCTCTTGCGTAGACTATTCCTTAATCAACTTCTCTTGTGCATAACATATTTTGGTTCACACATTCCATTTAGCTTCCTCATTAAAATTACCACTCTATTTATTAGTGGAATTCAACATTTTTATTTAATACTATGGTTACATTAACATCTTATGAGATTGAGTTATTTTCCATTCCTCTTCCTCTTTAAAATTATCACTGTTGACATTATTGACATCTCATTGACATGTACAGCCACATGTTGAAACCTAATGATGCACCATCAACTTGTTTGACATTGTATGTGTTAGGGGATTTCAAGCCTTCCCTATGCAAGCCAAGAGAAGGGATCATATGATCCTTCCTTACAGGATATTGAGAAGAATTTTTTTTAAATGTAGGACAACCCTTTCTTGATTAATCAATACTACTCTTTATAATTTGTGATGTAGTAATGATGATTAACCAATTCTCAAATACATCGATTAATTGGCGAATAAGGGAGGCAACTTGAAATTTATTAAAAGAAAAAAAAAACCTAGGAGAAGTGGCTATAAATTGAAAGTAGTAAAATACAAGAACATAAACTCCTCCTAAAATATAAAGCTTCCTTGTCATAAATATGACTTCTTCTTTCTTCACTTGATGCAACACCTTTTTCACTTCAAGTTCATCGAGCTTCTTCAGGTTTTTGACTTTGAATGAAGGCCAAGGTTTTTGCAAACTTCGGGATGGCCTTTGGTGGAAGATGAGCATCAAGATTTTTTGTGAAGGCTTTTGCAGGTGTGGAATCTCAATGAAGCTTTTCTATAGATTTTGGAAGCCAACCCCCCTACGTAGGAGTATGCGGTATTTATAGTAGCATTGGTTGGTTAGAGGTTAGGGTGGTAGGGTTAAAGTGGTGGGTAGGTATATTGAGAGGAGTGGGTAGTTGTTTATGAAACTTGGCAGTGTAGTGAAGTTAGGATAGGTAGTTTTAAAAGTAGTGGGAAAACCACAACACAATGTCCTTGACTTGGTCTTCCCCACTATATATATATATATATATATATATATATATATATATATATATAGGTGTGTGTAGAGAGAGAGAATCTTGATTAGGTGAGCTTGGGCTTATGGGTTATTGAGAGAACCTATAGGCTATGAGAGTCATCAAATTTATATTTGACGGCTCATGTTACTCAGAGGGTATTTAATCCTTGAATAATGTGAGCCATTAGATCTAAATCTAATAATTGTTAGAGCTTGGGCTCATGCAGTCATGATGTGTGAGCCCACATGCTCACCTAAACACCCCCCCCCACACACACACACATAACTGCATGAGCCCAAGCTATATATATATATATATATATATATATATATATATATATGAACTTTGAGTTTTGTTTCTTTGAAATATGATTATTGTGTCTTAGCTATTTTGATCTTTTGTGACAAAATATTTTTATATTCAAAAGCTAAACTTAATGTGGGTCCCACAAGATTGAGTTTAGGTGGCTAAATTTGGCATGGGGGCAAGGGCTTCCACTTAGCTAATTTTATTTTTTGGTGGCTAAGTTCATCGTGATGCCTTTGAGACCCCACTCAGCCAATTTATTTTTGGTTTTTTTGGCAACATTAATTGTAAAGGGGCGTATGAGGGCCTCTAAATAGCCAATTGAGTTTTGTAAAGCCATTGAGGCTTCACCTACTCAATTTAATCTTTTATGGTTAATTTCAATAGGGGTTCATGAGGCATCTACTTAGCTATTTTGATTTTAGTGGCTAATTTCAACATGAGGCTTATGATGTATCACTTAGCCGATTTGATTTTTGTTGCTAGTCAATGTTGGGCCTATGTAGTCCTCACTCAATTTTTTTTGTTGGAAGCCTCAACTTGTCATGCCCTGTCATACCCCCTAACCTGAACCCAATCCAAGGTGGTGAGACATGGCCCGATGAAGGGGAAGACTAACTTAAAAAAGTTTTATCGAAGTATACAACACGTAACCTTTGTGCAAAAGCAAGTAATGGAAGAGAAAATAGATAAAGATTAAGTCTCACTTTGTCATAATCACACTTACATCTTGATTAGCCATATCAGGGATATGAATAAATCGGTTTACATCCAAAAGGGCGGGATTTTTAGTCTAAAAGGGTAGGGTTTTATGTTTGAAAGAGTGGGTTCCTCCCCGGGTCAAGAATAATAGAATGTTATAGTAAGAAAACTAAATGAGACTTCTAGAGTAAGTTCAAGGCTGATTTGTCTTTATACACCAGCTAACCAAGGGCACTTCTAGTTTATAGGATTTGCTAATAGCTTTTAGTATCTCCAGCTTAGGAATACCGAGTAAGTAGGGATTCAATATCTTCGGGTACCATAATTTCTCCATCGATAATTTATGGATTATGATACCTATTTACATTGGTTTTATATATGGATTATGATGTTTATTTACACATGTTTTATGCATGGACTATGTTGCTCATTTATATAAGATTTGTGTCTAGATTATAATGTTTATTTACACTGGTTGTGTATAGATTATGATGCTTATTTACACATGTTTTATGCATGAACTATGTTGCTCATTTATATAAGTCTTGTGTCTAGATTATAATGTTTATTTATACTAATTGTGTATAGATTATGATACTTGATTATGTAGGATGTGTATGAATTATGACACTTGAATGCATAGGTTGTATTTGTAGATCGAGATGTTTGCACAAGTTTCACGTGCACGGGATTTTACATGCACTTGTACTCTTAACACAGGTATTATATAAGGTTTATGTTATGCATCTTGAGGATTATGTTTTTGATGCTAATGTGAGCTCTATGTTTTTAAACTCTTACTGAGTTAAGCTCACCTCGTTTGCCTTTTTTTATTTAGGGTATCCCTTAAGGATCCTCTATGTGGTTGTGCTATGTAGTTACACACGATAATATATTTTGTGAGCACAGAGGCAATTAGATAGACACAGAGTGGGGATAGTTCTTATGTCTTGGGATAGACCTTAGATGACTTATGTTATAATTTTGTGATTAACTATGTTATGGGAGAGCCTTATTTTGATTGTATATACTTGTGTATTGCTTTGTGGAGAAGGCTTGAGACTCCCTTAGGTGTTATAAGATTTATGTGGGTATTGTGAATGATTGATATGTTTTATTTAATTTTTTTTATCTTATGGTAGTTATTTTTACATAAAGTGAATGTTGCGTACTTTGATCTAGCCTGAGTTTGGGTTAGAACTCACCTCATCACACCTTTATCATTCTTTTTTGTCCGACTTTGGGTCTAAGGGGCATGGCAAGGGCCTTATATTTGACATATGGTGCACATGTTTTGTTTATCATATTTATTTTTTGGGTTTTTTTTATATGCTTAAGTGCACTTATTGGGGAAAAAACAATTACATAATATATAATATATTATATTATTTCCTATTTTAGTCAAGTAAGTCTTTCAATTAGGGAGATACAATTACATTATATATTGTGTTATTGCCCCTTTTTATTTATACTTAAAGTAAATCTCTTAGCTACCAAGTGCTAGATGCGAAAGACACGAGCCTCCGTTAATATAAGCTTCGAGTTTGTTGGGTGTTAGTCGAACCGGGTCGAGACTTAGAGAGGGAGAGGAGGAGGTTGGATGTAAGTGGTTAAGTAGTTTTTAGAGCGGGAATGAAAGAGGGAATAGAATAAGATAGTTTAGGCATAATTAGAGGTCGTGAAGTCCATTTTCGTCTTTTTAGAACTCATCATTTTTACTAGTGAGGCACCTTCCGCTTCTTTTGTAAGGTTTCTGGTTTTTTTCTCGATTCGGTTTCCATCACCAATCGACCCAAACGAACAAACCAGAGAAAAAGGGTATCAAAAACCCAACGCAACGAGAGAGGGAGGAAGCCGGCGATGGAGCGCCGCCCTGAATTGACCACTGCAGGAGAAGACGGTGTGGTATTCCTCCTTCAAGATCCCAATTCAGAGAAACAGATACAGAGATTGTCGTCTTCTTCGCTGGTGTTCCTGGGTACGGGCTGTTCCAGCGCCGTCCCAAACGCAATGTGCTTGCTTCAGCCCTCCGATCCGCCCTGCACCGTCTGCTCCCAATCCCTCTCCCTCCCTCCCCACCTCAACCCCAACTACAGGTGTCTCCTCCTCTCGCCAGTCGCCTCACACCCTCTTCCCATGCGCCTCATGTCTCCCTTCCTTCAATTACAGCCATATATTTCCTTCAGAAAAGAGAAAAAAAAATACTTCCTTCTCTCTCTCTCCTCTCTATTTTTGTTTAACTAGTTGGCTCCCCAATGCTTGATTTCCCGCACCCTCTATGTGATCTAAATTTTTCGCATGTTTTTAAACTTTTCAAATGCAAATACGAATACGGAGAGTTCTGCATTTTTTCCATATTCAAGTGATTGTATCGGAATGGGGTTGGTGGGTGCAGGTGCAACACGTCGCTCCTGATAAACTACTGCCATGGAAATGGGGTCTTTGGGAAGGCGCACAAGTACATTCTCATCGACGTCGGGAAGACCTTCCGAGAGCAAGTCCTGCGATGGTTCCTTCCCCACCGTATCCCCAGAATTGACGCTGTCAGTTCCCTTTCATTTTCCCCTTTCTCTTTGTTTGTTTGTTTGTTTGGTTTTTTTGCTTCCTCTCGGTGATGTGCCATTGGTAATTATGACTTCTTGGAGGTTCTTCCAGTTTTTCTGCTCATAAAGTTGAATGTCTAGCAAAGGTTTGATGCTACTGCTTAGTAAACTGTAGCTTTTCTTAATAGATCCCACTTATACTGCTTTATGATTTGGATCTTGGATCCATTGTAAAAACTTTATGTTTACTTCTCACTTAAAGGCGAAAAAGAAATACAAGATTCTATGCTATCATGTTTAATGGGTTTTAGCTGACAGGTTTCACACTGATCATTCCTTTTTAAATACCTAGCTATCACCCAAGTTGTTGATTTTGTCTCTTTGCACAATAATCAGTGTGATGGTAGTTAATGCATGGGGCTATAGAATATAGTGTCATCCCAATTCGATTATTAGTGCATTTTTCATTACCTCATGGATAATAAAAATGCTTATTTGGAGCTGATCCTTGAGACATTTTAAAGAGCATCTTTTCAATGCGGTTCTTATTAGAATTTATAACTTATTTGCATTTTGATGGCAACACAATTTTCATTTCCTTAATTGGAATCACTTGCAGATTATTTTGACACATGAGCATGCTGATGCAGTGCTTGGCCTTGATGATATACGGGCGGTGCAACCATACAGTCCCACAAATGATATCGCACCGACTCCAATTTACCTCACTCAGTTTGCCATGGAGAGGTGATTTCTTATTTTGCTCCCAGCATATACTCTCTTTTTCCATTCGTTGTATATGATCTTTCTCTTATTAGCATTATGTTAAGCCACTTTCAGTAACTATTGCCACTGGCAACTTGTTTCTTTTTGCATGTGTATTTTGTGTACTGAATCACGCATCACATACGATCATGCACTTTCCCAATGACTTATTGAAACATATTTCTGCTACTTCCCAAACAGCATTGCTATAAAATTCCCCTACTTGGTCGAGAAGAAGCTTAAAGAAGGCCAGGAAGTTAGGCGGGTTGCTCAGCTGGACTGGAGAGTTATTGAGAGCAACTGCAAGAAACCTTTTATTGTGTCAGACCTAGAGTTTGTTCCTTTGCCAGTAACATGCTCTTCATCCTACTTTGTGAAATTTTATCAATTGTCATTCCTAGTCTTTGCTAGCAGATCATATCTCCGTTAACTTCTGATTAGTAATTGCAGGTTATGCATGGAGAGGACTATATTTCACTGGGATTTCTTTTTGGACAAAAGTCTAAAGTGGCTTATATATCTGATGTTTCTCGTTTATTGGAAGACACAGAATATGGTCCGTTGTGATTAATCAATCAAAGATGCCTGCTTTTCATCTCCATTTATTAGTTGTGGTGTCATTTTTTATTCCTGATGCTTACTTTCATTTCATATGTTTTTTAAGTATAGTTATTTCGAATTTCTTATACCATGATATTGTTGTAGGCTATATCTGTTGGTGCAAAACGAAATGCACTTAATTAAGTATAGAAATTAATGTTCACAACTTTCCATGCAGTTCCTACATGGAAAGCGATATTTTAGTCTCTGTGCATTGTGACTTGTAATGTATACAAAAGGGCATGCAAGATGGTGGTACGGATGTAGAGAAGTGAATTGTTTTTTTTTTGGCTTGTGAGAGGAGTGAGAATACAGAAAAATGGGTTTTCTTTTGTTCTTGTTTTTTGTTAGTTTTTTATTGGTATTTCATTATAGCTTTTGGATTGCTTGTGCTCTTCTTGTATGGTTTTGAAGAGGGTGTTGGCTTGCTTGTGGGTAAATTTATTGTAACTTTACTCTTGATTGTAGTGGAACTTGTTTTTTGTGGTGTTGGCAATTGGGTCAAACCACGTTAAAGTTGTGTACTTTATTATGTTTGTTTGATCGGACATGAATTTAAAATATTGTTGAACTTCACATTGTCACTCACCTAGGTTGGGGATAGCAGCTTGCTACTTTAACTTGACTTTTGAACCCACTATTTGTTCTCTTGCTCCCAATACATTGTTCTTGTGTCTTCTCACATTGCTTTCAATTGAAATATTATTTTGCAGCTATTTCAAAAAATGGAGCGGGACAGATTGATCTTCTCATCCTAGACACTCTCTACAAGGTCAATTTTAGAGATAAACCTTGTATTCATTTAGTTATTTAATTCAGTTTCATGTGGTGTGGTCGCTATATTCTTGCCAATTGCACTTATATACGAGATTAAAAGTATTTGCTGGTCTTTGAAGATAATATTAGTAAATTATCAGCACAAAAAGGTTAGGTATTTATATTAGGGCATGTCTACTCATACCCCCATTTTCACTAAGCCTAACCCCTTACTAAACATATTGCAAGGAGAGAGCAAATTTTCTTATCATAACTCTCGCAATTGTTTAATTTTTCAACACAATAAGAATTTATACAATGCATTTTATTATTTTCAGTCTTTGGTTCCCTAAGTTAGCTGTCAGACTTTATTTTATTACTAGTGTTGTTGTTGTGTTCTCAAGTATTCAACTTCTGTACCATGGATGATTCGGAGTTAATGTTGTTGTTGTTTCATCTCATATTTAACTCAGGTGAATACACCAAAAAAAATAAAATGAATTGCAATACCAGTGCCTATTGTAATTCGAGTTAATATGAGTCTCGTTCAATTAGCCTACTGACCTAGAATTCCAAGAGAGACTAAGAAGGGGCAAATTGAGTCAGATGCTCAAATCAGGTAAAAACTAAATTCAGTACCATGGATGTTTCGGAGTTGATGCATTTTTAAGTGATCTAAAAATTTTCATGGCTAAAAAAAAACCATAGGCTTTATAAGATCTGACATGAAGATTCGGTAGCTGAAAGATTTTCATGGCTAAAACAAAACCATAGGCTTTATAAGATCTGACATGAAGATTTGGTAGCTGAAGAAAACTTTGATGTGCTACTTTATGGGCAGATGAAAATTGTTTTCCTGATAGACATGCTTTGTGTGGAGGATATAGTCTTAGTTGATGAGACTATAGTAGGGGTAAATGTCAAACTAGAAATATGGAGGGCAGCTCTAGAATCAAAAGGTTTTAAAATAAGTAGGACTAAGATGGAGTGTATGAATTCTAAATTTAAGGAAGGTAGAAGAACTTTAGTTGAAATAGATGACCATGAAATGCCAAGATGCGAACAATTTTGATATTTAGGCTCTATTATTCGGAAAGAGGGAGATTTTGATAGTGGTGATCTACATAGGATAAATGTGGGCTGGGTATACGGTGGACAACAACGGGAGTATTGTGTGATAAACATGTTCCAATAGGCTTAAAGGCAATTCACAATTATTAGGCTTGCAATACTTTATGGTGTAGAATGGGGCCCCAAATAAATGTCATATAGATAAATTGGATATAGTTAAAATAAGGATGCTATGGTGAATGTATGGGATAACTAAGAGAGATAAGACTAGAAATGAGTATATACGCAAGAACTTAGGGGTAACAATTTTAAGAAAGAAGCTTATGGAATGTAGATTGCGTTGATATGGGCATGTACAAAGAAAACCAATGGATGCCCCGATAAGGTTGGAAGGGATCCATGTAAATGATGCTAAAAGAGGGAGATTGAGACCTAAGAGAACTTAGATAGAGTTAATAAAAAAGGATGTCTGTGCTATCTTTTACATAAAATGTGGCGCAAAATAAGCTAGAATAGAGGTGTAAGATCTATGTTACTAACCTCAAATTGTTGGAAAAAAGTGCTACTTAATTATGATATACTGAAATAATTTCTATTTGTCGATTAATTGCATATTGTATTTTAACTTTGGCAAAGTCTAATTTTAAGTTTGTCTTTACTGTACAGTTCTTTTAGTATGCAAGTTGTTGTCTTAGGCCAGTCTTACCTCAAGATGCTTAAGATTTAAGGAGACAGAAATTCCATCTTATAAACGTAGTTGATTTGAAGCATCAAAAGAGATGCAGTCATCATTTTTCAGTAATACACTGCTATACATTCTTGCAACCCTATCTCTAGATTTTCACTAATTTTCTTCTGCAATATTCTGCAGCACGGATCACATAATACACATTTTTGCTTGATTCAGGTTTGATTTTGTCTCTGTTTGCTAATCTTTCTTGCAAAATTAAATTCGTAAGTTGGGATGTGTGCTAGTTACCTTTTAAGTATATCTAATTTTTCTTTCAGTCTCTTGAAGCAGTGAAGAGAATTTATCCAAAACAAGCATTATTTATTGGTATGACCCATGAGTTTGATCACCACAAGGATAATAAAGTGCTTACAGAATGGTCCAAACGGTAATTTGAATTCTGTGTGACATGTTTTTCTTCTTTACTTCATTGGTAGTTAAAAAGGATCTTAGAGATTGAAGTTGGGATTTGGCTGTGTGAATAACATGTGAAAAATGTCATGTTATCAGTCAGGTATTCTGATCTTTCAGACTACCATAATCAAACTGGAATAGGATTTATTGGATGTTTTCTCATGCAGAGAAGGGATCCCAGTGCAGCTTGCTTATGATGGATTGAGAATACCTATTGACTTGTAGATGAGGTAAAAAATTGAACCGCTACTGCATATTTTGGTGGCTTAACGATTAACTGGTGTTTGTTTGGTATTGTTAGATTATAACTGGCAGTTGTTTTGGGATCCATGATGTTGGCATGATATTGATTGGTGACTGGCTATTTACCTTTCAGGTCAAGTTAATATAGGAGAAAGTTCATGCAAAAGCTGGAAGAAATGATTCAATGAAGATTAGCAAAGTAGCAATATTTCCATGCGTTCATATTCGTGGGGGCCATGTAGTAAAGAACATAAAGGAAAAAGTTCAAGCAACAGAGACTTTGTTCATCGGATCATTCATTTATTCTGAAAATTAAAAATCTTATTTTTAATTTTTGAAAGGCCATACAGGGATGAGTGATTTTGGATGTAATTAAAGCTTATTTTTTATCCTTGGTATGGAATGGAAAAGGCTCAAGCAACAGAGACCTTGTTTATTGGATCATTCATTTATTCTGAAAATCAAAATCTGATTTTTAATTTTTGAAAGGCTATACAGGAACCTCTGAAATTTAAGACATCATTTTGGATCGTAATTAAAGCTTATTTTCGATCCTTGGGATGGAAGGGGGAGTGGAAGGGTGATCATTTCCCCCGAGTCATGTGCCCGTCTTTTTCTGAGATACGAGTAGTCAGTTCTTATGTTCACGACATTGATTATTCAAATATTTAGTCTACGAATACCGCGAGGCTTCCATTTGAACAGAATATGGCTGCGGTCAAATTGGTAACGCTCTCATCACTCGCGTTATCGTTTTTAACCTTTTGCTCCATGCCGCTTGTAATTACTTTAGCACTAAAATGAAACATATCGAAATGTCTGAATTTAATGCCCAATAGCGTGAAGAATTATCTTGATTGTGCTATTTCTTAGGAAATAAAACCATGATCCAACTTGTTTGTTCGTTAATCCGCTGCCTAGTATAAATTTTTGTACGAGGAGCTAAGAGCTGATGTCTTTATTATCAACTTAGTCAAATGGGAAAAGAGTTTTTCATGCCCAGCATAAGAAATTCTTGTGGTGCGTTTATTTTTAATATCGACGACGCATAGGCTAGACTTATAAATTCTCCCAGTCAACTGATACGTCTTATTGCCTCCAGAATCTTTCAACATGTATAATATTGTATTATATCTGCAGAAAAAACAATACATTAGTAGCCAAAGAGGACTTGATAACCAACACCAAAGTCCGCAAGTACTTCAAGCTCGTTCCATATATAACGACAACGTTGTGTTAGACGCGCCTAAATACCGATCAGTTCATCTTCTTGTCGCCCCAGTCCCAGAGGATTCAGATAAGAAACGGTTCGAGTTTTCATTCTATTGAGGGGTTCAGGATCTCGTCTTGCAAGTAACAGCGTCTATCATCATCATGCCTTGCTTAATGCCTTTCAACAATGATAAATTGGATAGCAGCTTCTTCGTTTTCAGGCCGGTTGGGGTCATTGTGGAAGATCTCATTGAGGCATTAAAATTGTTTTCCTTCTTTTGTGAGGATCATGGGTGTGCTTATAGTTCTGTTTTCAGGAGCTTACATGGGAATTTGGTAAGGCTCATTTTCTTTTGTATCAGATTGTTTTCCTTTCTTTTTGTTCTTTGAACACTTTGCACGAAATTCTCAGTTTTGCTTCCATCAGTTTAAAGAACTGATTGCTTTCTCCTATTTGCTTCCGCCTACTACTCTTTCTTTTATCAAAATACGAGGTGCATCATTGATGTTGAGTCCAATTTTTTTCTTTTTTAAATTAATTTTAGTGAAATTAAGCTGCAGGAATCATAATTAGAAACCTTTCGCTAGTACCTCTGCTTTCATTCCGCTACTTTTGGCCTGTTCATTAATTCACAGACAACGTGATTTTCAGTTTGAAACCTTTATATTGTGCCTCAGGTCATATGGTATGGCGCATGGATTAAAAGGTCTAGTCAGAAACGCGAGATCCTGACTGCTACTCTGGTAAGTAAACTAAATAAGTAGCTTGGCTTATACAAATTAGGACTATAAATTAAGATTGTTAATCTGGTTTGGGAGGCGATTTGAAAAGTACCCCCAACTCTCCTCGCTAAGAGGGTGGGAGGAGAAAGGAAATCTCGTTTTCTTCTAAATGGCCTCCAAACAGGCCCTCAATAACTAACATATACTTTCTCAATGGAAGGTGGTAGCAGTAACAGTATCTTTCATTTTCCTTGGAACAATAGATTGTCTTTTTGCTTGTAAGAAATAAAGAAGTTTATTTTATTTTATTTTTTTTACACTATACCCTTATACCGCTTATAATTGAATAGGGAAAAAGTACTCAAACAAGTAAATGAACAATAAAGAGAGGTAATAATTAATTAGGCCGAATGAAATTTCAGGTCGATCGTCTAACCATGAATTGCATGTTTTTTTTCCTTCTTAATTTTATACTGTGCTACATGTGCAACTCCAGATGACGGCTCTGACGAAGACATCGAATCTAGCCATCCTCCTGAAGTACGGTTTCGCTGAGGCCTATGCTGGGGAATCCAAAGAGAAGGGCTTCCCCGCCGCCAAGTTCGTCACCGGCGACATCATAACCGTATCGGTGATCCTTCCCAGCTCTGAAGATCGGATGAGTGACCTCTCTTACGCATGTCTCGCGGTGATGAGGTCGTGTTTCTTGAAAATTGATGGGGTCGTTTCTGGGGTGTGCTTCAGGTGCCACGACAAACCCAGGGTGGCCAGTCTGCAGGTTTGGAAATCTCTCCACTCCTGCTATGCCTCGCTTCTCAATTCGGATCACAGGAAGCTGATTATCCCCTACGTTAAGCATCTATCTGCAAGTGTTGATTACGATGTGTTTCGGGTGGCGTACGTTAGCAGTGACGATGTACTCCATGTTCCGTCCCTACTCCCTCCGCCACACACGCTGGGCACCACCAAGGATGGAAATCAAGGTGTGTGTGACTCGTAATTGATCTTGCACCACCAAAGATGGGCACCACTAGCACTTGTGCTTCTTTGCAGTTTTGTAAAATGTAAATGTCTCATATGGGTTGTTTGGATAGTGAATTAACAGGGAATAAGAATGTTGATTCGACTTAATTAATATTTTTGGCTACAAACTGACTAAAATACCCATAATTTATTTTATTTCATGCCCAAGTTAAGCAAGTGCTGACCCCTGTTGACGACTTCAACTTGCTAGACCTCAACCAGTTACTCATCCATTAGTAATAGCCTTTTAGGCAATTTTCCTTCAACAGAAAAGGCTGGACGTTTTCAACTGTTTTTTCACAAGGACAAGAAAGGAAATCTCTCCCCACACCTCAAATCTACTTTAACCTTAGCGTTCAAATGCATTGAAGCCATGAGGTGTTCACGATATATAAGTACATGAAGTTTAGAAAAGACAACCCTTTATCTACATTACAAGTCTACCAAAGACCAAAAAATATGCTATTCCGGTAATGCCACTATCGTGTTAACAATATCCAGTACACTACATGGCTTTAACAAGCAACTCGCACAGGTGCAGCCCCAGCCTCCCAATATGGTGAACTACTAAGTCGTGAAGATTAATATAAACGAGCTCCTTCCAAGTCATTAGAATTTCAAAGAACCCGTAGAAGTTATCCTTGTACTCACATTTCTCAACGAGTCCTGTCGGCTTGAATAGCCATCACAGCTGTTCCCTGAAAGCTTCTGTCTGGGGACTGAATTCAGGAGCTCCCGACCATGTTTGTTAATCTTCTGCTCCTCATTACGAAGCAAGTCTTCGTCACCCATCTGCCACACTTCCTGTGGTGATAGTATCTTAATGCACCAAACACTGTTAACAAACTCCCTGTGTGCACAAATTTACATGTTTCAGAGTCGTACACATACTGCCAGACTTTCTAAATAAAAAACAGCAACTTCGGTAGATTTTGTTATTTGAGCTGGAAATTGAGAGAAAAGCTAGTCAGGTACAACTAAAAGTAAAACCTTTTTACCAGAATTTGTGAACTGAAAAACATGAACCAAGAAAACTCAAACTAAAACATGCCGCATCTGGGAAAACAAGTGCAACAATCTTGTAGGTATTCGGGACAAACACCATATGTTGGGAGTGTTAGAAACTAAGTTACCTCAAAAACTTAAGTTTTCAAGGAATATCGAACAATGTATATCAAGCTCAAATCTGCCCGTACAAACAAATGCACACATGCAGACAAATAAATTATTGAACACCCCTCACACACGGGCACACATGATTTAAAGGATGCACATGCTTGCACGTGCATAGAATACAAAGGCAAGAGTGAGGATCCAAACTGGGACCTCCTAACTCTGATACCATGTTAAACACCAAGTTGCCTCCCAAGCTTAAGCTTTCAAGGAAAAGCCAACAACGTATATTAAGCCAAGATTAGCCCAAACAGACAAATGCAGACATGTAGAAAGAGAAATTATCCAGCAGGGATTTATAAGCGCAACACACTAAGGTGAAAATCATTATGTTTAAATCGAGAAATCAGCATTTTTTGCCTTCTCATGCAATCAGCATGTATAAGTTCAGATACCCTTCCAGAATTTAAAGATGCAGCTTAAACTTACTGCCATGGGTCATCGCCAAGGAGAAGAACATCATTCTCCCTGTCAACAAATACAAGCTGCCAGCCTGATCTCAAAGGGTCTTCCAACTGGCCTTCCAGGCCAAACATTCTTGCGAGCTCACTTCGCAGCTCATGGTAGCTGCTGAACCTAGTGATGTCCAGTGACCTCCCAAATGACCCCGACTTGTAAACCTGCAATAGCAGTTCAATACTTCATCAACTAAAAAAAGAATCAAACTGAATAAGCCAATTATGTAACTCACTTTAACAAAGGTCCTTGTCGGTGCATTGATTTGGTCCACATTTTCTGGGGGCTGCAAAGAACTTGATTCATCTAAGCAACTTGACGAAATTGCTGATGGGTTAAGTGGATTTTCATTTCCGGAACCATTCAGATAATTTGAAGTTGTAAATGCCATAGAAGTTAACTCGGTCTCACCGACAACACCTCTTAGGCCAGGCATACCATTCTGCATCAAAAAAGATGGTGAATCTATGTTGACCCCAAAAAGAAGATGACTTTGGGTGGGATCAGAACCACTTTCTTGACCAGCATCGCAAACTTTCCCAGGGAATGGTGGCAAAGAGATTGAATGTGATGCTACGTTTTGCTGCTGCAACCTTAATTGATTGACATCAAACATGACCGACTGAGGACCAGAAGGGAGAAGGGATTGAACTTCATCTCGTTTCGGTATCCAGTCACCAGAAGAAACCATTTGGGCAGCTCTTGACAGATCAAGCAGATGTGATGTTTCATCTTGGGAAAATGTGCCAATAATGCTCTTTAAAGGAGACACACTAGTTGCTGTCATGAAACTCCAATTAGGCTCTGTGAAGTTTGGTCGCTGGCACAGTGATGCTAGAGTCTCAGAAGATGTTCGCTGACACTCGAAAGCAGAGGCCAGCTGAGAGAGAGCAGAGGCTACAGTTGGGGGTGCAAGTTGCTGATTAGGCACCTGGTGCAATTGGTGCTGTGGCTGCTGCTGCAGCTGTTGTACCTGATGTAGCAATTGCTGACCATGAAATGAATTTTGCTGTCGTAACTGCTCAAGGAGACAGGCATGAGATTGGTTCCCTTGAATATCCGGAAGTAGCATTTCTGAATGAGGTTGAGATTGTTGCATCATTTGTGCTTGTAACAAAGCTGAACTATTGGTGATGGATTGAGGTTGCTGGAATTGCAGACACGATGGTGATACCTGCTTCATGGGGTCCATGTTCCTTGATTCTGGGAGAGCAGCTGGAGTCACTGCTTGATACATATTCGGCTGCAGACCAAGTAGGGAAGCATCAAGCCTGGGCTGCAGCCAAGGTGACACAGTCATGCCCTGAAAGTCAAAACCTTGGATGATCCTGTCTGTTCCATCTCCTTGGAGCAACATGAGAGGAGAATTAAAACCCATGTCATCAACACTCCCCCCTGCACGGATTTATGATACAGCATCTAGATTTATTGAAATGAGTTTGAGTAAATAGGGATTACCTAAGAACAATGACATGAAATAGTACCATGTAAAGACGGTAAGCCTGACAGCCAAGGACGCTTGAGTCTAAGTGAAAATGGAGACGGATACATTGGAAATGTTGTCAAAGGTTCAATTTCCCACAGCGACACTCTTGGCTGCCTCTCTCCTGCTGTTGACTCATCCCATCCAACCTGCAATGAACTCAGAGTAACATTACAGCTAAAATATGCCTTAAATGAATCTGCAGGAGAAAAAAGACAAAATACCTTGACTGAGCGCCAATGTGATTTAGGCCAACGAACAGGATCTAGATCACATATGCCAGTTATCGTGCCCATATATCTAAACAAGAAACATACATTTTATGTTACTGGTTGCAATACAAATTATACTTCAAAATAATTGAGAGAGTAGGTGTTGGTTCCATGCCTCCTAAGTAGTTTGGATAGGATATATAGCAAAATATACCATGTTACAAGCATGCAATTTATAACATGATATGAGTAAATACTAATTACCGGCGTACACTTGACTCCTCTGTCTCAAATAGCATACGGAAGCGCATGCCTACAGATACACAGATGTGATAGACCGCCTTCACATACTTTGCTAGTGGTATGATGAACTCAGATGGACATGCTCTGGAAAAAAAGTCATATAAAGTTGTAATTACATTCAATAAATTAATATTTTATGAACCCTTCGAATGCTCTACCTTGGGTTAAAAAATATAGTGAAACGACTATTTGTTGCAGCAGCATGAGCAGCAGCAGCAAGAAGCCCTATGTGCATGCTATCACTTGATAAAACTGACGACGGCATAACTGTCTGGGGTCGATTAGCTCGCCGGATTCCAAGGAGTAATTGATTCTTTTCATTCCTGAGGAAAAGAAGGCCCATTAAAGACCATGTTTTTGTATACCATTCTTCAAGAACACATAAAATTGCAAAAGTTCAGAAAATATGATCACTTCAATTGAGTTTACCAAATAAAAATGACAGAATCACCCGTAACAAGACGCTTTGCACTTACAAACACACTCCACCCAGTTGTAAGAAGATGTCGCTTGGGCTGACCTGCATTAAAGCATAGCAGTCACTTGAAATTTGCCACAAAAAAAAGAGACTAAATCAACTGACGTTCACATAAGCAACCATAACTAACACGAGTAAAACTGAAAAAAAAGTGATAATTTTCGTTAATCAACGTAAAAGTTCAAGAAGGTCTCAGAGCAATTCATAGGAACAAAAAGCTTTTCTTCACTCAAAAAAAATTCTAGAAGGTCCGAGAGCAAATTAACACTTAACAGTTACAAAGTAAGTAAAAGGCTTGATTTTGAACCAAATCAAACATATGATGGAGTCTGAGGTAAAAGCGTATGATGGACCAGTTTGCTCTTATAATAAAAAAGGATGCTCACAGGACTGAGAAAGAGGGAAAAACAAAGTATAACATTGTAAGCCAAAAAGGAAACTCCACTGAAATTTTTAAGAATGTCTCCTTATCATTTCTTTGACACTTTTCTACTCACCACGAAATATATGTCGAAATTTCCACTCATTATCATGAATGTCCCGAGCAATCAATTCTTGAGCAGGGGGCTGCTGAGTGAAGTCCTGTATTGTAAGAGGAAAAGACGGTTCTAGCAGAGTGAGTAGGGAGATCGCTAAAAAGAAATACAGATCAGAATTGATAAAAGGCTTAATGCTTAAGTTCAAATGGATCCTGGAAGAGAAACCCACCAAGGGAGGAAACACCTTCTCAGCAGCCCGGCGAGGAACAGAAAATCCTCCATGTGTACTGGTATCACTTGCAGTCAACATTTTACAGAAATAATTAGTTGGCTGTCTGCTAGCAGTGACCAACTCAGTAGGGAGGAGAGGTTCCTTTTGCTCCTGCTGAAGAAACATTTTTTTCAAAGAAAGGTAAATGAGCAATTATACATAACTGAATAAAAAAGGAATAGCTAATGCATATAAATAGATACAGAAAGAAAAGAATAATACTGGTGTTAGGGGTTGTAAGGTCATTTGAGCATATACTTCATCTGTCTCTGCATCTGCCTGAATATGAAAGGTCGTTAATCTTCTTCACCGCTTGCAGTAAATGATAAATTAGAAGATGCAAGAATGTCTTACATTCATTGTCACATTGTGGAGCTGACAGATCAACTGCGGAGGTAAGTTTGGGTAATTTGGTATGTGCGCATCAATTTGTTTGTTGGTTGAGGCAGTCACCTGCTAATAGACAACCAGAAAACCACATTACGTTGTGCTAAATGCCTTAAAAACCTATTAACAAACATAGAAATACTCCAATTAAGCATACATAAGTCAACCATTAGCCATTACAACCTCGAGCTGGATTAAAAATGGAGCTGCCACTTTAAAGGGATAAAAAGGGGAAAAAATAAGGCAAACTCACTTATAAATAAAGAAACTTATATTAGTGACAAAAAGATCAAAACAATTTAATTGCACAGATAGATATAGAAAATTCCATCATCACCGTATCCCAATCATACCACAAAGACCTCAGTCAATTTGCAATAATCCAAATAGGCATCCATAAGCAGCCCATTAGCCATTATGACGTGGAGCTAGATTGAAAATAGAGCCGCTACTTTTTTGCTAAAATAAAAATAGGGCAGGCTCACCTATGAATGAAATAAACTTATCAAGGGGCAAAAAGATCAAAACAATTTAATTCTACAAAGATACTGAGGACACACCATCACCACCATGTACCAATTATGTGGATAAACAACACTGCGACAGTTTGTAACAGAGAAGCATTAGCAATAGGGGAGTACTCTGACCTGCTCACTATGACCTTGAGAGAAGTAAATTACGCGGCTTCCAACCAAAGGTAAGGACACAAGTGGACCAGCACATGCATGCCAGAGCTCAGAATTAAGTCCTCGTTTTTCCCCTTGAAAGTTTACCAAGAATAAGGCCGCCATTAAATGTTGTGATTGTAAAAATTGTAGAAACAGCATACTTGGGTCATCCATAACTTAATGACACATACATAATTATAAACACGAGATTATGAAAATTAAGATGGAGTCTAAACGCATTATGAGCAGGAAACTAAAAGCTAATCTGAATCTGTTCAGCTCAAAAATAATTACTTCCTCTTTTTGGGGGTGTCAAATACAAACTTCTCACTGGTTCAGAAGCAACTATCATTTCACAGAACCGTGCTAGAAATTTATTTTAGAAACTTTAAAAAGAGTACAAGAAAGAAACAACATTGAAAGGGAAACTAAATATCCAAGAAGCCCATAAAATCATAAGACTTGGAAGATACCATCAGCAAGACAATAAAATATCAGCCAATAATGTAGAAACGAGTATATATACCTTCGTCCTGCAACTGATATCCCATACCAGCTGATGAGAGTTTCATTTGAGCCGGACTAGTATGATTTGCAGAAAGATTTCACCCTTTAACTCCACTCGAGTGAAAAGATGAAGCCACCATCGTCGCCATCCTTTTTTAATTATCAGTTCGAAGAGCTCAATCTCACTCTTCTTGCACTCTTAACATTATTACTGAGTCAGCAGTCCCACAGCGTAGCTCTCCCTGCACCCACTTGCAAGTACCTGAAAGTCCTAGATGGAACTAGAGCTAAACAGTCTAACCAAAACCGGTGCCACTAATGGAGACACTCGTTTTAAGCCTCATTCCAGCGTTGTAATCCCCGCCGGCACCCCCTAAAGCCTGGTGCTCCTAGTCGTCAATTACTTCCTCTCCAACCAAACTCGCCAACCACATGTTCAGTGAGAAAGCATGTAAGAACTATGAGCTCCAAGAAGGGAGTGGAGGTGAAAACCTGGGCAAAACCAAAAAAAAAAAAACCTTAGAGAGGAGTCGTGTAAGGAGAAAGGGAAGCCTGCATTTTAGTCGGAAAAAATAGAATACCCAAAGCAAAAAACCAAAGTTAACCCTACAAGTGAGCTACAATTTACTTACAGCCCCCAGAGTGAGAGAGGAAGCAGGGAAGTACAGTTACAGATCTTGCGTTGGAAGCCGGGAAACTGCGTCAGGGGAGAAGAAATCGTCCAAGCTTTGGCTATATGGAACTCAACTCAAATGGAGAGAATATGGAAGAAGAGCAGCTGCGGGCTAAGGTAAGGGTGGTGTGGTCCGGGAATCCAGCAGAAAAATCGAACATTTGGGGGTGGGGATCAAATTGGAATTTGGGGAAGGGGTTTGGAGCAGAGGAGAGGAAAGTAAGCAGATGCAGGGACACTTCACTCTTCTTCACTTCACTGAGGACTTTGGGAGGAGCTGGGTGTACAAGTACAACAACACAGATGACTAGAGAGGAGCTCTCTCTCCCCCCTCCCAACTCCCAAGCGTGGAGAGAGTAACAGTAGCGAGATGAGAAAGACTTTGAGAGCTCGTAAGCCCTCTACCCTTTGCCTTCTCTCTCTCTCTCTCTCTCTCTCTTTCTCCCCCTCTCCCATCATTATTATATTCACCGTACCGCTTCTTTTTACTTTCATACATTATTACGTTACATCAGGGGGAGAAAATTTTCTTCTTTCACTTTCATGCATTATAACATTTACATTAGTGGAAGTTTTTTCATGCACCTCTCTCACAATAACCCACCCCCTACATTTTTAACCGTTAAGGATCGCTCTATTGAAAAATATAGGTTAAACCTATATAATAATTCTTGTTAATTTAGGTTTAAAATATATATATATATATAATTCTTCTATTTTATGTTGTTCACATTTCAAAAAATGATACTCTTTATGTCTTAAATTAATAGTTTTATTTGACAAAATTTTTTTATTTTATATTAATAATTTTATTTTATTTTATTTAAGTAATTAGATACTTAAAAAAAAATATTATAAGTTTATTTTTATTTCTCTTAATTTCGAGTTTACTATTTTTTTAAATATAACAGTAAATATGAGACGGAGTGATAATAAAATATCATTGTGCTCCTCTTAGGGCTTCTTTTTGGACACACATCATAAAGAGTTCAATTTTTGGGAGTGAAGGCCCTCTTCCCACCACCATCGTCCCAACATCAAAGACATGTGTGAGCTAAATAATATACTCCCCTCTCCTTATATCATGTCTAATAAGTGTGTCCAATGGATTCTGACTTGTCAAATTTTGAGTCCTGTTTATATCGGGATTCATAGTAAATTCTCCCATGAATTTCCAATTTCTGTTTGTTTACTCAAAAATTCACATAATTGTGATTTAAGGTTCGCCCATGAATCATTGTTTAATTAGAATAGTGAGCTATAATTCTGACTATACATTCTCTTAAAATATTTTTTAAAAAAAATCAAAACATATTTACAATCAGACTGAAAAGGGCCTAAATCGATATTTCTTTGCCGATTATAAATAGTTAGTTAACATAGTGTTTGATGAACACGATAACAATGATCCACAAGATTTTGGTGGACCCTCCGAGCCACTCAATAAAACCATGTACATGCGAATTACTTACTAAAGTGTTTTTTTCACGCAATTTAACAAACAATGAGTTCCCCTTGACACCAAGTAAGAATAAATTGCTTATTCGAGATTATGAATTAAACCAATTAAAAGGATTTTTGGAAATAGAGGGAATTGCATTGAATTTTTTGTACTTTGAGAATTGAACAAACTGGTCACCTATGAAGAGGCATCAGTGCAACACAAAATTAGGTATGGAGATTCCGAACTCAGAGACGAACGTGCAGTAAACTTTCGATGGTAAAAGAATACAGTTTGGGTACTAAAACCCAAGCTAAACTGTGAGATAGAAGATCTATAATTTCAAAGTAGAGAGCATTCAAATAATTTAAATAAAAAGAGGACACACAAATACATTCTTAGAAAAATTGGATATTAATTATAGGCATACAACGACTACACAATTTTTTTTAGGCCAAGAGATCAAGAAAAATACTAGAAGGACAAGACAAAAAATAAAACAATGACTTGGACAGTTTCCATGCTATCAATTTAAATAACAAAATAATTATCAAAAATATATAATTAAAATTACATAAAATTTTAACCAATAACAAATATACATGTATGTTGGTTTTTGACGTGATATAAAACTGGATTTGGGCGCCGCTTTGTTTGACTTTTCTAGTATTGGGCTGATCGATCGCCCCTATCACCCGATCAATTGCCCTGTTCGAACGGTTGTTGCCCCGATCGAACGGCTTAACGGATTTCTGAAAAGAAAGAACAGTCGCGATGATTTACACGACGTTAATTAAATACTTAGCCGTTTCGGCTTCGTATGAGATAATGATTATCAAAGGCCGACGGGAAAAATAGGAAGGTTGAACAGACAAGAAAACTGAGAGCATCTCTTCCTTTTTCATCGGTCCTTTCTCTGGTTCTCTAAGAGAAAAATCGTGAAATACCACTCTCTCTATTCTCTCTGATTTTCTGAGTTCTTCACTGAGCAATAGAGTCTACCCTGATTGAGATCCTACCTGTTTGAGTGGAAGTGCACCTTCAAACGGGCTGTGTGGTTCGTTGTATCTCAGGAACGGAATGCTCTGGAACGCCTGTGTACGGAGGGCGGCGTATCTGTTTCAAGGACAGTGTGAAACGCACCTCGAACTGGGTTCATAAATTTCTCTTTCTCTCTGGTATTTAAATTTATATACATATATATATATATATATATATAGATATATATATTTGTGAATATATTTATGTGTGATGATTTGCATGTTAATTGTGACTTGTATTCAATCTGCAATCTATATTTTGTAGTAACCCCAACAATGTATACTACATAGCATATAAATTTCATTCAGAATTTCAAATTATAGATCCATGTTCATTCATGTTTGAAGCTCTCATTTAGGAGCAATTACAAATTAGCCATTTGAAATTGTATGGATCATTTGTTATCTAGTTATTATTTTCCATAAACTTTCTTGAGTCCTTTCCCATGGGTGTGCACACAAGGCAACATACGCCTTCACATCCCAAAAAAGGAGAGTTCTTTGATATTGCCTCCCCAAAACTCTTCAATATTTCCCCTCCTGTATCTTTTGGTTGCATCTCATTCTCAATGTGGCTAATCTTTGTCTCAGCTAATCAATGTCAAGCTCCTGTGCAGGATTTTTCCTTTAAATCCTTAGCTTACAAAGTATTTAATTTGTTTCCAACTATTACTAACAAAGATAACACAATTGATTAACATAAAGGCATTGCTGACGATTCATGTATGAACTATATAATCACGTTTTTTTTTTCTAGCACTTCCACCATTTTTTGGTGTGCCTTATTGCGAAAGAAGTTTGTTTGTTGCCTCTTCATAGGCATACTATACTTCACCTTTTCCGTTAGTTCTCTTGTAACTAATACATCTTAATTTATTCGAGATGGCTCACTCTATGAGATCAATTACATTCAATTGACACTTAATTATGTAGGTAATGGAAGATGTCTCACGAGCAATAGAAAGAGAAATTGGTTCTTCTCAAATCATCTGAATTTAATAATACAAAAGAATTATTTATGTCCTTGTTATGACCCCGCCCTAGGGGTAGGTCCCACCTTCATAGTCTATTAGAGTTAAGATTTAGTCGTTATTAAAAGGTATTTTAGAGTAATTAAAAATTTATTCTTATTGGGCTTAGGTAATGTTAGAAGTTCATTCTAATTAGAAGTTCTATGTGCATTAAGATTATGATTCTCAATTGCCTACAATATATTGCAACACTTCATCGAAGTGGCGATTATAATAATTACAATCTAATTCTTGATATACTACTTCTATGTCTGTCTTCAATTGATGATTGAAAGAGTGTAGGAGGGTAAGAGGGAGGTTCAAAATTGAACGCTTTGATACCAATATTATACACCGATGTCTACACAAACTTAATTAGAGAAAAAAACATAAAAAAATAACTAAAATACAATTAAAATGAACTAACTTCTACTTTTGATTTCTCCCTTATGAAATACGGCAAAACCTTTACATATTTATAGGTAATTGAGAATTCCAATCCTAATGCTAATAGAGCTTCTAATTAGAATGAGCTTCTAACATTAGCCTAAGCACAAGAATAAAATCCTAATTACTCTAAAATATATTTTAATAATAACTAAAGCTTAACTCTAATAGACTATAAAGGCAAGACCCAACCCCTAGGGTGGTCATAAGAGTCCTACACCAACTAAGTAGGAAAATAAGATTAAATTCTAGAGAAATTCATGAAACCAATCATTTGTCTTGGTAAAAGTTGGTCTAACTAGTTTGGAACCATACCATATACTACCACATTAGTCAACTTTTGGATTTTCAAATCCAGCACCCACAATAGCCATTTCACTCCCATTTTCTGATAATAACTATTGTACGCTAGGTTGTGGCATAACTACTCTATCTTCCACAAGCTTTGTCACAAGTTCATCATTCTTTCAAAACTAATATGGCTACCTTGTATTATACAAAAATTGCCAAAGATCAAACCTATTATCCTATGGAGAATAGATATTCTAACAACACATGGATGTAATGTTTCTCTGAGTATAAAATATGAAGTACCATAGACTTCAGAGAGAGATTCATTTGAGGACTAAAGGGCTCAAATACCTCTTACCTCAGCATGAAAGGAAGGAGTTAAGATTCCATCTTATGTCGATTGATTGAATGATACTTGAAGAAGTGTTTCACTTTACTGGCTACTTCACCTAGAGTTCAATTACCACACCACTTGTGGCATATATTCTACAAAAACAAAAAAGATGAATTGAGAATAAACTAGTTGCATGAATATTTTCAAAAGCTTTAAGTAATGTCAATGATTAACTAATCAAAAAATGAATCATATATTGAGGTTTCAAGTTTGAATTTCCTGAAATTAAGCAAATGTATAATATCAACATGAAACATGTACACAAGATCACACCGAGCAATCTTACGCAATCTTCCATAAACTGATAACTCTTCATATGTCATGCCCATATCAACTTCATCCAACTGATTTAAACAAAGCAAAGGTTATTAAAAAAAATAACACAATTGATAGAACACAATATCACTCACATCTACTAAGATAGTTGGAGTTACATTAACTAATTACCTGATTATAACAGGAGCATATAGGCTTTAGTTCAGCACTTGGAGGTGTTGCTTTAACATGAGCTAAAGAGCTATAATTTTAATGGGAGGAAGCCCAACAAAGAAAGGATCGAAGATCCTGCTTGTTTATACTTCCGATGGGATTTATAAATGCAGAGGTACAATCATACTATCCAGAAAGGATTTACTATCAATAATTTAATCTAGTTCATCATTGTCATATGCACTAAACAACATGTTTTGCATCCATTACAAAAATCCACAACTATTTGCTGTCAAACCCTCAATAGATCTAAGCTTGTAAGAGATCTTCATAGCTAACACCCAACAATGTAATAATGAAAATTAGACACTTACCTTAGTTAAATAATTGTGTAATCCTTCATCTACAATTGAACTACCCAATACAAGGTAAAATTCAAATCTATTACGAACCCAAGGCATAAGTGATGCTAATAATATAATGCCAACATCATCCTAACTCAAGCTTGAATATTTTGTAATCCAAGGTTCTCAGCATTTGATCCACCATCAAACTTTTAATGTCATATATATATATATATATATATATATGGAAAAAGATAAGCTCAAGTCAACTTGATAAAAGAGTGTATCTGGTTGATTTTCAAAATATAGATTTTACTAATATTTGTTGAGCGGGGGACCAAATAAAATAAAAAGACTATCATAAAAAATAGGGGGCCATAAATTTTGGAGAAACCAATTAGGATTTAAAGATCTTATTTGAAGATGTGGATCTACTAAATTTAGAGTTATTTCAATATGTGAGACCATTTATTTCAACCACGTCAAATTTAAGTCATTAATTTGGGGTTGAAACTTGGACTAGCCTTGATGAGGGGGTCCTATTAATAAAAATTGCCCAAAATATATTAATATCATTTCCATATGATTTGTCACACATCCTCCTTAGTCCCATACCCCCATTTGTAGTGGCCACGAAAATGGGCCCTCTAAAAAATTCAACTTAACATAGACTTTGTCAAGTTGACTTGATACTACCACCTCCCTCTCTCTCTCTCTCTCTCTCTCTCTCTCTCTCTCTATATATATATATATATATATATATATATATATATATATATTATAAGCAAAACAAAAATCAACTATCTATACAAACATCAAGGTGCTAAGGTCCAATCTCATTGAAAATATCTTTGCCCTCTGTTTTGTAGCATTTGAATTGTGGAACACCCAAAACTTGCTATTACTTGTCACATCTATTTTGGAAGAAAATAAATCATTAAGAGACAATAACGTGAACATACATTATATGTGATAGTATATCAATGAAATAATACAACTTAATTTTCAAACGAGCTACTATAATTTGGATACAAGAAACTGGTTAACAACATATATGAAATTTTTAAAACATAGTAATATCTTTCAGATATATGCATCATTTAGTAAATAGAAACAATATAATTGACACTCAGGTGTTATTATTGGGAAATAAGTTTACTTATAGGCCATATAAACCTACGGTGAATCAAGACCATGTTGCTTAAGAACACTTCAATAATAGATGACAATGACACTTCAAAGCATAAAGAAAGCAAAAATATACTCTTCAAGATAGAGGGTCCATATCCCCTTCCCCCTTCCTCTCCCTCTCCTCCCTAGTAGCCCATCCATGACCTTGGACACCATACTCCTCCTCCCCTTCCTCTCCACTGCCCACTCCTCCTCCTCCCCTCCCCCCCATACCCCTCTTTGGCATGCCTCTGACCTTGCCACCCAGGCCAACACCTCTTCCCCCCAACAATGGTGGTGATTACTATAAAATTTGTGCAATGATTCGGCTGAAAGAAGACAACAGTGGTGGTGACCCACTACAAGCACGATTGTAGCTTGATTATCGATGGCTGCCTGATCTAGCTTGTGGAGCCAAAGATCCTCCGCTTCAAGGCAGTCAAGCCCATCCTTCTCCTCAGCCACCATCACTTCACCGGAGTCAACATTGAAAGTTTAATATCCGTCTAGATGGTTTAGTAGATCATTAGATTACTCCTAACCCTAATACTTTAACAAGTAAGTAATTCAGATTACTAGCCTCTATACGCATGAATTTATTTTGAAGTAGAAATAATAAAACCTAATGATTAAGTGCATTCATGATTATTCTAATAATCAATCATACCACAAATCATGCAATCACACAAACACACACAAGAGCTTTACATAGAAAATCCCAACTATGGTAAATGAGAGTTTAGTATTAAACTAGACAAGTGATAGTGAATCACTAGATTGCTCTTTAAATTTGTACTTTGGTAAAGTAAGAATCAAGAGTTCTGGACTTTATGCACAAGAATTTATACTAAGCAAACAAGACAAATTAACTACATATGAACTATCAATCTACCGAGTATTCAATCAATCCAAGCATGTAAACCACACAATAACACACAAAGATTGAATGTGGAAAACCCAACTCAGGTAAAAAACCATGGGAACCTCACAAGGCCAAATCAATGCATTAGTAAGCAAGAACTTACAAGATACTAAGAACAACCAACCTCTAAACTCTACACAAGAAAAAAATGCTATTTATTTATTTATTCATTTTCCTTATTGGCCTTCAATTCTTCATCCTTTTAGTCCTTAAAGTTTTTCCTCTTCGTGTTCCATTTTTCGTCTCTTTCTAGCAACTCAATCAAAACTTCTTAATCAATTGTTGATTTACCTTTGAGATTCTTCAACTCCTTTGAAGAATTTGTTGTGACTCTTTTGTTTGTTGTGTGAGAATCTTCTCTTTTAGTTGTGTGTCTTGGTGAATTTACCATTAACATATGTATGAAGTTTTTTTGTGAGTTCTCAAGGAACATAATAATGAAGAACCTTTCATTTCTTCTCAATTATTTTGTAGGTTTTCCTCTCTTCAAATTTGTGGTTCTCTAGCCTCTATATAGGTCTCTAAGTTGGTTTGAGACTTTGACTCCAACTAGGAATGAAATATCTTCCGAAAAGGATTAAACTAGGTAACCATAACTATTGGCTATTGATCAATCCAAATAGTGATCGATAGTTCAATGTTTCCTTAGGATATGACTCTTAGAGCGATCAATTGGTCATTAGGGCGATCGATTAATAAACTCTCGACTTTGTTTTATAAAAAGCTATTTAAGGTGTCGATTGATTGTTAGCCAAATAGATTACTTAATTCAACATCATTTTATATTATAATTCATAACTAAACAATCAATTTGACCTGTGTATGTTGCAGCAATTGATCAATGACACAATTAATTTATAATTTTGCCATTACCCTAATTCAGTTTCAAATTTCCAAAATCACTTCTGAAACTCTTTCAAGTAACTTTTGTATGAGAATGTATACTCAATGAACCTCTTTTACCTTCAACACTATTTAGTCTTCAACTTTGATCGATAAGAACATATCTACTCTTATTTTTCAAGTCTATCAATTCCAAACCTAATTCAACCACAACTAAATCTTGTCAAATTCCAAAGACTAATTACATATGCAAAATTTTGACATAGTTTTGATCAACGAAATTAGACAAATTAAAGTACACATGCCTCATATGTTATTTCATAAAAAACTACTACATCCTCTCAACGATTAAATTAATGCACTAGCAAGTAAGATATTTACATTGATACAAGCAAACTACCAACCTCTTGTGAAGATTCTAACACAAACTTCTTTTATTTAGATCTTCCTCTTCTTTTATTTTTGGCATTCAAGTCTTCTCTACTCAAGCCTTAAAACTTTCTCCCTCCTTGCTTTGTCTTTTTCTTCTTCTAGCCTCTACAAACAAACTCTTCATGTTTATGACTTTAGCCTTGAGTCTTCATCTCCCATTGAACTTCTTGTCTCTCAATTCAGGTTTTTGTGTATTAAAAACTCTCTTTTCAGTTGTGTGTCACTCAAACAATCACCATAAATATTAAGCTTTGAAGCACAATGACGATTTCAAAGGAAACAATGAACAAAGGACTTCTATTATTTTCTCTTTCAATTTCTATGTTTAACTCTATTCAATTTCGTATTTACCTAGCCCTTATATAGTCCATTATGTTGGTTTGTGAATTTGGCATAGTTCTGCCTAACGACTACTACATACATTAGGCATCACAAAATCATATACATGGAAATATGTATATCTTTATATTCAAGTACACCATTCAGAGTTAGACTGAAATATCATAAATCATTGAAGTCAGACGAAAATCTCATAAATCATTGGAGTTAAACGGAAGCTAACAAATCAATAGAATAACACATCTCGCTCTATCATAGAGCAAAGCAAACACATCATAGTGTATTGGATCATATCAGATTATATCAAATCATTATATATCTCATCCGACCATATCAGATCATACCCGATCATATCAAATCACAACAAAGTCAATTAAACTTATTAGATCATATAAGATCAAAGCATATGAGAACACATCAGATTATATCAGATTAAACAGTCTTTCAAAGTAGATAAAATCAAAATAAAATAGATCGTAACACATCGGATTAGAACATTGCATATATGTTATTTAACATCTTAAGCTAACAACTTAAGATTCACACACGCTCATATTATATATATATATATATATATATATATATATATATATATATATATATATATATATATATATTAAATCAAAAGGTTAGAAATGCTTACTCCCTTGAAGTTACTTGAAAGTAGTGGCATTTGGAGTTGCTCATTCCATCAGGGCGACCTCTCCTTTGGGTTCGGAGATGGTAGACAAAGCCTCCTCGGGCTCGAGAACGTTTCCCTCATTACACCCAAAGGCGATGGTCAAAATCTCCCCTTTTCTAGAGATGAATCCCTCTTTCACGCTTGAAGGCGGTAGATAGAACCTCCATTTACCCAGAGACGCTTCACACTTTCTGTGCCTATAGGCAGCGAACAGAATCCCCCTTACTCGAACACGCTTCTTACTTTCCTGCCGTAAGCGATGGATAGAACCTCTCCTTACCCGGAGACACTTCTCACTTTCTATGTCCATAGGCAATGAGCAGAACTTCCCCTTACCTAGAGTCACTTCACACTTCTCATGCTAGTAGGTGGCACACAGAATCCTCCCTTACTCGAACATATTTCTCACTTTTCGTGCCCGTAGGTGATGGATAGAATTATGACTTCCCTGGAGCTATTTCTCCCCTCTAGAGTGCTTAAATAAAAGAATGGACCCTTATATTGTGTAGAGAATACTCGATTTCATTAAGAACACCTTTTGAATGGACTAAATAGGACTCAGAATGACCAGAAACAAAGAAAATTGACTTTGGGGTTAAAAAAACTCAAAATGCCAATTTATAGGCCTTAGCCGCGCCGAAACAGTGGCACTGCTGTTTTCAGTGGTTGTGCTCGCCAAACATGTGCGGCACCCATGCATTATGTGCACGTAACGTGCAACCGCAACACGCACGGATTTTCTTTTCTTTTTTTATCTTATCTTCAAACACACATATCTTTCTACCCGACTCGTATTTGTGTGTTCTTGGTACTGTTGGGCTCATATCGATGAGCCCTTCGATATAGACCACTTAAAGTAGTTTATCCTACTCTATTAAAGTGAGTTCTGTCTATATTGTATGCTTCCTGTGGCATAACTTTTGCTCTCAGTCTCTGTTTCATGCATTCTTCGATTTGTTACGCTCATTTTTTCTAGCTCTACCCATATATGAAAATTTTAACCTCTAAAACTTATCTAAATACCCCTAACTTATCGGGTTAGACGTAATCGAAAAATGGTGTGTTATAGCTTTACCTATTTAGTCTTTGTGTATGATGTCTTAAGCCCATAGTTACAAGCACCCATTCAAGTCCAAAACCACACGTTCACAACACAATTTTAAGCACGTAAGTCTTTAGTTGTGTTTTTGCTACCATTATTCTAGGTGACAATGTATGGTTTTTATACAGTACTTGATATTTTTTTCCTACATTTGTATTATTCATCGTAATAATCATATTTTTTAATAATACAACATCTTTTCCATTTAATACACATTATCCTTGTCTAATACACATTTTCCCCATATAATATGTTTTTTTCTCGTTTATTTGGGTTACATAATCTTACGGATACCTATACTCTAAAAGAAATTTAGTTTTTGTATTTTGCTTTTTTTATCATTATTTGTTTACTTATTGACTTTTTATTCCCGTATTTTTTGTTGTTGTCAATTATCTCTATACCTCACCCTAGTTGTACTAATATCATACTTGTACTTTGTCACGTAGGCCCTCTTCATGTTCCTGCTCAGGTCTATTGATTAATTCTCTTTATATCACTAAATTAGTTTTAATTACACATTGTGATTTGCATGTTAACTACTCACCATAAGGGAAGAAATGCATAGAGGGATAAAGGGGAGTCAGTTCTTTAATAACAGAAAAAGATGTGTATTGCCCATTACATGGTCTGTCACCACTTGGGGCCCACTCTTATTACACGTGATCTAAGCCATTAATCTAGCTAGTCATCGTGAAAGGGGAAATGGTTGGACCATGACTAGCATGGATATCGTAAAAATATATATTATATGTATTGTAATTGACTATATTTCACTAAACAAACTATGTTCATATATGTGTGCATTTAAGTTTTATGAAGTTTGACTAGATTAGTGAAGTGTCAAGTAGATTTGGAATTAAATGATTTGAAAATTGCAGCAAGATTGAAGTTTGAAGAGTAAAATGTAAATATCACATACACACAAGTCACAAGCACTTAGTTTTTTTATAAAAAAATGCCTCATGTGAATGTTAAGAATAGAATAGATGAAAAAGGACAAATTTACAAAAGAGTTCGCAAGCGATTGATTATCTATAATGCCCAAAATTTTTCATCACATTTTCTTTAAAATTCACAGAAAATATTTTCAATATAACGACTATAAATCGGGAAAAATGACGAACATGAAACCTGTGAAAACAATTTTATAATTTAAAACATAACACATCCGTTTTTCTCATATAAATTTTTGCTCATTCGATCAAACATCGTATGGCCAAACCAAACATCCTTAGGCGCTACTCAAAATTAAACGTACAAATAAATTGCTATGATCATAAACTTTAAATACAAATCTCTCTCAGGCATCCCTAAGTGCAAGTCCCACAACAGTTCATAGTCTAATCCAAATTAAAAGTCCAGAAAGCATAAACACTTTAATTCTCATCTCACCCAATACATCAAATTGTGGCACAAAATAATACTCATAGTGAGTCAAATATATACCTAAGTCAAAGAGAATCAATCCATCACTGAAACGAGCATCCATCTTTAGGAGCTCTCCACACAAACCTACAAAAGGCTCTGAAAAAATGGGGTTAAAAAAATAGGGTAATGAGTATTTTCATACGCAGTAGGAAAATACCCAGTAAGGGAGTTCTAATCAGTGAACTCAATAAGTCCATACATAGATACATTCATGCAACTCAAACATGAAGTAGAAAGGCATCTAATAATTATGCGCATATGCATACAATCATGATAAACACACGCCATCAAACCAATCTTACACATACACTCTTAATCAAATTCATACAAACTTACTCGTACAATTGTATGCTTACTCATACAACATACTCATAAATATATGCTTGTTAAACATACTCTTATAGTAGTGCTGATCATACTTATACTCTTACGGTCGTACACAGAATCACACTCTTACCATCGTACTTAGAATCATACTCTTACAATAGTACTCATAATCATACTCTTACAATCTTACTCAAAAACTAACACTTACTTAGAAACATACATACAATCGTATATATACTATCGACTACTGAAGTTCATTACAACTAATAAGCTCTAGCGTCGAAAAGGAAATGAATGTCATTGGGGCATCAACATCACTTTAACCTCTGGGGAGTGACTAGATGTCATGGACTTTTTCGGAGGCAAGACACACAAATGCTCATGGGGCACAGGATCAAACAAGAAGAGCAGTTCTATGATACTACTTACTTGAGTGCACAAATATAAACATCCATACATAAGGGGTCATACAATTGCCCACACTTTAGGGGTTTTATAGTGTCATACAATTGCCTACCATTATATGTCTTATAGTGTCAGTGCCACTCTTGGGCAAAAATCATACAACACTCTCAAAAGAGCATCAAACATCTGGGCTTTAGACAACACACAGACTAAATCGAAAATATACATTGCTCTCAATATAGCATCAGACATTTGGGGCTCAATACAACACACAGACAACATTTTGCATGATAAACATCATAGCAAGACATGAGAAATCCTCAACCGACTCATTATCGGCTAGCACAAATACGAAACTTAATTCGTCGAACCCTTAGGCCTCAAAATCACAAGGCTATCATTAGTTTTGCTTATAAATCAAGTTTGAATTAAGTAAGTTATGTAGTACAATTATGCCACAAAAACTCTCAAACATAGAGTGATCCACTAATCAAACCGAAGCTGAGCCGATCCAAAACCCTAGTTCGTTAGGGCAGCAAACTTCCTTAACCCATCCATCTCATGATCATAACTCACCGTACACCAAAATCTTACATATTTATACAATCTCTGCCATCTACTTTATGGCAAGATCATCTTACACAGACGTCATCAAATTGAGCTCCTCAGAACCAAACTCAGTTATACCCTCATACTTATACCTCACTTATTGTGCTTACTTTTTACTTCATAATTTGTACATTATGTTTATACAATTATGCAACACTCTTATTGTCTAACAATTCCCCAACATACACTCTGATCCAAACCAATCCAATCCGATCCATGCCCGTCAAACTCATTTCCTTTGTCTATTGTCATACGCTTACACATCCACATTTAACTCCATACTAAACCCTCTATCGCCTCCTACCGTCCATCGCCCATACTTCTGCCCACATACACATCCATTGCACAAGAGTTTAGCTATCATGCATACGCATGTTCATCACACATACGTATAACATACACATACTTCTATACATAGCTTACTAACATACTCTCTAGTCATCACTAACACACACATAATCCACATAAGTAGCTTACCAACATACTCATTAGCCATCATTAGCACATACATACATATCCATACACGTAGCTTACCAACATACACGCTAGCCATCACTAGCACACACATACTTCAAACATTCTTATAGCCCACATGCATGTCATATGCATTTCAACGTGGCATAATTTATCCTCTTATATCATGCAAACGGATTATGGTTTAACATCCAAAACGTTGAATCATATAATCTTAGCATGTTGCTACTCATTCAAGGTATGCTATCATGAAATTATAAGTTCAAAGCTCCCCTACCTCGTAATCATGATGTTTGATAGTGAGCATATGATGGTGGCAGCGTCGACGGCCAAAAGCATTGCCAAGTTAAAAGAATTGTTGTCCCGAGGGTTTAGAAAGTGCTGAAAGTACTCATGACCAAACGGGGTGCAGAAAAATCCGCGATCCACGACAGCACACTAGGGGCGGCCAGGAGAAAGGTCGTGCCAACATAAGTGGCGGTGCAACCAGAAGTCAACATGTACTCACTGAAGGTAGGTTGACGGCTGAGAAGTACTCGGCCAGCCGCAAGAGGAAATCAACCATGGACATCACCCAACGATGTCGATTTCGTGTCTACAAGGGCCCTCATAAGGGCGGAGGGCATGGACCGACGCTCGAGGATAGAGGAGAGGTGGAGGAGGGCTTTGGTGGTCAACTCCATTTGATGGAAGAGCCAGTTGATGGTCAAATGATATGAAAATGGCGCCTAAACCTTGAAATGCAATCGTGGCCACATGCACACGCAGCCAAAAGGGGCCACTCTAAGGGGAGATGGGTCAGACGGTGGTGGCCCAAGGCTCACAAAAAGGAAATTGAGCTAGGTGTAGGAGGTGGTGGCTGATCGAAATAGCAACATCGCCGATAGCCACCCACAACCAAAACCAATGGTGCTGGCGGTTGTGCATCTCGCACATGAAAGGGCGAAGGGTGACTCAAGGTCGAGCAGTGGTGGGGCAAAGGCCACGGTGAAACAAGGCTAACCCCAAGGCTAGCTAGAGGCCAATCGGTGACCAAAGGCATCATAATGGCAAATTGTCCATGAAGGGTTGTATCGATAAGACCCAAATTAAGGCATAAGGGCAGTGCAGGTCAATAGGGGTGAAGCGGGGTCCGAAATGGCAACCCCCAACCAACATCAGGTTGAGATAGCCTGGACGGATCCGAATGGAGTCCTTCATGTGGGCAGACGACGACCGAAAACACAGGCATCTAAAAAATAACGGACAATGAAATGAAAACAAGAACAAAAACTGAACAAAGTACCGGTAGCTCACCAAGGAGCAAGGAGAGCATGGCGGTGGCTCTAGCCAACGCCTATGGGTTCCTAGCTGCCAAACAAAGATAATTCTAGTTGAGGGTGGCTGCAAATAGTAGGAAAATTGCCCTCCTACGGCCGAAAAACGAATTTAAGAGGTGAGAGAAATCGAAGAAAAGATTGGTACCTCATGGAGGAGTGAGGAGGACATGGCGGTGGTCATAACCGGTACCAATGGACTCGTGGCGGTAAGGCGAAGTGGATCCCGACAAGAACTGGCAGAATCTTACTATAGAGGAGGGACGACAGAGTGACCAGGATCGCACTCGAGTTTTTCTCATTCTCACTGGACGTCCTGGGAAAGTTCTGGTCGTTTCATGCAAAAGTCGAACTGATCACGGCAACACGCGTTAACTTACTGTTTACGCATTATACCTCCAAAATTCATGCCAAAAGTGGGCGGCAAGGCCTATGGCCCGCGACTAAGCCCTACACCCAACTCGATGGGTATAAATAATGGGGTCAAATATGAAAATACAAATACACTGAAGCATTACATTTTCTCACTGAAAATGATCCAAAAAATAGCAGGAAAATTACAAAAATCATAAAAAATTCAGGGACATTATATTATCCTTCAACAACGTTTGGTTAGACTTGAATGGTTTTCTATATTTTTTCCTAAACATTAATGAACGACCAATCCTCTAATGGAAAAGATCAATCGGAGTGAGTTTCGGCAAGTCTAGAATAGTGAATGATTGATTGCACTATTGAAATGATCGATCGGTTGGCTAGGGTTTCTTAACAGTACATGGAACAATCAATAGCCTTGTAGAATGATCGTTCAAACTATAGCGTGGTTGTTTGAAATTAGTCATTTTGAGGGCAGTATCTTTCCTATTAAAAGTAAATAATGTAAACTGACTTTGACCTCTATTTAATAATCTAAAGAGGATGAATTTGAGAAGAAAAAATCAGCATTTTATTCTTATTTTATTCAAACACTTTTGAATAAATTTTAGAGAAAATCAATAGAAATATCAATGATTGATTTATAATTTTTATAAATTGATTTGGTAAGTTGTGCAAGTCACAAACACATCACACATAAAAGTTAATTGTTGAAGCAAATTAGGAAGAATTTTGATTGGAGCTTTAAAAAGAACAATAGGTTGTACTAGTGAAGAAAAAGACGGAGTTCGTAAGTGCAAAGATGAACTTTGGTGGCAAAGAAATATAGAGATGGACTTTTATAGAGTGGATTGATAGCATTTAGTCTTGTAAATTTTATAGCTTCATCATGCATTAATTATTTTGCCTAGATTGGTCATATGATTTTTTGTTATGTTGAGTTTTCACATAAACTTATTGTATAGTGTTTATGTGACCATGTGCTTAAAATTTTCACAATAGTTACAATTCTAATTTCTTGCACAAAAGGACATATATTGTAACTCTTTATCTTTTAAGTTTTGGATTGGCCCTCAAGATTTGAAGATATTAAACTTACAGGTACGTAGAAGACCACATACACAACAAGATGTACTTCTAATAAAATTAAATACATATTCCCTCCATCCTACATTAATAGTTGTATTTGGTAAAAAAAAATTATTCTATATTAATAGCTCCATTTTGTTAAGTTTAAAAGGTTGGGTATATAAAAATGAATATGATAAGCTTATTTTTTATTCTCTTAGATGTGAGTTTCACTATTTAATAAAAATTACTATTTTTTTAAAATTAACTATTAATATAGGATGAAAGGAGTATTATTTTGAAGTGCATGATATTGAACATGTATGTATTCAATAAGGTGTGAATACCAAAATCGGCTTTGAGATGAGTCCCAAAATTAAGTTGGCCGGCTATCCTAACACCCAACAAGTTTGTTGGGGCCCCAATTTTTTAGTTTCTTTTGGTAAGTTCTAAATTTTTTTGTCTAAATTCTATTATTGGGAACACCTATGCTCTTCAACCAAGTTTTGCATGGGCCCCCGAATTTTAAAATCTAAGGGCATTAGACGGATCACTGGGCATGGTTTTAGAAAGAAATTTTTGCCACAACCCTGGTTAAAGCTTTCAATTTTGTTATCCTCTTTGTTCAACTTTTGTCTATTTTTTTTGGTTTAGTGGTCAAGCCTATGTTATATAATAAAATAATAAAAACATAAAAGATGTAGTAAGAAGCAAACAATACAACCTCTTTCTTTTCTTTTTTAATTGATATTGATTTTTAAAAAAAAATTATACTACTTTAGTTGCTTTTATTATGAAGTTGGAGTCATCTCTAAGGAGAAGCAGGTTTATAGCTTCTACTCATATGGACTTGGGTCATGTGTAAGTAGGTAGTTAGTTACTTGTATAGAGGGGAAGGATTAATTTTTCTATATAGGGAAATAGTAAAAGGAGATTAGTAAGATCCCAATATGGCAGAATAGGTCCCAAATGTGAGAGTTCCTAAATTTACATATAACAAGACAAAGGAAGATTTCTTTTTGCTAGGATAAGGTGCCCTTAAAATTGCAAGATAGGACAAATGGTAGCCTTCATAAATTGGGGCCTATACAGATTGTTTGAGTGTCAAGATGGAGGGCTAATTAAGTTTTGCGATTCTCCTATTAAAGTAAATGCATTCTTTAAAAAAGAAGGCACAACCTTGTACCGAGTCTAACCGCCTAAATTGACGTAAGAAATGGTAACATTAAAAAAAATAAGAGGAAGGATCAAGATTTAGAGTAAGACTTCTCATTAGCTGTAGCATTCATATTGAGACCTGACCGGACACAGGCACGAGTTCTTTTTTCCACATTTCTGACTCTGACTTTTTGACTGAGGTTGGTAAATTGACCATATCATGGGCAAAATTGATAGAAAAGATTTTATTTGGGCCCTTTTATTTTATCCCGATTTCAAACCTATATGTAGGCTTCTTTTACTTTGATCCTGACACCATGCATGGGTTTCCGTTGTTATTTGGTGGCACTAACTAATTAGATTGATTTTAATTGTTTTAAATGGTTTCAAATCCACTTATTTTGGCATAGTCAGAATCCAGTCTTCCTAATTAAATCGAGGCATTTCCTTATCTGCAGTGTCCGGCTGTCCGCATTTATTAAATGTTTTTCGTGGTCACTAATCACAAGCTTAAATTCTTACCCCGGCGTTTGGTTAGGCTTTGCATTAATCATAATAATAGCAATGTTCAAGTTCAACACGCTTCAGTATAAATCGATCATAAGGAGATGGATGATTAACACGTTCTGTAAACGTGGATGAGGCAAAGCTGCTACAAAATGACTATCCTGCAGGGATGGAGTTGGGATATTCCCACATTCACTAGTTGGCAACAAATATTTTAAGGGGGCATTGTGGACGCCAAATTTTCCTCATCTAAAGACTAAAGAGTTTGCGTTGGTGGGAGGAACTCGGAATTTAGGGGCTCTGTTGACACCCTCTACCACGACCACCAGTGAATCAAAGCATTTAGATGTTAAGTGTTGAATAATATTGCTGATCGAGTGGAGGTCGGTAATGTTGGAATAAAAGAAAGCCTGTCTCTCCGCGCGCTCCAAAGGGTGGTGTTATGTTTCCTTTCCTCACCAAAATGCTGTCCTTTGTATTGTCCACCAACCACTCCAAAATGCAGCTAACCTTACGTTGTGGGTCTTGTGGAGGAGGTAGAACTGAGCAAAACCTACATCTACCATTATTTTCCTTGATACATACATACATTCAAATATAACTGAAACTTAATTACAAAGTTGGTGCTCCATATCCAGGGCCCTATCTCAGGCCTAAATAAGGTTATGTTTTTTTGAGTCAACGTTATCCCAATCACCTAACCTGCCACCAACTTAGCGCTATCGATTTTCAGCCCTCATCAAATACCCGGCTGGAATATCTGCCCATAGGATTATCATGATAGTCGTTAATGTACAATAAGATATGACTAGACATTTTCCGCACAAAGGCTTTTACACAAAGACATTCGAAAGGTGAATAGCTTAGCTACACGAGAAAAATGATGAAGCGCATGTGGACTTTTGCTTTCGTTAACAATGCATTAGAATGCGGCTATTCCGACCCATTTTCTCTCTCTCTCTCTTCGTTCTTTTTACCTAACTATCTTTTATTAAAATCTCTTTTATCTCTTATATTTAAAAAAAAATTATTATTCTTTTCTTCTTTAGCAATGGCTCTAAGGACGATTCCGATAATGACTCTCATAAACATATCGCAGTCGTGTGCATAATTGGTTATGGTCTGCTAAATCTAGCTGGCTATTGGCTGTGGCACTGTATGTGGCCAGATCGCCACAACCTACCACATCTAGCCGACTATAGCCATTTTTAGCTGTAGTTAATAACCAGAGACTGTTGGCCAGAACCATAGCACCGTGGCCTACCGAATCTGGCTAGCTATGGCTAGTCCTAACCACTGGCCGTAGCAAGCACCTTGGCCAGATTTAGTTACAACTGACTGTGTGCACGGCTTCAACAAACTTATAAGAGGGGGCATCACTAGAATTGTAGCCATTAGTCATCGCCGGAGTTGCGGTCGGAATTGAAGTATGAGAAAGAATATAAGAAAACAAAATAAAAAAAATATAACTTTTACTTTGGTTTAATTGGGGAACACAAAAAAAAAGGTATGAATAACTACGTTAAATGCTTCTTAATTTATTCAAGTCCCCCGTGGCTCCCAGATCACTGTCAGAGGATTTCGATCTCTACCAATTAAATTAGTAGTACAAACTTAATTCATTGGTCACCAACCCCAAATCGCCGCCTCCAATGGAAACGATTAATTAAATTAGGACCAAAAAGTAATATTTCCTCTATCTTATAAGTAAAATAGCAATTTTTATTAAATAATATCACTTATTTATAAAAAAAGAAAAATAAATTTATAATAGTTATTTTTTAGTACTTAGAACATAATAAAACATTCTATTTTTATATATCATAAACCATACCTCATTTATAATTAAATAGAAAATAGTAATTTTATATGGTCAAGCGGGAAATTAAAAGTTATAAAAAAAATAGAATATAAAAATAAATAAAAATATTTTTTTAACTAAATAAGTAAGCCCCACGAATTAAAACTTTCTTTTATTTGAAATGTGTTTTTATGAGATTCCTTCATTTTATTTATGACGAAACTTGCTTTCTCCATCACACGCTCGCGTATTAGGTCAAAAGAAAATCAGACCCGCGCCATCTGTAGAAGAAACTCCCGCAAGGAGGAGGAGATGGAGGCAGCTTCCTTCCCAGTCTGATCATCTTTGCTTCACTTCTTTATAAGCCCATCACTGCCCTCCTCCCTCCCTCACTACTCACCAATAAGGCATACTCCTCTTCCTCTTCCCTGGCCATCTTACTTACTTCTTCTATCTTCTACCTCTTTGCCTAGTCTCAGCTGATCAAACTCCTTTCATCTCCATTTCTTTCATCTAACAATTCTTAATGGGTAGCCTTCACGGGGAAATGCTCGACAACTCGGCCATGGCCAGCCACCACAACCCTCTTGACCCCGACGAGTTTCGGAAGCAAGGCCACATGGTCATCGACTTCCTCGCCGACTACTACCGGGACGTCGGAAAATATCCGGTTCGCAGCCAGGTGGGGCCTGGCTACCTCCGCAAACTCCTCCCCGACTCCGCCCCCAACAACCCGGAGCCCATCGAGTCCATCCTCCAGGACGTCCAGTCCCATATCATCCCTGGCATCACCCACTGGCAGAGCCCCAACTACTTCGCTTACTTCCCTTCCAGTGGTAGCACCGCCGGCTTCCTCGGCGAGATGCTCAGCACCGGCTTCAACGTCGTCGGCTTCAATTGGATGAGCTCCCCAGCCGCCACCGAACTTGAGACCATCGTTATGGACTGGTTTGGAAAAATGCTCAACCTGCCCTCCTCCTTCCTCTTCTCCGGCGGCGGCGGTGGAGTCCTTCAGGGCACCACCTGCGAGGGCATCCTCTGCACTCTTACTGCCGCCCGGGATCGACTCCTCAACAGAATAGGCCGCCAGCACATTGGCCGCCTCGTCGTCTATGGCTCTGACCAGACACACTCTGCTCTGCAGAAGGCTGCCCAGATCGCCGGCATCCACCCCGCTAACTTCCGCGCCGTCAAGACGACCAAGGCCAACAACTTCGGTTTGTCACCGGAGAACCTCCGCGCTGCCATCGAACAAGACCTAGTAAACGGACTCCTCCCGCTCTTCCTATGCGCTACAGTGGGCACCACGTCCTCCACGGCGGTAGACCCGGTGGGGCCTCTCTGCGAGGTAGCCAAGGAGCATGGCATGTGGGTCCATGTCGACGCGGCATATGCCGGGAGCGCCTGCATCTGTCCGGAGTTCAGGCACTTCGTCGACGGTCTGGAGGATGCCGATTCCTTCAGTCTCAACGCCCACAAGTGGTTCTTCACTACCCTCGACTGCTGCTGCATGTGGGTCAAGGAGCCCAGCGCCTTGGTGAAGGCCCTCTCCACCGACCCCGAGTACCTGCGCAACAAAGCCACCGAGTCAAGGCAGGTGGTGGACTACAAGGATTGGCAGATCGCTCTGAGCAGGAGGTTCAGGGCGCTCAAGCTATGGATGGTGCTGAGGAGCTACGGGGTGGCCAACCTGAGCAATTTCTTGAGGAGCCACGTGAAGATGGCCAAAATGTTCCAAGGGCTAGTAGGGCAAGACAGCAGGTTCGAGATCGTGGTGCCCCGGACGTTCGCCATGGTCTGCTTCCGTCTCCTTCCGCAAGGGAGCTCGGCGGTGGGGGAAGAGGAGGCAAATGAGCTGAACAAAAGGCTGCTGGAGTCCATCAACTCGTCAGGCAAGGCGTACATGACGCATGCAGTGGTGGGAGGAGTGTACATAATCCGATTCGCCGTGGGAGCGACGTTGACGGAGGAGCACCATGTCAACACGGCCTGGAAGGTAGTCCAGGAGCACGCCGATACATTACTGGTCGGCAATGGCGGCCACCAACCGCGCTGACGCCGATTCAGTGCAGAAGACGAGTTTCGGCCATATATACAAGAAGAATTGTTTGGTGCTTTTCTTTGTCCACTATTGACCGCCACTGATGAAATCAGAAAAATGTGCATATCATATTTATTGGGAGTAAGCTTGTTTTTTGTTTATTAGCAAAAAAAGAAGTGGTAAAATATTTTTTAGATTGAGTTTATATGCACCCCAAAAATCTCTTTATTACCTTATGAATTTATAGATAAAATAAAATACCGAGGGGATTAGAGGGTGCATACAGACTCATTCTTTTTTGTATTAATAAAAAAGAAAACAAGAGCTGGGGCGGGGCGGTACTCGGCCTCCGAACCGTACATGGGACGAGTTTCTGCCTCATACAGCTCAGGCCAAAGACAGGGGGAAGTTTAGGAGAGATGGGGAGACCCAGCATCTACCAGTCGGGACGGACAGAAAACAGAAGGGGGTATGCTTGTGAAGAAGCAAGCATATCCTAAAACGTCGCCTTTTATATATTTTGGTCCCAACTAATTGAAGTAGGGAGCTGCCCGTCTCAGCGATTTTGAAAAAAGGCAAAAGAAAGGAAAACGCTAGCTGAGTTCATTGCCAAAGAGACCTTAGGTGCCTCCAACAAACGGGCTCAATCCGAGAGTAAGTGAAACACAGCCTTCATGTTTGACACTAAGGGCATATCATGTTTGACACTAAGGGCATATCTAAAAGAGACAAGACCTTTCGTTAGGCTCAAAGTTACCTTGACGCGGTGGAAGTCATTAGTTTGAGCTTGGTTATCCTTAACCCAATGTGAGTTTTTTTATTTTGACTTGCTTCCCCGTATCTACTATTTAGGCAGAATGTCGTTGCCTAGCTATTATCACTTAGAAACTGAAAAAAACCTAAAAAATGGAAGAAAGAGGGGAAAGTGAGGAAGAACCATTAATCGCAATTACCCAATTGCAAAAGCGGAGCTCTACCAACTGAGCTATTTCCCATTTATTCTTTTATAAGGATGCTCTTCAGCTAGTCCATAGGGCACATCACTTTCGCTTATGTAATACAGGCGCTGTAATAGGTATGCTTAGCTAACGAATATTTTTTTAAGGGAGTGGAAGAGCCTCTTTCTTTTTCTTGGTTGCATCTATAGTGAAGAATACCGGATTGAACGAGGGTCGGCCAGTCCCTAGATGCCTCTCAGTTCATTGAGATAACATGTTGCTTCTAACATAGGGATTGCGTGATCCCCGACTCAGTGAGTCCTTTCTTATGTGATGAACTCTTGGCACCAATCTTACATTTTATCTTTACAGACCGAAGAGAAAGGGGGCTCAACGGGTATAAGATTGTACCATGAGAGAAGCAAGGACGCCTTCTTTTTCTTCTCATCGGAGTTATTTCACAAAGCTTTACTATGGCAAGGAAGAAGGGGAGAACAAGCACACTTGGAGTCCACTACCCGCCCTAAGAAACTCTAGATCGCCCATCCACCCTAAGTAAGAGACCCAACCCTAGTAGTTGTTGCAACTTGTCACAGACTGCGTTCCGGGCACCCTATTAATTCTCTTTTTACTTACATCTATTTTTTTTATATTGGCTAGTATTTTCTTTATTTATGTTGTAAGGTGCAACCATGCCCATACAGCCACTTTGGCAGTCACTCGAGCTATATACAAAAAAAAAATTATGCTATATAAGGGAGAGTGAGTAGTTATGCTATTGGCTATAGTGTTGTTGCACCCATTACTTGTAAACATGTTGATAGTGAATGTTTCTATCTTTCATTCTTATATTCATTCATTTCTTTACAATGTGACTCGCTTTTGCACCCTACCTTTTTGCTTTACATAAGCGTCCACAAATGATTTGCGCAATGCATTCATGTAAGGCAAGTCAATCATCCCAAACAAAAGCTTGTTTGGTGGGCCTCAAAGCCTACAAGTGTCGCACAGTCAGTTGCCCAAGGGGCACGTCTGTGACAAGCTGCTACTCGAACCAACCCAAAAAACCCCACAAAGCAACTGGCTTGAGGAGATTCTAACGGAAAGGTACTCAAGTAAAAAAAGAGAAACCCTACCAAACCCTTGAAAGGCGAGGTAAGTGTGTCAATCAAGTATCCAAACTCCAAAGAAAAATCATTATTACCTTAATTTTATTATTGGTATAAACCCAATTATTATACAGATCATCTGGGGATCCTTTTCCTGTCATGTATAAAGACATCTTTTTTTATATTATTTCCCCAAAAATTGATAAACTAGGTGAATATATAAAAGATATGATTTGTTTTCCATCACTTAGATAGGTGTGAAATGAGCCTTGCGAGCTAACAAAATGCTCTACCCCACGCAAAAGAATTGGGAACAGAAAAGTCATCCAAATGGCAAGATATCGCCAAAGCCTTGGAGGAGCAAGTTGCCCCCTTGGTCAGCGGGTTTTCTACGTTAGAAGAGAAAGTGAAGTCTCTTAAAAAAATGGAGAAACGGAATCGCGAGACAGGATCACAAAATCATGATATCAGTATAGAGAACAACATGTTGATTGAAAAATTGCAAATGAATGTTAGGAAACTACACGAGGAGGTACAAAACTTGGCTGCACAAGTGAGCTTTCTCCTCCTAACAATGGCTCAACAGGAGCCTATTAGAGCTGTCAAGTGTCCTAAAGTGTTGGAACCTAAGGTCTACCAGGGAGCACGAGATGCTAAAGAATTAGAAAATTTTCTGTTTGACATGAAACTATACTTTCAAGCTGTTTGCCCATAATCAGAAGAAGTTATAGTCACAATGTACTTATCCAGTGATGTCAAGCTTTGGTGGAGGATGAAGTACAAAGAAATTTTGAATGGTTGTCTTGAAGTAAACACTTGGGAAGACCTAAAGGGTCAGTTGAAGACCTAAATTTTGCCTAAAAATGAGGAATTTATTGCCCGATAAAATCTCTGTCGCCTCCAACAAATCAGAACTATTCAAGAATATGTCAAACAATTTTTAGCCTTGATGTTAGACATTCAAGATATGGCCGAAAATAACAAGTTATTCTACTTTCTTGAAGGCCACAAGCCACGGGCCCAAACAAAGCTAAATCAGCACAAAGTGCATGACTTATCCGCAGCTATCACAAAGGCCAAGTATCTCACTGATTTTACTGCTTATGACAACACATGCAAATTAGGATAATTTCAGAAAAACCAAGGTCTGCGACAAGGTCAACAAGACCAAAGTAACCTTAGTGAGTCTCAAGACAAGGGCAAGGGAAAAGTTAGTGAAAAGAAGCCTTTTAATAAAGACTTCGAGATAAAAGTCGATAGTTCCACTCGGTCATTCCAACCCTTTAGTCATGCTAGGGGTCCATTATTATGCGAGAGAGTCAACCCAACTTAAAGGAAATGACGAAGCCTCCAGCGATGAAGAAGAAGCACCCAAGATGGGAGCTTTGAGATTACTCAATACCATTGAGGGTATTCAAAAAAAATAATCATTTCAAGCAAAAGGTCAGATGTACATTAAGATCCACTTAAATGATGTTCTAACAAGAACAATAGTAGACATGGGAGCCACCCACACCTTTATATCAAACAATGAAGCAAGACACATAAGGCTAAGTCTCATCAAATATTCTAGTTAAATGAAGGCGGTGAACTTTAAAACCCGCCCTATCACTAGGTTGGCCAAAGATATTCCTATTTAGATTGACATTTCAAGTTATCTTTGAGATAAAATTCTTGCATAAGGCAAATATTATCCCGATGCTACATCTAGATTCAGTCTATATTTTTTAAGCCACAAATCTCTACATGGTACCGGTTGTTTAGAAAAATAATCCACATTTATCCGCACCCCAACAAGACAACTAGAGTTTTCTATATATATATATATATATATATATATATATATATATATATATATATATATATATATATATATATATATATATATATATATATATATATATATATATATATATATATATATATATATATATATACACATCATTAGATCAAAATTTAATAGCACATACTACTCAAAGATAGGGAAGCTTGAATCACCCCTATCCTCTCTATTAATGTGTCAAATTTTCAATCCGACAACTTGTGCTGCTTCATGCCTAGCCTGGTCGAACCCTCCTGAAAATTTCAGTTCACGCTCTCAGGCGATTCGGTGACTTGCAAAAGAAGATCACTAGTTATTTAATCGGCCTCTTGTCGATCTTATTTCCGTGCATCTTATACCTTTAAACTTTAACTGGCTCTGAAGTCGTTGCGGGAAAAATTATCAGTTAGCGCTATTGTTTTAACTCTTTAATAGAATATGAGGCTGAACGTTTCGATTATCAAACATTAAAATGTATTTATAAGGGTCAGCTAACAGACACGACATAACTATAACTAGCGAGCGACTAAACAACCTTAATTACAAAGCTTGCCACGTGAAGGCAAAAGTGACTGAAACAGGAAAAGTAGACAAAGCACATAAACCAGAGATCATGCATTGTTAGACAGAGGACGCTGTTCTCGAAGGTGTCTTCGATCGGGCATCTTCAAAAACCTCAACATCTTCGAATATTTCAAGTTCAGCATTGCTCAGGCAGGAAGGGACGTATGCAGCAAAGACAGACTCCATGTCCCGCGATTCCATATTCTCACATGCTACTTCCAGAGGAGTGTACTTGAAGGAGCGGTAGAATCGCTTGCTACTGGCGATGGCAAAGCCAAGGGAGAGTAGGGGGAGGGGAATAAGAATAGGAGCATAGTAAAACTTTTTGACACCGAAATACCCAATCATTGTCAGCTGGAAGAGAAATAAAGCTGCGACGATTCGCTTATGCAGGTGAGGCCACATCTGCCCGTAGCTCTCATAGGAAGGAACATACACCTTCAACGCCTGAAAGGATGAAACAAAATGAAATCATTAACATCCTCTAGATTCGGCCTCAGCAATTTTGAAGAATGTTGAGTAAATCTGAACAAAAGCGTGGGTCTAACAAGTGTGCAACTGATACCAGACAGGCACAGGCAGGTAGTATACACATCATATTAAGTGTCGTGGCATCAGCTACCGTTCTTTGGTATTGAAACTCATGCAGGCAGTATACGTACTCATAGAATGTTAAGGATTATTAGGCTTTTTATCTTTCAGCTCATTTTGAGTGCAAATTTAGATGATTACGCTCTCTTCAGTGATGTCTTACTTCATGCACAATATTAATAGCACAAATTGATTTTTCAAACTGAACTAATTTGAAAAAATAAATTGAGTTCTTAATGTGGGCCAGAGGGAGTATAATAGTGATTCAACGAACCTGATTGCGAAGGACAAGCCAACCAAAGCCGAAATAAGCCACACCAAATGGAATGATCAAGGGAGCTATTACAGAGTAGCAAATGACAATTGTAATAATCAGCATGTCATTAGGAACCCTTGTTTGATACCCCAGATCCCCTGGAGCCCAAGCCTCTCTTATTTCAGCCTCAGTTTTGCATAGAAATCTCCTTTTTAGATGGTAAATAACAAGAGGTATCAATCGGGACAGCTCAAGCCCATATCCGACAAAGAACCTGCAAATCAAACTCGCGTTGAGTATAAGATGCCCAAAAGAAAATCATGTAAAATTAAGTTAAGTAGACATGGACTTGAGAAAACCATGCATGTCAAACGTATATAACGGCACAAGAAACCATTGAGGAAAAAACAAATTCAACTCACTTCGAAAGTAGTAGGGGAAAACGAACTGATGGTATCAGCATGACTTACTTGAGAGCAACAAATGTTAGGAAGAACGTTGCACTTTTTGGCAAATTTTGTCCCAATATGGTTACGACTGAATTAGGATCACTCTCAATCGTCTTGAAAGAATTGAACAGGACCCCACCAAGGGTGACACCAAGAAATATATTGAAGACGATAAAATAGAAGTACTTTCCCGAGGTGGCCCTCACCACATGGCTTTGAGAAGGAATCCCTTCCAATTTAGATAGACACATAAGGAAAGTTGGTAACAGAGCCATGAACGCTATTAGCGCTATCTGAGGAAGATAAGCTTCTAAAAGGGTCTTAATAGCTGGTTTGCTAATTATTGGCTTCAAGAATGGCAAAATTTTCTGCAGGTTCCTCAAAGTTGTCAAGGCAGAGATAAATCCTATGGGAATCATGTAGAAAACTATGGCTAAGAAGACAATCCCATATACCGCATATTGTCTCATCTGCCTCACCAAGAATTTTATGGGGAGGTTGTTCCACAACAAATCACGGGGCTCAGGGGCTTCAGTGACTGTCCAAGTATCATTCATCAGAGCGTGGAGAGTTTGCCCCGAAGAGATTGCAGCTGGCTTACTGTTGAAGAAGACTAAAGCAGCTCCACACTGTTTGTCCGACTCAGCAATGGTGACCTTTTGTTCAACCTCTAATTTGGAAACTAGCTCGTTTATCCTCTCGTAGCAATAATCTATAGTATCCACCTTCTTGCCTGTAAGGCCAAGGAAGCCAGTTCGATTAGTTGGTCTCGTTCCTTCAGGTTTGCTTGACGATTTTGATTTAGCAAACACAGCTTGAGCACGGGCAAGTTTCTTTTTGTACTTCTGCAATTCTTCCCATGTTTTATTGACCTGAGAAAGTAGGAAATCGATTGTCGCCATTCAGCTTGAATAGCTTAAGCCTAAAAAACAGATTCAATATGGGGCATAGAAAACATTAACTGACGCATGGAAAAGAATGAAGTCAGTATGAAGAAAGGCATGAAGTTGATCTTACCTCTTTGTTATCTGTAATTACTAACGATCTGCAAAAGGTGTCTGGATGAAGGGATCGGAAGTAAAAATCAACTTGTTCTTTTCTGCTCTGTCCCTTGGAGGGTGGAGGTATATCTCTAACCAACACTGTGAATAGCTCAGGTTTTGGTGTCGGCCCCATTAATGCATTAGCTCTAAGCAGAGACACATGTTTGTAACCTTTCCACAAAATGTAGTATGTAACAAAAGTGACCCAGTATGTAGCAAAAACGAATGCCCACAATCGTGTACTCTTCTCCTGAAATGTAGCCACCATATAATGATGATTGCAATTGTGCAAATATCAGAATCAAATTAAGAGGTACAAACAGAGAGAGAGAGAGATGTCAAAGTTTCTACGAATTAACTTATCTAGTCATTGTTTATATGCAAGACTTACTTTGATGTTTGCCATTGATAGGTAGTCAAGTTCAGAGAAGGTTCCATTGCTGGTAGTATGAGACTTCGGCTTGGCGCCTTTGTCAGTTCCAGCAAGTGGAAGAAGCAGCGGGAGCAGCACGATGCCAGATATAACCAATATTCCAAGCACTACCATATCAAAATCGCAAATAAGTTAAGCTCTATTAGACTAGAATAATGGTGTCATGGCATGCAAATTGAGAATCCTGGCGTAAAATTTCAAGATTGCAGTTCCTATAGTTGAGCCCCTATATCGGATGCGGCTAGTCTCATAACCATAGCCCCGTCACCATGCATGCTACATGGGCTCATAACATCGTCTATAGAAGCTGACATGGCCCCTATGTACCACATTAGATCTAACATGGTACATAAGCACCTTGTCCTCCTCTATGTACCGTGTGTTATAAGCCCATCTAGCACATTGTCACGGGGGCTCTGGTCATAGAGTATCAGACTGGTCTGGAAAACATTTTTAAATTGCATCAGGTGAACCTTTTGCTTGATTTCTAATTGTTTTATGCAAAAAATGAAAGTGTCATGGTTCTCATATATAAAAGAAATAGTCAACAAGAAACTAACTTGATCGCAATGGTTGTCCACAATTACATAAAACACACAGGAAAAATTCCAAGGTTTGAAATTGTGACTTTTTAGTGTGACAAATTTTCCGTGATCCCACTATCCCAACATTATCTTTCTTAATCCTATCTATTACTGTAGGTCCCACTACCCACATATTATTTACTATTATGGCCCCACTACTCAAATATCATCCCTTTTAATCAAGCTTCTAGTGTAGGCCCCACTACACAACTCATATCTCGTCATCCTAACTAGGTCCCACAACCTATATCTCTTCATCCTAAATATAAAAAATGCTTAGCTCGCAGCTCGCAACGTTCACATGTCGCTTGCATTGATTACATGGGTTTTATGCAAGCTCGATGCCTACGCCCACGCTATCAATGCGAGAACAAGCTCAATGCTTATGCCCACACTATCAATGCGAGAACCGTGCACTATATAGGATGGAGAGTTTTATGCTCTCTCCCCTTAATTCACGAAAGTTGTCCAATATAAAAAATTTACAGTATAGCTTACTTATATTTACATATATGTGATTTATTCTTATTATTTAAATTACTTCTATCTACATACGTATACATATATTAAAGAATTAAACAAATACTATGTGTATGGGTATACACACATGCACGAATATTTATAATCAAGTACATTAAATTGGTACGTAGAAAAAAAATTCGAAACATAGTTGACTAATTCAGGAAAAATAAGATTTTACTTTAGGCGCAAAAAAAGTTGCGCATGACTAAGACCGAGTAAAAAATCATTTGTGGCTCTTTGTGCACGAGGGATTATTTTCTTATGCACAAGAAAATCCTTAAAAACCAACGGAGGGGGCTGAGAAAAATTCTCACCCAAATGGTTAAAATAATATCCATTGCGACTAACCTCATAATGTTGGAACTTCGAGCAAACAAAACAATGAGTTACAAGGGAAGGACGTAGAGCAAAATGAAATAAATAAGAAAATAAGAAAACATATAATAGAGAAGTAATTAAAGATTAACATATCAGAGCATCTCTAATTTAGCGTGTGAGTCCTAATTGACTTCAACCTTCAAGTTGAGACGCCTTTTGCTTTTTTTTATATATATTTTTTAGTTATCATTTCTTAAAATTTTGGCCTCTTTTACTTTATTTAAAGTCTTTGGAGTTTATATATTATCAAGTTAATACATAGGCAATTGAAGATGTCAATTTGAGCCACTTCAACATCTCTAAAACTCGCTCAGTTTGACATCTCCCCTTGAAGATGTTCTAATATAGTCAATTCAATTGTTTTTCAAAGAACCAATCACTGCTCGAAGTTCTTTTTCTTCAAACCAAAAAGGAAAAAAGAAAGGAGTGGGAAAGCACTTGACAGGGTACACCAAACTCCACAATTAGATTGATGAGAAACAGTAAAACTGTTGGCAATCGTTGATAATTTTTGGAAATTTGAGCCAAAGAAAAACCAAAAAGAAACAGAGCACAATCCAAATTGAGGTGAGAACCATGGATGCCTTTGTGGGGGGAGAGAGAGAGAGAGAAACAAAAGCTAACAAAAAAACGGGACTTATACCGTCAACATTCTGGGAAACAGAGCTCCTGTACAATTATAAGACTACGCTAAACAGGGAAGAGAAGCGAAGGCAGCTTAAAAACGTGTATCGCCGAAACAAATGAAAAAAAATCACAATAATTTGATAAACTTGAAATGAAATACAGAAAGGGAGAGTTAGAGTAGATAGTAGAAGTAGACGAAGAAAAAGAAAGCTAGTACAGAAATTACCTGAGGTCATGAAGACGAAATAGACAGCAGCATCGACACCGGCGGTGGAGATGACGTCATCTTCAGTGGAGGTGAGGGCTTCCCGGATCCAAGCAAACGGGCTCCTTGTGTTCTTCCCATCCCAAGGGTCCAGCCCTTTAAGAATCAGGTTGGGGTAGTAAACCACTTGGTTGGAGGGCTTCCTGGAGAGCCATATGAAGAGAAGGACCAGCACCAGGTAAACAAGGAAAGAGGTGGCAAGGGAAATGAGGAAAGAGTTGAAATCCATGCCCACTCCACTATCTGATTTCCTCAATTAAGCAGCTCTAGTTTTACTGGCCAAAGTACCTAGCAGGCAACCTCCACTGGCAGCAGCAAAAACACCCCTCACAAAGTTCGCCCTTTGTGCTATGACACATGCGTCTGCGTCTGTGCGTATGCTTTATGCGCTACAGATGTCTATCTAGAATATATATCATTATCTAAGTTATGCTAAACATCTCAGGCAGCTGCTAATGTCTTTCGTGATTTCACAGACCAACCCCGACCCTATTGGGAACGACGCTGCTACTCATGGAGCAAAAGAAGTTGAGAAGCGGAACAAATCGTTGATAGGACGTGATAAACTCGTCATTAATGCTATCATGGCGATCGTTATTGAAAAGGGTGGTAACCGGCAGAATCAAAAAGGGACGTTGGGTGGGTTAGGAACGGGCAAAGGCAAAGAAGGCAAGAAAACAAATGCAGCGGGAGTGAAGAAGAAGAAGAAGAAGAAGGGAAGAACTCAATTTTTTCAATAACTATAATAGAGAGAGAGAGAGAAAGAGGATTTGCATATATCACAGAAAAAGGAAAAAAAAAAAAAAGAGGATAATATGTGCCCAAAATTGCAGTAAAGACAAGAGTGAGGCCTCACCGACCTCAGATATTCCAGAGAAGAGGATGACAGTTTATTCACTGAAGTCGGTTCAGTCGACACTGGGCAAGCTGTTTATTTCTCAAGAAAGGCTTTTAAACTTGTATACGGCGGGAGGAGGACTAATCCATCCCAGATTCTGATAAGAAGTATTAAGCCCATAATAAGAATTCCTGACGGATGCTGGCCACAAGCTGTTTCATCCCCACCGATGACATTGCCACTAACGTTGGGGTTAGAACATAAAAATCATGCGCTTTCCTTAGATTAGTGAAGGCCAGCTTCGTTTAGAAACCTTCATTTTCAACATGCTCATTTACGGAATTGTGAAATTATTAAATACTAAACGGAAGTAAATACTCCCTCCTTCTTAAATTAATAGCTTAATTTCTAATTTTTATATAATTAGAGCTCCCTTCCGCATCTTAGTAGAATCTTACTCCTATGCCCGCAACCTCCCAAGCAAGAAAATCTAAACAAAATACCGGTTCTCCAACAACGGCGTGAACCCGGTCCTCCGCGGCCTTAAAATGAGGATCAAAACATGAAACCGAAGGTCTATGAACTCAGCATTGGCGAGGCTTCGGTCTACTGCATTTCAATACTCGGCCTTCTCCTCCAAGCCAACGCTCGTCACCTTAGAAGGATCATCTCCCCACCTGCAAGGGCTTCGACGGACCCCACTTCTCCGGTGTCAGTCTGCTTGCTCGCTAGCCAATCTTCATTTTGTCGATTTTGCAACTCGGGACATGCTCCAATTTCCGAGTTGGTTGATTATCATACCGTGTCGTCCACTTCCACCTGCAACTCCGGCTCCAACTCCATCCCGGCCCATTCGGACTCGACATCCAGAAAACCGGTTGCTAGACCGGCCAGACGCGATGGAGACCGGAGGGAAACCACAGACTCCACGGTGTCGCCGGCGTCGGCGTGGACCACAACGGTGTCACCATGGGACAACATCCTGACAAAGAAGTGGAGGGTGAAATTTGAAGGGAGCGACGGCGGAGGAGAGTGAATGTCATCTCTACGCATTCTGACGGCGACCAGATCAAAGGATGGGGCCTCGCACCAGCCCGCTCTTTGCCTTTATAAGCCCCTCCTCTGCAGCTCCCATTTCCCTCACAGCCAGTTCGATCTCCCTCTGCTTCGCACTCACATTTGCCACTCCCCAGTGATGCCGCACACAAATGGAAACAGGAAATCGTAACGAAGTCTTTTCGAATTTCACTGATTGGAAGATCAAATACAGAAAGAAAACAAACTGAAGTTCATCATCCCGAAGAACTTTCAGTTTTCTGCTCAAAAACAGAGCACGGGTAAATCCCACATTTGGTTAAACCAAATACAAACAAATTTCATTCAACAACTGTCTGTAATTACAATCAAAGGTTTATTTATATTAACGGAAAACCCTTGAAACTCTTGATGGAATTCTGTGTTGATTTGGACGTCGTCATCAATTCTTGGCTGTCACTGTTAACCGATCACTGTTTCGATGCACAGACGTTGAAGAAGACTAACAGCATTAACGGCCAGTTATTTTAACCAAAATGTCCTAAAAGCCCCCAAGTTAACGACATCCATTAGTAGTTATCAGAATTGCCCTTCAGCCAAATAACACCTGATATAAGTGTTCGACGAAATGTCTGAACTAAAAAAAAACATTCCTTGACTAAACTAAAAATTAGTAATTCAATCCAACTATGCTCCTGCATCAGACTCTCCTTCCCATGAAAAGTTCGACCTCGAGCGTGAAGGTGCAAAGACTAAGAAGAGCCACTTCGTCCGTATGATTAGTCACCTCAACTTTATGAAATGGAAATGAAGCACAAACACGACAATCTAAAGGCAACCATTAACTGTTGCAGTGCAGAAATTCAGGAACTTCATTAAAGAGAACATATTCATTGGCCAAATCATCAAAGTTAATTGGAATCTTTGTAACAAATGACCACAAAAAGGCTACTGTCATGTAGTAAAAATCTGAAAGTCCCACTTAATTGTCTGAAAAAAAATTTTGTGAAATCCCTTTTCAGAAACTAATAGAACAGACTTCAATAGGAAATGTTGTTCAAAAATTTGCAAAGAACTGTCCAGCTACCCTCGGCCACTTTGGAAGAAAGTAACATATTGTGTTTGCCAAAACTATGCAGCTTCTCTTCAAGCATACTAAAAAATCAATCCACAGTCACTCGACAAGTAGTACAGCCAGTGTAACAATTCAAAAATTCTGAAACTGCAATAAATTGATTGTAACTGAAAAACTAAATCTGTATAGTGGCAATCAACTGAAGACAAGCTATAGCTACACTTAACTGAAATCAATCGTCCAACTATATATGAAGATCAATTGAACAAAAGTATTTCAAGTGTTGTTGTTACTGAAGAATAAACAAATCTCTTCTTCATTATTTCTTACAGAATTGCAACTGACTGTCCTTCTGTAAATTGATTACCAAAAAAAAAAAATCATGGACATATAACAGAATTTTCAACTTATCTTCTCGATCAAGCTTTCGATCGAAGGTTTTAATTTCCAAATATGCAGAACTAACAGTTCCAAAGTAATTTGCTTCTTCAAAGAACAGAACTGTTGTATCCTCATCAAAGGACAGAACAACTGTATATATATATATATATATATATATATATATATATATATATATATATATATATATATATATATATATATATATATATATATATATATATATTAAACTGAATATCAACCAAAACTGAAAAGCAACTACTAGCTCCTGCTAAAGTTCGACCTCGAACTAAAATTATTCTTTCAAATCATCAATTTTTGCCGAATGAAATGGGGTCAAATCCCGAACATTGAAAGTATTAGAAATATGCAGATCGGATGGAATATCAACAGAATAAGCATTTTCACTAAATTTCTGTAAAATTCGACAAGGTCCGAATTTTCTTGCCTTCAATTTACCATGGTAATGCGCAGGTAACCTGTCCTTGCTTAAGTGGATCATGACCAAATCCCCTTCAGTAAAATCTATTGTTCGACGATGTTTATCTGCACAAGCTTTGTACTTATCATTAGAGCGACAGATTCTTTCTCTGACAGAAGAATGTAATCTATTAAACTGTTCCATAAACTGTACAGCAGATTTAGATTCAGTAGACTTTACTGAACCAAGAAGAGCATCCACTGGACAGTTTGGCAGATAACCATATACAATTTGGAAAGGAGCTAGTCCAGTTGATCTATTAACTGACGAATTGTAAGCAAATTCAACTTGGAAAATAACTGAATCCCACTGTCTTGGATTTTCACTAGAGAGACACCACAGCAAACTACCAAGACTTCGATTTGTTACTTCTGTCTGCCCATCAGTTTGAGGGTGACAAACACTACTGAACTGCAGTTTAGTACCCATTCTTGCCCAAAGAGTCTTCCAAAAATTACTCAGAAATCGATTGTCCCTGTCTGAAGTTATGGTAAGGGGTACACCATGATGTCTAATAACTTCCTTAACAAACAATCCAGCCACATTTACTGCATCATTATTTTTTTTATAGGGAATAAAATGAGACTGCTTAGAAAATCTGTCAACTACCACGAACACTGATTCATAACCCTTTTGTGTTTTGGGTAAACCTAACACAAAGTCCATGCTGATGTCTTCCCATGGCTTATTGGGTACAGGGAGTGGGGTATATAGACCAGCATTGGTAGTACTTCCCTTGTATTGTTGGCAAATGAAACATTGCTGAACAAAGACTTTCACATCCCTCCTTAATTGAGGCCAATAGTATCTATCCTTAACCAGAGCTAGAGTTTTATCACGTCCAAAATGTCCAGCTAATCCTCCTCCATGTAATTCCTGGATTAATAACATTCGCAACGAACAAGAGGGAATACATAGAAGATGTCCCTTGTACAAATAACCTTTCTGAATTGAAAACTCACCTTGCGGTTGCTGTGTATTTATACAGTTTTGCCATTTATCCTGAAAAGTTCCATTTGATGGATATAGACTTTTGATTTCTTCAAACCCAAAACAAGTTGTGGATAAAACATTAAACAGAGCTACTCTTCTGCTCAACGCATCAGCCACTTTATTCCTCTTACCAGACTTATGCTTAATAGTAAAAGAATAATCCTGTAATTCACCTATCCATCTTGCATGTAGTCTGTCTAACTTTGATTGAGTATGTAAATGCTTCAAAGACTCATGATCAGTATGTAAAATAAATTCCTTATAAACCAGATAATGGCGCCAATGTTTTAAAGCCTGCACAAGTGCATATAACTCCAGTTTGTAAGAAGACCATTTCTGTTTAGCAGAATTTATTTTGTGGCTAAAATAGGCTACTGGTCTGCCTTCTTGCATTAATACAGCTCCAATTCCATATATAGACGCATCACAGTCCACTTCAAACACCTTGGAGAAATCAGGAAGTGCTAATGTAGGTGCAGTAGTAAGTTTAATCTTCAATAATTCAAAACTTTGTTGCTGATCTGATTGCCATTGAAACTTCCCCTTCTTTCAACAATCTGTTAAAGGAGCTGCTAAAGTGCTAAACCCTTGTATAAACCTTCGATAAAATGTAGCCAGTCCTAAAAAACTCCTCACTTCAGTTACAGATTTTGGAATTGGCCATTTAACAACTGCTTCAATTTTTCCTTTATCAACTTTCAACCCATCTCGACTGACAACATAACCCAAAAAAATTAACTGATCAGCCATAAAAGTACATTTCTTGAGATTAATATACAAGCTATTCTCATTTAACAGTTTAAAAACTGCTTGTAATTGTTTCAAGTGATCTGATTCATCCATACTATATACAAGTATATCATCAAAGTATACCACAACACTCTTCCCTAATAATGGTTGTAATACTTGTGTCATTAATCTCATGAAGGTGCTTGGTGCATTTGACAATCCAAAGGGCATCACAAGCCACTCATAAAGACCATCTTTAGTCTTAAATGCAGTCTTCCATTCATCCCCTAATTGCATACTTATTTGATGATACCCTGACCTGAGGTCTATTTTAGAAAACCACTGAGCTCCCGCAAGCAAATCCAGCATGTCATCCAATCTAGGTATAGGGAACCTATATTTAATTGTGATTTTATTTATGGCCCTTGAGTCTACACACATACGCCATGTCCCATCTTTTTTTGGCACTAAAAGAGTAGGCACTGCTACCGGACTGAGACTTTCCCTGATAAGTCCTCTCTTTAGTAAATCCTTAATTTGTCTTTTCAATTCCTCATTTTCAGTAGGACTCATCCTATAGTGAGGTAAATTAGGCAATGAAGCTCCAGGTTGCAAGTCGATACAATGTTGTATATCCCTCATTGGTGGCAAAGTGATCGGCATCTCATCATTAACTAAAGCTGAATATTGTTGGAGTAACAGTTGTATACCTTTATGTTTATGACTGAATTCTGCTGCCTGGACTGTCAATGTTTCCTTATTCACAAATGCAAGAACTAATTGCTCACTATTAAGAGAAGAAGAAATATTACTTGTGACTATGAGTGTTTTCTTCTGATTTACTTCTTTTGATTCAAACTTGCTGCCTAGCTTAACTATCTTCTTATTATTTCTGTCTGTAGTAGGATAGTTAGTAAGTATCCTGTACTACTGTCTGCTTCTTTTCTATTGATTTCCTTTTTGAGACTAGTGGCATTTGGTCCTTCTCATTTGTCATTTCAGTGGAATGTAATGACTGTGGATACAGTTTTATAGCTTTTCCTTGATATACAAACTGTATATTATTATCATGGCCATCATGGATAATGCAGTCATCAAACTGCCATGGTCTTCCCAGCAGCAAATGACATATAGTCATATCCAAAACATCACATAGTATATTTGCTTTATACCTTTTTCCAATCAAAAAAGGCACTAGGCATTGTTCCTTAACTTTAACCTCTCCAACCTCTTTGATCCACCCAATAGCATAAGGTTGTGCATGAGGTGTAGTCTTCAAGTTCAATTTATCTACCACTGTCTGTGCAATAATGTTCTCAGTACAACCCCCATCAACGATCACCCTACATTTTGAATTTTCAATTGCTCCCACAGTGGTGAAAATCCTGTGTCTCTGGGTGTTATTTAACTGTTTAGGAGTAACCAGTAGCTTCCTAGTTATCAGTCCCAACTCAACATCACTGGACTCTTCTTCCTGTAAATTGTCCCCATACACTTCTTCTAACTCATCACTGTCATCACCATTTTCTTCATGTTCTTCTGCAGTGGTTGGTCCACTAATCATAGCCTTCGCTCTGGGATTAGGCTCTCCTGTTCTGAGAGGACACTCTGATGAGTAATGTCCAGGTTGTTTGCACTTCCAGCATGTGTTAGGCTTTAGCTTTGCATAAACATTTTTCTTAGCAGCAGGAACTGAAAATGTAGGTTTTGTACCCTTGGAAAAATCCTTCTTTCCTGCTTGTAAATCTGTCATCACAGGCTCTTTGTTCTTATTCTGACTGTAACTAATTTTGGTTCCAAAATTTCTTGAATAAGACACTTGCTTGTTTTTAATCTGAAATAATAAAGATACATTCCTCAACGCAGATTGAATGGCCTCAGTTACAGTTCCAATTGTTTTAGAAGCCAACTGTAATTGCAATTCGTATTTGAGTCCTCCCACAAATCTTTGGATTTTCTGAGCTTCAGATCCATGAAGACTATTTCTAGCAGAGAGTCTATAGAATTCTTCAACATATTCTGACACAGTTCTGTCATTTTGTCTGCAATTTTGGAACTGCTTAAACAAGGATTGTTCGAAATCAGCAGGCAGGAACATTTCCTTTAATAATTTCTTCATTATAGACCATGATTGGATTTGATGCTTGCCTTTGCTGATTCGATCCTGCTGGAGTTGAGTCCACCACGCAAAAGCTCCACTCCTCAGTTTACAAGCCACCACCCGGCATTTCATTTCATCCGGTACATCCAAGCAATAAAAATAATTCTCAACTTCCATCATCCAGTCCAGAAATTGTTCAATATCCATTTGCCCATTGAAACAAGCTAAATTCACTTTAGGTTTAAATCGAGGTATATAAGAAGCCATACCTGGATTAACTGTTGGGCAAATGTTTGGTTGGATTTCATCTTCACTTGAAGAGGATTCAGCACTGCGACGTGATCCAGAATTTCTGGTACTTCGACTGGGAAGAACTTCCACAATTCTCGGATCTGATTGCTGATTTCTCGGAGCAGGAATTCCAGGGTTCACTAGAGTCTTTAAAATAGCGCTGAGGTTTCGATTCATCACCTCTAACTGGTTCGCCATCAATTGCATCGATTGCTGCATTTGCTACTGGAGTATCACCATATCCGCCATTAATGGTGAACTTGCCAAAGCTTCTCCATAATTGTTAGTCGCCATCACAAGCAACTGATCTGAGCTCTGATACCAATTTGATGCAGCACACAAATGGAAACAGGAAATCGTAACGAATTCTTTTCGAATTTCACTGATTGGAAGATCAAATACAGAAAGAAAACAAACTGAAGTTCATCATCCCAAAGAACTTTCAGTTTTCTGCTCAAAAACAGAGCACGGGTAAATCCCACATTTGGTTAAACCAAATACAAAGAAATTTCATTCAACAACTGTCTGTAATTAGAACCAAAGGTTTATTTATACTAACGGAAAACCCTTGAAACTCTTGACGGAATTCTGTGTTGATTTGGACGTCGTCATCAACTCTTCGTTGTCACTGTTAACCGATCATTGTTCCGATGCACAGAGGTTGAAGAAGACTAACAGCATTAACGGCCAGTTATTTTAACCAAAATGTCTTAAAGGCCCCCAGTTAACAACGTCCAACTTTAAATCCATTAGTAGTTACCAGAATTGCCCTTCAGCCAAATAACACCTGATATAAGTGTTCGACGAAATGTCTGAACTAAAAAAAAACATTCCTTGACTGAACTAAAGATTAGTAATTCAATCCAACTATGCTCCTGCATCACCCAGCCCCATATTTATGGCCTTGCCACTTGCGTTCCATGGGCACCACCGACGTGGTGTTCCCGTTCGATGGGGAGGCCGGAGGAGGGAAATACTTGGCGCATCGAGTGTCGGTGCCTCCCGGACGATCTGCTCCGGCAGTTCAAGGGGCAGCTGGCGTGGAGCCGGGTGGTGCTTGCCCTCCAATACCTCTTCCCCATCTTGGAGTGGGCACCGTGCTACACCTTTGGCACCTTCTGGGCCGATGTCGTTGCCGACAACACCATCACCAACCTCGCCATCCCGCAGGGCATCAGCTACGCCAAGCTCGCCAACCTCCCTCCAATTATTGGGCTCTATAAGTCTTCTCTTTTCTGGGCTCAGTCTGAAACTGACCAGCTTCTTTTATTTTTTTCTTTCGAACAACAAGCTAATCTATTATTCCCCCCACAAGCTTCCATGTCCATAATAGCGACTCAGATGGATAGGCGTGGAGAGCACGGGCGCGATCTCGTTGTTGCTGCTGCCACTGGCTCTCCAGGCTTTCAAGACATGTTGGTAATAAGCGCCGCAAGCAGGGCGGAGGCAGGAGGTGCGTAGTGTCGCGGGGACGCTCGGGGAATCTTTGCAGTAATGTCAAATAGTTAAGCGAGAAAGTTATTCTTTGTCATCCTCTCGTGTCATTCGACGGAGATAATTTCTAAATATGTTGGTTGAAGGAGATACTTTTTTACGATATATGGATTAAACTTAGGCAATTTAAATATTTGAATAATCTAGCTCAGCTAAATATATGTAAGGGTTTTTGTTTTTAATATGATCAAAGGGCTGAACTGCCTCTCGATAGGTCAGAGAGCCTCATCTTCCAGTGAAAGAGGTTCTTGGCATGATAATTAGTAAGGCAATAAGCTTTCGTTATCATCCGAGATAGCCAGTTACAAGGTTAAGCATCATACCAATAGTTTTATCCTTTTAACTCATCATATCCCCTATTATATAGCATAAGAGATTTTTTTTATTTTGTTCGAGTCATAGCCAAAGTGGTTATATGGGCATGGTTCGTTCAAAGTTTGTCAAACAGCCCAAGACACTCCAACACTATATAAGAAGGGAGGGGACATTTTAAGCATTCAAATATATGCTAGTTAGCCATGCGTCTTAACATAGCCAATTATATATGCGCATCATTGGTGTTTTCTATGCAACATTGTGCACACATGTTGTGCAACATTGCTGGCCTTCTCCGCAACACTTGCATACATGATGTACAATACTATGGGCAATTTTCGCAATGCATACACACCTAATATATCACTTTCACATGTATATGCACCCCAGCACGCGTCACGAATAGTCCGTTTCACTACTCCATGACAATAGGAGGCAGGAGAGGCCACTCCCCATTCTTTGTGAAAAGATGAGAATTTTGGGATTTGCTTCGTTTTGTGCGAGAAACATAAAAGATTTAAGTTAAACTAAATAGAGCAATTAATATGAATATTGAAGCTATAAATATAGGACACACATAGTACAAGAAGAATGTGTTACACATCGTGTTCGCATGTGATGAAAGTTACGGGTTGAAAAAACTAGCCGTGAGAGCTAAGTGTTGTTGTAGGGTTGGATTTTGCCGAACTCGAACCTAATACTACTTAAGAAAATTGACATCTAAACCTAACCCAACCCAAATAACCTCGACCTAAACCCAACCCAACCTAAATAGAATAAAAAATTATATTTAAAGTTATTTTAAAAATTTTAAAATTAATATAAAAAATTAAATATTTATATTTATAATTATATTCGGGTCGGGTCGGGTTGGGTCACCTAAAACCCAAATCCGGTCCGAATGCTATTCGGGATAAATTTTAAAAACTAAACCTGACTCATTAGGATCATGTCGGGTTTTACCATATACCCGATCCGAGTGGCACCCCTAGTGAGAGCCGCAACTCACTAGAGCTGTGGCTCTGACTATTTAGACCAAATGGCACTTGTTAAATAGAAGGAAAATGCGAGCTGCCAGTAAGTTGAGGGCAAGTCAACACCGGTTTGAGTTTTTTTTGCCTTGCCTGGTAGCCCAGTCTTATTTAAAGTAGGCTAAAAATTTTAAAATTCAGCGTAAGTTGGGCCTAAAAATTTACAACCTTAACCCACTTTTTTATGGACCTACTAGGGCCAGGCCGGTGGGACTCCCTTCAAAAAATTTACCCCTACTTTTAGGCAGCTCTAGCTTTATTTTCTTATTTGCTCTATCTAATGCATAGACATAGAGTGCTTAAGACGGTTAACAAGCCAAGTCAGCTTGCCTAACAAATTAGGCTTAGCGGCTCAATTCAAAGTACGCTTAATTCATATCAATTTGAGCTCAAATAAGCTTAAGTTGAGTTCAAGCATACCCCTACCCCTGCTTGACTTGGCTCAGTTTGAATGAAACTTGAACTCGACGCATACTCGGCTCGAGCTCAAACTCAAACATGATTTTAAAATTGTATATAATATATATATATATAATGTTGGGATTTATTATTGAGGCTGTCTATGAAGCTTATATAGGATTTTTATTCAACTTGATAGTATGTCATTAATGCAGTCTTAAGAGAAGAATAAACCAAAGGAAGTTAAATCATAGGGAACGATATTGCTAGATATGTACTCTAGTTGGAAGGGAAACAAGCTGGCTAAAAGGAGTTGCAATTCGATGGGTTCATGATATTGCTACTAGATATGGATTATCTCAATAAGGTGGTCATGGCTAAATGAAGATGAGTTGAAGAAGAATTATGCTAACAAGGGAAAGTAATCAGGTTCTAGAGGAACCGAGATTGTACAAAAAACAAAAATGGGTCCCACATCACTAGCCAATTAGAAGAAGTCCATTGCACAATCAATTTTAATCAGGAAGTGGGTGACAAGACAAACTTTAAAGAAGAGAAAAACCTATAAATACACATATCTAAACCTTTAAATAGTGACTGCAATATAGTAAAATTGTAGGTTTTTGCAAGAGATAAGCAGAATTTTGAAGAAGCATAGTGTTGAGTTCAAGTGGCTGATTTGAGTACACATCCCTTAGTTAAAATCATTTGCTCTTTATTTAGTATGCTTCTTAAATTAAGCCTTATTATCTAACATATTTAATATAAGATTGTATGTTAAACACATCGGTAGTATCTTGTAAGAGCTGCAAAAAAAGGCTAAAATATTTGGTGGCTTTTGCACTTTAAATACTTTCTTTGTAATGAATTAAATGCCAAATAGTTAAAGTAACTAATTGACCTAACTGTAAGATCCAAATATCCAATATTAAGACATTTATTATTATTTAATACAGAGGCATTCATATGCTTTATATATAGTTTTTTTTTCTTGATTTTTTTAATTGTAGTCGAGGTCAAGCCCGAGCTTGTGAATCAAATAATGAAACTCGAGTTCAAGCCGAGCTTTAAATTTTCGGTTCAAGTCAAGTTTAAGTAGATCAATTGAGCTTCGAGCTGAGTTCAAGCTAAATTTGAACAATTCAAGTTCAACACTATCAAGCCCAATATTCAACTCGGCTCATCTCGTTAATACTAGCGCTGTTAATGAGCTGAGTTGGCTCATTGAGCAGTGTAAGATCTCTCATCTTGAGCCAGTTTATTTTAATTATTATTTATCGATTATTGTGTGGTTTAAGCGTTTTCTGATTAAATTCGGTAATTTTCAAAAATAAATAGTTTTGTGAAGGTTTTAATCAAAATCAACTTTATAATTATTAGTTTTAAGTGATTTTTGGGATTTTTCTGAATTTTTACCAATTTCTCAAAAATTATGGTTTGGTGTGACCCCCTATGGGCCCCATCGACGAAATTGAGGTTTTTAGACAAAATTGACCCTGGCATCAACATAAGCTTATACACAAAATTTCAGAACTTTCTCGGATTTAATTAGTGCTCAAGACTCTAAAATATCTATTTTTAGCTAGAATTTTTATTTATACCCCACAAGTTCATTAGGTATACCCCAAGCCTTACTATAAATAGAAAGAGCTGAGTCATTTCCCATTTGGGAATAGGCTGGTAGAGGGCGATTAAGGCCTAATTCTCCAATTAGGCCCGAATTGGAAAGGGATTAAAGTATGTTCTTCTTTAATAAAGCCCAAACCCTAGGTTTTTTCTTAATTCATTCTTAATTTTGACTTCAATCATGGTTTTAATCCATTTTGAAAGGATATAACTACTAATTTACCTATCTTCTCCAAGTCTTAATCTTCAAAATCTCATTTTTAGGCTTCTAAAATCCTAGATCTAACGTTTACTTTTGATTTTTCAATCATGATTTCTTAGGGTTTTGTTTTAGAATGGTTTAGATTAGTGTTCTGGAAGGTTTGATGAGTTTTTTATAGTGTTTGAGACCATGGGTGAAGATTTTAAGGTGTTTTTATGATGTCTCGGTTTTTATTTTTGAAATGAAGAAGAATGTTAAAACTGCTTTGTTGGCAATCGAATAGCCTACCAGGGCAATCGATCGACAACACTACATTTCTGGCAGATTTTAAGTTTAGCCGATCGAATGGCCTTGCAAGGCAATCGAACGGCTACACGGCAATTTTTTCTATTTTTGAAACTTAATACACATTTCAATGTTTTACTCCATTTGATGATTCTAATGGTTATGAGATGTGTGTCATGATGAAATTAGGCTACTGGAGGTATAGAATTAATGATGAAAGTTTATGGAATGTGTTTAAGTGTGGTCATGTGGCATTATATTATGTTGATAATTATGCATGTTAATATTGAAGTACTTTGAACTTTTGAATGTTGGAATTCTTGTGATTAGAATATGTTTCTAGCAGGGATAATATATGAAAAATGGAGAGATGTGTTCTCTTATAATGAGGATGGTTTATGAGTAATGGATGCGATCATGTTGTGGCTTAATGCGTGAAAAAATCATGTTTGTGGGAGTTAATGTTCGATTTCACATGGAAGGATTTAAGCTTTTATGGTGGATTTTGCTTTGATTTAAGTTGGGAATCATTGTTTTGAATATGTTTAAGCATATGTATATTGTCTTATGAGTTTATGTTAAGCATTGGTCATGTGCTTAGAATATGCATGAATACACACACATATGGGGAATCTACTATGAAATTGTAGTTAATTATGCTTTGATTATGATGCATGAGGGGATTGATTGGGAGCACATTCCATGTGTTGGAACCCACATAGACTTTTGCTCACAGATGTATCCTGATATCATGCATCATGTATCATGTATCAGACTTTATGAATGAGGTTTTACCATTATTTAACCGGAATTGATCAATTGTATGCAATGGTTGAGCTTGTGTGGATTAATCAATCGGATAATTAATCGGAACTTGGTTGGTCTGAAAGGACATGTTTTCGATTAAAGTTCTTGTTTGGAACATGTATATTCTCTGGGTTGAGTCTAGTTAAATTGAGTTATGTGGGGACGAGTTGTGTACTTGTCTTGCGAATGAGATTAGTTGTTGAGATTATCTAGACCCATGAGAATCCAGCTGGTTTGTCCAAGTGCATCGGCTTACTAGGTAATCTAGGATGGATGGAATATATAAAATAACATATAATCACATATGTGTACTAATATCATGTATCATATATGATACCCCTTTATATGAGCCAAGGCTCATTCATGACTGCATGAGCCCCAATATCGTACATCCTCAAATTACAATTCAACAACACACATAACTTAGAAGACAGATTGGTTTATGTCTTCTTGTGCCCTCAGATCTCGATCTAATAATCTATGATGCCTTAGCTCACGCTGATGTACGTGAGCCCAAACTCATATAATTTTTTTTTCATAATAGATGTAATGCCCCTGATTTTTCCTACAATTTTTTTTAATTTTTCTGCTAGTTTTTGATAATTTTTGGCAAAAAAATATGACGTTTTGGAGTATTTCACCTTGGTATTTATACCCGTAGTCGGGTGTGGGGTTCTGTCATAGGCCGCGGGCCTAGATGCGCATTTACGGCACAAAAAATCGATAAAGAATGTATTACAAAAGATAAGGGAGAGAAAGCGGGGGGGGGGGGGAGGGTGGGAAGAAGAAGAAAATGGGCTCAGGCTCGACGGAGCCTGATCTAGACGTTTTTGGAAGAGAAGCAACCCCCCCTCTCTCATTTGTCTGAGCTAGAGGAGCGCCACCGGCGGGCCGCAGGCCAATCTCGGCCTGATGACAGCCAAGCGACTGCCAAGCCACCTCCCCGACACCGCCCCAACTCACTCTGCCCTGCGCCGGATTTACCCCTCCCGGTTAGCTCTCTCTCTATGCATTGTTTTTCCTCCGCCACCGTGGGCTGGCAAGGGTCGGCCAACCATGGCTGCACCTTGGGCTGGCGATGGCGAGAGGCCACACCTCCCAGCTCTAGAGGGCCTCTCCTCCGTCGCCTCAGTCTTTTTTTAACCTCTGCCCTGTTTTTTAGCCGATGCTCTGTTTTGGTGAAATGGAGGCCGCTGGCAGTGAGACATGGCCAACTTGACCTCCTAGCCTTTTCTTGGTCCCGCGAAGGCTATGGACCACCCTACCTAGCCTGATTTCATCTCCTCCCCCATCCTCTACTCCGTCCAATCCAATTTGCACCTTACTGTGTTTCGATTTTTCAGTGAGTTGTTGCTGCCATAGTTGGCTAGTGATGGTAACCTAGCCACTGTGGGCTCCACCCGGCTAGGTGATGGCCCAGGGATGGCCTTACCAAGACTAGTTCAGCCTCCGTCCCCTTCATCTCTCCTCTACTCAGTTTGATCGTCCCCTATTTTTGGTCTACGTCTGTTTTGGACGTTGTGACTGTCGTCGTCTGGACGGAGGACTTTACTTAGTGGATCTTTGTCCGGCTCTGCCCCGGCCCAGTGACGCCAGTGGTCCACCCCTCTGACCTTGTTCACCCTCTGCGTTAGAACCATGTCTGGAACACGGTGCATTTTTTGGTCGATTCGAGCGAGAGGCTCTATTTTTTGTTGCCATCGTGTCGTTGGTGGTTGTCTAGGGCTGGTCAGCCTTTGTTTGGCTCTACCCCGGCTTGGTGATGATGGCAAGGGCCACCCTAGCCTGGCCCCACCTAACCCGGTGTGATCACCTCTGACTTGTGCTCTTCCTTGTGGCCTGTAGCAGCAACTAGTTCTGTCTCACCGACATGTTTGCCCGTTGACCCCTCTTGCCCATTTTACGCCATCGGTACCAGACAACATCTAGCAAGAATTTGTATGGCCTACCTTGACCAAAGGTGGATGAGTTCACCTGCATAAGCCTTAGCCAGTGATAGCCTTGCAGCCTTTTCTTGACCCTAAACCTGCCCTCTGCCCTCTGCCCTCTGCTGTGTGTGATGCATAGCCGCCCACACCTATTGTTTTGGTTGTGGGTGATCAGCGACGTCGTCGCTTTGATTGTCCACCATTAGGGCCTTAGCCCTGTCGGCCTTTTGTGGACCTTGGGCCACTTCCATTCAGCACTACCACCCTTATGAGCTTTAGGCCAATACCATCTAGCCCTCTCCTCCTCCCTTTGGCCACGTGTGCAAGTAGATGCGCGTGCAGTTTAAGGTTTTGGTGCCGCTTTGGTGACGCCTGACAGTCGGATGGCTCCGCCATCATTTGGATTTGACCACCAGAGTTCTCCACCTCTCTTTTGTCCTTGAGTGTCGCCCCATGCCTCCACCCTTATGTGCGCCCTTGTGAACGCGAAATCGATGTCATTGGGTGCTGTCCACAGCCAATATCAACGTATTGTGACCGGTTGAGTATTTTTCAATCGTTGGTTGAATTTTAGTGTGTACACCTAAACCTTCAGTCGCACTTGCCACTTGTTGGCACGATCTTTCTCCTGGCTGCCCCTAGTGTTCCATCGTGGATCGAGGATTTTCCCCATTGACATGTATCACCCATGTTTGGCTGCGAGTAGTTCCAGTGCTTCCTAAAACCTTGGGATAGCAACTCTCTCAACTTAAGAATGGTTTTGACCGCCAACTCCACCACTGTCATATGCTCGCCATCAAATGTCATGATTACGAGGTAGGGGAGCTTTGAACTCATAATTTTATGATAACATGCTTTCAATGAGTAGCAGCATGCTAGGATTATATGATTCCATGTTTTGGATATTAAATCATGGCCTGTTTGCATGATGTAAGATAATGAATTATGCTATGTTGAGATACATATATGTATGTGAGTTGTAAGCACGCTTTATGTATGCAAAATATGTATGCGCTAGTGATGGCTGGCAAATATGTAAGTATGCTACGTATGTGTTTTATAGACATGCTAGTGATGGCTAGCGATTGTGAGTTAGCTACGTATGTGGGCTGTGTGTGGGCAGAAGTTTGGGTGACATAAACGATAAGAGATGACAAAGGGTTGGTACGAAGTTGCATGTAGATTTGGATGTGTAAGCATGTGACAAAAAATGGCAGAAGTAAGTTTGACATGCAAGGAGTGGAGCAGATTGGTTTGGTTCAGTTTGGAGAGTGCATCAGGGGTTCAGTAAGTAAGTGGACTTAGGCTTGGAGGTTTATTAGACAGTAAGAGCGTGCATAATTGTACAAGTATAATGTACAAATTATGAAGTAAAAAGTAAACATAATAAGTGAGGTATTAAGTAAGAGGGTGATAACGGGGATCTACTATGAGGATCTCAATTTGATTATGTATGTGTAAGATGTTTTGGACATAAGGTAGATGGCGGAGATTGTATGATTATGTAAGGATTTGATGTACGGTGAGTCAATCATGATGTGGATGGGTTAAGTGAAGTATGTTGCCCTGCCGAACTAGGGTTCGGATATAGCTCAGCTTCGATTTGATCAATCGAGCACTGTGAGTTTGTGTGACATAATTGTACTGCATAATATACTTAATTCAAACTTGAATTATGAGAAAGCTAATAATAGCATTGTGAGTTTGAGACATGAGGGTTTGACGGATTAAGTTCCGTGTTTGAGCTAGCTAATAATGAGCCGGCTATGCATTTCTCATGTCTTGCCATGGTGTTTATCCTGTGGGATGTTGTTTGTGTGCTATATAAAGCACTAGACGTTTGATGCTCCATTGAGAGCAACTGTATATATTTTTTGATTTGGTCTATGTGTTGTATTAAGCCCAGATGTTTGATACTCTGTTGAGAGCGTTGTATGATTTCTACCTAATAGTGGCATTGTATGCACCCAAGAGGCACTCTATGATTTCTGCCCAAGAGTCGTCTGGCGCTATAAGACCCATAATGATGGGCAATCGTATGGCACTATAAGACCCCTTATGTGTGGGCAATTGTATGACCCCTTATGTGTGGGTGTATGTTTGCGCACTTAGGTAAGTAGTATCATGGATCTACTCTTACCTGTTTGATCATGTGCCCCATGAGCATAGGTGTGTCTTGCCTTCGGAAAAGTCAATGGCGTCTAGTCACTCCCCGGAGGTTAAGGTGATGCGCTAGTGACATTCTTTTCTTTTTCCACACTGGAGCTTATTAGTTGTAATGAGCTTTAGTGGTCAATTATATGAGTACGATTGTCAGTGTATGTTTGAGTAAGACAATAAGCGTATAATTGTATGAGTAAGGTCGTACAAATATGTATATGTTGTATGAGTATGAGTATTAGCATGACTGTAAGATATGTTTATGAGTAAGAATGTAAGTGTAAGTTTCTGAGTAAAACTGTAAGTGGATGATTCTGAGCACGATTGTAAGTATATGATTCTGAGAAGGATTGTATGTGTAAGATTGTACGAGTAAGGTCATACAAGTATGTGTAAGGTATTGAGTATGCTTACAATGGTATGGGTAAGTTGTAAGACCTTGATTAAGGGTGTTTGTGTAAGTTTGCTTTCATTGGTGTGCTATACATTATTATATGCATATGTATATGATTATATTACATTAACTACTTCATGTTTGAGTTGCATGAACGCATGTATTTTATGAACTTATTGAGTTCACTGTTTAGGATTCCCCTATTGGGTATTTTCCTACTGAGTATGAAAATACTAATTACCCTATTTTTTAGCCCCGTTGTTCGGGAGGCTTTTGCAAGTTGTGTTGGAGAGCTCCTAGAGATGGATGCTCGATTCTGCAATGGATTGTTTCCCCTTTTGATTCAGGTATATTTGACTTAATGAGAGTATATTTTTGTGTCACAATCTAATGTATTGGGTGAGATGAAAATTAAAGTGTTTATACCTTATGGACTTTTAATTTGGATCAGACAGTGGATTGTTTATGGGACTTATACTCTGGGATATATGTGAGTTATTTGTATTTAAAAATCCATGATCATAGTAATTTAGTCATACGCTTATTTTTGAGTAGTGCCTGAGGATATTTGTTTTGGCCTATGATGTTTGACTGAATAAGGATAAATTTGGATGAAAAATTAATGTTTAGTGTTTTTAATTATAAACTATTTTCACAGGTTTTGATTTCGTCATTTTCTTTTGATTTACAGCCGTTATATTGAAAAAAACATTCATGAATTTTAAAAAAATATGATGAAAAATATCATGCGTTACAATATATATCCTCGTTAATTGTAATAGATATTAAATTTTTATATATATTTTTTTTAAAATAAAAATATTTGAGACACAAACACTAATATACTCTTATGTTCCAAATTAATAGCTCTATTTGGTTTTTGAAGATGAACTAAAATTAGTTCAATTAAAAAACCAAATAGAGCTATAAGCATATGACGAAGGGTCAACATAATATCACACTAATATACTTAAAAATACATCTAAAAGAAGCATCACGTTAGGAGGCCTAACCTTAGTCTACAAAAGAATAATTAGATATTCTTTTAAAAATTAAAGCATAACACTAGGACCGTTTTCATCTTACAAAATGTATCTCTTTGTACATATACTTTGAAAATTTTAAAGGCATAATAAGGCTAAATAATATTTCTTTTCTAAGTAATATATAAGCATGTAAAAAAAAGAAAATACTTAGAAGTAAATGGTAATGTTGTATAAGTGATTTTTTTCATATTTTTAGTGATTATATTCACATAAAGAGAGGAAAATAGTAACGATGCATTTTATGAGCATATATAACTAAAACTCATTTGTTATAGTTTTTTTTATTTCTTATTGACTATAGTCAAATATTTAAGGTGTAGTTATAATACTTGATAAAGTACATTTATTAATATTTAATACTAAAAATATATTAGTGTGTGTGATACTTCATTTACTTTAAATTTTTATATATATTATTTTTATTTTTTAAATTTAAACTCAGTTCGAGCCTAAGTTCATGATTCACTTATTTTAATTTGAGCTTAAGCACGAGCCAAAGTTTTGAATTTCCAATTAGAGCCGAGCTCGATCTAAAAATATTGAACTTATTTAAACTTTGAGCCGAGTTCAAGCTAACTTTTAACACTTCGAATTCAAGTCATAAAAGCCTAATACTTAGCTCAGCTCATTAATACCCCCCTTGTTAATACCCCCAAAACTCCATCCTTAAGCCTTTAAGACATCAGATATCATTTTTCCATTGGGAAACGGCTTTTCATGAATTGAAAACCGTAGAATCAAAGCGTGAGAAAGGGTCTGATCAGATAACGATTGCAATTCCCTCTTCCTTGTTCTCTACGGGTTCCTACCTTGACCCGCACGGGATTTACTGAATTAAAGATGAAACTTTCCAGTAATTGTGTCATCCATACCATGCAAAGCTAAAAGCATATATGCCTCAGCCTGCATCGGACGTTTTCCCACAAGGGAAACAAAGCAAGGATTTTATTGACCTGGTCCCAAAAGAGAGGGAATCCCCCATTCCGTAAGACACCCTACGTTTGTAGGCTAATGCCTGCTGCTCGGCTACCGGACGTGTATTCAACTGCACTTCCCAGTTTTCCCTTAAAAAACAACTGCACTTCCCAGTTCCGATCCTCTTCACCCCCACACTGCACTGCTGCTGCTCACCACATATACGTTTCGTTTTACTGTTTAAACCGTACGCAGAGATTAGTAAAAGAGTTTGCGACGCTGGAGACCGGCCGCTGTAGATTTATGGTTATCAAAAGAACAAGTGCTATTTAGCAATGGGCTTTCTCCTTTTGTATTTTAGATGCTAACATGTTTTTTAACTGTAAAACAAGACTACTATTCCCTCTTATAACACTTTAAGGCACCGGGCTTCCTTAAACGGAGGGAAATGAATCCTAACATATTCCGACATTAACCATATGCATTAGATATGGTGTCTCGAAGGTCTAACCTTAATCTCATTTTTAAAGTTTGCTTTTCGTTTTGATATCCAAATGGGAGACGAGCCCCATCTTTTTGGGCTGTGGGACTCGCCTGTGACCGAAAATTTATTCTTAGTTTCTCTAGGAATACAGAATTCCCAAGCAAATAAAATTGGGGATGGCCCGTGATTCAAATCTGTCTACCTAATTTGTGTACACACTAAGATCAGAATCAGATATCAGATGATCGCTATGCGCCTCAGGCACAGGCACTTCCAAATACCCTGTTTACATAATATTCATCCTGTAAGGCACACTATAATGGCTACCTGTTTTAATATTAATATTTTTTTACACCAGAACTTAAAAAATAAGGCCCTACCTGACAACATAAGTTGCCTTACGGCTTATAGGGTCGAAATATAAATTATAAGAATATTATTTTCCATATATAATTTTATTATTATTATTATTACGAGCCCCGTAGAGGACATTGCAGTAACAAGACTAGATGTGTATTTCTCCGAAATAGAGGCATACATCATGGGGCAGAGCGCCGTCTCCATTTCTTGCTGTGGCGTTGTACGGCTTTTTTGAAGGCTTACATGGATGAGCAGATTCATCATTCATTACAGCAAGCACAGTAGATTCTGTGCTGTCATCAATTTGGTTCTAACTTTTCAGAGAAGACCTCGCGTCCTCAGCCAACACTTACTTGCCTGAGGCAAAAGATCAGTTCACTTCAGGCCATGGTAGAAAAGACACCGATTGATAGCACTGTTACTCGGAGAGAGAGACAGAGAAAAAGAGGTTGTCACAAATAAAAGAGTGGCTACAAGCGTCAACGTGAGCTACTGAACCGTTTCTGGGATAGAGTGGGGACATTAACGACTGAACCGTTTCAGTGACACAGTTGGGACATTCAAGGAGAATCTGGCTTCAAGAAGTGCTTTGAGAGGTGGGTGCTGGGAGAGAGGACAACTTGCCTTCAAGGTCATAAAAGAGTGTTTGTGTATCTGCCATGAAAACGAAACTATGTTTTCTCCATTGCCTTCTTGCTATGGAATGCTACGTGGGTATGCTTCCGATCTCCTCTTTATTTATCTTTTTGTTGTTCCGTTGATGTGCTCTTTTGTCTTTCAAATTTTGTTTGTCTTTCAGATACTTTTGCATTTCCTTTCAGTGAATCGTCATTCTAATCAAAGATCTCTCTCAGATCATGAAGCTAGTTTCTTGTGTTATGAGTTTTATTAGAAAGGGCAAGTATACTCGCACCATTGCTCTTCTCTAACGAAGAAGCAACTGTTCTTTTACTTGATACACGCTCTGATCATGAACTGCTATGTGATGCTAGATTTTAAAAGCATGAGACCTGAGATCATTAATCTTCTCGTCGCAACTATAAAGGCATTGTCTGTCCTTTCTCTTTTAATTTATTGCAATCTGATCAGTTCTGATCCTCTTTACTCTAGTTTACTTACCCTGTCTCAGTTTTGTTTGTCATGAAGGACCTAGACACTCTCCTCGCTCTCTTCTTTATTAACTTTCTTCATATCTGGAGTCTTTCCATTTTACAATTTAATAGCTTCGGCTGCATCAGTTCATTCTAAAAAAGGGCGAGATAAAGCTCGTAGAAACTGGGTACAAACTTATTCAACTTTAGTTGGAGTGTTCTAACGCGTGCTTTTAACTCTTAAAAATGAGGAACCAGTCTGCGGACTTGGGCATTCACTAGAGAAAGAGGAGGCCGCGGTTCCGGCGGTGACGAGCTCGCCGCCAGAGGGTAACACCACCTTCCTGGACGGGACGACGTGGTGCGTGGCCCAGCCGGGAGTGTCACAAGTGGACCTCCAGAACGCCTTGGACTGGGCCTGTGGGCTTGGGATGGCCGACTGCTCGCCCATCCAGTTGGGTGGACCCTGCTTCGAGCCCGACACCCTCCTCTCCCACGCCTCTTACGCCTTCAACAGCTATTACCAGATGAATGGTAACTCCGACATCGCCTGTAACTTCGGCGGGACCGCCACCCTCTCTACCAGAGACCCCAGTGAGTCTCTTTATGTCCTTGATGATGTATTTTCTCACCTGCCTACAAATTTGCAGCAAAATATCATCTTTCATTGTTGATCAAATCTTTTTGCATTTGTCTGTTATCATAGGTTATGGGTCATGCCAATATCCAGTCTCAAGGTGATGCTCTGGTTTAACTTATGACAGTTTTATATCGTTGGTTGTCCTTTTTCTCTGGAGGAAATAATCAAATAAATGGATCATAACTACTTTTGTTAATTTATACAGGGTGGTCGCTTCATCTTCGGCAAAATTGTATGGTCGGAGCCTTCAGAGGGGAAGTGTGGTGCTCTTGGGAATGTTGCTGCTTCGGCACTTTCACAGTTCTTGAGGTATATGCAATTGCAATGCTACCGCTGGAGCTTCTCGCGTCCTTGTTCCTGAGCAGACTAAAGCGCCTTGCTGGCTTAACATGCGTTGTGTGAGCTGTTGATATTTCTTTGCTCTGGTTGGGGTGGGAGGCTTAGTGGGCTTAGCAATCATCTCTTGATGTCTCATATGCCGCATATACTCTTTTTTGTATCTAGAACACTGATAATTTATACTTGTTATTAATTGATCCGAACATTTTTTTTGAGTTGAGATTTTTTTAATGACATTTGGAGATTGTGAGATATGGAGATGAGATCAAAGTTTAGACCCAATGACTCCAAGGCTGAAGCGAGGATAATGAAAAAGTATGAAACATTTCTCTTTCGCAATTCTCAAGGCTGAAGCGGCAGCTCAGCGCACTGAGGCTATTTCAGGAGAACGAGAATAAAGACTCTTGTGCCGGATTTGGGTGGTGTCTCAGGGGCATCCGGCCACCGGTCTCTCGCCGCGGGCAGGCTTTATTTCCTCTCCATTTTCTCAAGCTAGACTGCCGCACGGTTTGGCTGCACAGGCCGGATCTGGCTGTACAGGTCAGATGATTCGGCCTACACGGCGCGTGGACTGGCCGGCCTATGCATCAGACTGGCCGAGCAGGTGCGTAGGCCGATCCGGCTTGCGCACCGGACCGGTCTGCACAGGTGAGTCCGATGCGGCCCGTTTGGCTGCTAGTGTTGTTGATGGCCATCGGCGCTAGCGACCAAATTTTACTTGAAAAGAAAGAAGTAAATATTTTTTATTATTTTTAAATATGAGAAATAAGTGAAAGATTTTAACATGGAAGTTGGGGTAAAGAGGATATAGGTACATTAAATAGTCACAGTCTTTCTTTCTAACCCTCATCAAAGTTACTCTCGAAAGCCCATTTAAGTTTTTTTTATTTCTCATTAAAATAGACCCCTTACCAATCTTTTTCACCTATCCCATTAATCCTTTAGTTGTTTTTCGCTCATGATATTTATTTATATTCTCCTTGTAGAAGTGGGTACATGATAAGCCCATTTGAGTATTAAAAGCTTAAGTTTACTTTCAAGTGAATAATTATGCATATAAATTGGTTGTAAATAGTTATATATTATTTAAAAAATAGTAATAGTGTTGAAATATAAGACATAAGTTTGACATTTTAAAGTTAGCCCCTTTAACTACTCTATTTTTGTGGGTGAGATATTCAATTCACTCATGCACTTAGGTAACTTAACCTACAAGCATGCACCATCATCGTTGTCTCGTTGGCTCGGTTCACACACTAGGTCGGTCGAGTAAATAAGATAATTATTTTTTAGAACAAATTTATTTTTATCTCTTCCGATTTTTATTTCACCAAAATGTATCTTCAACGGGATTTTATATAAAACACTAAAAATTATTTTTTTCAAGATTCTTTTACTCGATTTTGTGAGAGCAAGTGCACATAACATTAGTTTGTTGTATATGATGTATGAAGATGCTTTTATAGTGTGTAGTTGATCGTTTTATCCTAAAATACATACGCTCAAGTTACTTCTAAGCACTGAGAGGGAGGGCGAATTCTATCTTAAGGGCAGAGCATACACATTTGATTCGATCAACTTTTCTACGAGTTTCTTTCTTCGCAATAGTAAGGTACGAAAATCAACAATCTTAGACAAATCTTTTTTCCTATTTTACTGTTGTGACTAGTATTTCGAAACTAATATTATCTTCTGTTCATTTAAACATAAATAGCTACAGAAAGCACCAATATGACTTCAATCATAATTCCCACTATTATGAATGTTCATGTTCATACCCAAGTGAAAGGGGAGAAACAAAAAAAATTTAGTAGTGCAGATTTTAAGAGATAGAAATAAAAGATGTTTTTTATCTTACCTTGTTGAAATTGACTCGATTCCTACAAGAGGATGTTCTCGTTCTCACTAAGAAGAAAATGGATGAAAAATAGGCTATTGCGGCAATTAAAGGATAGAAACATGAACACTTTTTGTGCCGAAATTATATTCTTAATGGGTTGGACAACACGCTATACAACATGTACAGTCTGATTAAGAGTACTAAAGTACTATAGAAATCATTGGCTAAGAAGTATAAGGCATAAATCATTGGATAAGAAGTATAAGACATAATATGTTTGAATGAAGAAATTTGTTGTAGACAAATTCATGGACTTTAGGATGAAGGATTCTAAAACTGTGATTAATGAAGTCTAAGAGCTCTAAGTGATATTGCATAATATACATGTAGATTGTATGACTTCAAGTGAGACTTTTTAGGTGGCTAGTATAATTCAAAAATTACCACATTCCTTAAATGATTTTAAGAATTACTTAAAACATTAGTGTAAGGAGATAAAATGGAAGACTTGATTATAATGTTGATGATAGAAGAGGACAATTATGCTTTTAAAAGGAATATAGGGGGTCATGGCATAAAAATCAATGCTGTAGAACAAGAGGAGAAAAATAAGAACTTCATCAACAATAAGAAAAAACATTCTGGAGGACAGTTAGACAACAACTTTAACAAACTAAGTTCAATGGCAAATGTTATATGTGTGACAAGTAAGGCCATAAGGCTAAGGGTTGTCATAAGCGGAAGAAACATGAGGATTCGAAGAAGAAAAATACACAAGCCAATGTGACTAAAGTAGAGATTTTCTCTAACAATGTGAATGACATCAGCATTTCTGCGATGATTTCTAAAGTGAGCATGGTCCCTAATGTAAGAGAATAGTTGGTTGACACTAAGGGCACTCATCATGTGTGCTTAAACATAAAAATGACCTATATTTATCAACTAGTATAAAATGATGAACAACTTTTCATCAGAAATTCTTCTACTGCAAAGGTTGAAGGCACTGGAAAGGTATTAATATAAGTACTGAACCTCTTGAGCTAATTCACCTTAATGCCTGTGACTTAAAACTTATTCAAAGAAAATGAGGTAAAAAGTACTGCTATATTTATTGACGATTGTACTGGATATTATCATTTGTACTTGCTGAGAAATAGAGATAGAGGCTATGAACATGTTTGTAATATACAAAGTAGAGGTTGAGAACCAACTTATCAAAAAAATAAAAGTTTTATGGAGCGATAGAGGTAGGAAATATGAATTACCTTTTAGTAAATTTTGTTCATAACATAGTATTATACACCAAACTACAGTGCCATGTTCACCTCAACAAAATAGAGTTGTTAAATGATGAAATAAAATTTTAAAAGAGATAATAAATGTAATGGTAATAAGTTATAAATTATCTCATAACATGGGGGGGGGGGGGGGGGGGGGGTGGCGGAAAATTATATTCTTAACAAAATACATAACAACAAAACCTTAAAAACACCGTATAGATTATGCTAAAGTTGAAATCCTTCATACAAATTCTAAAAATGCGGGGGTATTTAGCGAAAGTGGCATTCGCTAATTTTAAGAAGAATAAGATTGGACCAAAGGTCATTAATTATATATTCATTAGTTATTCCAATAGTAGTAATGCATATCGTTTTCTTGTTCATAAATCGGAGATTTGTAATGTGAATATCAATATTGTGATTAAATCCATAAACATTTTATTTTTAAAATATATTTTTCCATAAAATTCTATACAAGAATATAATTTTATTAAAAGAACTTTAGATGTTGCACATGACAGTTGTAAAAATCAAGAGGGAGAAGAAAATAAATGTAGATGTAGCAAATGTGTCAGAACATCAAAATATTTTAGTCTAGACTTTCTAATAAATAAAATGAGTGTGGAAGCTTTAAGAAATTCATGTCCTCTCCTAAAGCGTAACATAAGAAAGAAGTTGCAAATAGTTAAAATATATCTATTATGTAATATTATACTTGGAAAGTTGGTGGATTTTCTATAATGAAGAAAACCTCTACAATACAAGTGGATATTCAAGAAGAAGACGAAGATTGATGAATCAATTAAAAAATATAAAGATAGACTTGCTTTAAGGGGATTTTGTTTTTACCAAATTATATTCTTAACAAAATACATAACAACAAAACCTTAAAAACACCGTATGGATTATGCTAAAGTTGAAATCCTTCATACAAATTCTAAAAAATGCGGGGGTATTTAGCGAAAGTGGCATTCGCTAATTTTAAGAATAATAAAATTGGACCAAAGGTCATTAATTATATATTCATTAGTTATTCCAATAGTAGTAATGCATATCGTTTTCTTGTTCATAAATTGGAGATTTGTAATGTGAATATCAATATTGTGATTAAATCCATAAACATTTTATTTTTAAAATATATTTTTCCATAAAATTCTATACAAGAATATAATTTTATTAAAAGAACTTTAAATGTTGCACATGACAGTTGTAAAAATCAAGAGGGAGAAGAAAATAAATGTAGATGTAGCAAATGTGTCAGAACATCAAAATATTTTAGTCTAGACTTTCTAATAAATAAAATGAGTGTGGAATCTTTAAGGAATTCATGTCCTCTCCTAAAGCGTAACATAAGAAAGAAGTTGCAAATAGTAAAAATAAATCTATTATGTAATATTATACTTGGAAAGCTGGTGGATTTTCTATAATGAAGAAAACCTCTACAATACAAGTGGATATTCAAGAAGAAGACGAAGATTGATGAATCAATTAAAAAATATAAAGATAGACTTGCTTTAAGGGGATTTTGTTTTTACCAAATTATATTCTTAACAAAATACATAACAACAAAACCTTAAAAACACCGTATGGATTATGCTAAAGTTGAAATCCTTCATACAAATTCTAAAAAATGCGGGGGTATTTAGCGAAAGTGGCATTCGCTAATTTTAAGAATAATAAGATTGGACCAAAGGTCATTAATTATATACTCATTAGTTATTCCAATAGTAGTAGTGCATATCGTTTTCTTGTTCATAAATTGGAGATTTGTAATGTGAATATCAATATTGTGATTGAATCCATAAACATTTTATTTTTAAAATATATTTTTCCATAAAATTCTATACAAGAATATAATTTTATTAAAAGAACTTTAGATGTTGCACAGGACAGTTGTAAAAATCAAGAGGGAGAAGAAAATAAATGTAGATGTAGCAAATGTGTCAGAACATCAAAATATTTTAGTCTAGACTTTCTAATAAATAAAATGAGTGTGGAATCTTTAAGGAATTCATGTCCTCTCCTAAAGCGTAACATAAGAAAGAAGTTGTAAATAGTAAAAATAAATCTATTATGTAATATTATACTTGAAAAGCTGGTGGATTTTCTATAATAAAGAAAACCTCTACAATACAAGTGGATATTCAAGAAGAAGATGAAGATTGATGAATCAATTAAAAAATATAAAGATAGACTTGTTATTAAAGGATATAAGGGAAAAAAAAGGTTAAGTGTAAGGACTCTCATCTCTAAATCGGTTTTTGGTTTTCTTTAATTATTGGTTATCATAAGATTAACGCGATTTCTGATTTATTTGGTGATTTCATGAATAAATAGTGTTTATGATAGTTTTAACCAAAATCAACTTTAAGATTAGTGATTTTAAATGATTTTAAATCAAATGTGAATTTTTGGGATTTTTCTGAATTCATTATTTTTCCGAAAATTAGGGTTTTGGCGGGACTCCTCTGGGCCCCACTGTCAAAATTTCGGTTTTTAGGTCAAATGAACCCAGACATCTACCTAAGGTTATACAAAAAATTTTAAAATTTTTTTAGACTTAATTAGTACTCAAATTTGTAAAATACTCATTTTTAGCCTACTTTTTTATTTACACCTCATAACTTACCCACACATACCCCAACCTTTACTATAAAAGGCCAAACCTGAGTCATTTCCATTTTGGGAATAAGTTGAGGATGAGAGGTCAGGCCTAATCCCCAATTAGGCCCGAATTAGAAGGTATTTAAGGTAAACCTACTCTAATTAAACACTAAACCCTAGCTTTCTTCTTAATCTCCTCTAAATCTACTATTTCCCCTTTATTTCAATTCGTTTTTGGATATCAAAAACTACTGATTTGGATTTTACTACAAACTCTAGCTTTCAAAATTCGATTTTTATTATCAACAAGCCCTAAATCTAAGTTTTAATTAGGGATTTCTTTGGTAAATCGATTTTTAATGGAGTTTAATTCAAATTCTTTGTTTTTGTAAGGTTTTCAAGAAGGGTGACCCTCAAATCCGAGCTTAATCAAGTGATAAGGTAATGGACCTTCGAAATTTCAGTTTATTCATGGTAAAACTCTTGATTTTTGGCTTATTTAAAATGAAGTTACTTGATTTGGTATGTTAATGGCATGATTAGAAAATGGAATTCTTTAATCCCGATTTCTTAGAGTTTTGTATTATTATGATATGGTTTAACATTCTGAAAGTCATGAAGGACTTTTGATGATAATTAAGGTGTCAGATGTTGATTTAAAATGTTATCAATGGTGTTTCGGTTTGAAATTGTGAAATGAAGAAGATGGTATGTTCTGCCTTATTGGCGTTCGAACGGCCCTTCTGGGCGTTCGAACGGCAACACTGTCGGATCGATAGATTTTCAGTTCAACCAATCGAACGGCCTGTTGGGCGTTCGAACGACCAAACTGTGAATTTGAATTTTTCCCGTTTAGCAGATCGAACGGCTACATAGCAGGATTGTGTTCTAATGAATGATGTTTATTTCGGTGATTTCACTTTAGCTTGCCAATTTCATATGAATGTGGAGTGTTTTAAGCTATATTATGCTACTGGAAATACATGTTATTGAGGTTATGGAGTTGAGATATATGCTTAGAGGTTTGTGGAATGACTTTATGGTTTGTGGCATGATATTGGAATTGTCATCTTGAAATTATGAATGGTTGATTCCCTTTGGTTAAACATATTTTCAGTAGAACTACTACCTATTATTGGACTGATTTGTAATAATAAAATGTGGTTAATTTATGTGTGGATGTTGGTGAATGCCATGACTCAAAGATGAAATAAATGATCTTATATATGTTTAGCCTTTGTGGTTGAGTTATGATTTGAGTTATTATTTTAATAATTCTTCTTCTATGCTTCTCGCTTCTTAAGCGATGAGTATGAGCGAGCATATAAGTTTGAGGACGGTCTTAAGCATTTTATCAAAGGCCGAATCATCCTAAAATAATGCCTCTATTTAAAAAAAAAATTTGTTATATATTTACAATTTTATTTTATTAAATTTAAATAATTATAAACAAGAGTATTACCAACATAATTTTTTAATCTTAGATGTAAGTTTTACCGTTCGATAAAAAATTATTACTTTTTTTATATAACACTATTGATTTATGATAAAGAGAGTATAAGTTAATTAAGAAGCCATTCAGCTCTTGAGTTTTGTATCTGTTAAAAAAACTTTAGTCTGGAAATCTCTCGCCAGTACTACCGGGGTCAGGTCGAGTCCGGATTTTAAGTGTAGTCTTAAACGGCTCTATGGCAAGGATTGCTTTCGAACGATCCAGATTTATACGATTACAGGGCGGCTATGCATTAGCAATTTGGCGTCCCCAGGTCGCGAGTCTGTGAAACCCTAAAAACCCTAGCCTGTCGGCTGCTGCCTTATAATACCCATCCCCTTCGCTTACGCATTCTTCATTCTTTGCTCATTTTTTTCGATCCAGCCAATTTGTAGAATCATTCTGTCATCCCGATTTTGTGTTTTGGCAGGACATTCCATTTTTGTGCTTCCAGTTGGTGAATTCGTAGGAAGTGATGAAACTGTTGTCGCCCCAGTCTTACTCGCTTCTTTTAGATGCGAGATGGTGATCGACATGTGTATCTGATTCTCATATAAAACTGGTGTTGTTTTGTTTTTTCCTTTAATTTTGTTTTCATTTTTAGAGCTGCAAGTCGTCGTTTGTTCCCCGGTTTTTAAATGCAGAGAGGCGTGACGAGATTATCCATAATCTTCTGCAACTAGATGATGAAACATCAACATGCACTACCATCTGATCTCTTCTGCATATTAGGCACTTGTTATGGCTAAATTACTGTTTTTATCTCCCAAATGTTTGTTTTTTCAAAATCCAGTCGATGTTACTACGTGCTCCAGTGATGAAATTCCTACTCTATACTCTCTGAGGTACCTATGATTATTGACAATGTAAATCACCATCTTTCGGCTGAGGCAGCACGTTACAAATTTGTGTTTTTTTAATAAAAATTGTTTGCTAAAAACGGATGTTTCTGTCAGTTAATATTGCCTCCAGGTATCTGATGCCCTGCTGTTATTCTCTCTTAGTTGGGCTTCTCGTTGAGGAAGGCAGATATGAATTAGAAATCAGGTATTGCGACACGGTTTGCTTCTTGACCATTGGCTTGCCGTTACTTAAATCCTGTTTACAGTTTTCTTTTAATTAGTCTAGAAGACTTTTATAGTTGCATTTTTGGTTTAAGTGATTTCTTGGTAGGTCGTATAACTCAACGAATCCTCCAACAGACCCCCATTTGGTTTTGGTTCCACAAAATTGGTAGGCCTCACAGAAAGTGAACTTGGTGCGTCCATGGTTGGGCTTATTCGGTAGATTTATTAGGTCATTAATATTTTTCAATTACTTTATAAGATGAAAACTACACCATGTCTTTTTTATTATATTTTTATTTGACAAAAAAATTTGTTTCGTATTAATAGGTTCATTATTTAAGTGGTTCATACTTTTCGTACGAAACTGTCTTTTTATAATATTCCCAACCGTCTTTTTGTTATATTCTTTATAATTTTAATTGTCAAAAAAATTTGTTTCATATTAATAGTTTTATTTTATTAAATTATATTGGTTCATACTGTTCGTACTTTAGAAAGAGTACGATAAAATTTTATATTTTATCAATGCAAGTTTCGCCATTTAATAAAAACTACGTATATTTGGGAGATTAATTTTACGATAAGCAATATGTTGCTCGGATGCGGGTAGGCAGGTATGAAGCCCCCGCGCTCATGTAACCATTTGTGTATATGTGGCCGGGATGTTAATTTTCGTTAGTGTGTTGCTTTTATTTCATTGGTGATTGATGATATGGATTAAGATATTTTTACGTGATTTTCTTCTTTCATTAGTGATATGGGAGGTGCATAATATTGATGACATGAATTTTAGTTTATTAGAATGTTAAGGAATTCCAAGTACGAGAATTTAATTTCAATCAGAGCAGAAGTCCAAGCTCATTTAAAAGACCAATGGACATGGTTCTCTCCACTAGTTTTTTAGCTACAATTTATTTACACCCGTGACACATTGAGACTAGTCGAGTTATATGAAGAGCAAACGTCTCAGCTGCAATCAATCGCGGTGCTGCATCCGTAAGAATTGGCTTCCATTTATTTCCCTTCTATGTTGAGTTGATAGCCTTGAACATTTTGAAGAATGATGATTTCTGTCATCATTTCGTGTTGACTTACTCAGAGAAGATTTTATACGTAGATATACATGGATTTTTTTTCTTCTATGGAAAGTTTAATGGTGTGTTTACCATTAGCGGAAGGTAGTTTTAATTTTATTCATTTGACCCATCTAAAAGTATTGCCTTTGTTTATCATATTTTAGAATTTCAGAGGTTGTATGCTTTCTTTCTTATAATTAATTTTCATCACTGGAAAGCCTGTTGTGTGCTTTTTTACCTAAAGAAGTAACAAAATCGTAAGTTAATTGATGGAAAAAACATTAAAGGGAAAAAACGTTATGGAGACATAAGCTATGAGTATGGTTGACCTGCAAATGTTAAAATTAAGTAGAGCGGAAAAGTATGGGGGAGTGAGTGATGCTTTTATCGATTTCCGAGGTGCGAAGTCCTGGAACAACTGAAGCTTGAAAACTGAATTGTAATGTATTTTAAATAATGTGAATGTAGTATGGTTTCAGATTTACCACCAGACATATAAGTCTAGCGGACAAGTAATCAGTGAGTTAAAAATATATTATTGCATAATTGATTTGCCACTAAATTTTATATTGGTAGGTTAGCTGGCTGATATAATGTGCATTACGAGATTGATGTGCTGATGAAATGCGTATCAGATAGATTGATGGTCCAACCAAGAGGGAAGAAATGGTTTGACGTAATTGGTGGACGGGGGCTGTTTTGTGATCGGCCAAGGGGCGTGGTATTACATTAGCGGTGACTTGTCTGTAATTCAAATTTTATTATGTCATCGATTGTTGCTACATCTTTGACGTAGATTACGAGAGGAGGAAATACAAGAGCGTAAACTTTACAAGAACAAAAAATTTGAATTATCCATTTCGAAGATAAAGAATTGACATCCTAGGAGTGCGATCCCAAAATGATAGCTCAATTTGTGTTTCAATGTGATTAAATAGTATAGAAAATGGTACAAAATTATTCCTTTAGATCCTAATATTTCAGTCAGGACACTATCAGAGATGAACGAATTGAAGTAGCATTTGCGAAAACATCATAGGCATGAGTTTGCGCGGCTTCTACTGTGATTAAGTCTACGTAACCGACTGTGTCACGATATCTAAGAAACTCCATTTTCAGGCCGCCTCTTTTCACTCACTATCTATACCCTCATTTCACTCTTGTGAGCGGTTTAGTTAGGTGGTTAAACTAGCAGAAGGAAGCATAATCCCTTCCATTCCTCTATTTTCTCCGGTAACAACCATAGCCATAGTGCTTTACAAAATAAATTTAGAAATTTAATAAGTTGTAAGATTTTTCTTATCACACTTGTGGGGGAGGAAAATTTTTACATACGAGAGATTTATTTAAATCCAAATATTGATCGTGGTGCCAATGACTTGGGTATGGGGATGTAAAGCTTATTCGAGCCCCATACATAATGAGCAAAGGATTAACCAATTGAATGTCCAGTGGTGGCCGTGGCCTCTAGGTATCGGTTTAATGTGCTGGCTTTTATTGGCACCAATACTAAAGGCTTGTTTCATTAAATAAAAATAAAGCCCGTTTAACATGTTTATTGTTTAACTCTTTGGTAATGATAAGATTGCGTGCAACTATTTTGTAATGTCCATAGTAGTAGACTTATCTACTTGTGGAAGACACGTGGCACAAAATGACCTTGCTATTCCTACTCCTCGGTTTTAACATCATCTCCTCCAACCCATCACTTGAAGGAGTTATGCATAACCTTGGCCTCTCCCTCCGAGTCCTATTTCAACCCTTTTGCAACTATTGTTGTCATCTTTAGCTCTGCCATTGTCTCCTTAATCATTTTTCCTCCCTCCTCGCATTTGTCATCTTTCTTCATCTCCTTCTTTTCCTCCTTATCTTCTTCATCCTCCACATTATTCTATAGTAAAATACTACCCTTTCAATGTGATTTAGTTGTGGACTGTTCAAAAAATATTACCCTTTGGACATTTATGGTTCCAACTAGGTCATAATTGTCTAGACTGGAACATTTATTAATTTTGGCACATACTACTTCATTAGTGGCAATGTATTTAACATAGAAACTATGTAAATATTTGATTTTCTTTTTTAAACAAACTTAAAACTTCATAACACCCAAACTTATATTAATAGTAGCTTACACCATTTATAGTATATTTTATTAAATATGCAATAACACAATATACCATGTGATTGTATCTCACTCAATAAATGTATATAATTGCATCATGATGAGCAAATCCAAAATCCAAATAACTGTCAATTGCATTTGTTCAATGACTAATCTTCAAATGCCAAACTGCAACTACCTATTGCCAACTTTCAATGGTCAATTGCATGTACTTCTCCGGTGTTGATAATGTTTTCTTCTCTAGTTAGACATGTACTATATAGAATGCAAGAATGCATTCTATTATTATGGATGTGCCTACGAGGTAGCCATTTGTATGGCAATTGCATACTTGATGCTGAACAAGCAAACCTTTAAGTCAGACAATGAGATTGCCTTATCCAAATGTATTTTGCAAATCACTTGTGAGCACTTGTGCAAAGCAAATGGTACGGAGAACGAGAGTGACACTGTAGTATCCCAGATCTTCCTAGGTTTCGAAACTTAACCACATGAATATTAGTGTATTTTCAACATTTACTTTATCATTTGAATAACTTCCTAAGTAGGTGATATTTTGAGCATATGTGCTTAGAAAATAGATAGAAAGAGTTTCGAAATGTTACTAAAATTGCTTAAATCAGAATTTGGACAAGGGAGATATTACCATTTGAAGTTAAACATAATGCGTAGGGCCCATTTACATAAATTAGACATGTAAATGATTCGTTTAATGCGCTTTGTGGACCCGGTTAAGTAAAGTGACGAAAATGGGTTTAAGAATACCAATTAGGCTGCTTAATGAAGGTTTAGTTGGCTCAAAGTCTTTGGTGTATTAAGAACCCAAATCCTCATTAACTATACATAATGTCTAAGGCTTGGCTGAGTAGATGTTTTTGGGGTGGCAACAAATAAGAGGAGTTGTAGAGGAATAATTTTTTTAGCAAACATGGATAGCGATGGAGTTAGAGAAGATGCGTGAAGACCAGTGTTTTGGAGAAGTTGGTTAGATAATTCATACATTAATTGTATGGTTGAAATAGTAATTTCTAGCATATTGGGGAAATCGGACCCACCAGCAGAATGCCAGCCGAATGCAAGACAACACATCTCCTATTGCTTGCTTATGCACTGGGTCTGCTTGTGGAGGCCTTACCTGCACCGGCCATGGTAGCAAGGGCCAGGCCCCCTACCATTTCAGTCACTGGTTGCAAGGAAAGAAAAAACCCACTGCTGAAACGACTCCATGCGGTGTGAGACCAACAAAAGTCCGATTGGAAGGCCAAGGCTCTATGAATCACTGGACAACATTGATCAAGTTGAGCCTTGACCCTCACCTGGTAGTGTTGGCCAATGGTTGCACTGGGAAGGTGTTACGAAAAAAGAAGGAAATTGCTTATTATTTGGCTGTTGGAGGAGCACGATTGGCGACTTGAAGGCAATGGGACTAGCCTCATCATAATCGCCACTCGAAGGCAATGCGGAAGGGCCATCCCCTAGTCCTTCCATGGCCACCATGGGCAATGCTGTCGGAGGTCAACATGGCTACAAAAGAAAGAAAAAAAAAGGGGGGTGGAAGGAAGGGCATTTGGCCCCTTAGCTGGACACCAAGCGGTGGCAGGGTCAGGCCCATTCGAATTGCCACACGACAACAATTCGGCCAATCATGGCTCTCGCTAAGCCGTGACAGCAAGGGGCAACTATAAGGTAAGTGTTGAACTATGCCATCTTCAAATACTTTTACTTCCCAATAAATTTGTGAAAAATACTGTTGGACCCAAAGACTTTCATGAGTGTTCCGAGTAAGTTTCAACAAGGGAAAGTATATGAGAAGCTATAAAATGTATTATACTTGTATGAGTTAATCATAGTAATATTTAATTACCCAACTCGGGTTCCGGTTTAGGGACTTGTGAGTAGTTAAAAATTAGGAAAATTTTAAGTAAGAAGTGAGCGTGTACCATAAATTTAGACCAAGCCATATGGTGGGGGCAAATCCCAATAAGTGGGTAAATTAACCATTTTGCCCCTAGGTTAAAGGTGAATCATAGATTGAACCAAGGCCCATTTAAGGGGTTTATAACCACATAAAATGTCTACAAAAATACTACATATCCATGATATAAAGGACTATATCTTAGAACAATTTTGGACACTATACAAAATAACAGAAATGGATTCACATTCATGTAAATGGATTCACGTACTAATGTGAGAGTGAAACCTCTTGAGACATCAAGGGCTAGAAACCTAAGAAAAGAGATGATCGTTTGCCATGTTAGAACATTAACGTAATGTCATTAGGGGCATTATAACCCATTTTCATAAAAGTAGTTGCTCACAACCCAATGTGAGTTAGGGCGCAACAATAGGGGTCTTTCTAATGATATAATTGAATTTGGGCCTTAGTAGTAAGATCTATTTAGACTTGTGTAGGTTCATGTTAATTATATTTTCATTTTTCAATACTTGTTATTGATGTTGTAATATTAATTTATCACTAGTTTGAACTTAAAGAAAGATTGATCAATGAAGGTTAAATAGCTTTGGATTTGATGATAATATTTAATCAAAATAAAGATTAAAATACCATTATAGGGGTTTGGTACTACTTCATAGAGTAAATAAGGCCCTTAACCTAACAATTTGCCTTCGTCAACGAACCAATGTTATTTTTGAGTTTTTACCCTAATATCAAAGAGACTAATATGGTTTGAAATAATTATTTTAAATAATTATTTTTTAGATAAACACTTATAGGGTTTGGGATGATTTTTCTAAGTCTTGACTATGTTGGGGAAATGTTGATTTGGTTGTGTCGTTGTACCTCCTTATTGGAGGGAACTTTGCATGAGCCTTTGCTCATATCCAATATATATATAATTTATTTTACATACATTGGGAGTAACTGACATCCTACTTGGTTTTCTTCTCCTGCCACTTCTATTTAAGTGTAATTGTGGGTAATACCTTGCCACTCCAACCAGGTCTTTAGGAGCTAAATTGGGTCATAGTACTTCCTGGTAGATTTTAGGGTCTCACTATGGATGATTCCTTTTTGAGGATGATCCATGGTGATTATTGGTGGATTTCAATCTACGCACAAGTCAAGAGAAGGGATCAAATGTTCCTTCTTTGCAAGAGATAGAGATGAATTCTTTTTTTCATTATGGGGCGACTTTATCTTTATTAATCAAGATTATTCTTTACAATATGAAGTAAAATAATAGCGATTAATTAATTTTTGAAATGCTTGATTAAATGATAAAATAAAGAAGACAATTTATAGTTTATTAAAAAAAAAGGATTGCTAAGAGAAGTGGCTACAATTTTCTAGGTAAAAAAAAAGAGGAACTCCTTCTAAACGATGAGAGCTCCCTTGTATGACTTCTTCTTTCACGTGTTGCAACACTTTTATTAGTCTTCTAATCCCTTGAACTTCTTCAACTTTCAAAAGGTTAAGGCTTTTTTAATTTCTGGACATTTTTAGTGGGTGATGGGCTTCATAATTTCTTTTTGAGAGTTCCTTAGACTTGAAGGCCAAAAGTGTTGTGGACTGGTGTCCACAATGGCCTGGTAGCCGGAGTAGGGGTAGGGAGTGGCGCAAGTTAGCTAGGAAAAGGGAGAGGGTGCTGCATGGCCGCCATGAGGAAGGGAGAGGTAGAGAGGAAGGGGGAGAGACAAGAGACTCAATAATTTATTCAATATTCAATCAGGGCATAGCCCTTACACTTAAATAGAGAATCTCAATGGGCTCACTAACATAAAACATAAAAATCTACTAAACAATATTAAATGAAAATAAAAATAAACTCCCTAATAATTAAGAAACGACTAATAAACCTTAAGTAGCCTAAGGCCTACTCCTCCTTATTAACAATAACATAATTAAAGTCTATTCCACTAGCATGCGGGCCCCGATGATAGACTCTTAAGACGTTCACAACATTCCACCACGCATCGCTTGCACATCACTATGTCTTCAAGGTGACTAAAACTCATAGCATCGGGCCCACCATGGATAAAGTGAAGAACAACCAGTGAGGAACTTCAACGTAGGAAGGATGCCCACTTGCTCTGTAGGAATGATCCAGGGAGTTGCAAGGTATATGGGACCACTTGGCAGCACTAGGCAGACCCCAAGAGAACCATTTCCACTTGCTAACATGGTTGTAACTGAATAGAGTGGTAAGCCAAAAGTCGGGTTTGCTCATACCCGATTCAAGCCCGTGACACAAGAAGAGGCATGTGCCACTCAACCTTTCCTATTTTGGAGTGGGGCCCAGCTTTTTAGCCCCATGTTGAAAAATATCCGCCTTGAAAATAAGATCTAGCAATATTTCATGCCAAATCGGGAGATGGAGCAGAGCTGGTTCAATGGCGATGCAAGACCCATTTCCATATCTAACTGAGGTAAAGAGGAGTTGGTAATCTGCAGAAATCAGGGACCAATATTTGCCGCAATGAAGATGATGACATGTTGCAAATTCCATGACGTTTTTGAAGTATTTGTTGCCAATGCGACCTCCCACAAAGCAATGCATGGAAAGTTTATGGAAGGAAATCCTAGGTGACTCTTGCAGATTTGGAGGCGAGATTTTTGGGTGAGACAAGTTGACTAGAAAAATTTCTTCTAGAAATTAGGCGCCTAACTGATTGCTAGATTTAGTGGACGAAGTGGCCAATTTTTGATGCTCTCGTGCTTTGCTAGTTCCCAAAAATATGCACGGGAAATAGCTATGGCAGGGGTAATGTCTGGCTATGAGGAAGCCGTGATTTTCGCTCGTGCAAGGCAAATCAATCTGACAGTCTGCAATGGAAAGGATCAAGAAGAATCCTGAGCACGAGCCTGATTTTATGAGCCGCTCCAATTTGGCATGGATTCTTCTATGATTTATTGGCAAAATTGGAGGACCCAAATAAGGTAGATTGTCGCCATGGAGGTTGGCTGACTTGTCCTTTATGTGACTAGTAAGGAAACTTGTTGATTGGCAAGGAAAATAGTCATGATTTTTGCTAAAAAATGCAACCAAGATGGGGTGGAACTGCGACCTCTTTGCCATGATTGGCAACGACAGTGGAGAAGGAACTAATTGTCCACAATCCCTGCAACCTACCAAAAAGGTGTATGCTTGCTACAAGTTTTGAAGGAGAAGAGGGTTGCACTTGTGGCGCAAAGCAGCAGTAACATTGGGGCTGAAATCTTTAGCCCACTTTATATTGGATCTGGTCATGCAACGGCCCATAGTAGAAGTCGCAGCGGTGAGTTTCAGATTTGGACCGCGATAGAGCTCACCTTGGCGGCTTGAGGTGATCATCGCCAGAGAAGGGACCACCAATAGCCTCATTTAAGTTTCTGCTAGTAGAGATGGCAATATAGGCGATGCTCCTTACATGCCAGAAGAATTCGATGTCAGCCTCCCCACTACATTTAGGGTTGCTAATTAGATAGCAATCAATTGTTTAGGCACATAAGGTTGTGAAAGGGTCATAGTTGGCTGATCCTTCCTACCACAAACAAAGGCTGGCATATTAGTTGAGAAAGTAGTTAGCTTCAAGGTCGGTGGTGGAAGTGGAATAGAGACATGGGATCTGCTCCATGGCTTGGTGCAGGCTGATGGGAGCTGCATTCGGACAGTTGAGTGGGATCTAAAAGTTCCCTGGAATCGGTTCTCTTTATAGCGAAAGGGCGCCCGTTTGAATTGATTCATCTTCTTCTTCCATGCAAACGATGGCAGAGGCGTTGGGTTAGCCTGAGGCAGCACCTTGGCCGGTGTGGATGCTATTTTGGCCATTAGAAGCTTGTTAACCGTAGTTGAAAGCTTTTCACACATCACCAAGATGGTAGTCAAGTGCGTAGAAGGAAGAGCCTTCGGGAGCATCTATGCCCATTGCCCCATAGACCGTTAGACTTTGATAGCAATATTGTAGACCAGTGTTCACAACGGCCTTGCAGCCAGAGTAAGGGAAGGGAGCGGTACAAGATGGCCAAGAAAGGGGAGAGGGTGTGGCATGGCCGCCATAAAGGATGGATGGACAAAGAGGAAAGGGGAGAGACAAAAGACTCAATAATTCATTCACTACTCAATTAGGGCATAACCCTTACACTTGAATTAAGAATCTTAATGGGCTCACTAACATAAGCCTAAAAGCCCATTAAACATTATTAAATAGAAATAATAATAAACTATCTAATAATTAAGAAATGAGTAATAAACCCTAAGCAGCCCTAAGGATTGCTCCCTTATTAACATAACATAATTAAAGCCTATTCCACTAGCATGCAAGCCTAGATGGCAGATTCCTTATAAAAACGAATGGGTATTTACTTTTTTTTTTAAATAGTTGAATTGGTGGTTCAGTTCAACCATCGTCTCCTTCGCGGAGACGACAAACCTCGAGGCTATGGTGGGTGCTCTACCGGAGGCCTCTGATGCCTAGATGGCCAGTGGGGGTAGAAAGCACTTCCTCTAGCGGACACTAGGTGTCAGTGGCGAAGGAAGGCTCGGTGGTGGCCAAGCAGCGAACCCGACCGCTTCCCCTTCCTCCAGCAGAACTTCTGCTAGAGGTGGGCAATTGCGAGAGGCAGAGGTTGTGCCCTGCACCCTTCTCCGTCCTCCTTCAAGAGCTATGTGGAGAATTGCCGGTGAGGACTCCACCTCAAGTTGACGGACCTATAGAGGCGTCAAAGCTCCGAGCTTTACTCCTTTGCCTCCTCAGCCTCACACTTTGAATAGAGTGCTGGGACGACTCCATGGTGGAAAAGAAGGGGGAAGGTGTTTAGCAACCGGATGAGCCCTCTCCTACCTGCTGTATATGGGCATGGCCAGAAGACCGTGTTGAGTGCCGAAGAAGACAATTGATAGAAAGGAAGAAAAGTGGAGAATGTGGAAAAAGGAAACATGTCTCCCTTTCCGCTGGTCGGCTTATGCTCATGGCCGCGACCCACCAGCGGCAAAGGGTGGCCAGCCAATAGCCAACACTGTTCTCCACTTATCTCCGACATTATTAGATTAATCATGAGTTGTATTCAATATCAAACCCCAATTAATTTAAACAATATTAATGCATACTATTTTTTAAAGAAAAAATATGTTTAATCGGCAATCCTACTTCATTCAACACTGGTCTTCGTGCTTACTCCTCCTCATCTTAGTCACTAACTAAACTTGTCGAAACTCCTTCGATGGCTCTTTCTTATTCCCCTAAGGGCCAAAAACTGTCATTCCCCTTAGAAGCCCTAATTAGCCATCTTTTATAGGCGTGGGGATTAGGGTTCCTAATCCCCTTAGAAGTTGGGTCAAAACCTTTTAACCTAGGCAACCTAATTGGGCCTCTAAAAATTAATTTCGTCACTTTAATTAATCAGGCTTGTATAGTGACTTAATGAACAATTCATATGTCCAATTCGGATAAACATGTCGTGCACGTTATGTTCAACTTCGAATGGTTGTATCTCCTGCATCTGAATTCCGATTCGTGAGTTCTTGGTGGCGTTTCGAAGCTCTTTTTATATACTTTCCATAAATGTATGTCTCAGCCACAAATACCAACCATTGAGTAAGTTATTCATATGAAAAGGTCAACGCTAATTTCCAAGTGGTCAACTTTAGGAATTTAAAAAATTCCCAGACGTTACACAAAGTGAGAGCCAACTTGGTTATTTATTTTCGTATGGATGACAACATTATACTTAGAATGTTAACATATTATTTATGGACTTTTGACACGTGTAGTAATATTATATGTTTTGATATTCATATTTATAAATCCCTTTTATCATGACCTAGATATTTAATTAAATTATAATTTATATTTATTAAAGAAAAAATCCTCATGGTTTATTGCATGTGTATGATTAAAAAGTGGTTTGAAAATCCGGGTTATGACATACACAATGTAAGGACATGAATGAACACAAACAACAAGACATATTGCATTCACTATCAATGTGTACAATGCAATGGGTGCAAGATCAATTCAACCAACAAGAGTAACATATCACCTCCCCCTATATAGCATAAGAGATTTATTGAATGTGGCTAGAGTGAATGCCAAAGTTGTTGTACCAACATAATTACAACTTCAAACATAAAAGGAAAAATTACAATTAGATAAATCTAAATATTAGTAAGTAAAAGAAAATAACAATTAAGGGGGTACATGTAATGCATACCGTGACACTATGTATACATCATACTATACATAAAGCAAGATGAATAACAATATAATTTTGTTTTGTGATTATTTTTTCCACATTTTTTTACTTTTAATTCATATTTTACCCATGTTTTACATTGAGGTGCCATTGAATATAAGTTTGAATTGATATATTATTTGAAGATCTTTTAGTAAAATCATTTACTTAAGTTATTTAAGATGACAAATGATATGACATGGGCCATATTTTATACGTCTTGTTAATTTTAATTTTGTAAGGTTATACGTTTAATTCTTTAACTCGAATCCGCACATTCTTATATATGGTCGGAAAGCTCTTAATGAAAGCTATCAAATAATATCCCAAATGACTATATTTTTTTCAAACTTTTTTGTGAGTCCCATGTATATAACACTTATCGATAATATTTTTTACATTTTTTTATATTATACATTTTCACTTGGTATATTTTTAATGGCATTGAAAAATTTTCGATGAGTTTTATCAAATGAGACTCGCTGCTAAACTCATCTTGAATATAAACAACATGCTCCATAGCACAAATTCCTTCAACACTATTATATTAGCCTACCTATGATTTAAAATTGAGCCTATAAAAGTTAAATTCACAGTTACCTACTACAAATATATTTAAGTTAATGCATTTGTATCTATAACATGCAATAGACATTTTTTTATTTTTAATTTCTTATCTAATCTGCATTGCTACTGGTGTTTGTAAACCACAGGAGAATCCCTATATAAGGGTGTCAACGAGTAGGGTATGGGTCGGGTAAAGCTTTACTCACATCCATGCCTGCTTCAAAAAAACTACCTATACCTTACCTATTACCTATTTCCGTATTTATTACCAATACCCTACCTATTACTCATTACCCATCGAGTATATACGCGGGTAAAAGGTAAACAACCAACCAATTAAAAAACAATAAATAATAACAAACTATACAAAATAAACTATTGTAAATATTTATATTTTTTAAAAGCCTATCCAATATTGTATCATAAGTTCAATCTAATAAGGACAAGAGCAATATTGCAAACACAAACTTCACAGTTTATAAAAAAATAACATAATAAGAATTTGACACTCTATATAAAGAAGATCAAGACTTGAAAGTAATTTTTCTTACTCTAAAGTCCATCGCTTATCATACTAAAATGCTATAAGATACATAACTAATCTTATTACATATACAAACATTACTCTTCCGATTAAACATAATAAAGTAAAAAATAGGTACTTATCCAAACCAAAGAATATGACATAAAAAACAAAAAAATGAAATTCTCACTACTTACTCAACAAAAAATCCCCTCACTTATTATTAACTTTCATAGTGCGATTTATCTAGGATAAAATTTATATTAACTTATAATGTAATAAGTTTGTATTATAAGTTAATATATATTTCTTAAAAGCTTAACAAATATATCACAATAAAAGTAAAGAATGCTCCAATGAAAATATAAAATATTTCATACGAACGATATTCTCCTTTAGCAGTATATACAAGTGTATATTTATATACAATTCAGGTAATATGTAACATGTAATGGGTACGAACAAGGTATTACTTATGCCCGATAATAAATAGGTATTTACCTACTATGTATTTATCATATGTCCATTCACGAATTTTTATGGAGAAGTGGGTAAAGCGGGTAATAAGTTAACAGCCCAATACCTCTTATTCGTACGGTTCACAGAGCAAACCAAAAACCCGGTTCATAGGGTAAATTTGGTCGAACCGTTTTTTTGGTTCGGGTATCAACGGCGCGTCCGGGAACTGGGAAGGCAGCTAGAAATAAAATAAAAAATAAGAGCAACCTTCCCTACCAGCTGCGCCACCGGCAATCCCGCTCAAACCGCCGTCATCCTTTTCCTTCCCCGGATTCCACTCCCACTGCACAAAATTTTATCTTTCCTGGTCTCATAGGTGGACTCTTCACCTCGCGCAGCAGTAGTGTTCCAAAAACCTCTCTTCCCTTTCTATCAGTCTCCGCCTCTTTACCGGAACCACTATAGTAGTGTCTAGGTTCCTGCGATTTCTATCTATGTCTCTCTCTGCGGGAATAAGCACGCATTTGGGCAATTATTATCTATATTACTCGCCAACAGTCCCTTCCCTTACCATTTAATTCACTCACCGGAGGAGAAGCGGAAATTTAGGGAAGAAGACAGGGAGAGGGAGGGGGTAGAGAAGATGAGCGTGTGGAATTACGTTGTCACGGCCCACAAGCCAACCAGCGTGACACATTCCTGTGTCGGCAACTTCACCAGTCCCCAGGAGCTCAACCTCATCATCGCGTATGTCTTTCGCTGCCTCTCTCTTTGCTTTCGTTGTTCTTTATGTTACTTGCTAGAAGATTAGTTATCAAGTTAAATGCATATCTCAGTCAGTTGGTCTTGCAGTGAGAAAATTTCTAATTACTTTACTGTCTTCTACTGATGTATTATTTCGTTTCCCATCATCATCTATATTTGTTTTTTATTTATTTATGAAATTGGTATTACATGCTGGAGAAATGCAGATTATTATTAAGCATACCTTAAATTTATTGTCAGTTACACTTCTGCTTGTCCTGTTCTTTCTCAGTTTCAATTGACTTTTAAAGTTTGACTTTGGTATCGCTGATTCTCAGTGTATATTTTTTCAGGAAATGCACCCGTATAGAGATTCATTTGCTTACTCCCCAGGGTTTACAGGTATAGGCTGTTACAAATACCTAATTTGCATTTTGACAGTTGTTGATAGTCTTCTTTGTATATGATTCTCAAAACTGCACTGATAAAAGGAGATACCTGGCTGGCTTTCTCATATATGTGTAACTATTGGGAGCGTATTAGGTAAGAGAAAGGGATCAATTAGGTTACGGTAGAAGGCCAACCTGCTCTGGCAGTTCATGAAGGACTGCTACTAGTAATTAAGAATTTCTTGTTCTTGACTGTCTCTTGGTTGAATAGAGTTTGTGAAGGATAAGCAGATAAGTGTCATTTGGTTACAAAAAAAGAACACAACAAAATAGATTATGCAATTATCACTATTTTCCGGAAAAGCATTGTGGAGAGGATCACAATGAACTGGCATACGCGAGAATAATTAGAATGTATTTGTTAAAATTATTCTTGGTGGCTAAACCCTTGCATGTATGACCAGAAGAAAATGGATTTTCTAGTGGGGATTAGTAGTTACATGTTGCGATGATCTTCTCCTGAGAAAATGCATGACTACACACTCTGAGTATCATAAACCATGGCCTCTCTTAAATGGCATTCGGTTAGTTGTTAATGGTTTTGGTAAATACAACTATATGTTTAGATGTTGCGAAGCCTTTTCAAATGTATGAACCTTGGACTTCATCTCAATGTCAAGTTCTTTCTATACTCGAGTCTGGTTCATATGTTTATGCGTTTTTCCAGTCTCTTCAGCATAGTTTATAACTGCCCAGAACGCCATAACTGCGAAGATGTTCTTTTATTGTTTTGCCTCCTTTAGTGCCACACTAGAGACTTTTGATTTGCATGTTTTTGTGTTGTAAAGAATATTAAATGGATGATCATGATCATACTGCAGCCTATGTTGGATGTGCCATTATATGGAAGAATTGCAACGCTTGAGCTTTTCCGCCCTCATGTAAGTATTTGTAGTTGGTGCAACGATTAAATTCTTTATTTGTCATGATATGTTGATGAATCTTCTCTCTCTCTTTTCTGACAGGGTGAAGCACAAGATTTTCTGTTCATTGCTACAGAAAGATATAAATTTTGTGTTCTTCAGTGGGATGCAGAAACATCTGAGCTCATTACCAGGTTTAGCCAGTTGAGAAAAAAATGCAGTCTTTAAAGTTGGTTTAAGATTTTTATATGCTTGTTATATTTGGCACGAAGGTGTCTTCTCATTTATTACATGGTAGGATAAGGCATGCGAACAATATTTGTTATGTGTCACTGTTGTTAATCTAGTTGATTAAGATGCATTTAGTATTGTCTGATGTTTATAGCTGATTGACCTGTACTTTGCTATGACATTTGTAGTCCTGTCATCCTCTCTTACATCATATTGAGTTGTCTAGTTTTTATTTTCATAAAGTGAACTATTTCTTCTACATGTATCAATTTGTTGATTTGATTTCAATATCAAGCTTCCATTTCAAATATGTAATAGAAAGTATGTGTCGGTGTTACATGCTAATATTCTTGAACGTGGTAGGTATGTTTTAAATGTTTGATTTTGTTGTTGCTTCTTGATTTGGACTTTTTGTGACTTACATAAGAATCTCCCAGTAATCCTTTAAATGGTATGATCTCAAAACCTCACAATTACACACGAAAGCGATCATTACAGTATCTCATGATTAGTTGACGCACATGAATAAATCAATGCCATTGCAAGTAATTAATGTCATCCCCACCACCTTCAATTTTAAAAATCAAGATCTAAGCCTCAACTTATTAACTACATTTTCCTAAATTTGTTTCCTTTTGTCACTTGATAATAAGATAAATATACTCCTAATTTCTTTACACGTTTTAATATGCTTATGGTATCAGTCTAAGCCAATTGATCATGGCCTTTACTTTGTTTATGGACCTGTGGCGTACAAGGGATTTCTATCGTAGGGGAAAGGGAGGAAGAGAGAGGGATTAAGGATGAGAGGCTAAGTTAAATTAACTAAATAACCCTACTTTTCCATTGATCTCTGATGATGAATCAAGGCTTAGCCCCTACATATATGTACCTTATAGCCCTAATTTTATTAGAACTTTAAATCCATAATGGGTTTTCTAACAATTAACCTAAAACCCAATATAACATTTCATAAGATTTAGCTCTTAATTCATAATCATAATCATAATCAAGTAATGTTTTTTTCAACAATTTGGGGTTGGCGACATGGATCTTACGCCTCTATTATAGCCTATTTTGTGCTAACTCTTTTGTAAGAGATAGCATAATCATATCTTTCCTTATTAATTCCCTTATTAATTATATCCAAGTTCTCTTAGGTCTCTCTCTCGCTCTTTTGACATTATTTAGGCAAAACCTTTTCAACCTTCTTATCAGGGCATTCATTGGTCTTTTTTGTACATACCCATACCAACGCAATTTACACTATCTGAGCTTCTCCCCTAAAGGTGCTACCCTTAAGTTCTTACGTATATACTCGTTTTTAATCCTATCTATCCTGGTTATTCCATGCATCCACTTTAGCATCCTCATTTCAACTATATTTAGTTTATCTATATGACTTTTCTTTGGTGCCCAACATTCTACTCCATAAAGTATTGTGAGCCTAATAGCAATCCTCTAGAACTTACCTTCAAACATATTTGGGACTTGCCTATCACACAAAACTCTTGATGCCCCCCTCTATTTTACCTACTACTCATTAATCTTTTGTACTACATTACTAGTGTTATCTCCCTCTTTGTAGATAATGAAGCCTAAATATCAGAATTGCTCACATCTTAGCACTTCTTGCCCATTTTAACTAAAATTCTACCTATAGTTTTCTTATCCTTAAAGTTAAATTCCATATGCTCCGTGTTCGGCATGTTTATTTCAAAACCTTTTAATTCTAGAACTTTCCACAATTCTAGTTTGGCATTTAACCTTATTATAGTCTCATCAACTAAAATTACATCATTCGCAAAAAGTGGGCACCAAGGTATTTTATGTTGGATATGTGCAGTTAGTTAGTTCATCCATAACTAGAGCAAAAGAATAAGGGCTTAACGCTGACCCTTGATGTAGACCTACTGTAACCAGGAACTCATTGGTTCCCCTCTCCTCCCAATTGTTTGTATACTGGTCACTACCCCATTATACATATCTTTAATAATATCGATAGAACCTCTTATAACTCCCTTATTCTTCAAAATACACCAAATGAGCTCTTGAGTGACTATGATAAGTCTTTTCTAAATCAATAAAGTTCATATAGAGGTTTTGTCTTTTATCCTTATACTTCTCAAAAAATTGTCATAGCAAGAAGATAGCCTCAATTGTTGACCTCTATGTTATGAAACAAAATTGGTTTTCAATTACTTTAGTTACTTTCTGTAAGCGTCATTGAACTACTCTATCTCGTAACTTTATAGTATGACTCATAAGTTTTATACTTTTATATTTTGTATAAGTTTGGATGTTGCCTATATTTTTTTATATAGAGGTATAAGGGAGCTTCTCCCCTACTCCTCTGACATCGTCTTTGACTTCCAAATATTGTTAAATAACTTAGACAACCAAGTTAAGCCAACACCCCTAAGAGGCTTTCATATTTCAATAGGAATTTCATCATGTCCTAATGCGTTATCTTTCTTCGTCTTCTTCAAGACAACTCCTATCTCCTCTATTGTAAATCTCCTAAAATAAGTTATATCTTTATTAAGACTAGACTCAATATCAAGACTGCCACCATAATCTTCATTCAATAGTGGCTAGAAATGCCATCTCCGTCTCTCCTTAATTTTCTCATCCTTTACTAAAACCTTTTGAGCGTCACTCTTAATGTACATCCTTTCTCCTCCTCACTTCCCCAAGTACTTCTTTTCCCAACTTTTTAATGCAATAAATTATGTTACCCCACATTGTTGTTGGTTCTTCATCCAACTTCCCATCCTTTACTCTCAATCTCTCCACAAAAGGTATTAAATAATACACCCTTCAAATGCAACCACTTTATCCTAGGCTCTACTTTATCATTTCTTTGTTTCTTCCGTCCCTTCACGTGGACATTCAAAATAACTAAGCTATATTGTAGTGTTAAAGGCTCATTGGGAATGACTTTACAATCCTTACACTTACTTTTATCCCCACTTCTAACTAAGAAAAAGTATATTCGGCTCTTATGAGGACTACTTGAAGGTTACTAAATGCTCTTCCCTCTTTTTAAAATAACTATTTGCAATGCCTAGGCCATTTGCTATCGAAAACTCAATAATAGCTTCTCACATCTCATGTCTCTCCCCAAAACCATAACCTCCATGTACCCCCCTCATATCCTATGCTCTTCTCACCTACATAACCATTTATATCGCCCCCTATAATAACCTTTTCCTCGTTTGGTATCCCTTGATTTACTGGGTCCATTTCTTCCGAAAATTGCTTCTTAAGGTTCTCTCCTAATCCTACTTGTGGTGCATAAGCACTAATAACATTAATTACATATTCCCCTAATACTAGTTTTACTAAAATAATCCTATCACTAAATTTTTTGACACCTACCAAGTTTTACCTCAACTCCTTGTCTACCACTGTATCTACCCTATTCTTATTTGACTCTTTACTTATAAAAAATAATTTAAAGCCCTCACCTAGCTCCTTAGCATTTTCTTCTACAACCTTTGTTTCCTGCAAGCAAGTTATATTAACTCTACTACGCTTAAGAATCTCCACTAACTCCAAACCCTTCAAGGACCCAATGTTCTAAGTTGCTACTCTAATCTTATACTAATGAACTAGCTTCTTTACCTGTCTCTGTCCAATCTAATGCAGAAACCCTTACCCACTTCTCATTGCAACCGGGTGTTGTTGCAACATGTCTATTCTGGGGGACGCCCTAGCCAACCCTTGCTTACTCATTGTTGCACCCGGGTTTTGGCACAATGCGTAGCTTTTAGGGAATGCCCTAACTCTATGTAGAATATGTGGTGTAAGATCTATAAAGATTGACAAGAGATTTTATAGCCGGTGGTCAACTTGACACAACCCTCTTCCTTATCTTGGATTGGGATTGGCATTGTGAGACAATGGCGGAGTTAAGAATTAGCTCTTAATTACTCAATGAATAAAAACTTTTAATTATAATTACACTAAATCCTAATTTAGTAGACTCTGAAGACGGGACTTGACCCCTAGGGCAGGTCATAATGTTCCACTTTGCTTCTGCCCCACCTCGTCGTCGAGGTGGCTTTCACTTCTTATGACAGGTGCGAGAAAGCTTTACTTTGTATCCACTTCACTTGGGTCCACCATGGCTCCATATTACGTGTCTTGTCGTGGGGGCTGAATTTGGCGCCCAACCAAAAAGGATATGGGATCCATAGAAAAGCCACCATAAAAAGATCAATGTAGGGCACAATTTCCTCCAGATGAGGTGCATAAAGCTTGGAAGCAGTGTAAGGGTCAAGAGCTAAGGCAGAATAGAACCAATATGGCAGGGCCCATGACAACTCAATTCCATTGGAAGAGACCAAGCATAGCCCAAATGTAGAAAAATTGGTCCAATTAGGAAGAAGATTTTCTGACCCGAAAGGAAATACATCTACGAAACGAATGTTCAATTGCATGAAGTCCATTTTAAGGGAACAAGAAGTCCAACAGAACACGCGAGCAGGTTTGGGGCTGGGTTTGCGCAAACTTGCAGCAGACCCATTCCCTTTTGATTGTCCTCTTTGCCCAGAAGCTATGGGATGCCCTTGCGCCTTCCTACCCAGAGCTAAAGATGTAGGCTGACCTATCGTAGTCTATACAACCTCAAGGTGCTGGCTCGCCGTTGACAGAACCTCCCTGCCAGGGTGATGTAGACCATCATAGTCTACATGAGGATCCATTACGTGGGAAGGGAGAAGACTACATCTAAGGATTAAAGCTAATGCAAAACTAAAACATAACTTCAATTTCTTAATTCTCAATGCCTAATTATGCCCCGTAATTAATTAAATGTTTTATAAGGAAAGTAAATCATACAACAACTATGACTATAATGACCTAACGAAGATGGCCATGACCAATGAGGAATCTGCCCAAAGAATAATTATCCCGGTGGTGGAAGTGGGCCACTTGCTAGTGGCTCGTGGGTCATGACACGGGGTCAATGGGGAAACTGCCGGAGAAAAGGGGTTATGTTGCATAGAGGAATGCTGAGCTCATGGCTTGGTGAGTGACGCCGCAACCTTGTAAGAAGGCCCGATTGTTGTGGAGTGGAAGAGCCTCTGCAAGGTCATGGCTGTCACCAGAGAAGTTGATGATGTATGTGCTTCTCATGGCTTGCAATTGTGGGGTATGGGGTAAGTAGTTGCTTTTTTCTTGAATCGCTGCTGCAGGTGCAAGTTGATGGGAGGAGGTACTCTCTCCTGCCTTCAAGCTCAGAGAGTCCCAAAATGCCCACAGAGGAAAGAGGAAACACTGGCGGTTGGAGGAGTTGCCAAAAAGTGGTTCCTTGCAATGGCCGTTGAAAGCACCCAACTTGGTTCTAGCAAGCGAGCAAAGTTGGAGGAGATGGTCGCCATAATTGGCATCACCATCATCATAGGAGCAAGCAGGGGCAGAGAAGGCACCTCCATCTCAGGCAGTGCCGCGTTGGATTTTGTCAGTGACTTGTTGGGTGTGGGTGACTCTTGGGCGACTACTTTGGTTCTAGTACAACTTTTGATTTGTCCATGGGCTGCACCTTCTCATCCTCGTTTTTTTAGGAGCAGCCCTACTATAGACTGGTTTCCTGCAATTTCAGCCCACTGCAGTATGGATGCCATCAAGGGAGATGGTGGGTGACAATGAATTTTTCTCGCAAGATATTTGTTGTTGCCCCATTGTGCTCGACAGAGATAACTTCATTTTCTTGTTTTAGTTTGGCGAAAGAATTATCATAATCCATTGGCAGCGTGGGAAGGTGGGGGGGGGGTGTGCAGGAAACTGAACCTGGCTCTGTTGCAATGGTTTAGCCGTGGTCTACAAGGTATTTACATAGTAGGAGAAAGGGGGGACGGGAGGGATTAGGGATAAGAGACTAAATTAAATTAACTAAGTAACTCTACTTTTCCATTGATCTCTAATGATGAATCAGGGTAGGCCCCTACATATATATAGACTCTATAACCCTAATCCTGTTAGAGACAATTAATCTAAAGCCCATTATAACATTAAATAAGAATAAACTCTCTTGATTGCTCAATGAATAAAATACCCTTAGTA